>OZ025297.1:253894929-254547707 GCA_964019185.1 Maratus speculifer
AGTGGTGGGGATAAACAAGGATTCTTCTGCTTTTTCGCGGCACGTATACGTATCGCTCATCCCTTAAAGAGTTAATTTTACTATTTTCTAAAAATATTGGTTTTGCATAATAACTAAATGCATAATATTAAAAATTATCCAATTTACGATTAAAAAAATTAATTTAATCTATGAGTGACTTTCATACATATCACAAAATAACAAAGTATTTGAAATAATTTCCAATTACTTTAATTTTGTAATGCTATTAACACCAAGTATTTTGCAAATATATTTCAAGCATATGTACTTGTATTTTAATATTGTTTATACATTTTTTTAGAACAAGATTTTTTACTAAATGTAATGGATGCGAAACAAATGCTCATTTCCATTTGAACAAATGCGATGTTTATATAGTTTTCATCATTCATCCGACAAAAGCAAAACATGCAAGTATTCATAATTGGATGGAGATATTTCCGTGCTATTGAACTTTTTAAAGTTCCGTTTTGCAGTTTAAAACACCGTAAAATGATAAAAAAAATGTTTTAAAATGAACGATTCAATGGATTGATAAAAGGTTTCTTTAGCTAAATTGCACAGGAACGATAATTTAAAAAAAATCTAAGCCCTATTTGTTTTTACTTCAAAATATAGATAATACTTTGAATTCGTTACAGATTCTGTATAAATGAATATGGGTTTTTTATCATTTCATGATAATTAATTTATTGAAGTAAAAATCTTTTGTAGTGAAAATGCTGCGTACCGAAGTACAAAATAATAAATATGTATTTTACTTTTAAAAAAAAATTCCCTCGAGTGGAAAAAAATGTACCTGTTACTGAATATAGAAACATTTTATTTACTTTTCTAGTAAGTACCACCAATTGAATACTCATAGCTAATAATAATACTTGTTTTAAATAACTTGCAAAATAATATGTATAAAAATTAATACCATGATGTATTACTGCTATTTTTTACTTACCGATCATGCGTAGTATAGGATAAGTCTTGCGATCGTTTTGAAAATCGAAATAAAATTTTTGACGCATTTACACATTTTAGACACTGGAGATTTTAAAAACCTATTTTTAGAAAAAATAATGCCATCCGTTTGTCTGTCTGCATATCTGTAAATGCTCTATATCCCGAAAAATTTAAGACAGAGACTCGAAATTTTGAATTTGCTTAGTATGTAAGAATGGGACAAAGCCTCTTTAATATCAGTAACGTCGATTATCCGGAACTACCTTTTCGGACTCTCCAAAAGTTTGTTCTGATGAAAGGTATATAAAAATTTTCAAAAATTTTATTTAGAAAGGACGTAAATGCCACTAAAATAACATTTTGCATGAAGAATGAAGTAGATATAATAACAAGTTGCTGAGAAATTTGTACTCCAATTTTTCATATTCTTCGATTTTAATGATTCTGTATTTCATTCAAATTTCAATTCAAAGATGTATTTAAATCGGAAATAAGACTCTTATACCAACACAGTAAACTGTTAGTTAATTTAATTATTATGTTTGGAGTTTCAAAGATGTTTCTTTCAAAGATGGTTCTTCGGTGCTACTTGAATAGCTTGGTGTTTTATATAATTTGTCAAAATTGGTTCATCAGCAATTCATTAATTAAACATTACTATGTAAATTATAAATATTTAAATATCCATTTAAATTTTATTTTGGAATTGTAGTGCATATTATATGTAGTTTCCACATGTGTTATTTTCACATGTTATAGTATGCATATCCATGATAGGGAAGTATTACGATGGCCCCCAACAGATAGGTTTTACTTGAAATCATAGACAATACTTGGCATTTGTTGAAGATCCTCTATAAATGAATGTACCGTTTTTATCATTTCATGTTAAATAATTTATTGAAGTATAAGATAACTTTTGAAATAATAAACAATAAAAGATAATTTATTAAAATAAAATATCACTAATTAACAAATGCATGTTTTACCGAAAAAACAAAATTCCCGTGAGTACAAAAATGTATATTGTTACAGAGTATTGTATCCTTTTATTTACTTTTCTACTAAGTACCACCAACTGAATACTCATAGCTAATTAATAATACTCATTTTCTTGCAAAACAGCGAAAAGAATTGTAGCGGAATAATTAACACCGTGAGGGATTATTGTTATTTGTACTTAGAGATCATGAGTATTATAGGACAAGTCTTGCAATCGTTTTTGAAAATCGATTTTTTTTAAAGAAATACACATTTCAGACGCTCAAAATTCGAAAAAAAAAATATTTTTAGATAAAAAACAATAGCCGTCCGTCTGTCTACGAATCTGTCTGTCAGTTAGTCTGCCTACATGTCTGTAAAAGCTCTATCTCCCGAACAAATTGCGATTGTGACTTAAAATTTGGTATATATTTAGTATTTAACTACGAGAATAAGCCTATTTAATATCAGCAACCTTTGTCATACGGAACTACCTATTTTCGGACTCTCAAAATATACGTTCTGACAAAAGGTATATATACATACAGTGGCAGTCAAAAGTTTCTGGCCAGTTAGTTTTTGGATTTTTTTACAAGAAGGTTTCAGCAAAGAAGCACAAATGCTTCAAAAGTTAGGAATATGTGAATAACCTGTGACCATATGATCATTCTTATCGGATACTGAATACGCTTCATGCAAAGGGGAAAAATTCGAAGTTCGCGTGTGCAAAAGTTTCCGGCCACTCATCATTCTTTAGTTTTTTTCTAGCAGTAAAGTGTTTTTTGGTGGTGTTTGTGAATGAATGAACGTGAATAGCATAGTTTAAATTCAAAATTGAATCGCTCAACAACTATTGTTCGTAAAATAGTGATTAGTTTGTCGTTAAAGAGCCAAACTTCTCGAAAAATTGCGGCAAAGTTATTGATCAATAGATCGACTGTGAATGACATTTATAAGAATATACAAAGCTGGCTATGACTTTCTGGACTGTTTGAGGTCCAGGAGACTCCAGAAAATTATTCTTCTTGTGGTCAGAATTGTCAGGAGAAAAACAATTGATAACCCCTTTAAAATTCCGTTTCAATATCCCTCAATTTACGGAATGAAAATATTGCTGAAAGAAGTCGGTATACCGTGTCAAGATGCTGCCGTGATCCAGAACTATATGGAAGAGTCGGTATTCAAAAATTTTTCATAGGTAAAAAAATATAAACGTACTTGATTAGCGATTTCCAAAAAACACTGGTCAAGTGAAAACTGGACAATAGGACTATTTTACAATCAATTGAATTTCAAACTTTTTTGAGAATGATGGCAGATACTATGTCCGATGGCCTAACAACAAAAGATATGATTCGACCTATGTTATTCCTACAATGAAGCAGGCCAAGGACACATTATGTTGTAGGGAATAATTTCTTTAAAAAAGTGTCGGTCCGTTATTTGAAATCACTGCAAAATGAATGAGGCAATGTATTAAGATATCTTTCAAGATTATTTGCTGCCTCCTTAGAAGAACAATTGTGGTCGCAACTATTTGTTTTAACATGATAAGGACCTCAGTAATGTATGCAAAACTCCACAAGCAATGGCTTTCGCACAAAAAAAAAAAAAAAAAAATTCCCTTTTGAAATGGCCAGCCCAAACGCCCGACGTGAATCCAATAGAGAATCTTTGGAAAGAAGTTGACAAACGTGTGCGGAGCAATAAATATTCCAATTCAGTCAAAATTTTCAAAAAATTACAGGAAATGAGGAAAAAACGTACCGTAGATGATATTTAACCGTTAAACCGTTAATTGTATGAATGTGAGATTGCTGCGTCGCAGTATTTATCACTAAAGGTATGGTGATAAAATACTAATTGTATAAGTTGTTAAGCACTGTAATTTTCTATTACAATGCCATTTTTTCCCAAACTTGAGAAGGTGGCCGGAAACTTTTGAGAACATACGTTTTCCTTTATACTTAATTTTATCAGTTAAATTTATTGATATTTAAATGTTATTCCATAAATAATTGTCTAGCTATTATATCTATAAAATGTATAATTATCACTTTGATATTTGTCTTCATATGGATATATTTACAAATTAACTAAAAAATTTTTGCTGGCCGGAAACTTTTCACCGCCACTGTGTATATATATAAATATATATGTGTGTGTAATAAATATATAATTCGACGAAATAACTATGTTGCATAAACTCTAGGAACCCGCAGCAGCACGAGCAGAGTAGTCGCTCCGACAGTTGGCGAGCAGTGGAAGAATTTCATTGGGGTTCCCCATTATAAAAACAAACACCATCAGTCTTCAAGTTCTTTATTTATGAACTCATAATATAGGTAAGCTCTTCCCCGCAATCACCTTAGCACACATCGACATTCAACCCTCGTTATCTAGTCCACATCATCAGATATTCTAATTTAGCGGAGAAATGAATCGGGCGTCTTGATAGTTTAAAAGTCAATTGCATTCTAACGCTTCTCAAAAACAAAAACAAAAAAACATTTTCACGACAAAACTAGCTCCCTCCTACTCCGCTTCAATCATTTTAAAAATCCAATTAGGATTAACTCGAGTCTCAATGTAAAAAAATGATCAGTTCTGATTGGTCTTAGCAGGCGTGTCCTCGGCAGGATCTAAATTTTTCCTCGGAAATAAGAAGCCCTTTAACAACGTGCATTAACACCGGTCACGCGATGTTTAATAAAAAATAAAATTAAAATACCGGGAATATTCCAGAAAGTAAAAAGGTTACGACATACCTCCCGCCTTGTTTGAGAAGCAAGCAATAATTTATTAATAAATAAAATAAGAAAAAGAAATTTAGCTGTTACAAGTTAATACATTACGAAACTAAGATTAAAATATGCTCCACAAATTTAGAATTTAAGGTAAGAGAGAACAAAATGACGCGATTTTTTTTATTACATATATATATATATATATATATATATACGGAATAAATGTAAACGACAATAAATAAAAACAATTTTTGCTTTTTGCATAAAAAGTGAAATCGAACAGATAAATAGTTGTTGGAATACATATAATCTTATTTTAAATACTCTTCGATTTCTTATGACTCTGTATTTCATTAAAACTTCAATTCAAAGATATATTTTTATTTGATATAAGCCGGTTAATCCGACACTGTAAACTGTTAATTGATATAATTATTTTTTTTTGGAGTTAAAAGGACATTTCTTTTACTACTTCATCAGTCCGTCGACCAAAAAACTACAGCAAACTATATGAATAACTGCCAATAATAGCTTATTGTAAATATCGTAATCACTTGACATTAAACGCGTTAAACGAGCTTGTTAAATAATAAAGCGATTTTTAATTCGACATTTTATTCATATTAATACGAAATATCAGTGGCTCTGTTCTATCTGTATTACAGGTTTTTACGTTTAGGTTGCTGTGTGTATATGTGTGTTGTATGTGTTTATCCTGTGTGATATGTATGTTATGTTATTTATTGCTTTGTAATTTTGAAATCCCTCCCCTTACAATAAACGTTATCATAGCTCGATTTCCCCAATCCTCCCCTGTTGTGATATCGTTATCAGTGAATCAGATATCGTTAAAATGAAATTTATATTTGTCAAATTTTTGCTTTTGTTTGGAGTGATATACAGATATTTTTATACATTTATTTTTCGCAAACATTATTGATTTAAATGAAGATAAATGAAGAACTTACCACTTTCTATATGAATTTATGTGAAATAACACTTAAATAAAGTAGCTGCTATTGAAAAATATTCAATAATAGCTTTTTATCACATGATTTATGCAATAAAAGTGATATTTTCTCGAACTTTACTTCTCTCTGGGGGAATGGCCAAATTTCATAGCAAATAAAAAAAGGTGGATTACATATAATTAAATAAAACAAGTATCATTTCAAATATGCTTCACACTTGGTTTATCAAACTGCAAATTCTATATGCATACACATATGACAGCAGAATAATTATGCCTATTGTTGAAATTTTACAAATTTTGGAATTAAGTAATTTTGCAATCGCTTAATGATTTAATAATAGCTTAGTATTTCCGTAAAAATCGAATATGTATTTATAAAATATAATAGAGTTTTCGATATAAAATAAAGTTACAAATAAAAAAAATGAAAAATTTTGGTTAAATCAAAAATTGGAGCTATATTAAAAGATAACTCTCCTCCACCTAGAGGTATATTTCGATATTATTTGCCAGACACCCATTCCTCCTAAAATGATAGTATTTTATGTGCATAGCCATTAACTTTTAATGATATATTTGTGAAATAAATTGTATTGTAAAACTATAAAATTAATAAACGTCAAATTGTTCAAAACTTGCTAATTTAATTAGAATTAATGATGTAAATGATATGGAGATTTCCGAAACCCGATTTCTGAAATGCAATATGTATTGAAATATGCACAACTGTTATTGTTGGTTCCAAATTAGTTCAACATGAGCAGTTTAGTACAAGATTAAAGAAAAGAATTTGAGAGCATTGCACTATTCGACATAATTTAGACTCTGTATCTCTTTTAAATTTTTTGGTATTTTAATTTGTAACATTGTTGTAGTATAAACAGCTATACCCAACCCTACGTTCCCCAGTTTTTTGCAAAGTCTTATTTTCTTTTAACAATGATTATTTGAAAAACATAAATAGTGTTTATTATATTTACTGTGCGGAACTTTTTTAGTGTGAGTAATACTCACACTTGACCATTAGTTAACCCCTTCGTCACGGAAGCCTTATTACGAAATTTTTAATGGTTTGTCACAGGTTTTTAAAAGCAGAAATTTGTGTCTTATTAAATCCAGAAAATAATCCGATTAAATAAGGCATATTTTACAGTAAGATTTGACTTGTGGGGATAAACAAAATTCTTAACCTTTTTCGTGGCACGAATACGTGTCACTCGTCCCCAAGGGCACAATATAATGGCATGATTATAGCAAAGATTCTACATTCCGTTCAACTACGTATGTTTATATTTAATCTATACTAGATAATAGTATTCTATCAACGTCTTTTCTGTTCTACTACTTTTATAATATCTTATTAAATGTTTTAACCCAGCAGGATGGTCACCGTGAAAAGTAACACCAGAACGGGCATTGGGTGTCTTTACACCCGAAACATATTAAATTGCATAAATACGAAAAAAATGCTTTAGAATTCAATCTGTTAATGGAATTTTTGATAACTGCTCTTTCTCGTAAAAAATGATATCTCAAATGTTAAATGATCTTTATTTTTAAAAAATAATGAAAAATAAATAGAAATCACTCACCTTTGTATTCCTAACTCGAAAGAAATTCGAAATAATTTCGAAATTTGAACCTAAATTCGAATTATTCCTAATTTTTCCAATGTAGCAATTAATGATTTTGCTTTGCAGATTTTTATACTGAAATTGTACATTATTGTGTACACGAATGCTGAAATCTAAGAATTATCATAATAATTAGGGTGTGCATGGACCAGAAACTTAAAATTTTTTGAGTGTATGCATCCCAAAGTCGTTGGCAGAGTTTGCTATTTTCATATGCCACGCACGAAAGGTAATCTTGAAAACACATACTGATGGGCCTGACAATTTTGGTTTATAAACAGATATAGCTGGTGAATATTTCCAGGCATTGATGTCAAAACACATCACGCCCATCTTGCCGGTTTAAATATTTCAAAAATGATGTAAAAACATATTTTTGATTAGAAAATACATTTTCTTTTATTTTTGTACCATTTCAATAACTACATTACCATACGAAGCTTACTTATGATACAAAACATAGTCAGTAATATGAAAAGCATTCTGAAAATATTTCACTGAAATATGCTTTAAATATTTTATAGAATGAAGAATATGTAAGACAAAAATTACGGAAAAATGGAACTTTCAGAGAAATCATGTAAGTATTTTCAGATTTATACTATTTCTTATATTAAAATTAATATATAAGTGTGAGCTAAATTTTCATAGTATTTATATGTGCAAAACATAAAAAAGAACTATTTTTTAAACATTTTTTTTTACATTCTCAAGGATTCCAGAAACTTCTTATGCAACGGCAAAAGCAAAAATTCAAGTAACCGTTTCTGTTATATAATCTTTTCTTGTAACAGTTACATATCTAGGAGTCCCAGTTTCCTAGAAAAAATGTATTGGATTTACAATATTCTTTTTCCTTTTCAGTGTGCAACTTAACAAAAGCAGAGTGATTTGAGCTTGGAAGATGCGGAATGACGAGAATCGGATACACGTTTGAGAGTGGTAGACGATCAGTGGCAATAAAGCGCGATGATAGATACATGGTCTGCATTGCGTTGATAAATTGTTTCATCTAGACAGTTAAAATCAGCTTGGTAAACTGCTATAGACGTATCACTATCTAAATTATTAATTCATTAACGTCTGCTGCATTGTCGAAAGCGTGCAAAATCTTCTTATACCAGATGCCCCTCCCGCAAAACCATCCGCACCTACATCTGCAATGTGCTCATTAATTTAGAGGCAGGAATACATATGGGCAACAATCCTGCTTTAATTTGTGGTAGCAGTAGTGTTAAACGCTGTGCTGGCAAACGTCACTTATAAAAATCTGTAGAAAATCTGAAGGTATTTGGCCGAAAAATCAGTAAATAATGTATAGGTATTTTGCCCATTCTGCAGATATTTTTAAGAATATCTTAAAAATGTCAGTAGAAATTTGCAAGATAAAGCTTAGCTGCAAAATTTGTTCAGGTTTCTATAAAATATCTGAAGAAATTGGAGATTTCTTCAGCTATTCTTAAGATTATTTTTAGTGGGGGTACAGTATCCAAACTCATAGTTGTCGAATTTCGGCACTTACAGTCTGGGATATAACTGCGCATCCTTCAGGCTCGCAAATGTCGAATTATGTATCAATTATGTATAATATGAACAACAACAGACACATCAGTAAAGTATAAAAACCTAGATTTTCTTTCAAGGCATTCTTGTTAAAACCAGATTTTGCAATGCAGATGTTTAAAATGTAGTTATATCTGCTTACAACTACTATAACTTATGCAGATGCAAAAACAAAAAGTACTCAATTATTTAAGCATGATAAAAGTCTCCTGATTTAATTTCCATCTTTTTCCTGAATCATCTCCCGTATTATATAAAGCAAAATATACAAATAATTGCCAACTATATAGTGTTTAAAATCTAACGCAAAATTTTAAACTCTTAAAAATGCTTATATATACGGATCACTTTCTTTGACTTTTACATGTTTAAAAAAGTCTGAAAGATAATACCCCATACATTTATTTAATGTAATGTCATAATAAAATATCTTATAGATTAGCATTCTGAATTTTTTTTTCAATCATTATTAAGTAAATAAACTCGATTGAATGATGATTAATGAATATCTTGAGCCATTAAAAAATATATAAATCTATCTCTATATTATAATGTGAGAATTTTATAATAAAAAAATTTTGTACTTTTCATATTTAAGCTTATTTTTAAAATCAAACAAACAATAAAATCTATCTTTAAAAATAGTAAATTTTAGTGAAAAATAAAATATAATCAATTTTGAGTGATTTGTTTAGGACTGAAAATTTATCTTTAAATGCGAAAACTAATCTTCATATCAGTGGTTTTGAAATTGCTATTCTTACATTTAAAAAGAGATTAGTTAATATTCCTTTTCAGTTACAAGTCACGTAAAGTTGTAAACATTGATAATGGACAAATAAATGCTTAGATTACATATAATGGTATTTTGATTGGGGGTAAATGCCATTTTAGTTATTTGCAGCTGTAACTTCCATGGAACACATGAAAGCTCATGTATTTGTTTCAAAATTTATTATACATTATCTATTAGAAAAATACTTAAATGTACGAAAACGACTTCATTTATAAATATTCGCTTCTTAAAAAGTATAGATTGTAAGAAATATATATTTAAGCAGTATTTTATATTTATTGAATTCGCCATAGATATATCACGGAAATTTCCAAGTTTCACGCATACAAATATTTAAAACTTTCTGAACATATATGATTTCTGTTTCAAGCAGGAAATTAAATGCATTTTAATTAAATAATTTAGCACATTTCAAAATAAATATTTCAATTTACACAAGGTATTTTTGATGCTTTATTCCATGTCTTGTAACTGTTTTTAATATAGCTGTTTGGCATTGTAAAAGAGAATACATATCTCACTGCACAAAATGTTTGATGACGCATTTAATATTTTACCGATTAATTTCTTTTAAATGTATTTGTTACTTATTTGTTTCAGCGATTAAAAAAAAGAGTTAGTCATTTACTTTTTGATTTTTAAAACATTTAAGTGAATGTGTCAAATTATCCTTGAATTTCATAAGTATATAAATTGAACGAATTTTCTAATTTGCATAAGAATTCTTCTGGGTTCTTCTGGGAAGTTTTTTAAAGAATATGTGTGGGCAATTTTAACAAAGATTAGTTATGAAAATTCAAACTCACATTTTACCAAGTAAGAATTTATGATACTCCAAAAAATCTCTGCCACGCACTTGCAATCCTTTATTGGACAGTCTATGTCAAATATACAGGGTCCTTTAAAACAAGAAGAAGTGCTCTGGAAGATAATAAGATGCATCAGGTATTTTCTTTAAGTCCAACCAGGACTGACGCCGAAGACCAAAAATTTTGAATTACCTTAAAAACCCAACGCCAATTGACGAGTTAGTTATGCCAAATCAAAAGGTTTGGGACTTTGTATACGAAAAAACATTGATATGCGTGAGAAAACTGAGTTCGAATGAAAAATGGTCACCCGCAGTATGTAAAGAACCTAAAACTGCTATTGCACGTAAAAAATTAAAGCGACAAAAATCACCTGTTTTTTTTTTTTTTTCGCTTTCTATGCAGATCATTGGTTGTTGGAGAAAAGGCATTACCATTATTTTCCATTTACTTTACCATTTCCAAACATTTGATTGGCTGTTACTGGCGAGTCGCTTCGTTTTCGTTGGCGTCAAAGATGCACATAAACAAGAGAATTGCGCGCTTTCCAAGTGACTATCGTGGTTTCTTAGGATAACATGGAGTCGCCAGGAATTTGAAGCCACTTTGATCCCTCGTGTGATAGCACTTTTAGACTGCCTATAGTAAGAAATTTCTGACTAAGGCAGCGCTTGGGCTTTAAAATAGTACAAAATGCTTTTAAAAACTACTTTAAAGTTAAAAAAAAATTATTGTCGGCTGGGCCTATAGGCTGAGGTAGATTTCGAAAAGTGCTCATTTCAACAACAACAACAACAACAAAAATATATGTATGATTAGAGATAAACCCAGTTTAATAACTTCATTTGGCCACATTTTATGAAAAATTTTTAATTTCATTTTTATGCAAAAACTGGTTTTATCAGAATCATCTTAAGAAAAATTCAGCTCAAATGCCCATTTTGACAACATATTTTGAAATAGATTCTGAATTTATTAAAAAATCGACCAAAACAGTACATTATACAGTTCCTAAATAACAGAAAACTGTCCGTTAAATGCAATTGAGAAAAACATTGAATTTAAAAATGAGTCATTAAATAACAGATTTGTTGTTTGAATACATCCTTAATTCTTTAATCATGATTGCTTAGAAAAATTTTGCGAAATACTCACTTTGACAGCATTTTTAAAAATATATTCTATCTTTATCAAAAAACTGGCCAATGCGTCACAGTATATAGTTCCTAAATAAGAGGACTTGTAAATTGGATGCGTTTGAGAGCAAAAATGGATTTTAAAACGAGTCATAAAAAACGCAATTTGCTATGTGAAAACTTCCTTAAATTTACAAATCACGAAGACTTCGGGAAATTTTGGTAGCCCTTTTTGGTAGCCTTTTTCAAAATATATTCTTTCTTTATCAAAAAACCGATCAATGCATTATATTATATAGTTCCTACATAAGAGGATCTGTAAATTGGATGCATTTGAGAGCAAAAATGGATTTTAAAACGAGTCAGAAAAAAACGCAATTTCTTATTTGAACACTTCCTTAAATTTTCAGACACCATGATTTCGGAAAATTCTTTTCAAAATACCCTTTTTGGTAGTCTTTTTTGAAATATATTCCGGCTTTATCAAAAAACTGACCAATGCATCACATTATATAGTTCCTAAATAAGAGGATCTGCAAAATTGGATGCGTTTGAGAACAAAAATTGATTTAAAAACGAGTCCGTAAAAAACGCAATTTCTTATTTTAATAAATTCAATTTTCAGTCCCGATGACTTTCGGAAATTCTGTTCAAAATACCCTTTTTGGTAGCCTTTTTTGAAATATATTCTGTCTTTATCAGAAAATTGACCAATGCGTCACTTTATACAGTTTTTAAATAAGAGGATCTACCATTTGGATGCGTTTAAAATCAAAAATGAATTTAAAAATGAGTCAGAATATAAGCAGCTTGGATTTGAAGTTTTTTCTTCAACTCCTATTTTTGTTTAATTTCTTTTTGCTATACGAATTGGTCCTATGAAAAACTTGTCAATATAAAAGTTGTAGAAATTTTTGAGAAGATGTAAAATAAATTTAATCATATTTGATATCTTAAAATTTGACGGAGTTATGGATTTTTCTTTTTTTATCGCCCTTTTCCTTTTCGTTTTTAATTTTTTTCATCGGTAAGAGTTGGTCCTATCAAAAACTTGTCAATACAAAAGTTTTAGATTATTTTAAGAACATTTACAAAAAATTTAGTTGGACTTGATATCTTAAAAATTGACGAAGTTATGAATTTTTTTCTCTAAAAATCCCTGTTTTTTTCGCCCCTTGAGCCCACTTCTAAATTTATCAAAAATCTGTTATGCATATACTTTTGGCCCATTTTTAAGAAGTAATATAAACTTTAAACCGATTCGATATCTACTTTAATTAAGAAGTTATAACGTTTTTTCGGTTTTCACAAAAACGCCCCCTTTTCCGACCCCCTTGGTCCGATTTTGCCCATTAACAAACTTAGCCGAGATTTTAACCCCTTCGATTTTATGTACCAGTTTGGTGGAGATTGGTGAAGAATTATGGAAGTTATCGTGTCCATAAAAAAGTGAGATAGATAGATAGATAGATAGATAGATAGATATGTAAACTGGTGCGATTGCAATAGGTAGTATTTCTTACGAAATCTACCTAAAAAAGTAAAAACACTATGATGCATGAAGACGCAGTTAATTAAATATGATAAAAAGCTTTAAAACAGCGAGTGAAGCACACGAGCATTGCTAGAATACATTAGTGTTGTCTGTATTTAGGCAAGAATAATTGCATTTTTTCATATTTAGATGCGTTCGTAATTATGTAAGTACGAAGCACATTTTGTCGTCGTTTAGTCCAACCGTCTGTTTGTCCACCTGTCCGAATATAAAAGAGAAAAAACTACCCAACCGAATCATTTGAAATCTCAATTATATAATTGTTGCATAATTTTGTCGAATGATTTCAAAAATTTTGAAAATTGGGTGCATAGATTAATTACAGAGACAATAAAAATTATTCCATTACATTACAGCCAAATGATGAAAATAGTTTCAAGTGCACTTAAATGATATTACTCTATTTCCAAAAAACAAAACTGTTAATTCTCTATGAAGTATTTACTAAAATATTCATTCTGTACAATCTGTGGTGCAAATGATATTGCTTATTAATTTACAATGATATACGAATTTATTCCAATACATAATGATTATATGAGGAAACATTGTTTGGGGCACGTTTTGATAATATTAAACTATTTTACATTCATGAAATTGATAAACGTTGCTGATGTTTACTACAATTCGCTTTCTGTATAATAGAAATTAAGTAGTATTTATAGGAATACACCATAGAATTTGGAAATTCTATTATGTCCCAAGTACTGTATACCATCAGATCACGATCTGAAAAATTTTAAAACTCCATTATAGTACGGACGCATCGCATTTCTTACAATTTCAAACTTTTTTTTTTTTTTTTTTTTTTTTTTTTGAACGCAATCAAGAGTGGAACCATTATCTTTAAGCAATAAAATGAGTGACAAATAGAGTAAATGTAGGAACACTTGATCAGGCTTAGGGAATAATTCTGTCTCCTTCTCTATATTTTTATTCTTTAGCTATCTTAAAAATATATCTATCTAATAAATAACACTCTAATAAATATACAGGTAAATCAAAATAACGTGGACAAAATGATGTGACAAATCAAGCATACAACAAGGATAAAAAATCACATTGGAACATAAGGTCGCAAACTATTTATTAAGTCACAAATACAGGGTGTTTCATTCTAGCTACACCCGGTTTGATAGCAATTATTTTGAGAAAAATATAAATATTGTAATGAAAATGCAATGATACGAACCTTATTTTGTGTGAAATGTGACTACGTTACGAAAAGATCTGGAAAAATAAATTGCTCAAGCAACCGTATTAACCAAGCAATTGCTCAAGATACCGTATAAACTGATTATCAAGGTCCGAAATGTGAAGTGCCAAGTGCATATTGCTGGTGCGCATAATGCAAATTTCTAACACTTTTGTTTGGTGTTATCACATTTAAAACAAAGATGAGAATGTTAGTTAAATGTTTTATTATAATATACTTCAGTTTTGTGAAATTTATTACCGTCAACCCAAACTGAGTTAGGATGAAACACCCTGTATTTGTGACTCAATAAGTGGTTTGCGGCCCTATGTTCCTATGTGATTTTTTATCCTTATTGTATACCTGATTTGTCATATTAATTTGTCCACGTTTTTTTTAATCACCCTGTATTAATGCTATAGATTAATAGTTATAAAGTAATAAATATGCATAATATTAGCTGCATAATAATAAATATTCATAATTAAATTTTTAAATTAGGTATTAATTTGTAATAATAGGTATATAATAAAGAGCTTATAACAAATAAATGGAACATCTGTAGAAAAATTTATTTAATATTAGAAAGACGATCATTCGCTTTAATTATCTGGTACATATTAACACAATTAGATTTTTCTTTTCTGCATAGTGAGCGGTTCTTGCTAACAGCATTTAAAAAAAGTATTGGATTAAATTTTTAACTAGCGCAAAGGGAGAGTTGGACTAGAAATGCAATATATAAGACAAAATTGTTAAAGCATGGTTTTAAATTAAAGTTTTTTCATGATTCACAGTTTATTGTGCTTGCATTGCATAATAATATATTTTTCTGAATTTTTTGGAGGGTGGGGGGGGGGGGGCAGGCTAAATGAAATATTATAGATGCATAAAAAATTAACTCATGTTATATACATTTTGTGAAAGACATTTTTATACATAAATATAACTTCTTTACATAAAAAAAGAGTTTGTATTATTCATGTACTCTATAACATGCGCGGTTTGCATTTTTATTATCTGTTTCTGAAAAAAGAAAAAATCTTAAATTATACTTTAAAAATAGTGAAATTATTTGTTACAAGCTTTATTTTAAGTTTTTTTTTTCCTAAAGTATTATTTTAATTACACCTCAGCCAATTTTCACCCAATTGCGCTATTGGTACAAATTAGTCGCGGTTTCCATTTTTATAACTCAACATCATAACAATAACAAGTAAAGAGACATCCATACAAGACAAAAAATTACTTTTATATTTTATTCTTAATTTTTAAAAATTAGTTTAAGTCAAGCTTAAAATTGAGATAGAAAAAATAATTAAAGAAATACTACTTAGGCATAGAAAAATCAATATAAAAAACCCTGACTTTATAAGAATGAAAGGTATAATATAATGTACCTAAAGTAATCAGTTCAAAATATGTTCTTATTTATTATACTTATTTAAACATGTTAATAAGAATAAATGACGGTATGGTGAAACACTTTTTATGTATATTTATATAAACATTATTACGTATTTGATTTTTGTGAAACTATATAATGTATTCAAATGGAAATAATAATAAAAAAATAAATAAAAATAACGTATATATTTTTATGCAAATCTCAATCATAATATATTTAAGCTCATTTTCTTTTTTTTTCTTTAAACAATTCGCCTTCACTACAGATATGCTTAAAGTTTTCAATCTATACATTAAACACGGTCAGTGCAGCCTATTAAAGTATATAGAATTGTTTGATGAAATATTTTCTTGAAAACTAATAAAGGTTACCATATTTATTAAGTGATATTGACTATACATAATATGCGTTTTATTGGCTTTTCCATGAATTTTTTCTGTAAAAAGGTAAATTTTGTAAAATGTAGTAATTTGTATCTAAGAAAATCTTATGAAAATAATGAGTAAAAAATTGAGTACAAAGTTAGCAAAGAAAAATAATTGTTTGAGATTTTTTTGAATTGTAAACCTCTTTTCATTACAAAATTATCAGATGGTGTTTGTAGATGTTTTAACTATGTCAGTATATTTTTTACGGTGTTACCAAACCCAGTCATAAAATTATTTATAATCGGAGAACGAGGTGAACATTTGAGTAAGTTGATAGGATACGAATGAGCAGAGCTACTCCACTCTCTGTGTATGAGCATTGTTAAGCAAATCACAGGGAAGCCGAGGAAATAAGTCTAAATTTAGCACAGCTAATGCAAAAAGATAAAAATAAAAGACAAATTAAATAAATAAAAGTCTGAGAAATTTTGACTGGGTAATACTAGAAAAAGTGAAGTTATAGTTTAATAATGAGATTCATAGACTGAAATAAAAACACGATAACAGAGTATAATAGTGACGTTAAGAAAGAATATATGTTTTCATTGATCTTGACCCCTGAAGAAAACAATTAAGTCTTGAAAATTGTCCATTCCCTCTAACAAAAAAAATCCATTTCCAATGCCATACATTTATACTTAAAGGACAATAACTTATATAAATAATTTAAAACAAACTAAAGTAATAAAAATAGATTATTTTTTAATATATAATTAGCTATAAAAATAAGACAAGAGAAAAAAAAAGAAGAAATAGATAAAAACCTATTGGACGATAATCAGAAAAAAATTGAAATGATGTTACTTAATATTAAATGTTAAATTTAATTTACAGTAGAAATTTTTAATTATATATTTATAAACAATTGTTTCATGTTTAATTAAAAAACCGTTTCACTGTTATTTTGAAGTTTAACAACTTAATTGATCAACATTTTTTTTTTCAAATAATGCTTTTTTGTTTGCACCATTTATATAATTTTTAAAATTTTATTTCCTATTTTTAAAAACAGAAATTATTTCCTAAGTGCATCAGAAAAATGCTCAGATTGAACAACATTTTGAGAAAATTGTTAACGACGAAGTTAAACAACTTAACTAAATGAATTATATGTAAAGCATTATCAGGTAATTGTTGCATGATAAGTCTTACATAAAAGTAATGATGTTTCGCTGTAGGTTGAATAAACGTTTATAAATAATAACAATAACAACAACAACTAAAACGGTAATAAAGCACCAGAAAATAATTTTACTACAAAGAAATAATGGATGCATTTTTTTTTCAATGTAATATTTCTAATGAAATTTTCAAGGTTTGTATTTTAATTCATTAAAATTCTAACTTTACAGTACATATTAATTAATTATTAATTTATCAAATCTCCATTCAAATATGCATTTTTCCCCTTCATAATATCACCATATAGAATGAAGATTTTTTTAGAAGTTTCTTTTTTGGATTCTTATTTTTCTTTTTGATTATCAGAGGATGAGCAATTCCACATTAGTCTTGTCACAACTTTATGTAGTCATATTACATATTTTAATAAAATAATATTTCTATTTCCAGATTTTTAAGCTGCAGCATAACAGATAATGTTTACAGCACATGACATATCAGCGACAATATTTAATGACAAGATATGCCAATTTATTTTAAAAGTATAAGAAATCTGGACACATTGTTACTAGAAAACCATGTCTGTTTATAAATTTTACTGCAGTTTATTTGATTTTGTTTTAAAAATGAAAATTTTTTTATCTTTAGTATCATTGCGTGTTCAAAGAAAAAAAAAATAGTTTAAATTACGTGAAATTCAACAATCTCTCTTTCGTAGAATTAAAGCTATATTATTTCGTATTATTACAAAAATATTTCTTACTTTCATTGCTTCTTATCTTTTATGTTAATATAATCGAGACATAAATGTATGCATGAAAATTACAATTCTTTTACAACACATAACGTTTTTACACAATTAATTTCTTGTTTCTAAAGAAAAAAAGTTTAGGAAAACAGTTGGAAAATACCAGACAAATAAGTATTTTACTTTTTTCGTTCGGGATAAATGGAATTATAAATCTACATTTCACATTTTCGTTTATTGTCCATAGAAAGCTTTATGTGAAATTTTTATGGCAAGGTGTTCTGTAGCTGATATCATTGTCGCCTAAGAATATATTCGAGCCATACATAATAATGCCGTATCTTTTTCGTGTCGTACTGCGAGAACTTTTATCACCAGACAGCAGCTTTCCTACATTTAATGTCGACGCTTTTATGAGATATATATATCGCATTTTTTCCTTAATATGTAGTTTCATTACATTGAAATGCGTATAAATGAAAGAAATGTCTTTTATTAGAGACGGAATGTTAAATGCATTGTTTCTTTGGTAACACTTTTTAAACAGAAAAAGTTTGTATAGAATAGTAAGGTTATATTGACATTTTTTATTAATAAACACAAATAAATTACTCATACATATATATTCTGAGGGGGAAACTAAGTGACATTGTCGCAGATTGGGAGCCGCTTCTTACAGAAAACTTTCATCCTCAATCCGCTAAACGTAGCGAAAAGAAATATTATTTTTAAAATTGTTATTTTAATTTCAAAGAAAAATTGTTAAACCTTTTTGTTCCTATGTCACTCCTCGCGAGACATCGAGATCGGAACTTTTTACATGAATTACATTCAAATGGTACGACTTTTTTAATGAAACAATTTTTACTGTATTATATCAACATACGTTAAAGAAATACACTTAAAAATTTATTTCGAAAATATAGTGGCATAAATAGAATATAAAAATAAGATCATGAACAGGAAACTTCGTGGGATTTACGTTAAGATTGGTAATTTTCAAGCAAAAGTTTCTAGAAGACTGTTTTTTTATGCAATGTAATTATGTTTTAAAAAAACATAACATATATTTTTGCAAAATAATATTTAAATTGCTTGGTTTAAAAATGAATAATTTATTGCTTTTATTTATACCAAGAGTATCAAAGACCTTAGACTAAACTTCTAGCAACAAGGAAAAGATATGTACAGTCTAACATTAGCACTACTAGTGGTAAGGTATATAAAACTAAAAGTGAAATAAAATGAATAAAAGGTCGAAAATATTTGACTGGACAATAACAGAAAAAGTAAAGTTTAATTATAAAAGTCATAAAATGAGATAGAAAAAAAGAACAAAATATAATTGTCAGTTTAAAGATGAATGTATGCTTACTTTTGTCTTGGCCCACTGTAAATGGATGCAAACAACCTAAATCTTAGAAGTTGCCCATTCACTTTAACTTGAAAAATCCATTTTCAATGCCATACATTTAAAGTACTAGGATAATAACTTGCTTAGAAATTTTTAACAAATCAAAATAATAAAATAGTTTATTTTTTTATGAAAAATAAACAAGACAAAAAGAAATAAAGATATACATATATAAATGTATTAGCTCATAAAACAATTGCAAAGTTAAAAACTACTAGTGCTAAGATATATAAAAATAAAAGTGTTAAGATATATAAAAACAAAAGAAAAATAAGATGAATAAAAGGTATTTGAAATAGTGTAAATATCTGAAATAGTTAAATAATCAAAATCATAAAACGAAATAGAAATAAAATAATCGTAAAATAAAATAATTTTATCATCAGTATAATAGTGAGTTTTAAAAAAATTATACATGCTTTCCCTGTTATTGAACTGCTATGAAAGGACTCAAACAGGTAAATCTTAGAAGTTGCCCAATCATTCTAACAAAAAATCGATTTTAATGTCATTCATTTATAGTATAAGGATAATAACTTGCTTAGCAATTTTTAACAAATCAAAATAATAAGAATATTTTTTTTTATATATACAAAAGAGACAAGACAAAAAGAACAGAAGAATTATATAAAAATGTATTAATAAATCAAAAAAAAAGATGTTTTCTAATATAAAATGTTAAAGAAGTAAAGATAATTATATAGTTATAAACATTTTTTTGTTTTTTTAATTAAAGTGTATTTATATTTGTTAAATTTTAAAAATATCAATTTCTTAAACTTCACTAGCTTTGAGTAAAAAAATAAATCCTGCTTATGTGAAATTCGAGTACCTGTCATTCGCAAAATTAAAGTCATATTATTTCGTCTTATTTCTAAAAATATTTCTGATTGGATGGCTTCTTATAATTTATGTTAATGTAATCGAAACATAAATAAATGCATGAAGATTGCGCATTAATAATTTTTATTTAAAAAAAATGTTTATTTCTGGTGTCTATAGAAAAAAAAAAACTTTAGAAAAAGCATTTGGAAGTATCAGACAATTATATATCTTGTTTTTCATGCTCGTAATAAATGAAAGTATAAATCTACATTTCACATTTTCGTTTATTGCCTACAGAAAGCTTTATGGCAAGGTGTTCTCTTGTTGATATCACCGTCACCTACGAATATATTAGAGCCAAATATAATAATACCACATCTTTTTCGTGTCGTACTGCGAGAACTTTTTATTTAAAAAAAATGTTTATTTCTGGTGTCTATAGAAAAAAAAAAAACTTTAGAAAAAGCATTTGGAAGTATCAGACAATTATATATCTTGTTTTTCATGCTCGTAATAAATGAAAGTATAAATCTACATTTCACATTTTCGTTTATTGCCTACAGAAAGCTTTATGGCAAGGTGTTCTCTTGTTGATATCACCGTCACCTACGAATATATTAGAGCCAAATATAATAATACCACATCTTTTTCGTGTCGTACTGCGAGAACTTTTACACCAGGCAGCAGCTTTCCGACATTTAATGTCGATGCTTTTTTAAGATATTTATATCGCATTTTTTCCTTATATGTTATTTCATTATACTGAAATTTGTATAAATGTAAGAAAATTCCTTTGTTACCGACGAAATGTTAAATGCATTATTTCCCAGCTTTTTTTTCTTCTTTTAACCACTGAAAACGAACATAAATTATTATTCACACTTATAAATATAGCGTTTCACAGATACGCTGTAGAAAGAAAAATCTGTAATGTTACAAAACTCTTTCTAGGAAACTGGGAATCCTAGAAATTTTTATGTAACGGTAACAACAAGATTTAATGTAACAGATTCTGTCCCTTTAATTTTTGCTGTTACCGTTATATACGCTCTAAGAATCTCAGCTTTTCTTCCTATAAAAATTTGCTAATGTACACACACACACATGTATATATATCAGAGTGTAGGAAACCGCCGCTTGCAGAAAACATTCATCCTCATGACGCTAAACGTAGCGAACAGCTATATTATTTCATTTCTCATAAAATTTGTAATCTTTATTGTTCTTATGTCATTCCTTACAGGACATCGGATCAGCAGCTTTTATATGGATTTTATTCCAATGACACCACTTTTCTTAATGAAACACTTTAATTGTATTTTAAGATCATGTTTTTCAGAAATATAATTAAAAATGTATTTTTAAAATATAGTTCTGCGAATGGAAAATAAAAATAAAATGATGAATGGAAAACTTCGTCAGGTATAGGTTAAAAATAGTAAATTTTAAATCGAAGTTTCTATAGGACTACTTTTTTATGCAATGTAATTATGGTTTGGAAACATAACATATATATTTGTAAAATTGTAATTTAATTATTTGGGTTAAAAGAGAAAAAAATATCTATCAGCTAAATTTTTAAAGTTGCCCATTCACTAACAACAACAATAATCACCCATTATCGATACAATGCATTTATAATATGAGGATAACAACATACTTAGCCATTTTTAACAAAGTAAAATAATAAAAATAGTTTTTTACTTATTTGAAAGAGAGACAAACAGAAGGAATAGAAGAAATATAGAAGAAGTATTAGCTGATAGTCAGAAAAAAATGTGAAATGGTATTACTTAATATTAAAAAAATTATTATACTGCACTTATATAAAAATGTTTCGTCTCAAATTTAAGAAAAAAAACTATTATTATTACTTTGCAGTTTAATGAATAGTAAGTGATTCTATTTTTTTGGTTATGTTTAAATATCCTTACTATTTCTGAAAGGAAATTTCTTCTATTCTGATCGAAAGGAATTTAAAATTTCATTTTATTTTATCGTTAATGAAAATACTTTTGTTAGCATAATAATTTATACATTTCATCCTATAAAAATTCTTATTTTTGCGAAATTTAAACTCTCGTCAGAGGTGAAGTTACGAAACTTAAGTATCTAAATTTTATGTAAAGCCTTTTCATATTACCTTTCAATGAAAATCTTACATAAAATAAATGAAGCTTTGCTGTAGGTTGAAAAAATGTTTATAAACTGTAACAGGAAAAACAACCGCATAAATATTTTAATATAAGGAAACAGTGAGTATAATTTAATTTCTTCAATATAATTGTTTAATGAAATTCTTCAATATTTGCATATGTATTTTAATTCATTATTTTTCGTTTTTAATATCCATTTCAATCTGCTTTTTTAACAGATATAATAAAAAAGAATCCAAATAGTTTTTAGCAGTTTTTTTTTATTTTATTTGGATCACAATGCAATAATTAATTCCTTATTATTCATGTTACAACTTCAATGCATAAAAAATCCGTTACATGTATGGCAAAACCGTCTGGAGCATTGTTGTCACCAGTTTTTTCCGTAAAGATTGCAGTAAAATTATATGTATTGTGTTTTATTATATCTAATTTCGGTGCAAATTTTGCAGAAAAAACTGCTGCCAACATTTCTGTCAGCAGTTTTTGCGTAAATTTAACGTTTTTTTTTCTTTTTTTTTCAGTGTTTAAGTTTTCATATTATATATTTTTTATCAAAGAATATCTCTATTTCCACATATTTGAGCTATAGTTCTGCTGAAATGTTTAACACTTATTATACTTTTAAAAACCCACATTTCAAAAATGGTTTTAAAGCAAAATTGTTAATAAAAATCCAACTTTTAGTATTTCATCTTACAATAATGCATAAAAGAAAATCTTTTAATACATATATATAGGCATTTTTTATAAAACTTCCCAAAAAGATTTTTGTATTCATTAAAATAACGTATATATTTTTACTTTCTTCTATCTTTACAAGAAGAAAGTATTGGATTCATGAAAATTTTCGACTTCCGGTTTTCGACGGATTTATACGTTTTAGAAGGTCCTGAACACGTTTTGACTATTTTTAGAAAATGTCTGTCTGTGAGTCTGTCCGTCTGTCTGTCTGTCTGTCTGTCTGTCTGTCTGTCTGTCTGTATGTGACAAAAACTTTGTGGGCGCTCTATCTCAAGAACTAATGCTCGAAATTTAATAAAATTATATATTCAGTTAGACCTTGATATGAATTAGTGCCTATTGGTTTTTGGTGAAAATTGGCCTGCAGGTGGCGCTGCTATACTACGTTTTTCATGATTTTCAGGATTGCTATATCTCAAGAACTAATGCACAAAATTTCACCAAACTTCAGATTCTGTGACCCCTTGATATACATAGACGCTGATTAAGTTTTGGTGTAAATTGGCCAGCAGGTGGCGCTGCTATGCCACGTTTTTCATGATTTTCATGATAGCTATATCTCAAGAACTAATGCACCGAATTTCACCAAACTTCAGATTCCGCGATACCTTGAGATACATAGCCGCTGATAAGGTTTTGGTGTGAACTGCCCTATAGGTGGCGCTGCTATGCTACATTTTGCACGATTTTTGTGATAGCTATATCTCAAGAACTAATGCAGAGAACTTCATCAATTTTTAGATTGTGTTACACTAGAATATATAACATAATTAGACGCTGATTACATTTTGGTATTAACCTTGCAAGAGGTGATGCAGCTATGCTGCATTTTGCAAGATTTTTCCGATAGCTATATCTCAACAACCAACGCACAGAATTCCATCAAACTTCAGATTTTGTTACAAAATGACATATAACATAATTACACGATGATTACGTTTTGTTATAAATCCTTCAACTGATGGTGCTGCTGTGCTATATTTTACACGTTTTTTTTAAACTAGCTATATCTCAAGAACTAATGCACAGAATTTCATCAAACTTCAGATTATTTTACACCATAACATAATTAGACGCTTTTTTACGTTTTGGCATAAATTGTCCAAGATATGGTGTTGCTGTGCTACGTTTTGCAATTTTTTTTTGTTATAACTATATCTCCAGTACTAATGGATGAAATTCCATCAAATTTCAGATTCTGTTAGGTCTTGACATAAATAGATGCTTATTAGGTTTTAGTATAAATTATCCAACATGAGGCACTTCTAAGCTCATTTTCTCAGAATATTAATTAAATTTTTCGTTTTAGGCTTTTCGGATACCAGAATCTCATTAGGCTAGGTCAAATGTTCGAGGAAATTCGATAGTGGGTTACTTTGGGGTCACCATGTTTTTTTTTTTTTTTATTAAAATGTACTTATGAGATAGAAGAAAGTTTTGGGATTGACACATCCAACTAGTTTTATCATTTGTTTCATATTTATTTTAACGTAATTAAGAAAAGGCAAATATTTAAAAAAAAAAGTTTAAAGCTTTTCAAATTATAAAACAATATTTACATTTTCAGTAAGCATTGTGTAAACATTGCATTTCAAAACAATTCGCATTACATGCTAAGACATAAATAGATATTTGCATATAATTTGCAAGAAAAAATACTTGAGTTTTCACGAATAAGAGAAAGTATAAATGTATAGACTGATGAGAATTTTCAATACTTTTGCTAACTTTTCGAAAGAGAAAACTTGAACATTTTTGAAATTTCCGACTCTTCAATAAATAAGATTGAACTGTCAATATTTATTCAACAAGATCAGAATTCCTAAAAGTTTAAAAGTTTTCAGTGTTGCCGGAAATTGTGACCTAAATTTATAATTTAAAGACAGACAGTATTTTTCAAGTTTTATATTTATACTTGCACTTGTTTTTTAATAAGTAGAACTATCAAAAATGTAATTTAAATTTTTACTCAATTATATAGAAATATTATATATAATATAGATTTTTATTAGATGTTATCAAATTGACACTGTTTTTTTCCCATTACTACAAGTATAAAAAATAAAAAATGTGTGATGAAATATGTTGTGTTTAAACAATATTTAAAATTTATAATAAATACAATAAATCA
Organism: Maratus speculifer; assembly: GCA_964019185.1. Classification (NCBI taxonomy): domain Eukaryota; kingdom Metazoa; phylum Arthropoda; class Arachnida; order Araneae; family Salticidae; genus Maratus; species Maratus speculifer. The sequence continues at coordinate 253,920,270 of OZ025297.1, forward strand.
GGACATAAAAATCCACATGTACAATCTGAAACATATAATGAAATATATTTGCGCAAATTGTTTAACCGTTAAAAACAGAAATTAACATGAGAAAAACTTACATTTTACTGATTCGCCAACGTGTTAAAAAATTAAAAATGTACATACTTATCTTACAATCAGATAAAGAGACTATACACAGTTAAGAGATATATAATGGGAAAATATATATATATATACACTATATGGCCATTGATTATTGGACACTTGCGATTTTAGACATTTTACTAAATATCTAGAAAAATACACGAGGAATCATTTCGAAACTCTTAGTGTATAAATATAATAGTATACGTCATACATCTCCGTGAAGAATTTTTACCGAAACTCCATAGGGGACCGTCAACAAATTAAAAAAAATGAATACCTTTTGAATAACCCTGTCAAAACTAATGTAGCAAAAGCGCTTAAACTCTAGATTAGGATTGAATGCCTTATTGTAATACACTGTGTTCATTTTTATGCAAATAGCATGCATACTCGCAGAGTAATTAAGGTTTTTATAAAAAAATGGTCACAAATTTTCCAAGTTTTTCCCTTATAATTTTCAGAGTTCTTAATATAAAATAATATTTTTTTCAGAAAATATGACAAACAACATAGCACATAGTACCCTGTAATCAGAATTAAAAAATAAAAAAAATTGTATGAAAAATGAGTAGGTATACTAAATAATTTTTTACTGCACATGCGTCAATGATATCAAAATTTCATTTGCATATTATGTTAGCTAAATGTATAGAGCAACTTTTGTAAAAGTCTCAAAATCATAGTTTGAAAATTCTGAAAGTAATCGTCTATAGAAAAAGGACAAAATCCGTTGTTTTCAAAATGAAGTAAAAAAATGTGGGATTTTATCCAAATGTAGTAGTACATCCCGTATTGTGTATTCTATTCTGACACTAATCAATGAATATATGGATACAACCCCTCTTGTTTTTGCTTCATTTTGAGAATAATGGATTTTCAACTTATTCAATTGACGATTATTTTCAGAATTTTCAAGTTATGATTTTGTGACTTTCACAAAAGTTGCTCTATGCATTTAGCTAACATAATATGTAAATGAAATTTTGATATCGTTGGCGCATGCGCAGTAAAAAATTATTTAGTAAACCAACTCATTTTGTATACAATTTTCATTATTTTTTAAATCTGATTACAGGGTACTATGTGCAATGTTGTTTGTCATATTTTCTTAAAAACATATTATTTTATATTAAGAACTCTGAAAATTATAAGGAAAAAAACTTGGAAAAATTTGGGACCATTTTTATAAAAACCTTAATTACTCTACGAGTATTCATGCTATTTGCATTAAAATGAACGAGGCATATTACAATAAGGCATTCAATCATAATCTAGAGTTTGAGTGCTTTTGCTACATTAGTTTTTACAGGGTTATTCAAAAGATATTCATTCTTTTTTAATTTGTTGACGGTCCCCTATGGAGTTTCGGGAAAAAATCTTCACGGAGATGTATGACTTGTACTATTATATTTATACACTAAGCGTTTCGAGATGATTCCTTATGTATTTTTCTAGATATTTAACAAAATGTCTAAAATCGCAAGTGTCCAATAATCAATGGCCATATAGTGTATATATATATATATATATATATATATATATAATTAAAAATATCTATTTATAAGAATATTGTCATTAAAATAATATTAAATATTAAATACAAAATAATTTACGTAAGTTAATAGAATTTTAAGGTAATTTTAATAAAATGAATTAATAAAATGTACAGACAATAGTAGATACTTACATACTTATATATATATATATATATATATATATACATATGTACTTACATACTTATATATATATATATATATATATATATATATATATATATATATATATATATATATATATATATATATATATATATATATATATATATATAAACGTTATTTTAAACGATATGTAAATTTTGATATTTGATAACTTGGTATCATTCAATTTTAAATATTCATCATGACTTTTTTCTTTTTATTGTATCTTATTTACATTATTTAATATATAACCTATAAGCTAATACATATAAGCTATATATATATTTATAATTTATATAAAAATATTTTTAGTAATATTAAAATTATTATACGCTCAGGTAATTGTTACGTACAACCTTAGTGTAATATCATCTTCTTTTCTACTGTGTATTTTTCTCATACCACTTAATAGGATATTCCACTAATAGCAGCAATATATCGTTTAACCATATTGGAATTTAATATACTATTTATGAATAATATTAGCGATGCGGTAATTTTTATTAAATTTAGTGGTTTACACATTGTAATACAATTAATAGTTCTATATTAGCATTCAAATTATTATGCTGCGTTAGAGCAAGTAATTATGAATGTATGTACATTTTGATATTTGATAACTTTTGATATTTGATAACTTCGTATATTTTCATTTTGATTATCCACAGTGAATTTTTTCCTATTTATGGCATCTTATATGCAGTGGCGGTCAAAAGTTTCCGGCCAGGAACATTTTTTGCGTTAATTTGTAAATATACCCATATGAAAAGGAATCTCAAAGATATCTATTGATTATTATCTCAATGATATTTATACATTTTTTGTCATAATAGTTAGGAACTTATTTATAGAAGAACATGTAAATATCAATAAATTTAACTGACAAAATTAAGTATAAAAGAAAACGCATGTTCTCAAAAGTTTCCGGCCACCTTCAAAAACTTGTGAAAAAGAGTTCGAGTTTTGTCCATGCCGAGTAGCCCACACATTTTCTTAAACACAGCCTAATCAAAGTTTCTTCCTTGATCGGAATGGATTTGAAGTGGAACTCCGTATTTGGAAATCCAGTGTTGAACCAGTATCTCTGCTACGGTTACCGCCTCTTGATTAGGTACCGCGTAGGCTCCTACATTGTAACGCTGCAATCGCCCATGGGTGCTTCTCTTTGGACCTTTACGTGCTACGCAGATATCACAAATTCGACACCACTTCTCCACATCACTGCGAATATTATTCCAGTAAAAACGCTCTCGAACTTTTGCAGGGTCTTCATTACACCAAAATGACCACATGTGGGACTGCCATGAAGTTCTTCAAGGACCATAGAAATTCTCTACTTAGGAAGAAGTAGTTTCCATCTACAGGTCTTTCTATCGTCAGACTCCCATTTTCGGTACCGTTCTTCAAATGTAGGGAATCGCAGAGAGCCCAATAACGTTTAATCGTAGGATGGTAATGGGCCATTTCTTGCCAGCTGGGCTTCCTGTTAGACACCTCTTTCAGCTCTAGAATTGGCTTAATTTCAGGATCAGCAAGTTGATCTTTACGCAGGCTCTCATCACTCCACTGATCTTGCGATGATGCAGACCCGGTTGTAACTTGTCTCACTATAAGACTTTTGACATTAAATTTCTTCTCAACCCGGTCGCAGTATATGCAATCCTCGGAGCAGGGTCTTCTTGAGAAAGCATCGGCATTTCCATGCGATGAGCCATTTCGATGGCGTATCACCATAACGTACTCTTGAAGCTTTTGTATCCACCTGGCTATCTGGCGTTCAGGGTTCTGAAAATTCAATAGCCAAGTCAGAGAAGCATGATCAGTTCGGATCAGGAAATTTCGACCGTAAAGATAGTGATGGAAATGCTCCACGGCTTTCACTACAGCAAGAAGCTCTTGTCTTGTTACTCAGTAGTTTCGCTCTGCCTTTGACAAGTACTTGCTGAAATAGGCGATAACACGTTGCTGGCCGTCGATTTCCTGCGACAGCACAGCGCCAATGCTTTCGTTACAAATATAAACTGTTTATCGATTTGAGGATATGACAGAATGGGAGAGGTTGTTAATGCCTCCTTAAGCTTTTCGAAAGCAACGTCACATTCCTGTGTCCACATAAATTTTTGATTGGCTTCTGTTAATTTATAAAGTGGTCTTGCAATCATCGAAAACGTTTGACGAATTTTCTGTAATAGGTACATAATCCTAGAAACCCCCGAAGCTGGTTAACATCTGCTGGACGATTCCAATTTTTCACGGCCGATATCTTTTCCGGATCAGTCCTAAATCCTTCCACCGAAATGATGCGTCCTATGTAGGCGGCTTCATTGCGAAATAAACTGCAATTCGAAGGACTTAACATCCAATTAACTTCCTTTAACATTTGTAGCACCCGACTGAGGTTGTTCAGATGTTCATCAAAAGATTGACTTATGATTATGAAATCATCTAAATAAACAAGAAAGTCCTCATATGACAGCCCCCGGAGAACCGTTTCCATAAGTTGTTCAAAGGTTGCTGGTGCGTTACATAGACCAAAAGTCATTACCTTGAATTGCCATAATCCTTGTCCCGTTGTGAAGCCAGTCTTCCCGCGGTCGTCGGATGGATCTCTACCTGCCAGTAACCACTCTTCAGGTCCAGAGTCGAGAACCAAGTGTTGCCTGCAAGTGTGTCGAGATTGTCGTCAATCCTTGGTAGAGGCTAACTATCCCTTTGCGTGACGTTATTCAGTCCGCGATAGTCTACACAAAATCTTGTGGAACCATCCTTCTTTCTTACTAATAAAATGAGGGACGCCCATGTACTTGTCGATGACTCGATGACGTCATTTTCTTCCATATTTTTAATTAAATTCTGCACCTCTTCTTGTTTGGCAAAAGGTAATCGTCTAGGGTGCTGTTTAATAGGAGAGTGATCTCCCATGTCAATTCGGTGTTGTGCCATTTAGGTTCGTCCAAAGTCTTCAGATGTTTAGGAAAATAAACTTTGGATTTCTTTAACCCGTCAGTAGTCGCGTGTCGGTCTTTTTGCCGCCCGTATAACCTATCTTCTTCAAACTTGTATCATATTACAGATACAACGGCGATCTACCATGTAGCTGACTTTGAAGATTTCTTGACCACCTTAGTGAAGAAACAAGGCACCTCCGTTTTTCTTTCAGGTATATTTTTAGAAACAAATTTGAAATTGCCGAAAAAGTCTACGTAAAATTACTAATGACAGCTCAATTTTACTTTTACCAAATACTCCAGATCTCATGAATAAAATGCATAATTTAAGAAAACTGCAAATTTATATCTTCATTGAAATGTTATTTCGTATATTAGGTAAAAAATATTTCTTATTTTATATATTTGGTATGCGGGGGGGCTCAGCGGCGAAAAGACCGAGCGCGACTAATGACGTTGTCAAAAAAGTCGCGACTACTCGCGGGGGGTTAATTAAACTTTCGCAGTATCCGTCTGGTTTGGATCTAAGTCTGTATTTTGTAACAAATCCTTGACTAAATTATCCGAAGATTTCTGAGAGTGATTGAAATTTTGACTTATACACGTTACACGAGAGGCACATGATGCCTCTCCTTTCTTGATAGTCCTTGTCTTATCACTGATGTTAATAATTCTGACTGGAATGATCTTTTTCGAGTGGTTCACTACAGAAGAAGCCACCAATACTACTGCTTGTGTACTATTGCCTTCGGGATAATCAATATGGACAAATCGATAATTAATTTCATTTTTATTTACAGCAGGAACTAAAAATTCTGTTCTTGGATCTAGATTAATGTCTTCTTTTGCTATTACTATTTGTTTACATTCAGTTTTGTTATTTAATCCAAAAAGGCTTTTTTCTTCAAATTTAGAGAGCATACTGTTATTTTTGAAATCAAGTTTGAAGCCAAACTTCTTCAGAAAATCTAGCCCGATTATGGAAGGGTCTGTTATGTCAGCCACATATGCCGTATGGTAATACTTGGTTCCTCCAAAGTTGATGGTTAAATTGACCTTTCCATATATGCCTATCTTCTCGCCCGTCGCAGTTTTCAAGGTAACGCAGGGCGGAGTCGAGTTGAGTTTACATTTCAATTTCCGAGCCAAATCTTCTCTTATTGTTACATTGGACCCTGTATCGACAATCACACGACATTGAATCTCGTTAATAAACCCTACCACATATAAGTCCTTCAATTCATTATCGCCGCCACTAAATTTTGATATCTGAAAGATCTTCAGATCTTCAGATAAGGTTTTTTATTCTCTGGCCTTGAATACATCTCACGTTCGTGGGTTTTTGGGCAGTTTCTTCGGAGGTGTCCTATATCACCGCACGCCCAGCACGTAAGATTCTGTCGTCTTGAGCTTGACCTTCCATATTTTAAAGCTTCAAGCTCTTGATTTATTTTCCTAATTTCCTTCAAGACGTCTATCTCTGTGTCTTGGCTTTTATTCACCGTTGCCCCTCGGACTGAATGACGATCTCTTCGGCTGGCGTTTCGTAGCTGCTTCCAACTTTAAGGCATATAATAAAGCAGCCTTTAAATCCTGCACATACACCATTCGTTCTGCTCTCTGCACATCTTCATATTTTATTCCATCTACAAAGTACTGCAGTGAGAGCATTTCCCGTACATTTGTTGGGCAGTCGATAAATGCTAAATTCGCAAACTCTTGGAAGGTTTCACCCGATTTTTGTTGGCGACTTTTCAACTGTTTCCTCGTATAATCTTTAAAGAATTTAACTCCGAATCTCATTTCAAGTGCACAATTCAGAGTCTCAAAATTGGGTTGCGTGATATCGGGCAATGTTTCCAGCAAGTCGGCAGCTTCTCCTTTGAAAGACGCTGCCAGTTGACAAGCTTTCACCTCGTCACTCCACTTGTTCGCTTCAGCTACATTGGAGAAATGAGTCTTGTCAATTTGCCAGGAACTTTTCCCATCGCATGTCGACAGCTTAATGTGCACAGGAGAAGCAGGCGGATTCCTAAATTCTTCATAATTACTACTGGACGCTGAAAGCTTCTTCTCAAGATCTTGTACTCTTTATTTAGCTTTTCATCTACTTCCTCTATTTTTTTCCATTTTATCTTCAACATTAGTAACTTCATTCTGAATTTTCTCTTCTACTTCCTCTATTTTCCTTTCCATTTTCTCTTCGACATTACTAACTTCATTTTCTGTTTTCTCGTCGACCGAATTTATTCTTCTCTCTACCGACGAGAACTTTTCTTCTAAAGTTTTCTTCATTTCTTCTTGGCTTCTATTAACTTCCTTCTTCAATTCTTCCATTCTCTCTTGGCTTCTCTTCATTTGTTCAGTAACCTCTTCTTGGACTTTTTCGATTTTACCCTATAACACTTCTTGGCCTTTGTCAATTTTATTTGTCAACCGTTCCATTCTTTATTCGTTTTTATTCATTTTATCCGCAAACTCTTCTTGCCCTTTATTCATTTTTTCTGCCAACTCTTCTTGTGCCTTTATTCATTTTTTCCAACAACTCTTCTTGGCCTTTATTCATTTTATCTGCCAACACTTCTTGGCCTTTATTCATTTTATACAGCAACTCTTCTTGTCCTTTGTCGATTCTATTCGTCAATTCTGTCTTTATGCCATTGATAGCATCTAATAGTTCTTTCAGTTGTCCGTCTTCCTTCCATGACCCTTGTTTTCGCCATAAAATTTCGACTCCTGACACAAAAAATTGTAGCGTATATAGGGTTCTTCTGATCTTATGGTTAGTCAAGTTCAAAGTCTTGTCTCTTAGAAAAATAGAAATTAATTTACTTATAAATCTTCATAGCTACAGAGTCTTCGAAACTCAAATATTACCAAACATTCAGAAATAACTGTTCAAATCCATCGTACAAGTACAGATATATTTCACAGAGACTCTTTACTCAACGTCTCAACACTATATCACAATCAAAAAACAGCGTAGGTAAAATGCAATGTTCAAGCAAACCTGCTTAGATAATCGTCCAGTCTCTCACTCAATGACTGGCTGACAAATAATAACCACCAAAGCTTGCATCGCTCTCTCATATATAGGCTCGCGGCATGCACTGGAAATTTCTACAAGCTTCTAGACAAATCCAGAAAACCACGGAATAACATTCAATGTATCAGTATACCTAAGGGGGGTTACCATAGAGAGGGAAGGGTTACCATCGCCAACAATCGCCAAGTTTGTCCCCAACCTGCGATATATCGCCAAATTTGGGACCAAAATTAGTCGTCAAAAGTGACGCCAACTTGGCGATAACTGTAATATTTCGCCAATCTGCCGTAGACGTTCACTGAAAAATAATAGACAGGTTTGTTTGATAACAGAGACAATGTAACGAAAACTAATATTAGTAAAGGAATGTAGCTTAGTAAGATTATTTATATTCTTTTAGGGTACAAACACTATTTACAAAATTCGTAACAATATATATATATATATATATATATATATATATATATATAATTAAATTAAAATCCTGTTACTAGATCCAATATATTAATCTTTATAGAAACGATGTTAATTCTTAATTTGCCTTAAAAAACATTTATTTCAGAATGCGTAAATTTAAAAAATGGCTCTAAATCAAAGATATTCTTAATTAAACTTTATCTCTTAAAATTCTCAAATAAATTCATTTTTCCCCGTTTTTCTCAACACTTTTTAAGAATGTATTCAGTTATTCATCAGTATTCAGAAATATCATTTTTTAAATTTATTTTTATTTTTCCTCCGCGTTTGATTTTTGTTGCGTATCAATAAATTCATTTATTTTCTTTTTGTTTTAAAATATTGTCTTCAGGATATTCGAATTCTTAGTAAGATTATAAATTAGTTAAGTAAGAATATTTTAAAATAAAAATTAACGTCTAGTTGAAATGTTTAATCTCAATGCTGGAGATGAAATTCTGTTTACATGGAAAAAAAATCATGGTTAAAGAATATAGAATCTCCTGGAAGTTTTTGGTTTTAGATTTAAGAAAGAAGTTAAGAGATGATGAAGGATATTCTTTCCTTTTTCTTCCGATTCTTTGGCCAAAACGAATTTCGGAATAATGTTTTTTTATAGAATGTTCTTTTTTTCGATTCTTTCGAGGATTCTGTTTAAGACGATTTCCAAGGCAGCATATCCCGCTCTATATTCCTGCATTCTAATAAATTTTTTGGAGCAGCAAAGGTGTAGTTCAATGAAGCGTGTACATTTATTTATATCCCAAACTGGCCATGACAATGTGCTTAAAAAAAGGGGAAAGCTGTGATGATGTTTCTAGCATCTCACTTCAAAAATGTCGCATATATATATATATATATATATATAGATATATAGATATATAGATATATAGATAGATATATAGATAGATAGATAGATATGTACTGCCGGTCAAAATTTTGAGATTATACTAAATAAAACGAAAACAGAAAAATGAAATTGATTGAAATATAGATAAATTATGAATTATTCCTTTTAAAATGCATGTTTTTAAAGATCCAAACAGCTTAATGTAATTTTTCATTGAAAAAAACCTCCTTTGTTTTATAACTATTTTCACTAATATAGACATACAACCAATAACACTAGTTTACACAGTTTTTATACCCCAGCTGAAAGTTGTTAATTTGTTGTTTATTTGGATAGAGTTATCCAGAAAAAATAATAAAAAAATTCTTTCACGTCTGGTTTAAGAAATATTTATTTACTTAACTGGATTACATCATTTTGGTATTAAAATAAAAAAAAATAAAAAATGGCTAATTTTTCCCTTTTTTACAGTTATTTGGATCAGTTTCTCTTATAATGTACCAACAGTAATCCCCTGGTATATCTTTATCCCAAAATCCCTGATGAATCCCCTTCAAAAACCTTTAAATCTTGGTGAAAACATTCCCCTTGTTCGTCACTCATACTTCGTAAGTTTTCAGGGATAAAACTCAGATGCGAATGCAGGAAATGAATCTTTAATGACATGGTTATTTCCATCTGCTCATAACATAACGATATTCACCCTCCTTTAAGAAAACTTTTAGTAAACTTTGCTTCTATTTCTAGAAAACGTAGCTTTTCTGTTTTAGTGTTAATAAGCTCCATTATTTGAGGCGAGAACCAAGAAACGCTGCTTTAGATTTTGATAATTGCAAATCTCTTATAAGATTATTTAATTCGGCTTGGTTCTGGAGTCATTTCTTGCAGAGAGAATTCGTCAAAATCACTAGAAATCGATTTGAATTCAACATCATATTCATTGTCATCTTCTAATATATTTTCACTCGAATTACCGGGACAAGCTGGACGTAGTAGATCTTTCGAATGTAAATTGGGCTTAGTAACAGACGGAACTTCGGCATATATAATACTCGCCTTATCTTTTGTATTATATTCCACTGTCTTCGTAACACAAAAGTAACAATCATTTTCATGATTACTAAATTATCTCCATAGCATTGGTGAACAAAATGGAAGGTGTACGTTTTTTCCCGATAACCACTCGAGTAAAACAATTCTACAGCTTTCGCAAAACACGAGGCACCTACTTTTTATTTTGATTTGCAACAGGAAATCCAAAATAATGAAGATATGCACTTTTTAACGAATGCAGAGGGTCTTCTTTTTTTTATAATAACAACTGTCCACAAACATATTAAAAAAATTCAGAACATTGTTTATACTTTCTGTTCGAGATTTTAGTTCAATCCGAAAACAAACATTTGTTGTTTGACATGAACGAACGAACATTAAACTGGCGTCACCACTTTGGGTAATTTAAAAAAATTGACTGTAGAAAGAAAACCGTGATGTGATAGTATATTTCTGCTGACACTTTTAGGTTTAAGGAAGGTAAACTAATACATTTACATACATTTCTTTCGAGGTATACAAAAAAGTTGAAATTTGAAAATTAGTGTTAGGGATGAGATTTCCGCGTTTTTTCACACCAGTATTAACTTAGATAAAATGTTGTTGAGTTAAATCGCAAAAATGTTCAGATTAAATGAAAAAATATTTTCTCTAACAAAATACCGGTGTCCAGAAACGCGGAAATCTCATTCCTATAGTGTAATTTATGTTTTTTTTAATGCTATATTGTTCAAGCTTTTATGTAAATCTTTCTACATGTATATATGTGATGAGAGTCGTCGATGACGAGCATTTCTATGGAAATATTTCTTAAAAGTTACTTCGGATGGAGATAGGAGGATCTCAGGACACCACATCATTATTTTCAATACACTTTTTATTTCTTGTTCTTCTAAATAACCTCTGCTCAACTTTGAATTATGTTTAAAGTCGTTATCTTGATTCAAAACGAGTCTATCGTCAATGAAATTTAGTTTTTACGAAATGGCATTTGTCTCGAGAATTGTTTTACGTTGATCTTTTTGCATAGTTGCTTCTATTCATACGAATTTTACAGTTCCATACCAAGAAAATCAGCCTCAGATCATAACACACCAACTGTTGTGCATCGCAGATGGCACAACAGTAGCTCGCAGCATATTTTCTCTGGCACAACATCAAACAAAAATTCCCATATTTGTTACCCATATTTTGAACTTGAATTTTACATCGAAAGAACATTTTTAAAATCATTTTTTATTCGATCTTGTTAGGTAAAGCCTTATTTCATTCATTTCTGCTCATTCTGTGCTTTTAATAGTGGTTTTTGAAAGGCAACGTTTCCAAAAAAACTTGCAAACTTCTCTACAATCAAACATATATTTCTGGTAATGTGCTCTTGCTGGTAATAAAAAGAATTTATCCTCCCTAGAAGTGGCTAATTTCGGCCCTCTTGAACATGTTCGATCCTGATTACTGCCCGTTTCCTTGCATCGAACCGTTTAAGATGAACACATGTCTTCGATAATTTAAATTGAGCGACCGTCATACGTTTATATTTGACTTCATTGTATAGAAAAATGATGACAAACTGTGTTTCAAAGCTCAATTTTGTTTTATCACCATTTTTAAGATGTTAGAAGCAATCTCAAAATCAGAATAAAGAAGAAGATGCGTGAATAACTTCAACAAAATAGCATACCTTAATATAAAACACACAAAAAATATCCAAAAGAAGAGAAAAAATAAAACAATAATTTAAATGAACACAAAGGGAGCATTAAAGAAATAACAATTTCTCTAACCGACTTGCTCTTGCTCGAGATTTATTCATGTTCAGAAACATTGCATTTATTTATCCCTTTCTTAATGAATAAACAAAAACAAAATAATTTAGATTTTTAGATATTTCAGAAGGCTTATAAAAGATGTACATGTGCAGTTTTCAAGATATTTTGAAATGTTTTTCGGGTATTTATAGATAATAAAAGATTTTTTTAAGATGGTCTCAAACTTTTAGCCTGTAGTGTGTGTATATATACAGGATGATTCTAGATTGTTTTTACAAAAAAAGAAGGGTGATACATAGCTGCCAACTTTCAACTAATCTTCCGTAATACCTGGATTAGTTTGATCCAGGTTAATGTCATTTTAAACCAGAAAATATATTTCATGAATCTTTATTTTATTTTATTTTATTTTATTTTACTTTACTTTATTTATTATATAGCGGTTTTAGCGAAACCGCAAACGAATCGACCAATTTTTCCGTTTTTTATGATCATTTTAATCTGAATCCTCTGAACATAGTTCAGTTTGTGCTACTTAACGACTCCCAACTATTCAGATTTTGAGCTCAAAATTTAAGTTTAAGTCTAAACTTACAAAAATATTTAATAAGATGCAAAAAAAAGGGCCAAAAATAGTTAATCATAACTCTAAAGTCTAAAGCGCCCTCTATCGGCATTTTTTTAAATTTACCTTTATAATTCATTTTCAATAAAATACCGACATAAAGAAAATCGCAAATCAATCGACTAATTTTTCTGTTTTTTATGTTTATTTGAAATTTTGGACCCTAAACTTTAAAGGCGGCTATCTCCTTTGGAAAACGTTTGGGACCCATGGTTTCCATATATATATATATATATATATTAGCAGGCATCGCCTGCTACCGTGGACCTCAGTACCAGACCAACAGCCCTATGCAACATAAACTATTACGGAAAATCCATCTAAATTATAATAAAAGTCTCATCAAAATCCGTCCATTAGTATTATTTATAAAGACTAATATTTCATAATCGTTTTCAGTTGATTTTAGAAATCTACTTGAACATAATTGACTAACAATATAGCATAGCATTGTAGAGCAATAAAAAAATTACTAAAAACTCGACTGAAAAATTGTCTGATTACAATGCAGGTTTCATCAAAATACGGCTAGTAGAACTTATTAAAATGAATAATATTCCATAATTGGGTTTTCCTAATTTTAAAATTTCCTTCCATAATTCGATACATATGTAACATAAATAAATGAGTAACATGCTAAATGTTTCCTTCGAAAAAATATCAGAACTGAAAATTCCATGAAAATATTTTTAGCAGGACTCCGGTTACCAACTGATGGAACTAAATACGAATTTTCATTTTAGATATAAATTAGAAGTAGATAGATGTAACGTCTAAATAATGTTGATTATCAAAATTTATAAATCTTTATGTTTTTTTTCATTATATATGGTGAAGCAATATCGTAATTACATAAAACGGCGTAATTTTAAAGAGTTTTAAATGCACAGATATTGGTTACAACATGATAGAATCATGGTTCCAAACACTGTATTTAATTTTGTTTCAAAGTAATTTCGCTGAATTGAACTAATTGGATTTGTATTTTGATCGCTGAATTTTCCTCATTTTATTTTTTTTTGTTATCTAAATAAAAGGCATTTTACACTCGCAGTGTTAATTTTAAGCTATATACAAGTTGTTTTATTTTAAACTATCCATGCCGCTGTTATGAATAAAGAAATATATAATGCAATCTAAAAGTTTGGTACGATTGCGTTTTTCACTTCATTGTCGCGAAGCATAAAAGTTGGAACCATGTCAAATATTTAAAAGAAATTAACATTGTTGGAGCGAAATTAATAATTTTTTAAATATTGCACTTCAAAATTACAGAGTTTCGAGTATTATATTATTAAACAAATAATGTATAAAAAATAACAGAACAAACAAATATTTACGTAAAAATATTTTTTCAAAAGCTGCATTTAAAAAGCAGACATGAAAATGCAATTGCTACTTGATAGCAGTATACTGCATTTAAAATTTTCCTTTTTGAATCAGGGAAAATTTTTCGTTATAACTCAATAAGAAGAAATATGATTAAAAAAAATAACAAATTTAACTGTTTTGCATTTTTAAAGTTAAGTAATACTTAAAGAGAAAAAGTGGGTTCAATAAATAGCAAGTTATACAATGTTTGCAATAAGAATCATTTGTACGTTTGAGTGGAAACAAATAGTGAATTAATATACATTTTAACATGGTGTACATATAAAAAAATGTCAACATTTTGGAAAAAAATTTAATTGTAAATTACGGCAATTTTTTCCAGAGTCTATTATGGATTAGGTCGGATCAATTTAATCTTTCTTTTTTGAGGTTCATTACATACCAAAGAACGCCAATTAACTTACGCCAATCGTTAGCTGAATTGAATATTTAATTTTCCTTTTTTAATTAATACATATGTGACAAACAATACCTATACTTTTCCAGTTTTGCTGATTTTGTAATCGGTTGCTACAGTTAGAAGGAAATATGTTTGACATTGTTCTGTTATTTTTGTCTGACTTGCGGAATGGTAACTCCAACATTTTAAACACACCTCGTATCTGTCATTTTTTGTCCATCAACACTTTTTCGTACTATTCTTAATCTAGATTGCTACAAAAATTTCAATGAAATGCGAAATTTTTATGTTAGTTAGGCGTATGTGTTAATTGCCAAACATTGTTTCCATGTTCGCTATTCTTATAATATTCAGATCTTTAAAAATATAAAGCTTTCCCTCATTTCATTTTATACATCCATGTAAAATATACATATTTGATGCATTTAAAATTCAAGCCTGACACAGATGCCATATGCGCATTATATTGGTGGGATTTCTGCAAAATGGCAGTTTTATGCCTCACATGGTAACCCGCCTGCTGTTCTTTAGTTACTAATAAACTCTTAAGATACTTTTATTTTCTATTTTAAAATATTATAAAGTGTTTTGTTCTATCATTATTAACTAAACTTTTTTATTTATTAATATTTCCTTTTTAAAATAATAGAAAATAATTTGAAAAAAAATATATGTATGGTAATTTGTATTTGAAAACAAAGGTTTCGCCAAATTGGCGTCAAAAAAATATTGCAACAATGCGATGCATCTGTGCCAAATATATATGTGTAGCTGGTATTTGAAAATTAAGTTTTTGACAAATTAGCCTCAGAAAAATGTCGTGTTAATTCGGTGCAAATAAGACATCTGTGCCACACGCTAATAAGGGAAGAGTTCCGTCCTACTCTAATTCCCACAATCGACAAATAAAAAAAAAGGAGACAAAATTCCGTTTTAGCTTCTTTCCAAATTGTTCCATATCTCACAAAAGCATCATTTTATAAATTTTTATAAACATGTATTTTTATGTTATAAAAGTTTTATCTGTATTCTATTAAAAAGGAAAATAAAAGTAAATAAACAATTTATTAATAAATTAACAAGAATATCCAGGTGACCAGTCAGTTAAAATAACGTCATATTGCGTTAATTAATTACACTGGTCGTATATGGCATTTGCGTTCATAAATATCTATACTAATAAAATCCGTGCGCCTCTGTCTGTCTGTCTGCTTGAAGCCGATTACAGTTCGCAACGCGGGCGAGTTGGAAGTCGCGAGAGGTGTCTTTCGATTGGAAAAATTCCGGGAATTTTCGAGACCGTGGGACCAAAATTAAAAAAGTTATGAATTAAAAACCGGTCGGGAATCGGAACGGAAAACGTCTTATTTCCCAAACAGGTCTCAAACGGAGCTCTGAGGCAGAACACTGCGCTACCATGCGGTGAAGAACAGGAACCTTTTCCCTTTGGCTTAAAGAAGAAACAGCCGAAAACCTATTTTTCTCCCGTCAATTTGTCAAAGAATGTATAAGAGAAAAAGAAGTAATTGGTAAAAAATATTAAACATTGTTTAATTAATATAATAAGTACAACTATTTAAGCACAGCAAGATATGTTCACTAAGAGGTAATAGTGTTGCTAATTAATATTTTGAGGATCTCAGATGTAACTGGCTATTCATATATTTATTCTGTATGTGAGTATTAACCATTGTAGCTCATTTTCATACATTTTCTTTTTGGTAGCATACACGAATATTGTGTAACCTAAGATTTACGCGATTAATACTAATTTCTGTTAGTACAAACGGAAAACGAGCTGCCAAAATTATTTGTTAGTTATGTTCTTTGTGATATTAATGAAATTACATTTTTTTTTTTTTTTTAACAGCAGTCTTTTGCAGTTTTTAATAAACAAACTTTTTTTGCGCGTTTTTTCTTTAACCATCATGCAGACAGTTTTTAAAGTAGAAAAAACTGATTACATATTCAGAATCTGCGTAAAAGTCTGCTTCTGATGATCCAAAAAATACGAGAAAATGTACTATGGACGCGCAGCGCCAACCGTGCAAAACCAAATCTTTTTAACGGGACAATGGCGATCATGGCGCGTAGCGCCGGTGGGCCGGCTTCGCACGATGGGTCCGTACCGCCCACTGTGCGAAATCTCATATTTTAACGCGATAATGGGCGCATAACAACCATAGCTCTTTAATTTACTTTTTTTGTGCCGAGGATTCGAACACCAAGACTTGCTTATTAAATGAATTTTTTTGTTTATTATATATTGCTTAATATCGAGGTTCGTTTGGAAAAAGTGGCCCAACTAGCGGGCGTAGCTCGCTAGTCTATACTAATAAAATCCGTGCGCCTCTGTCTGTCTTTCTGTCTGCTTGAAGCCGATTACAGTTCGCAACGCGGGCGAGTTGGAAGTCGCGAGAGGTGTCTTTCGATTGGAAAAATCCGGGGAAGTCATTTCAGGCATTTTCGAGACCGTGGGACCAAAATTTAAAAAGTTATGAATTAAAAACCACTTGGGAATCGGAACGAAAAATGTCACAATTCCCAAACGGAGCTCCAAAGCAAAACACTGCGCCACCTCGCGGTGAAGAACATGAATTTTTCCCCTTTGGCTAAAAGAAGAAACAGCCGAAAACCTCTTTTTCACCGGCGCTAATTGCGTTTTTTTTCCGCATCAATTTTTTTTGACTTGCCGTAGAATATTTACCGTAGTTTTCGGTAAAATATTGAACTTTGAAATAAAACAGGACTATCGAAACTTATTTTTTGCGCGTTTTTTCTTAAACCATCAAGCAGACAGTTTTTAAAGTAGAAAAAAAAACTGATTACATATTCAGAATCTGCATAAAAGTCTGCTTCTGATAAACTAAAAAATACGAGAAAATGTCTTATGGGGGTCAACCGTGCAAAACCAAATATTTTTAACGGGACGATGGCGACTATGGCGCGTAGCGCCCACTGTGCGAAATCACACAATTTTAACGGGAAAATGGGCGAATAACAACCATAGCTCTTTAATTTACCTTTTTTTGTGCTTGAGGATTCGAACACCAAGACTTGCTTATTAAATGATTTTTTTTGCTTATTATATACTGCTTTATATCGAGGTTCGATTGGAAAAAGTGGCCCAGCTAGCGGGCGTAGCTCGCTAGTCCATATGAATAACCGTAAGTTCCCTTAAATTGTTTTTATTTAATTGTATTATAAAATACTAAGAGTTTTTTTTTCTGTTCATATTTTTTCTAAATTAATATTACTGTCCAATTTTTTTAATTAACAATAGCATAAAATATAGTTGCGCAGCTGATAATTATTCGCTAATACCAATATTTGATCTATAAACAAAAATAAATCTCAAATTGTAAAAAAAAAAAAAAAAAAATAATAATAATAATAATAATAATAATAATAATAATAATAATAATAATAATAATAATAGGCGTATCGTTTTATTATGAATACACTGCAAACATATCTAAAGTTATAAATAATCTTTTGGAATATATCCGGTAGTTCTTGCAATTTGTTCTGACCTATTTAAAAAATTCTGTTACAAAAATAGCGTCATTTATATATTGTTGAACTTTAATTTCAGGTAAATGTTTCGTTATTTCGGAAGCAAATATATAAGCAAAAAAGTAATAAATCGTCAATTATTGATTAAATGGATTGACTTTGACAACGAATATTTCTTTTAAGCCGCACAAAGATTGTTCCTATATTTAAATTATATATTTTTATCTCATATCATTTTAATTTTCCCCTATTTGTATTTGAAATAAAATAAATAATAGATTTTTTTTTTGTCTTTAGTAATGTTTGTAATTTTTCATTTCAAATTAACATAAATGTTTCAATTCCGTAACAAAGATAGCTTAATATGTTGTCGCCAAATGAAAAACAAATCCCTAATGGTAACTCTTTTATACAAAATAAAAGAACTTTCCGTCGTAAATTTATATCTAATCTACTTAGAATAATGTACTATATACGAAAACTTGCACTGAAATAATATTTATCTAACTGTATAAGTTTCATCAAAATCCTTCCGTTAGAACCTTTGAGTAAGCGAAAAACCGAAATTTGCGTTTGCATTTTATATATGTAAATGTACACTGCTCAAAACAATTAAAGGGTATTTGAAGTTTTATTTAAAATAAAGGTATAAACGAAATTTTTTTTTTGCCGAAAATAGAAGAAGAGAATCACAAATGCAAATTTTTCTGGTTTTCAAACTGTGGAATATGCAAATTTTGAGTTCGACGTCAAAAACGTCGCTTCAGCGGCAGCTAATGAAATTTGACTTTCAACTGGATAAAAGAGAATGAAAACAAGGATGATCGGCATTCAGTGATTGCTTTGTTTCGATGAGTACGATGTCTCAGCGAAGTCATTTGACAGATTTAAAAGCTTGGAGAATTGTTGGTAGGTTAGAAGGGGGCCAATCTCAAGCCGAAGTAGTGCAAGCCATTGGAGTGTCACAAAGTGTCATTTCCAGGATCTGGAACCGTTTTTTGGAGAGTGGATGTGCAGGCCGAAGACCAGGGCAAGGTCATAGACGGGCAACAACGCCCAATGACGATCGGTATTTAGCGTTAACTGCTCGGAGACACCGAAACATGAACGCTACTCTTCTCCAACAACACCTTCGCTCGGCTACAGGCACCACGATTTCAACTCAGACTGTAAAGCTCCATGCTGTAGGTCTGTATGCTCGCCGACCGATGGTACGTGTTAGATTAACATCAACGCATCGTCGCGACCGCAGGGAGTGGGCAACCGAGCATGTCAACTGGAGGAGAAATGAATAAAGCAATATTCTGTTTTCTGACGAGTCCCGTTTTTCTGTGCATCAGGATAATAGGCGTATTTTCATCTGGAGAGACCGTGGCAGTAGGAATAATCCTGCGTTCGTGCACGAAAGTGTCAGATTTGGCGGTGGAGGAGTGTTGGTATATGGTGGCATCTCCATTGACGGGCGCACTCGAGACGGGCGCACCTCTACATCACTCGAGATGGAGCTCTGACTGGTCTCCGATATAGGGATGAGATCCTCAGACCTATTGTAGTCCCTTACGCTGCAGAAATCGGAGATAACTTCATTTTAATGGATGATAACTGCAGGCCACATCGTGCAAACCTGGTGGAGGATTTCCTTTTCGAGGAAGAAATCGTTCGAATGGAATGGTCAGTGTGTTCTCCAGACATGAATCCAATTGAGCACGTTTGGGACGCTCTAGGAAGACGAGTTTCTGGCTGCCAACAACCCCCACAAACTCTCCAAGAACTGGAAAGAGCTCTTCTGGAAGAGTGGGGCAGAATACCCCAACTCGTCAATAATAGTCTCATTGAGTCCATGCCTCAAAGGTGTTCAACGTTGCTGGCCACCCGTGGAAACCATTCCCCCTACTGAAAATGATTTTCTTTGAAGAAAACACCTTTTCTTATTCTTTTTTTCTCATATGCACAAATTGTGTTTTTTTCCTTTTGTACACAAATGCGCAATAAAATGCATTTTTTTCTGCCAAACATGTGTAATTTATTCTCTTATAACCTACTATATCTGTCGACCATGTATCAATCAGCTAAAAAGTTTCCCAGATGCAAAATCCACCTAAAACTGCAATATCCTTTAATTGTTTTGAGCAGTGTATATACCGGGTGTACCAAAAATGACGGATGGATTTTAAAATTCAATAACTTGCAAACGGGGACAGCTATTTAAAAAATTTTTTGCAGGAGGGTTATGTATAACGTCAGGAGTTTTTTTACCGTAATTTTTTATTTTAGTTCGCATCTCAAACAATAGGTGGCGCTGACGGCGATTGAAGTCCAGGTGATCAGTGCTGAGTGAAACGTCGACCTGGTCTTCAATCGCCGTCAGCGCCACCTATTGTTTGAAATGCGAACTAAAATAAAAAATTACGGTAAAAAAAAAAAAAAAAAAAAAAAAAAAAAAAAAAAAAAAAAAAAAAAAAAAAACTTTTGACATTATACATAACCCTCCTGCAAAAAAATTTTAAATAGCTGTCACAGCTTGCAAGTTGTTGAATTTTAAAACCATCAGTCATTTTTGGGGACACCCGGTATATATGCATATATATGTGTGTGTGTGTGTGTGTATATATAATGTAAAAATGTATAAATTTAAATAAACTAATCTTCGTGTCCCAATTAAAAATACTAATACAGTAACAATGAAGACGGTAAAACTAATTAATAAGGTCGTAATTAGTTCAAATGGAGTCATTGTTGGCACACTGTATCTCACATAGATCATATAATATGCAACTACCTAAATTTGAAAATGAGTAATATTACATTAGCATCAGAATATATTAATAACTATAATATGCTAATAAAAATACTTTATTTGCAATTAAGTTTGAATTATAAGAAATTTACTTTTAAATTTAACCTTGAAGTTACAAATTTTATTAGACTTCATATTTTATTCGTTATTTATACTCTTGAATTTTTTTCACTCAATCATTATTTTATTCTTCATTTTGTAAAGAAATTTAAAGCTGTACTTTCAAATTAACATGCTTTTTTATCCTATTAAAAAAACCATCATTTATAAATGTTTCTTAAAAGTCATAATTCCATTTCTCATGACAAATTTTTATTTAAGATGATTAAATAAAAATAATAAAACACGATTCTTTCATGTCATTAACTTTTTTTGCAATATAAACAATCATTGAGAAATTTTAAAAACAATCCGTATAATGACATTATATTTTGAAATAAATCAAAAAGAAAATTATTTGTGAAGAATATTGGATGTTATTTATAAAATTCTTTAGCGTTTTTTTAGTCGTATTCAAATATAAAATATCAGACATACCATACGTGAACTAGAAACATATTTCTATACTTTAATTTAATATGTTTATGCATTATATGTGACTATTTTTTAGTAAGTAGTTAAGAGCGGTGTCAAAGATATCTCCGATTTCTTTTCTGAACCCTTGACTTTCCCATTAAGTCTGAGACAGGAAAGGTTATAAACTCAATCACTAAAGATAACCAAATAAATAAATAGAATTCTGAATACATTAAGGTCTGAAAAAGGGTTTCTTGTGGTCCTGGCTGTGTAATACAACGGTCAACCGCAGAAAGTTTATCCCATAGCTATCCACATCTATTAGCACGGTTAAAATTCGCTGTTTGCTTATATTCCGGAGAACAAAAATAATTCTCTAAAGTGTATTTTCCAACATGCTTTATTTCAAATGAAAATTTATGGATAAAGGATTTCTGAGCCTCGTTATTAAGTATTCAAAGAACTCAACAAATAAAACAATGCGTATCAATGCCACATTGTATCTGGTTCTTTATATTAGATGACTAAATTATTTTGGGGCAGTTCTTGCATTCAAATTCCACAACAAAAGCCTATACTTCATATATAAAGTTAGTACTCACCTCATTTTTGTTATATATATGGAAAAGATTATGGAATCTAATTATAATATTACAAGAAAATAATTCATGTGGGAAGAACATAGTTATATCTGCAGCTACTAAATGAAAATTGGCATTTTTTAATTTTTTTTTTAAATTGTACAATTAGTAATAATGATTAGCATTCACGGATCTTTCATTTTGTTAAAATTATGCATACATATGTAATCCATGTAGAATGTGAGCTCGATTAGTCCGGGAGCCGACCGTCGATTTTCCTATGTATCGAGTACAAGGACCGGACATACATCAAAATGTAGGTCTCAATGTGCACATTAAGAATTTCACTGGCTGCCAGGTCCTATCCAACCGGAACCCAAGGCAGCCGCACTTTTATGACGTCAATTTTGAGTGTTTACCTATGTATCGAGTACAAGGACCAGACATACATCAAAACGTAGGTCACAATGTGCACATTAAGAATATAACTGGCTGCCACATACATCAAAATGTAGATTTCAATGTGCACATTAAGAATATCACTGGCTGCCAGGCCCTATCCTGCCGGAACCCGGTGGCAGTCGCACTTTTATGACTTCAATTTTGAGTGTTTACTTATGTATCGAGTAAAAGGACCAGACATACATCAAAATGTAGATTTCAATGTGCGCACATTAAGAATATCACTGGCTGCCACATATATCAAAATGTAGGTTTCAATTTGCACATTAAGAATATCACTGGCAGCCAGGTCCTATCCTACCGGAACCCGATGGCAGCTGCACATTTATGACGTCAATTTTGAGTGTTTGCCTATGTATCGAGTACAAGGACCGGACATACATCAAAATGTAGGTCTCAATCTGCACATTAAGAATATCACTGGCTTACAGGTCCAACCATGTAGGAACCCGGTGGCAGCCGCACATTTATGACGTCAATTTAGAGTGTATACCTATGTATCGAGTACAAGGACCAGACATACATCAAAATGTAGGTCTCAATGTGCATATTAGGAATATTACTGGCTGCCAGGTCCTATCCTGCCGGAACCCGGTGGCAGCCGCACATTTATGACGTCAATTTTGAGTCTTTACCTATGTATCGAGTATGAGGCAGAGACATAATCAAAATGTAGGCCTCAATGTGCACATTAAGAATATAACTGGCTGCCTGGTCCTATCCTGCCGGAACCCGGTGGCAGCCGCACATTTATGACGTCAATTTTGAGATTTTGCCTATGTATCGAGTACAAGGGCCGAACATACATCAAAATGTAAGTTTCAATGTGCACATTAAGAATATCACTGGCTGCCAGGTCCTATCCTGCCGGAACCCGGTGGCGGCTGCACTTTTATGACGTCAATTTTGAGTGTTTGCCTATGTATTGAGTACAAGGACCGGACATACATCAAGATGTAGGTAAACACTTAAAATTAACGTCATAAAAGTGCGGCTGCCTTCGAGTTCCGGCAGGATAGGACCTGGCAGGCAGTGATATTCTTAATATGTTCTTAATATGCATACGGAAACCTACATTTTGATGTATGTCCGGTCCTTGTACTCGATACATAGGCAAACACTCAAAAATGACGTCATGAAAGTGCGGCTGCCACAGGGTTCCGGAAGGATAGGACCTGGCAGCCAGTGATATTCTTAATGTGCACATTGAAATCTACATTTTGATGTATGTGGCAGCAAGTTATATTCTTAATGTGCACATTGAGACATACGTTTTGATGTATGTCCGGTCCTTGTACTCGATACATAAGTAAACACTCAAAATTGACGTCATAAAAGTGCCGCTGCCTTGGGTTCCCGGAGGATAGGACCTGGCAGCCAGTGAAATTCTTAATGTGCACATTGAGACCTACATTTTGATGTGTGTCCGGTCCTTGTACTCGATACATAGGCAAACACATTTAAAATTGACGTCACAAATGTGCGGCTGCCACCGGGTTCCGGCAGGATAGGACCTGGAAGCCAGTGAAATTCTTAATGTTCACACTGAGACCTACATTTTGATGTATGTCTGGTCCTTTTACTCGATACATAGGTAAACACTCAAAATTGACGTCATAAAAATGCAGCTGCCACCGGGTTTCGGCAGGATAAGACCTGGCAGCCAGTGTTATTCTAATGTGCACATTGAAATCTACATTTTGATGTATGTGGCAGCAAGTCATATTTTTAATGTGCCGTTGAGACCTACGTTTTGATGTATGTCCGGTCCTTGTACTCGATACATAGGTAAACACTCAAAATTGACGTCATAAAAGTGCGGCAGCCTTGGGTTCCGGCAGGATAGGACCTGGCAGCCAGTGAAATTCTTAATGTGCACATTGAGACCGACAATTTGATGTATGTCTGGTCCTTGTACTCGATACATAGAAAAATCGACGGTCGGCTCCCGGACTAGATGTTTATTAAATATTTTTGTGGTATTTAAAAAATATATATATATATATATGAGATTACATCGGCATTTCACGGTGTTTATTTATTTTCTTTCTTTATTGCTTTGTAGCTGCAATATTACTGAAATGCTCGTAATATACCTGTGAGGTAAATTTTTATAAAAAAATATATTTTAGTGTAACATATTTTTTAAGTTTTAGCATTTACTCTTTTCGATACGTTATACTTTATGTTTATTATACTAATTTAATGAAGTGGAAACTCGGTTCATGTTTCGAGCCATAAAAATATTTTGAATTTCTATGTCAATTTCGTTAAATTTTAGGAGGCTAATTATTTAACTTATCTTATGTACACAAATTCATAAATGATTATATTGTATTAATGCCAAAGATTTTAAATCATTTAACATACTTGCAACTAAACAATTTAAATAAAAAGCTCGTATGATGTAGTATCTTAATTATAACACAGTCATATAATCAATTGGATTGCATTTTGTCAGTGAAGCACTGTTCAGAAATTATGCAACTACTCAGTAATGTTTCATTTGATTTAGTTCTATAGAGTATATACTCTAATGTGTATAAATAATATGAGTATACTCGAATTATAAAGTTCTTTAAATGTAAAAACATGAAATAATATTTTTAATTTTTCGGTAGCTTGTATGGATATACTGATATTTAATAATGTATCATTAATAATAATATTTAAGGAGCGAACGAACAAGGTAATAAAATAACATAGCTTTTACATAAAGAACGATTTCGATCTTATTATTAATTGTGAAGATATTTGTAATCATGTTTTCTACATTTTTAAATTTTTCATGACTCTGTAATTCCTTCGAATTTCAATTCACAGATATATTTTAATTGGAAATAAGACGCTTAATTCGATACAGTAAACTGTTAGTTAAAATGGTTATTATTTTTATAGTTATGAGGTTATTTATTTTATGCAATTCGGCACTACTTGAGTAGTTTGGCGCTTAATATAATTTGTGGAAATTGGTTCATCAGCAATTCCGTAATAGAATATTACTAATGTATATTTAAATTATTTAAATATACGTTTCAATTTTATTTTGGAGTTGCAAAGCACTTTATAAATAGTTTACGCATATTTTATTTTCACATATTATATTATACATATCTAAGATGGGTAAGTTTTACGGTGGCCAATAACGACTAGTTTTATTATTTATTTATTTCTTAATTTATTGCTTAATTTAATTTATTTATTGTTTTTGGCTGCAATATTTCTCAAATACATGTAATATATCTGTGTGGTATGTGTTTATATAAAAATATATTTCAGAGTAATATATTTTCTATGTGTTAGCTTTTACACTTTTTCATACTTTATGGTTTATGTTTATTGTACTAATTTAATGATAAGGAAATTCGATTTATGCTTTGAACCATAAATATATTTTGAATTTCTATGTCGATTTTCTTAAATTTTAGGAAGCTGATTATTTAACTTATGTATACAAATTCATAAATGATTATATTGTATTAAGGCCAATGGCTTTAAATCCTTTATAATACTTGCAGCTGAACAATTCAATTGAAGTGTTCATATGATAAAGTATACTTAATTGTACCAAAGTCATATTATCAATTGAAATGCATTTTGTCAGTGAAGCACAGTTCAGAAATTATGCAACTACTCAGTAATGCTTCATTTGATTCAATTCTACAGAGTATATATTCTAACATATTCAAATAATATGAGTGTATTCGAATTACAAAAATTACAATTCTTTAAATGTAAAAACATGCAATAATATTTTAATTTTTGATAGCTTGTGTTCATATATTGACATTTAATAATGTTTCGTTAATTATTAATTATATAATAAGATCTTCTAACAATAATATTTCCTTATTTTAAATTGCACGTTATAAATATTTTGACATGCATGAATATGTGAATATACACGAATTACAAAATTATTTAATTATTGAAACATGCATTAACCTACATTTGGCTGTAGGACAATTTAGCAGAGTGGAATGACCGGTAGTTCTGTTTAATCCTCCAACTATCAACTCTTTTTCTTTCGTTGAATACCAATTGTTCCACATGTGACCTCGCTAAATATTTTATTTTTATTTTTCCTTTTATTTTTACGCGTGTTGTAAATAAATGATTAAAAACACTAAAATGTTTGTTACAAAACAAATTTTTATAATAATTAAGTAAACATATTTCTATAAAGAAATGTATCTATTAATTTAGCTTAACTTTTTCGAACTACAATCCTTCAGAATTTACACGAATGGTGCGACCATTTGGATCACATGTCAGTATATTTTTGGTCCCCGGACATTTATAGCAAAAAGCAAAACCTACTTTTTTTACATTTCACTCCTGCACCTATTTTAAGTGTCTTTGGAACAATGAATTGTGCTCAGGACAAATTGCGATATTTCTCTTTTTTAAACAGTGTAATGTAATTTAATGCAATGTAATGTAAATGTGAAACTTGAATAATATGAAATATTGCTACTATTTGCAAGTATTTTTTAATCTTAACGTAACCCGTTGATCATAAACTTAATTCGGTGCTGACAGTAAAAGTAATGCATATTTAAACTTAATTTGACATTTCAGAAAACAAAATTCACTGTTGTATTTTTTTTTTTACAATGTAACTAAAATGAATCCCTTGTTCAAAGTAAAAAAATTGGTATTTTTCTAAGCATGCTTCAAAAGTAGGTAGAAAATTACAACGCCGAACTGCATCTATCAAGATTAGTTTTTAATTAACTTTCAAAGTCATGGAAATGCGTATTGTGAGTTTAACTTGATAAAAAGTAGTCGCGAAACCCTTAGTATTTATGTGAATGAATCTAATAAAATTATTCGGCATTTTACAGTTTTGTGTTTATTGCTTTTATACTGCTACTGGGCGTTTTATTACACAAATATATATTTAAAATTTGTAATCTAGATTGTAAAAGATGTTTCTAAATAGAAAACGCCAACATTCTTTTTAGTATAACCAAACCGTCTAAATAATCATATCTCGGCAAATTACTGACGAATTTGCCGAAAATAATTAACAACAAAAAATTGTGCTTCTGCTACTACAAATACTACCAATTCACCTCAACGTCTTTGGTGAATACCCGCAAATCGAAATCTGTATGCAATGAAAAAATTCCTCTTTCTCAAACACTATTTCACCTAGGATGTTCGCTACAATTTTCTTATAAAACTTAAATTCACATATGTTACCTCTAATTATTTCATTAATTTAGTTTCCATAGTTCCGTAAATAGTTTAGGGAGTATATTTTTGCATTACATTTTTGACGATATCTCTGAAAATAAACTAAATAAAGTTAAAAGAAATGTATTTTTGAGTTCGGAATTACGATATTTTTTACACAATACCGCACACGATATACAAAGAAAAGATTTTTTTCAAACATGAATAATTAGCCCTTTTTCATTTTTATTAAATATGTTTTTGAATATTTATTACTATGTCAATATGTGGGTGAACAATTATCAATACGTTCCCTAATTTGAATCTTTCAAGTTTCATAGTTTACGAGTAAAATGCCTGTGTCAGACAAGCACACCCAGGAGTGATGTTATAATGGTTCCGTTTTTGCTTTTTATGTTCAGAAATCTAAAACTGAACATTTTTGATTAAAAATTTTAAATTCATTTTTTTCTATGCTGAAATTTAATTTTTCTCTGGGGTCATAGGAAACGCTATGATTGTAAAGGAATCAACTATTTTCTGAGGGAGATTGACATTTTATTTTCGCTGCCGGTTTCACTTACCTAAGTTTTTGTCTCTTTCTTTACATTTAATCCTTTTCTTGTCGCACCAGGAACAATAATAATAATAATAATAATTTTATGAAAATTCCGCAATGACGGCAAGAAATAAATTATAAAATTCCACATTTAGTCACGGGAAGTATTAACAAATCAATAATGGAATGTAAAAAAAATATATACATATATAAACCAAATAAATAAATAAATAAATTTCTTTAGTTACACCATAAAATTGTCGGCAACATGCTGCCTTTTATTTTATGAAGTTATTTCATTTATATTATAGGATAATTTAAAAATATGTAACTGGTTTAATATTACACATTAGTCTTTTCTTTCTTGGACACATTAAGTTCAGCAGTGTTCACAGGTGTCTGGTTCATGTAAATTAACTTCACCAACGAAGCTTTATCCGTCGCACCCAGCATCTTATTTTATGTATACGGTTTATATGGGTGAACCACTTGTAGATTTAGAGAAAAAGGCCTTATAATTGTCTCATATGGAAATTTCCTCCGATATCACTCATACCAGTGACATATATTGACAATTTTTATCCCCCCCCCAAAAAAATATCCTGACCAATAGATGCTAATTACTCACAGCTTTTTTTTTTAAATTTCGGTTATTTTTAACTTTTTTATGAGTTTTTGAAATTTTTACGAATCCCCTCCCCCCTTGGTATAGCAATATACAGGGAGAAAAAGTATTGTTTTGTTTTGCTTAATTCATTAATTCCTAACACCATTATTAGCGAGCAATGATTTTATTATTTACATATTATAGTATCTACCAATTTCATACGGAACAAAAGACATGTTTCATCTATCGCTATTACGTACACAAAGACGATATGAAATAACGATTCTTAAAAGATTATTTCTAGTTTAAAAGTTTATTTAGAAAGTTATAGAAACATTTAATTAATTTAAATCGAACAACTGTACCTTATTGAATTTCTTTGAACGAAATGTTCGATTAATTTTAACTACATATAACAGAAATGTATCGTCACATTATTATTTTTTTAAGCTTATACTTTGATAAAAGTTAATGAATTAGAATGCGCTCCATTCTCACCAACGGATTCCCAATTTTTGGAAAACAAATAGTTTTATAATCAGAGTAAAAGAATATGTTTCGTGTCCAATCATGCATAATTAATTTATATATGTATCTCTTTCTTCAATGCTCTTCATTTTAATCTAGATTTTAATTAGTTTGTTTTTTCCACTTGAGAACTAAGCGATTAAATAACATTACATTTATTTTTCCGCTTAGTGCAACGTGTTCGAATTTAATTAAATGTAACTCAAATGATAGAAGAAAAAAAAAAGAAAATACTTAATTTCATTCCTTATTTGCGAATACTAATCCACTTCTAAATATTAATGTAATGAACTATTTTTTTCTTGTACATAGTACTTTCTTTGCCCATCTGCATGTTAAAGAAAAAACGAATAGTTAAAATAGAAAATATGGTATTTTTAATGTATATTTGACAGTTTCAATCCGGCATTTAAAATTTTTATTTTTTATTTTTTGTGTGCAGCATAAGATAATAATACATAATTTCAATCTATAGAATTAAACATGCATTTCATTATTGTATTTTACAAAATAATACATTAACTTGCAAAAGAGTATTTTATCTTTGCTTTAGATCGTTCAAAAACTTTAATTGAGGATATTAGGATAAAGATTACAATGACATCGAAAAATCAATATAAGAAATCACATTTGATAATGCAAGATGATCGCCTCAGTTAGTCTGTCATAAGCTGTCATTATTTAATATCAACAAATGTTACTGAACTACTAAATAGCTTAATTATTCAATTTAATATTTTCTAAATTAGTATTAGTAACTTTTACAACATTTGAATCTTTTTAATACTTCATTTAAATGTGATTGTATCTAGTCTTAAAAATTCAAGATATATATATATATAAGGTTTTGATTACATGATCTTAAAAATAATTAACATATTACATGAAAAATGTATAAAAATTATTTAAAGATAAAAATAATAATTAAAAAATTAAATGAAATAAAAAATTAATTAATAGGAATGTATAGAATTGAAGCTGGTGTAATACACAATTGAAATGAAAAAAACTTCTTTAAACACCATAAAATAAGTTAACTGCGCTAAAATAAGTTAACAGCGCAGTTAACTTATTTTATGGTGTTTAAAGAAGTTTTTTTCATTTCAATTAATTAATAGGAAGCCTATGTGAGTAAATGTTAGATTACGGAAGTGGTTGGTGTATTATAGTTAATACGAAAAAAATTAATTTATAAAAACTGAATGAGGAGAGCCATATACTGCATTACATTATTACATTTTGTACTGAATATTGAATTGACAGACATGTAATAATAATTGCAAAGTTATTGTCATAAAATATATTAATATTATCTACTAATCAATATTATTGATTAATTTGTTTCTAATTTTTAACAACTTAGAAAAAATATAACACATTACTAAGTTAATAAAATACGTACATTTTTTATCGACTATTTCCTTGTTTTACCTGTTAACGTTATATAATTTAAGTTTAGATCAGGGATGTCACACTAACTGAAATTAATTTTAATTTTAATTTATTTTTTCCCTCTTTTTTATTTTAAATGTCTAAACATTATCAGATTGGTTATAAATTAATTATCATTATATAATTTAAATATTAATTAATTATGATATAATATAATTTTTTAATTATTGATATTATATAATTTTGAACAATTAATTATGGAATAATTTTAATGATTCATCCATATTAAAATTTCAGAGATTAATAATATTTAATAAATAAATTACATATTATTATTTATAATGATTTTCATTAAAAAAACATTTAAAATTTTACTTGTAAGTACACAGATAATATTTAAGGAATCTTCCAAGAGATATAATGCATTTTTGTAATTTATAAAAAAAAGAAAAGAAAAGAAAAAGAAAAAAAAAGTAGAATCATTCGAATCTCGATGATATTTTTTTAAGGAACTGCTTCATTGATTTATAATAGGCCTACAAAATTAGTTACAATAAAGAAAAGTCAACTTATGTTGGTAATTCTAACTCCTAAACAAATGATATTAAACCTAGTTAACAAAATACTATTTTTATAAAAAGTGTAGAAATTATTAGAATTATATTTTATCGTATATATAAGCAATAAAATATAATAAAAATCAGTCACAATGATAACGTTATCACTAAAAACTCTTACGCTTTTATGGAAAAATGAAAAACAGCAATATTTATTCCCTTTTGATTCAATCA
Organism: Maratus speculifer; assembly: GCA_964019185.1. Taxonomy (NCBI): domain Eukaryota; kingdom Metazoa; phylum Arthropoda; class Arachnida; order Araneae; family Salticidae; genus Maratus; species Maratus speculifer. Next base: position 253,951,565 of record OZ025297.1, read on the forward strand.
TATTTTTTTCCCTTGAAACCCAAATCCAACAAAATTTTCATCATCTCAAAATTCACGTATACGTATTCACCTTTTAAAAATATATAGTATTTTAATTTGGTCATTTTAAAGTAATTTTCATTCAATATTTAAAAACTCGATTGCAATAGTTGTAAACAAATATTGAAATAATTATTTTATTTTAAGTGAAAAGAAATTTACTGAAATAATATGCATGCAATAAAGACGATACACAATATTCTTGTGACGACACATAAATTGAAAATGGGGATTTTTATACCCTCGATTTCGAATTATTGCAAAGAAAGTCTTCATTTGCAAGTCTAACTTGTCGAAGTCAGTTCGGGAATTATCAAATTCTGAAACATAAGTAGCTATTTTTGGACGAAATTTCTAATCACACCACGCACACTATATGTCACGTCTCTTCTATAAGAGCACTTTAAATCATTGTAAAACATTCTGTTTTATTAATGTGTGATTCCGATTACGTTATTTTCGGAAATCAAGTAATTTCACATATGAAATATTTCAAAGAAGTTAGGCTCAAAACGTTGCGTTTCAACAAAAAAATATTTCAGTTTTAAGAATTAAAATTCACGCTCTTAAGAAATTTGCGTCATTTGAATTTGCTAAAACATTTCTTTTTTACAATACATTCTTAAATAGTATTGTAAGGATTTAACTGCTGTAAGAATCTAATTTGGCTAATTAAAGCTAGACAATGGACTGGCACATCGAAGTCTGGTAATTGTGTGAGCACTTAAAAGGATTAAGGTCCTTTTCTTCCTGTCGACGGTAAGTCTAGCTCGGCCTTTTTCATGTGACATTAGCATATTAGTTACGGCCACCATTGATTTATCGCCAGACCTCCCAGAAGCCGAGAGACGTAGGAAATAGTTTCATTTATTCCCAGACGGACGATGGCAATCTGGCGCCAAGGCATATCCCAGCCGAACCAATAACTTTGATCTGGGAGGGGCCCGAAGGAGGAGTTGTTCTCCTGATGGGGATGAGAGAAAAGTTGGATGAGGATTCTCGAGGATGCAGCTCGCTGTAAAAGGCGTGTGGTATGTTTTTCATAGAGAACCCTGAGTTCTTAGAACTGTACATTATTTTATCATATCTTGAATAAAGTCATTTAATATGGAAAGGATTTGCATCACTTCATAGCTACCAAATATTTACCTAACCATATATAGTAATGCAAAATCCTCACAGTGGTGGCAGCGGAAGATTATGAAAAATAGCCACTGAAGCCCAGACGCAGCGGACGATGATGAAAATCGCTAGTGGAACCCGGACGCAGGCGACGTGACTCAGAGTTAGGAGAGTCAGACGTACAGCGGGGACCTGAACGGAAGAGCCCAGACGCAAGTGACGTGACTCAGAGCCTAGGACTCCAGACGTGCAGCGGGGACTTGAAGGAATCAACCCAGACGCAAGCGACGTGACTCAGAGCCTAGGACTCCAGACGTGCAGCGGGGACTTGAAGGAATCAACCCAGACGCAAGTGACGTGACTCAGAGCCGAGGAGAGGTCGGACGTGCAGCCGGAGACCTGAGACGAAAAGAAATCAACTGACGGAGGCCTGAGACGAAAAGGAATCAACAGACGTAGCCCGGAGCCCGAGATAATCCAGAAAAGGACGCCCGGGGAAAGTGGACAGTGGATTACCCTAAGTGTGGAAGCTGTAGACATCCGAAAAAGGAATACAGGTCAGTGCTCTTTAATTGTTCATTGCAGAGGTTTTCAATGTAGGTGGTTTGTTCGTTCAAAAAAAAAACATCGGCAGTTATCTATGATTATTCAAAATTGAATTAAATTAAATTTGCAAAGTTTAAAATTAAAAAAGTTTTAAGTAGGGTACAAATTGGCATGCAGTAATTTGAATAACTAATTATTTATTGGAAATGCATTTTAATTCTTTTGAATAAATATAATTCTGTGATTTAGGATTTAAATCTTTATGTGTAGTAAAAGTTTAAATATTATACTAGAGTTTTGTGATTAACTAAAGAAATTTCTATCTCTTATTTGCATATTAATCAAAATTAATATTTTTTAAGAATCAGTTGATTGTTTAACATTGGGTTCGGTAAAATGCTTTAGAAATATTTTCCTGTTTGAGTAATGACAAGAGCTATTTAGCATATTGTTGAGTATTTGTATTGTGAGTGTTTTCATAGTGTATTTTGTATTGTAATTGACATGTCGCGTATTATGATTGTGAATATTTACATTACGGGAAATAATTGAGAGGCATCCATTTACGTAGTTAACTTAGTATAGATTGCTTTTTTTCATAATTACGCACCGTTCAGAATGACGTGGTCAGGAAAGAGAAAATGTGATTTAAAGGAATTAGCTGTTGAATTTGACGCAAATGTAGAGGATTCGGATAATATTCCTAAAATCATAAAAAAACTAATTGAAGCACCTGATTATGATGAGACTTTGGCATTAGCCCAGCTAAAAATTATTGAAAAGGATAGGCTAGACAGGGAAAATGAAGAAAGGGCTGAGAGAGAATTACTAAAGGCTTATGAGAGGGAACAAAAGACTAAAGCGTTGGAAAGGGAGCATGAATTAGCGAAACTAAGGTTAGAACGGGAGAAGGATACAATGAGTTTGGCCTCTAGCCAGAGCGAGAGAGAACCAAAAATATCTTTAAAGTCTGTTCTACCTAAATTTGATTCAGAGAACTCCGAGATTTCCATTTATTTGAATTTGTTTGAAAGACAAGCCCGTAAAGCTCAAATCGATAAAAATCAGTGGGTTACTCATTTGTTAGGACTACTGCCTACCGATTTGGGGGAATTGATACTGCGCGAATCTCCCTCTGATTCAGATGATTTCGACCACATTAAAAAAATGCTTCTCGAAAGATTTCAACTTTCAGCAGAAGACTTTCGGCTAAAATTCGTAAATTCTAAAAAGCCCGAGAACAAAACATGGAAAGATTTCGTGTACGAAGCTTCCAATTTCTTTGACCAATGGTTAAGTGGTTTAGAAATAACGACGTTCGAACAACTCAGAGATTTGATAATCACTGATGAACTGAAACGGAAAATTAACCCGGAAGCGAAGCAACATTTTATTGATGTTTGGAGCGCGATAATCACACCTTTTGAGTTAGCTAAAAAGTTAGACGCGTACGAGGTGGCGAGGAAAAATATTAGGCGGGAAGGATCCCCTAAAATTCATAGCGCCGCTAAACCTTTTGAGTGTAAGTCTAAAAGCGAAACTAGAGCGGATGAGACCAAAATAAATTGGAGGGATAAAGAAAACTCTAAAAATCGAAATGGGATATTCGATAAGAGAAAAGAAATTACTTGCTTTAATTGTAAGAAATCAGGTCATTATAAAATTAATTGTACGGAATCAAAAACTGAAAATACTGAAACAGTTTATCACATCGCGGGTCTACGAAATCTGGAAGAAGATTTTAGTCCCTATGTCAGTCGAGGGAAAATTAATGGGAAAGAGATGAAAATTTTACGCGATACAGGATCTACATTTGACCTAATTTCTGCTCACGATGTAAATAAGGACCAATTTACTAAAGAAAGGGTTTGGCTAAAACAAGCCTTAGACAACAAACTTCGTTGTTTACCAGTGGTAAATGTTGAAATTAGGCTAAGTGACGTCAGCTTCATACGCACTAAAGCGGCTGCAGTTGATAAAGAAACGGATATGATCCATTATTTATTAGGAAACAAAACCCAAGCGTTAATTGATAAACGGATGGCAAGCGCGAAATTAAAAGGACATATCACTCCGAAACCACGCGTATTTTCGAATTCCGAAACTAGCAGCGAACGTGAGAAGAGAAAATCTCAATCGTTAGACGAGCGAACCGGTTTCCAGATCTCTGCAGGAGAGGGAATTGTCAGCGTTGAGGGAGGAAGAGCGTCCCCCCATTTCAACCCCCCTGGGTCGAGAGGAGCGATATACCGGCGCGCCAAGATAGTCAGTCCGAAGGAGGGAATTTTCTCGCAGAGCGAAAGAGAAGGTTTAGGAGGAATGATAGCCTCGGGCAATCGGAGCACCGTTAGTGTTTTTAAACCGAAAGCGAAAGTAAAATGTACTAACCTTGAACCTGACGAGAAAATATCGCTCATTGGAGAAAAGGGAGAATTAGGAGAATGCCGCGTTTTAACGGATCAGCGAAAAGGAAAAACTAATCACAGCCCGAAAGACATTGAGAAAAATATCGGATCAGGCAACCGTGATTGTGTAGAAAAACCGGAAATTGTGAAAGAAATTGAGAGCAAAATAGGGGATAATTATTTTTGGCCAAATGCCGAAAAAGAACTGAAAGAATTATATGAACGATGGAAGAAAGGTGAGATTTCCGAAAATACGGTAATTGAATGTGCCTTTGATTTGATGAACCGCATGAAAGGTCATCAGGGATTATTAGGGGAAACGATGACAAAGGCGTCTGAGAATAAGACGGAGCAAAATGATGTAGGTACGGTGGAGGAAAAATTAACCGAGGCGGATGATGTCACTAGTCGGTTGAACCGCAGAGAGCTTTCCCAAAACAATAAGGAAAATTTTCTTAAAATGCGTATTCCAAGGGAGTCAGAAGTTTACTTCATGGGTAAAAGGGCATCGAAATCTGATGTAACGAGGAATGATTTCGGTACTAGACCTTTAATCAGTATCCCGGAAGAAGTTGATTCGGAAAAAAGAGGATCAAATTATAATCAATTGGTATGGCTTCGCCCGAGTCGGAATTCGCAAAGGCGTAAGGAAAATTTGAAAGTTAAGGTTACCAAGGGAAAATCAGCACTGCATACGATTAACGAGTTGAGACGAAGGCTAGGTGACAGAGGTCGTAAGTCAACGAGAGTTAAAACCCGAAATAAAACGGAATTCTCCTCGCCGGAACGTAAGCCAAAATTTAGTCGTTCGAAATTGATGCCCGATCTTATCCAAAATTATGCTTCGGTAATAAAATCTGAGACGCACGATTTTGAGGAAAAAAATCGGAAAACTAAATTTAATTGGAATCCAGAAAGGGAGGAAGCTTTCCTCACATCGAAAGAGGTGACCGGAAATCCGATCTGGGAGATGCCGAATTACGCGAAGAAATTCGAAAATAATTCGAGCTTATCATCACTCTTTCAGGAAAAAGGTTGTAAAGGGAAAGTTACACATTAATGTTTGAGTAGAGAAGAATGAATGTGAGCCGTAGATAATATTTGTATATAAATTCTTAATTAGCTTGCATTCAAATTATTTCTATATTATATTATTAATTAAAATGTGTATCTGGCTTATAAAAATGTTGTATTGTAGTAAATTGTGTGTTTTATCTTACAAGTTAAATTAATAAAATTAACTGGTGCTAACCTCTGTAGTGAATTAAGTTAAGAGTAACTGTACCTCGACGTAAGATTTTCCACATGTGAAAAATCTCTGTCACAGGAGGGGATGGTTGTAAGGATTTAACTGCTGTAAGAATCTAATTTGGCTAATTAAAGCTAGACAATGGACTGGCACATCGAAGTCTGGTAATTGTGTGAGCACTTAAAAGGATTAAGGTCCTTTTCTTCCTGTCGACGGTAAGTCTAGCTCGGCCTTTTTCATGTGACATTAGCATATTAGTTACGGCCACCATTGATTTATCGCCAGACCTCCCAGAAGCCGAGAGACGTAGGAAATAGTTTCATTTATTCCCAGACGGACGATGGCAATCTGGCGCCAAGGCATATCCCAGCCGAACCAATAACTTTGATCTGGGAGGGGCCCGAAGGAGGAGTTGTTCTCCTGATGGGGATGAGAGAAAAGTTGGATGAGGATTCTCGAGGATGCAGCTCGCTGTAAAAGGCGTGTGGTATGTTTTTCATAGAGAACCCTGAGTTCTTAGAACTGTACATTATTTTATCATATCTTGAATAAAGTCATTTAATATGGAAAGGATTTGCATCACTTCATAGCTACCAAATATTTACCTAACCATATATAGTAATGCAAAATCCTCACAGTATCTTTAGGAAACTATGATTTATTTTTTTGCTGAGGTAAAGTTAGCAAAAAAGCAATGTCTCATTGATGAAAAAAAATGAATGAGTTATTATTCACAAGCTTTCATTATTATTATTATTATTATTATTATTATTATTGTTGTTGTTGTTGTTGTTGTTGTTGTTGTTGTATCTTCATGTGTTTCTGAAAAGTTCATTCATATTCTTTTAGTAGACTGGAAATAATTTTACACGCGAATTATTAAATTTGCATTATTTCAACTATTAGCTACGGATTAAGTAAAAGCGAAGAAAACAAGGAATACAGATTTTCTATACATTAAATTTTTATAAAGAGAAAGTGTCGCATCGAGTGTAAAGTAAAATTTTAATAAACTAAAAACACAACTAATCATTCATAAAACCAAAATTCAACTGGTTTATAAAAAATATTTTTTACCATAACATGTATTTTAATTTTATTTTTTTTCATTTTTATGAGAAAATGGAAACAAAAGCTAAAAGTAATTTACTTTTCCAATTTCAATAAAAATTTTAAAATTACATTTTTCCGCTATACGAGGGTGGAAAAATTGCAAGTGTGCAATATTTCGAAGTTTAAAAATTTAAAGAAGCAATGTCTGAAAACCAAAAATTTCATTTCAAATTTTGAAATGTTTAAAGATTTTAATAAGTATTGGTAAGAAACCTGTGTGTATAATAAAACATATACATAGCATAATAATTATAATAATAGAAAGATAAATTATTTTGTAAAAATTGCGACATTAATGAAAAAATTACAGATTAAATGTTCTCTATTTTATTTGATATGCAATTGTTTATGTTTTCTTTATGAAGCACAGTTTGTATGAAACTTTGACATCAACGGAAAAATAAAATGCGTAAAAGATATTGATTTTAGTAAAGTGTGCAATTCCGATATTTAATTATCTTCAAAGATTTGACAGAACTTAATGAAATTCCGAATTTTTATTTTGCTACTAGCATTTTCACTCTAAATAATTCACCCTCTCTCGAAGAACCAGTTCAAAAAAGTTAAATAAAAATTTTCAAACGATATAAACCGATTTACTTCTCTTTTCTGAATACCTCCTTTTTTAAATATTTATGTTTTTTTTTTATATTATTTCACTGCAGAAAGTTTTCTTATATCAAAACGAATATTAGATTGAATTTCAGGAAAGTTATTTTTTGGTGATTTTGTTGTTGATGATGATGTTTCCAGCAAATTTCTTTCAAAGTTTATACCTTGCATCTGCTACCAAATTGAATTTACAATATGATGGATTGAAAGTATAAAAAAATCAGATAATATTTACTCATCTAGATAAGTTCTTTATTTGTGCATTTTGCAATTTTTTTCTATAAATGTTCTCTTTTGTGTTAACGTTACGGTTTTTACTAATAAAATCTATTTTAAGTGCAATTAAAGACGTAACAGCATATAATCAGAAGTATTTAAACATTGATCTATATTTTATTATTTATTTAGTAATAAAAAGGCTTCTAATACTGTATATAAATTAAATGTTGTTGTACAACGTATGCTTATTCATAAAAAGTCTTACTACAAAAAACATATGAATGAAACACATTTTAACGTTTTGGTTCCTTCTTCTAAAGCATTTTCGGGAAAAATAAAAATAAAATATAAGTAGGCAAGAAACAATCACTGTGTTATATCATTAAAAATTACATCATCGAGGAAATTCCTTGAGATAGATATAAATAATTATCGAATCACAAATCATATTTATGTTCTTTCAATCTTTCAAAAAACCGATATTTAGTCATACCAATGTATAAGGACACTGTTCCATCTGTAAATTTAAAGGGAATATCATAAACCCCGAAGAAAAATGAAAATGGAACCGGATATATTTTCCTACTCATAAGACAAAATAAAGTTATTTAATTAGATACCGGGTGGTCCAAAAGTCAGGACGAAGTTTAAGATGAATGCTTCGAAATCAAATCAAGATACAAAGATACGGTTTGCACCAAACAGATGCGATAAAAACCAGGTTTTGTGTGGCAATGAAAAAAATTGTTCTGTTGGCGATCAACAGATGGCGCTATAGTAATTTTTTGCACAAAAAGATGATTTACAAATGTAAAAAATGTTGACAACTTACAAATCAACTTAATTGTAGTTAATTAGTACGCAGTTCATGTTCAATGTGCTGTCCATCCTTCAGAAGTTCAGCTGTGAGGCAAAGCACATCAACGTTCACAGCATTGATTAGCATTTCATGCATTATCGCAGACACATTTTGGCGGACAACAACTTTCAGAGCTGCTAGCGATGCCGGTTGGTCGCGGTATACTTTTGACTTCAATAATTTTGATCCACAGCCAAGAGTCACAGAATGTCTGATCGGGAGATCTTGGAGGCAATACAAGATTAAAGTAGCGACTGATAATGCGATCCTGCCCATATATTGAGCACAGCAGGCGTTACACAGGCAGAGCAATATGAGGTGGTGCTCCATCTTGCATAAAGGTGACTGTTTGCGGTGCCAGAATTTTTTAAGAAACAAATATAACTACTTAGATTGCCGTAAAAATTTGTCTTTAATCATTAAGTAAGATTTCTGGGTCCAAAAAGAATTGTTTGATCCGCGGCTTATACACCCGAAATTACGGTATATATATATATATATATATATATGTGTGTGTGTGTTTGTATATATACATATGCATATATATATATATATATATATATATATATATATATATATATATATATATATATATATATATATATATAAGACAACTAAAAGTAAACAATATTCACCAGTTGAATTTATCAATAAACCAAACCGAAACATATATATATATAGCAAAATAGCATTCTACAAATATGTACACAGTCAATGGCCACTTAATTTCAACCAATCAACTTCTTCTATCAATCTGACAGAACTTTAATCAAATTCCGAGTTTTTATTTTGCAACTAGCGTTTTTATGCTAAATAATTCACCCCCCCCCCTCAATGAGCCAGTTAAAAAAATTAAATAAAAGTAGTCATACGATATAAACCTATTTTCATGATATTTCTCAATAACTTTTTTTTAAATGCTTATGTTTTTTATTATTTCAATGTGTAAAGTCTTCTTACATCAAAGAGAATCTAAGATTAGATTGAATTTCCGGAAAGATTTTTTTTTTGTAGTTTTCTCAATTTTTTTTTAAAGATTGTACCTTGCATCTGTTACCAAATTGAATTTACAATATGATGGATGAAAATATGAAGAATTTCAGAAAGTATTTAATCATCTAGATAATTTCTTTATTTGTGAATTATACCAAAATTATTTTATTTTTAATGAAAATGTTATAAAATTTTTTCTTAGTTCCCTTTCGTTTTGTAAGCATTTCTTAATAATATGAAACATCTTTTTAATTAAGAATGAGTTCTGAATGAAATCTGAAAGAAGTGTTATTCAGAAATCTCTGTGTGTAATAAAATATATATTTTAAATAATAATAATGACTATAAATTATCATAAAAAATTGTGATAATAATGTAATTTTACAAACTAAATAGTCTCTATTTTATTTAAAATACAATTGTTTCGATTTTTCATTATCAAGCACTCTTTGTATAAAACTTTGACATAACAGAAAAGTAAAATGATTAAAAGATATTGGTTTTAGTAATGTCCATTCCGATATTTAATTAGCCTCAACGATTTGACAAAACTGAAATGAAATTCCGAATTTCTATTTTGCTACTAGCGTTTTCGCGCTAAATAATTCAGCCTTGCTCAAAGAAAAAGTTGAAAAAAGTTAAATAAAAATTGCCATACGAAATAAACCGATTTACTTCTCTTTTCTGAAGATCTTTTTAAAAATATTTATGTTTTTTTTTTTTTACTATTTCAATGTAAAAACTTTCTTATATCAAAGCTAAAGTTTGATTAAATTTCTGGAAAGATATTTTTGGTAATTTTGTTGTTGTTGATGATGTTTCCACTAAATTTCTTTGAATGTTCTTACCTTGCATCTGTTGCCAAATTGAATTTATAATATGATAGACGAAAATCTGAAAAAATTCAGAGAATGTTTATTTTCTAGATAATTTCTTTATTTGTGCATTACACCAAAAGTGTTTTCTTTTTAATGAAAATCTCATAAAAATTTTCTTAATTCCATTTCCTTTTGTAAATATTTCTTAATAATATGAAACATGATATATCTTATTTATTTAAGAATGACTTATTTTAAAGTCTTAAACTGGGATTATTCAGAAATCTATGGATATAATAAAATACATATTTAAAAATAAATAATAATAACTATAAATTATTTTGCAAAAAAATTGTGATATTAACGAAAATTTTACGGATTAAATATTCACTATTTTATTTAAAATGTAATTGTTATGATTTTCTATCAAACGCTCTTTGTATAAAACTTTGACATGAACAGAAAAATAAAATGCGTAAAAGCTATCGATATAAGTAAAGTGCCATTCCGAAATTTAATTTTCTTCAAAGACTTGACAGAACTTTAATGAAAATCCAAATTTCTATTTCGCTACTAGCCTTTTCATGCTAAATAATTCACCCTCTCTCAAAGAACCTGTTCAAAAAAAGTTAAACCGATTCCTTCTCTTGTCTGAATACTTCCTTTTTGAAATATTTATGTTTTTTTATTATTTCAATGTATAAAGTTTTCTTATATAAAAGTTACGATTACATTGAATTTCCAGAAAGATATTTTGGGTGGTATTTTTGTTGTTGTTTATGTTTTCACCAAACTTCTTTTAAAGTTTATACTTGGCATCTGTTACCAAATTGAATTTAAAATATGATGGATTGAAAGTCTAAAAAATTTCAGAGAATATTTACTCATCTAGATAAGTTCTTTGTTTGTACTGTAGCGTATATTGGGTTCTTTTGATCTTATGGTTAGACAACTTCAAACTCTTGCTTATAGAAAAGTAGAAAATAATTTATTTAACTTCAGAACAACAGAGTCTTCGAAACTCACAAATATTACAAGATATTCCAAAATAACTCTTTAAATCTATCGAACAAGTACAAATATAGGTCGCAGAGACTCTTTATACAATGTCTCAACACTATATCACATTCAAAACAACGTAGATAAAACTCAATACATCAAGCAAACTTGCTTAAACCTAGAAGTTCACTCTATGACTGACTGGTAAATAATAACAACAGCTCGCATCGCTTCTCTTCTTATATAGGTTCGGAGCATGTGCTAGAAATTTCTAGAACCTACTCGAAAAAATCCACGGAACAACAAACAATGTATCAGTATATCTAAGGGGGGTTACCAGAGAGGAAAGGGTTACCATCGCCAACAATCGCCAAGTTTGTCGCCAACTTGGCAATATATCGCCAAATTTGGCGACCAAAATTAGTCGCCAAAAGTGACGCCAACTTGGCGATATCTTCATTATTTCGCCAATCTGCCGTAGACATACACTGAAAATAATAGACAAGTTTGCTTGATAACAGAGACAATGTAACAAAAACTAATATTAGTAAAGAAATGGAGCTTAATAAGATTATTTACATTATTTTACAGTACAAACACTAACTATTTACAAAATTCGTAACACTACCCCCTCCTCAAAGACTGCACGTCCCGGGCAGTGCAATCCTTGAGTTAGAGGAAAACACTTAAAATAAATAAACAAATAAATAAATAAATAAATAAATAATAACAATAATAATAAAATTTACATAAATAAGAACTAATTACTATTTACATATTTACAAAAAGTGACTTTCATGACCATGGTCTGAAATTCAAGTTTCGAATTTCTAATCACTTTGGCCAAAATAAGGGGCTAGCCGGTTATAGTGTACGACCTTCGGTTTGGCGTGTGGCGATTTTTGTATGCGTACAACGACGTCATTTAGCCTGTTGACGACTGTGTAAGGACCGTCCCAGTTTCTTTGTAATTTTGGCGACAGTCCCTTACGACGTATCGGATTCCACAACCAAACTTTGTCACCTTCGTTGAACTCATGTCCTGTTGCCTTTGTGTCGTACCGTGTCTTCATCTTTTCCGTTGCCAGTCCGATTCGGTTCCTCGCTAGACGATGAATCTCCTCAATCCGCGCCTGGAGTTTATCGACATATTCCTCAGGCGATGAAGGAGCATCAGGAGGACGGCCAAACAAAAGATCAGCAGGCAGACGAAGATCACGACCAAAGAGCATTTGAGAAGGGGAGTAACTAGTGGCCTCATGAGTGGCATTCCTGTAGGCAAGCAGGAAAAGAGGCAATTTCTTGTCCCAGTCCTGTTGGTCTCTAGACACCAGGAGAGAGAGGCTATTTAGGATGGTACGATTGAAACGCTCCACCATGCCGCCCGATTGAGGATGTAGGGGTGTAGTTCGAGTTTTGTTCATGCCGAGTAGTCCACACATTTCCTTAAACACAGTCGAATCGAAGTTTCTTCCTTGATCGGAATGGATTTGAAGAGGAACTCCATATCTGGAAACCCAGTGTTGAACTAGTATGTCTGCTACTGTTACCGCCTCTTGATTAGGAATGGCGTAGGCTTCAGGCTACCTAGTGAAGTAGTCCATGACAACGAGGATGTACTTATTGCCATCAGATGTTCTAGGAAGAGGACCAAGGATGTCTAGTGCAATTCGTTCGAAAGGAGCTCCTACATTATAACGCTGCAGTCGCCCACGAGTGCGCCTCTTTGGACCTTTACGTGCTACACAGGTGTCACAAGTTTGACACCACTTCTCTACATCACTGCGAACATTATTCCAGTAGAAACGCTCTCGAACCTTTTGCAGGGTCTTCATTACACCAAAATGACCTCCTGTGGGACTACCATGCAGTTCTTGAAGGACTATAGAAATTCTCGACTTAGGGAGTAGTAGTTGCCATCTACATGTCTTTCCATCGTCAGACTCCCATTTTCGGTACAAGATGCCGTTCTTCAAATGTAAGGAATCCCAGAGAGCCCAATAACGTTTAGTCGTAGGATGGTAATGGGCCATGTCTTGCCAGCTGGGCTTCCTGTTGGACTCCTCTTTCAGCTCTAGAATTGGCTTAATTTCAGGATCAGCAAGTTGATCTTTACGCAGGCTCTCGTCACTCCACGGATCTTGCGATGATGTATACCCAGTTGTAACTTGTCTTACTATAGGACCTTTGACATTAAATTTCTTCTCAGCCCGGTCGCAGTATCTACAATTCTCTGAGCAGGGTCTTCTTGAGAGAGCATCTGCATTTCCATGTGATGAGCCTTTTCGATGGCGTATCTCCATATCGTACTCTTGAAGCTTTTGTATCCACCTGGCTATCTGGCCTTCAGGGTTCTTAAAATTCAATAGCCAAGTTAGAGAAGCATGATCAGTTCGGATCAGGAACTTTCGACCGTAAAGATAGTGATGAAAGTGGTCTATGGCTTTCACTGCAGCAAGAAGCTCTTTTCTTGTTACGCAGTAGTTTCGCTCGGCCTTTGACAAGCACTTGCTGAAATAGGCGATAACACGCTCCTTGCCGTCGATTTCCTGGGACAGTACAGCGCCAATGCTTTCGTTGCTTGCATCCGTATCAAGTAGAAACTGTTTTTCGATTTGAGGATACGACAGAATTGGAGTGGATGTCAAGGCCTCCTTAAGCTTTTCGAAAGCAGCGTCACATTCCTGTGTCCACATAAATTTTTGATTGGCTTCTGTTAATTTATGAAGTGGTCTTGCAATCATCGAGAAGCCTTTGACGAATTTTCTGTAATAGGTGCATAATCCTAGAAAACTTCGAAGCTGGTGAACATCTGCTGGACGACTCCAATTTTTCACGGCATATATCTTCTCCGGATCAGTCCTAACTCCTTCCGCCTAAATGATGTGTCCAAGGTAGGCGACTTCATTGCGAAACAAACTGCACTTCGAAGGGCTTAACTTCAAATTAGCTTCCTTTAATTTTTGTAGCACCCGCCTGAGGTTGTTCAGATGTTCATCAAAAGATTTTCCTATGATTATGATGTCATCTAAATAAACAAGACATGCTTCATACGACAGCCCCCGGAGAACCGTTTCCATAAGCCGTTCGAAAGTTGCAGGTGCGTTACATAGACCAAAAGGCATTACCTTGAATTGCCATAATCCTTGTCCCGTTGTGAAGGCAGTCTTCTCGCGGTCTTCGGGATGGATCTCTACCTGCCAGTAACCACTCTTCAGATCCAGAGTCGAGAACCAAGTGTTGCCCGCAAGTGTGTCGAGAGTGTCGTCGATCCTTGGTAGAGGGTAACTATCCTTTTTAGTGACGTCATTCAGTCGGCGGTAGTCTACACAAAATCTTGTTGAACCATCCTTCTTTCTTACTAATACAATGGGAGACGCCCATGGACTTGTCGATGGTTCGATGACGTCATTTTCTTCCCTATCTTTAATTAAATTCTGCACCTCTTCTTTCTTGGCAAAAGGTAATCGTCTAGGGTGCTGTTTAATAAGAGAGTGATCTCCCGTGTCAATTCGGTGTTGTGCCATTTTAGTTCGTCCAAAGTCTTCAGATGTTTGGGAAAATAAACTTTGGAATTCTCTAATTAAACTTTCAGCAGCATCTCTCTGGTTTGGATCTAAGTCCGTATTTTGTAACAAATCCTTGACTAAATTATCTGAAGATTTCTGAGAGTGATTGGAATTTTGACTTATGCACGTCACAGGAGCACATGATGCTATCCCCTCTCCTTTCTTGATAGTCCTCGTCTTATCACTGATGTTAGCAATTCTGACTGGAATGGTCTTTTTCGAGAGGTCTACTACAGAAGAAGCCACCAATACTCCTGCTTGTGTACTATTGTCTACTGGATAATCTATATGGCCAAATCGGTAATTAGTTTCATTTTTAATTTCAGCTGGAACTAAAAATTCTGTTCTTGGATCTAGATTGATGTCTTCTTTGGCTATTACTATTTGTTTACATTCAATTTCGTTATTTAATCCAAAAAGACTTATTTCTTCAAATTTTGAGATCATTTTGTTATTTTTGAAATCAAGTCTGAAGTCAAACTTCTTCAGAAAATCTAGTCCGATTAAGCAAGGATCTGTTATGTCAGCCACATATGCCGTATGGTAATATTTCGTTCCTCCAAAGTTGATAGTTAAATTGGCCTTTCCATATATGCCAATCTTGTCGCCCGTCACAGTTTGCAGGGTAACGCAGGGTGGAGTCCAGATGAGTTTAGATTTCAATTTTCGAGCCAAATCTTCTCTGATTATTGTCACATTGGCTCCTGTATCGACAATCATACGGCATTGAATTCCGTTAATAAAGCCTATCACATATAATTCATTATCACCGCCACTCATTTTTGATATCTGGAGGATCTTCAGGTGGGGCTTTTCATTCTCTGGCAACCTCCGCCCCGCGAGATGGCCAAAATTTAGTTTCCCTGCTGACTGTTTGAATTTATCTCACGTTCGTGGATTTTGGGGCAATTTCTTCGGAGATGTCCTGTATCACCGCATCCCCAGCACGTGAGATTCTGTCTTCTTGAACTTGTTCTTCCGTATTTTAAAGCTTCAATTTCTTGATTTATTTTCCTAATTTCTTTCAAGACGTCGTTCTCAGTGTCTGAGCTTTTGTTCACCGTTGCTCTTCGAACTGAATGACCATCTCTTCGGCTGGCTTGTGTAGCTGCTTCCAACTTTAAGGCATATAGTAGTGCAGCCTTTAAATCCTGTACATCTGCCATTCGTACCGCTCTCTGCACTTCTGGATCTTTTATTCCGCCTACAAAATATTGCAGTGACAGCATTTCCCGTACATTTGTTGGACAGTCAATGAATGCTAAATTTGCAAGCCGTTCAATTTCCGAGGCAAACTCTTGAAGGGTTTCACTCGATTTTTGATGGCGGCTCTTCATTTGTATTCTCGTATAATCCTTGAAGAATTTTTCGCCGAATCTCATTTCAAGTGCACAACTTAAAGTCTCAAAATTGAGTTGCGTCATATCGGGCAATGTTTGCAGCACGTCGGCGGCTTCTCCTCTTAAAGATGCTGCCAGCTGACAAGCTTTCACCTCGTCACTCCATTTGTTCGCTTCGGCTACAATGGTGAATTGGGTCTTATGAACTTGCCAGGAACTCTTTCCGTCATATGTCGACAGTTTGATGTGCACGGGAGAAGCAGGCGGATTCCTAAATTCTTCATAATTACCACTGGACGCTGAAAGCTTCTTCTCGAGTTCTTGTACTCTTTTATTTAGCTTTTCATCTATTTCAACTATTTTTCCTTCCATTTTCTCTTCAACATTTTTAACATCATTCTGAATTTTCTCTTCTACTTCCTCTATTTTCCTTTCCATTTTCTCTTCTACATTACTAACTTCTTTCTGAATTTTCTCTTCTACTTCCTCTATTCGTCTCTCTACCGACGAGAACTTTTCTTCTAAAGTTTTCTTCATTTCTTCTTGGCCTATATTAATCTTTTCGGTCACTTCTTCTTGGCATTTGTCAATTTTGTTTGTCAACTGTTCCATTCTTTCTTCGTTTTTATTCATTTTATCCGCCAACTCTTCTTGGCCTTTATTCATTTTATCCGCCAACTCTTCTTGGCCTTTATTCATCTTTTCCGCCAACTCTTCTTGGCCTTTATCAATTTTATTTGTCAACTGTTCCATTCTTTCTTCGTTTTTATTCATTTTGTCCGCCAACTCTTCTTGGCCTTTATTCATTTTATCCGCCAACTCTTCTTGGCCTTTATCAATTTTATTGGTCAGCTCTGTTCTTAATCCGTTAATAGCTTCTAACAGTTCTTTCAGTTGTACGTCCATTGTTCGTGTTTTCGCCATAAGATCCCACTTCTGACACCAAAAATTGTAGCGTATATTGGGTTCTTTTGATCTTATGGTTAGACAACTTCAAACTCTTGCTTATAGAAAAGTAGAAAATAATTTATTTACAGAACTTCAGAACAACAGAGTCTTCGAAACTCACAAATATTACAAGATATTCCAAAATAACTGTTTAAATCTATCGAACAAGTACAAATATAGGTCGCAGAGACTCTTTATACAATGTCTCAACACTATATCACATTCAAAACAACGTAGATAAAACTCAATACATCAAGCAAACTTGCTTAAACCTAGAAGTTCACTCTATGACTGACTGGTAAATAATAACAACAGCTCGCATCGCTTCTCTTCTTATATAGGTTCGGAGCATGTGCTAGAAATTTCTAGAACCTACTCGAAAAAATCCACGGAACAACAAACAATGTATCAGTATATCTAAGGGGGGTTACCAGAGAGGAAAGGGTTACCATCGCCAACAATCGCCAAGTTTGTCGCCAACTTGGCAATATATCGCCAAATTTGGCGACCAAAATTAGTCGCCAAAAGTGACGCCAACTTGGCGATATCTTCATTATTTCGCCAATCTGCCGTAGACATACACTGAAAATAATAGACAAGTTTGCTTGATAACAGAGACAATGTAACAAAAACTAATATTAGTAAAGAAATGGAGCTTAATAAGATTATTTACATTATTTTACAGTACAAACACTAACTATTTACAAAATTCGTAACAGTACATTTTGAAATAACTATAAACGATCTAATACTATAAACGATCTCATTTGTACAGACGTTAAGGTAGTTAATAATAAAATATATTCTGCATGCAATAAAAGATGCAACATCATTCAATATGAACTTATTAAATATTAATATGTATTTCATTATTCTTAATAACTATAAACCATCTAATACTATAATCAAATTAAATGTTTTTATTTAACTTGTAGTTATTTATAAATATATGACATATAAAAACGTATGCATAAAATATATTTCAACGTACCGGTTAATTCTTCGAAACCATCTTCAGGGGAAAATATAATATATAAAGCGGCAGGAGTCTATCGAGTGTTAAAAAATTAAAAATTAAATTCAAACTGTGAAATGTGCAACCGTAGTAACAGAAATATTTTAAAATTAACTAATTTATGCCGCCTGTTAATGTGATA
Organism: Maratus speculifer; assembly: GCA_964019185.1. Lineage (NCBI taxonomy): Eukaryota > Metazoa > Arthropoda > Arachnida > Araneae > Salticidae > Maratus > Maratus speculifer. Next base: position 253,969,553 of record OZ025297.1, read on the forward strand.
TTAATGAAAAAGCACAGATGAAAAAAACTCGATTCTATTTAAAATAAAATTGTTTCAATTTTTCGAAATCAAGCACTTTTTGTGTAAAACTTTGACTGAAGCGGAAAAATAAAATGCGTACAAGATATTTATTTTAGTAAAGTGGCATTCGGATATTTAATTATCTTCAAAGATTTGACAGAACGTTAATGAAATTTCGAATTTCTATTTCGCTATCAGCGTTTTCGCGCAAAATATTTCAGCCTCTCTCAAAGAACCAATTCAAAAATGTTAAGTAAAAATTGTCATACGATATAAACCAATTTCCTTCTCTTGTCTGAATAGATCCTTTTTTTAATTATTTATGTTTTTTATTACTTCAATGTATAAGTTTTTCTTATATAAAAGCTAAGATTATATTGAATTTCCAGAAAGATATTTTTGGTGATATTTTTGTTGTTGTTGATGTTTTCACCAGACTTCTTTCAAAGTTTATTCTTGTCATCTGTTACCAAATTGAATTTACAATACGATGGATTGAAAGTATAAAACATTACAAAGAATATTTACTCATCTAGATAAGTTCTTTGTTTGTGCATTTTAAAATTATTTTCTATAAAAATTCTCTTTTGTGTTAATGTTATGACATTTACTAATAAAATCTATTTCGCGTCTAGTTAAAGATGTAACGTAGTTCATTATGTACTCGCTAAACATTAATCTATATTTTATTATTTTTAAGAAAAGATAACCCATCTAATACAATAAGCAAATTAAATGTTGTTATTCAGCGTAGACTTACTTATAAAAATTTGACATGCAATAAACACTTGAATAAAATATATCCCAACGTTTCGGTTAATTCTTCTAAACAATCTTCAGCAAATATATATATATATATCGAAAACTATACCATAATATACACTTTTACAGAACTGATAAAAATATAAAATATTAAATTAAACAAAAAAATTAACATACCTCTTGAACAAACTTGAAAACTACTAAAAATTTAACAACAAACGATAAACAAAAATCCAGCTCAATCTGAGAAACTTATGAGCATAGAATAACGAGAAAGAAAAAAAAATGAAAATAAACCACTGAAGACGGGGCCGTGGAACTTGTGACCCACGGTGCGGTTTAAACTAGTTTTATACCGGTAACACTCACCAAAACCCCTCCACGACCATGTTGAAAAACAAAAGTTCAAGATACATAGGCCGGCGATACTTAGCTACCAAACCACAGCTACCAAACCTCGAATGAAAGTGAGCAGTTCTTAAACAGTTAAACCATCCTTTGAATTAACCTATTTTCGACGGCTATCTGAAATTTCATGCTTTTTGCGAAGTCCCATAGTAACTTGTTCAAAAACCTCGTAGAATAACCATAACTCACAGCCTGGTCATACCAATTAAAAAATTCGTCAAACTTTTTATCTGTATTTGAAATCAATTTATTTATACAATTTAAACCATTGACAAAAATATTTCTATAAATAGATATATGAACGTTAGAACCGAAATATAGCATCTTTAGAGTATCAAAATTAAAACTATTACGTTTATCATAAATACCCGTACTAAACTCCCCATTTTTTTAAAATAATGTTAATATCCAAATAATGTACGTTATTCTAACAATTTGAAGCCAGTTTTAAACTCAAGCTGCTAGGATAGTTACTGAATTGGTAATTTTTCACATCATTACATAAAATAAGTAAAATGTCATCAATATATCTGAAACATTTAATGTTTCTAGATATTGCTAATTGTTCTTCGTACATAAATAAGAAAATATCTGCTAAAATTGAACTGCAACTTCCCCCATCGGAATCCGCCTAATTTGTCTGTAAACTTTTTTACCGTCAAAGAAATAATTTTCACATACAATTAATTTAAACAAATCAATGAAGTAAACTTGATCAATACCTGAAAAATTAAATCTATTAAAAAATTCCATCATTTTAATTTTTAAACTGTCTAAATCTATACTATTATACAAATCTTCGAAATCATATGCATATAAACCTGAAATGTTTTTTAACTGAATTACTCGTTGAACCACATCAAAACTTTTTTTTAATAATGCAAGTTGGATTATCCATAAGGACTTTATCAAAAATATCTTTTAATAATTTCAAAAATTTTTTACTTCCAGTAACTAAATAAGATCCAAAACCACAAGTTATAGCTCTAAATTTTACAGGTTTTTTGTGAAATTTCAGTACCAAAACCAGATAAGGAAAACTGGTGCTACTTTGTTTCAACTTGATTTTTTTATAAAATGCTTTAACTCTATTGCCAATAATTTGCTTACTGGAATTAGAAACCTGATAGTTCGTAACATTATCATAAGTTTCCCTAAGTAATACCCCGTACAGTGATTTACAAACAATAGCATAATTAGCATTAGCTTTATCTACATAGGTGATTAAAAACTTATCTTGTAGGTCTTTTATTGATTCTTTTTCATTCTTTATAATATTTGTTGTTAACCCCCTCAAAGTTCATTTGAAATTCACTATTTAACTCTTTTAAAACATAGTATTTCCACTCCTCAAAAACTGAAGTGGTCAAGTTATATTTTTGTACTAATTTTTGGATAAATATATCTAAAATTGTATTTAAGCGTTTTTTGACGTTATTTTGAGTTAAAATTCTTTTAATTCTATATTTTGTTCCAAATCTCATTATTTCTCTCAGAGCTTTATTTTCTACTATATCTAGGTTGCCAGTTAATATCTAATTATAATTGGGATCTACATACATTTTAAACTTTTCATCATGACAATAACAAACACTGTTAGTTTGACTATTTTGCAGATCTTTAGAAAATACATTACAGTTAAAAATGACTCTGCCCAAAGGTTTATCATATTTAAAAGCTTTAGTAATCTCAATATTTTTAGCAGGTAAAAGCTCGTTGTACCTGTTTAAAATTCGATTGATAACATTGTCTTTCATGTACGAACCCTTATAATCCAAAACACAATATATTTTATTACCGTCACAATTTGTATTGGACCTGCTTTTAACGTAGTCGACCAACTTTTGTTGTCTTATTCTGAATCGTAAACGATCCAAAGCCATATGAATGGTGTGCCCCGTTTTCTTATACAAAATCCCCAATAGTTCAGGAATATGTTTCTTTTTTACATTAAAAATTAATTTTTTAATTACAAACTGCTTATCGTTAGAGGTGTAATTATCGATAAATTTTTCAATATCCCTACAGCATTTTAAAGTCTGTATGTTTATGTTATAATTATTAGTATTATCATGATTAAATATATGTTCCGTCCTTTCATATACTGAAACATCCAACAAATTCTCTCTGAAATGCCTTATTACATTTTTTTGATTGAACTTGACATTCATACCGTAAGGATACACCGAACCATATTTAACCATCATATTTCTTTCACATATTAATCTTTCCTTTTTATTTGGAACGATATCCAAAATTGAAATCCTAATGTTATTTATACCATGCTTTTAAAAATGTGTAATCTCAATTTCCTGCTCCTCTTTACTACTTTTTTGTTTTCTTATATCTGTTTTATGATTATTAAATCTTGCATTCAAAGCAGTAGAAGTCTCTCCGATGTAAGACATATTACATATCCCGCATCTCAATTTATGCACACAATTATACACCTTGCAAAAGTTCAAACCATTTCCAGCTCCCTCATCATCAGTTAAACTTTCAGCAAACACACACACTTTACAGCGTTTATATATATATATATATATATAATATAAAGCGGCATGAAATAAGCATTATGTTACACCACTAAAAATTATATTGAGACTGTGAAAGTTCCAACACAAAAAAGAAGAAATTCTTTAAAATTAGCTCACTTGCGCCATCTTTTATTCACAGAAAAATAAGGAACTGGAGCAATTAAAAAATTCATAGCGTTTTCCAAATGCAAGCTAATCCGAAACAAAACATCATTATCATAAACATTTTGGTCACTTAACTTTATTTCCAAATACTCTCGAATTTCTAAATTTACGCCAGAATAGTTTCATTTTTAAAGTGAATACTTTATGGATTTTTCTGAATACCATTTACATATGTAAATACTATTTAATAATATGAAGCATCTTATTTAAAGATGAGTTGTTTTTAACGATTTAAAAATATATTGGTAAGAAATCTATGCGTATAATAAAACATATACTTAAAGTAATAATAATAATATTAATAATAAAAATTATAATAATAATAGTAAAGATAAATTATTTTGTAAAAATTGTGACAATAATGAAAAAATACAAATTAAATATTCTGTATTTTATTTAAAATACAATTGTTTCGATTTTTCGTTATCAAGCACTCTTTGTATAAAACTTTGACATAAACGATAAAATAAAATGCTTAAACGAAATTGATTTTAGTAAAGTGTGCCATTCCAATATTTAATTATCTTCAAAGATTTGACAGAACTTTAATGAAAATACGAATTTCTATTTTGCTACTAGCGTTTACACACTAAGTACATTTCACCCTTTCTCGAAGAACCTATCCAATAAAGTTAAATAAAAATTGTCAAACGATATAAACCGACTTGCTTCTATTTTCTTAATACCTCCTTTTTTAATATTTATGTTTTTTTTATTATTTCACTGTAGAAATTTGTCTTATATCAAAACTAAGATTAGATTGAATTTCCGGAAAGATATTTTTTGGTGATTTTGTTGTTGATGATGTTGCTTCCACCAAACTTCTTTCAAAGTTTATACCTTGCATCTGCTACCGAACTGAATTTACAATATGATGGATGAAAATATGAAAAGTTTCAGAGAATATTTGCTCATCTAGATAATTTATTTTTTGTGAATTTTGAAATTATTTTCTATAAAAGTTCTTTTTTTGTGTTAACGTTATGGCATTTCGTAGAAAAATCTATTTCCCGTTCAATTAAAGATGTGACATTATTCAATATCTACTCATTAAACATATATCTATATTACATTACACTAGTTTGCAAAAATTAAGGATGAATGCCAAAATACCAATTTTCAATTTATTTGCAAGCGATAATTTTCGCGTGAATATTCAAAAGGAAGTAATATAATTCGAATAATTATTATCCGTCAAAACAGCTAGTCTATTTAACATCTCATTTAGGTCACACATGCTATTAATAGTCACAGTCACTACGGCGAAACAATAAATAGGAAATTCCATACATCTCCTTTATGAATCGCAATTGACTACTGTATGTGACTCCACTGACAGGTCACTGCGACTGCTGTTTTGTGTCGAGTCACAGGAGACATTACAATGTCGTTTTATTGAGACTCTTATGTGACTGTCATTTGTAGACTCAATTTCAAATTCATTGTGGATGTTTAATTATGATAAATCATCAAATAAAGTCACAATAAAGTCATATGTTGACTTTCTGTCACAAGACTTTGTCAAATGGTAACTGAGTCCCTGCTATGAAGTACAAAGTGTGAAAGGTGGTTGAAATTTTGCAAATTTTCCTTTCCAAGTATTATGTTATGCTGATAATTTAATTCCAGCTATGAAAATAAAATACGTATATATATAATATTATATTACTAAATTATAAAAGTTTTAATGACAAAATAGTAAGTTTTACAGTAACCATTTATTAACATTGTGAATAATTGTTCGTAGAATATAAAATGCATTGCCTTAATTACTTTTATTGTTCCATTTCCTACACATATCATATATTTTTTATCATAATTAAATACGCGTTGTTAACGATTGTCTTATTTTCGAATAAATATATATATATTTTAAATTCTTAAGTGACCCTTATACGCATCATAAAATAACAACGGATTTGTAATAGTACTCAATTATTTTAATTTTGTGGTGCTATTAACAGCAAGTATTATGCAAATATACTTTAATCATATTTACATATATTTCAAAAATATTTATCCAGTTCGCTTTAAAACATGATTCTTAACTAAATATAATAAATTTAAAACAACCGTTTATTACTATTTGAATTAATATGATATTTATATAGTTATCATTAATCATCCGATTAAAGAAAACTGTACAGATTTCAGTAAATTAATTAAAATATTTCCGTTCGATCGAGAAATTAACTATTTGACTAAGCTGAAGTATTTAAAATGAAGTATTTAGTAAGGGCTTTTAGGTATGTCTATGGAGTAGTAATCCTGTAAAGTTAAAGTATGTTTGGAAATTGTTTTTGAAAAATAATTTAATGAAAAATTATCAGGCGAAAAATTGCTATATATTATTTTTTTGTTATGATGGTTTAAAACCTGTTCATTAATTTAGGTAACAGTAATGATAATATGTTTTTTCTGAATAATAAACAAAATTATAATCAAGAACAAAAAATATATATATTATACATTTTCGGTACGATAAATTTTTATATTGAACGTTATAATTATAAAATTAAAATATAATGAAGTATAAATACTTCCAAATGATAACATAGCTAAAAGAAAAAATTTTCCCTCGATTCCGGCATAATGAAGTGTTTTGAAAGACTTATGAGGAAGAGTACATTTACAGAGCACGGGTTTCAGATACATTTTATTACTATTTATCGATAGTATTTATTTAGAAGATAGACTATTCCAATCAAGTTATAGGATGAAATAATAAAAGATCATAAAAGTATGAAATTATGAATCTATAAAATTTTGAGTGGGAGCTGCGGTGTGCGGTGTTACATTGTCATGAAATACCAAAATTCCCTCATTCAATTTGCTGAGTTTAACGTATCCATCAATCGTTTTGAAAATCGATTTTTGTGGACGGATTACACGTTTTAGACATTGGAGATTCCGAAAACATATTTTTAGAAAAAAAATTCCGTCCGTCGTCTGTGTGTCTGCTCTGTCTCTCGAACAAATTGAGATTTGGTGTGTATATTTTGTAGAAGCCTATTTAATATCAGTAACCTCGATCATCTGGGTTATATATTTCGTATTCTTGAAATATTCGTTCTGATGAAAAGGCTATAAAATTTTCGATTTTTTTTATTTAAAAGAGTGGATGTAAAAGACAATAAAATGACACAAGTCTGCTTTGTACTTTAGTACAAAATCAATCGTTTCATTTGTTGCGGAGATATTTGTAAACCTATTTTCCACACTCTTCGATTTTTCATGACGCTGTATTTCATTCAATTTTCAATTCAAAGATATATTTTAAATGGATATGAGACGCTTAATCTGACGCAGTAAACTGTTAGTTAATATGGTTATTGTTTTTGGAGTTATATGGATGTTTCTTTTGCGTAAATAGGTACTACTTGGATAACTTAGCGTTTTACATAATTCATCAAAATTGGTTCATCAGCAATTCATTAATACAGCATTACTATGTTTTAAAAATATTTAAAAATATTTTTTAATTTTATTTTGGAAGGGCAGTGCATTTTATAAATAGTTTACGCATCCTTTATTTTCATACTTTATATTATGCATATCCTTGATGAGTTAGTATTATGGTGTTCCCAAACGAATAGTTTTGTCAGGCCCGGACTGGCTCCATTGGGGGCCCTCGGCTAGAGACTGAGAATGGGCCCCTTAGCGAAAACAGAATATTATATTTTATTTTTAAATTTAGGTTTGGATGGCAAAAAAAAAAAAAAAAAAAAAAAAAAAAAAACATTTAGGCTATTTTGTCACTTGGAAAATAGTTAAGTAAAATGTAAGGATTTTGTAATGTTGTTAACTTACTTTCACAATATATATTTATATTACTTTTATACACCATACCTAACTAATACCATGCTAGAAAAATAAAAAAAAAAGAATTATTCATTTTAAGTGGTTATTACTTAAAAATGAGCGTGAGGTATATTTTTAGTTTTCGGCAATCAAATGACTGTGTCGAAGTCATAATAATCTAAATCCTACTGTGATACCTAAGTAATATTAAAAGTGACATAACAGTAATAAAAAAATGTGGGTACGTGTGATCGCAGATCGCTCAGAGTATTTCCTTTAATATATCTTTCAAAATAACTTATCCTTTAATTAATAAATCCAAATTGTTAATTTATAATTATTAAATCCTTACATAAATGGTAGCAATAATAAATTTAAAGTAAAAGGAAGTTATTTCTTTTAATTAAATTAAAAATGTTCAAATTAAATTATTTAAATAAAATTCAAAATTCTTTAAAAGCGCGAAATAAAAAGAAAAATAGTGGAAATATAAATAAATTTTTAATTTTTTAAAAACGAAAAAAAATGTTTAAACGAAATTTAAAATGTTGAATCATTAATAAACTGCTCGTTTTTAAAATAGAAAGAAAATTGTAATTAATATATATATATATATATATATATGTGTGTGTGTGTGTGTGTGTGTGTGTGTGTATGTATGTATTAGTGATAAAAATAATATAAACCCTTAAAACGGCAAAAAAGTACGATTTTCTTTTTAATTCTAACTTACTAGAGAACTGCAAGAAGTGCAAGTCACCGATTTTGACAAAAGTGGTATCATTGGAAAGATCTCATTGTGAGGAGTAAAAAGCTCCAGGGAACTACTCGTCGGAAATGAGCCGTTTTCGAGATATCCGAGAATTTATGTAACGTAGTTATAGAACACTTACTGGGAAACCGCAAAAAATTTTGGTCTCGATTTTAACAAAAGCGGTAATCACTAAAAAGATAATATTGGGAGGATTAAAAAACTCAATGGAATCACCGGTCGGAAATAAAACGTTTTCAAGATATCCGACAATTTGTATCACGTAGCTAACGCACACTTACTGGGAAACTGCATTAAGTTACATAAATTGTCGGATATCTCGAAAACGACTCATTTCTTAAGGGTAGCTTCATTGAGTTTTATACTTCTCAAAATGATTTCGTTCCAACGACATCATTTTCGTCAAAATCGAAAAATCAATTTTTTGCGGTCCTCTGTTAGGTGTGCAGTAGCCCAGTATGTATTAACTACGTGGCTTAAATTATCGGATATCTCGAAAACGGCTCATTTACGATGGGTAGTTCTTTTGGATTTTTTACTCCTCACAATAAGATCTTTCCAACAATACTACTTTTATCAAAATCTAAACTATTTTTTTTGCAATTCCCCAGTAAGTATGCACTAGCTAAGTTACATAAATTGTCAAATATCTCAAAAACGACTAGTTTCCGACGGGTACTTCCATTGAGTTTTTTACTCCTCATAATGAGATCTTTCCAACGATACCACTTTCGTTAAAATCGGTGACTTACACTTCTTGCAGTTTCTTAGTTAGTATGAAAACTTTAAATTCCAGCATCACGGTTCGAACTGTGAATCTTCTGCTAACTAGCGAATCTGTTTTCCTAAAAGTCTTTCACATACTTTTTTTTGAAGGACATAGCTGACGCTTTTTTTTATGTGTGTGTTTTATGCTAGCCAATTAACTATACGTGGGATATAGGACCTAAGGGGAGGGGAGGGGTGCCCTCCTTCGGGGTCTTTCTAAGGAAACCTAACAGGTATTTACGCAAGGAAATGCAAGGTTCAAAGAAAACCACGGAAAACTCCGAACGGTTAGGCCGACGGTCGCGATTGGGTTCGAAGCCAGCACCTACCGTCTACCAGTTTGGAGGTCAGAACTTTTAGGCCACTAGTGGGGCCATAGCTAACGCAAATAGCCCACTTGTAACAGCTATATCTGGAGTACTACCTACCATTATGCTGAATATTATGCTATCATATGGGTCTTTTAAAATATTACCAAACATTGAACCTATTATTTGTTTTAAGGTTTGCATGAGTGCGTGTTCGGCCCGAGACCCGTATCCAGCCCGGTCTGCTGGCCGGTCAGGCAAAGAAATTTAGCGGAAGTGCTGAAATGATTAAAAAAATAGGGAACATGCCAATTCGATATAAAAACTTAAACCAAGACGATAAAATATGATCCGCTTTCAGTGAGTGACTTTCGCGAGAATGAGTATAAATGTGTGTCACGAGCCGATGCTAGTTTGACACCACCCAAACAAATACGCGGGCATCGGACAGTTATGTGGTATCAGAGGCAGGGTTTAATTTTTTCAACAGACTCATACGTAAGACCGTGATCAGGTTTAGCACTTTTTTTCTACGTAGTAGAGTCGGGCCAGAACTGGACTTAAATGTTCTCAGAATGTGTAGGGCAGTTACTATGTTTTAAAAAAATATTAATAGCGATAATAAACTTCTGTTAATGGAATCTTTGGAAGTATAACTTAGGGTGGTTTTCAGTCCACTTCTTTATTTCTAAAAAATATAATGTCTTTATCAAAAAATGGAAGACACCATTCGATTACATAGGATCTGAATAAGAAAAAAACAGCAAAACTTATGTATATCCGAAGAAAATGAATTTAGAAATGTGTCAGGAACTTACTCCTTTAGACTTGAAAAAAAATTCTAATAAATGACAGAGAAATATTTTCACAAATATATTTTTTATAATACATCTTCAAAAGTTAATCATGTTTTTACCGTCTTTTTTTTTTCTTTAAATCTAAACTACATTAATTTTATAATGAATCTTTATTTGAATGTTAAAACATTAGGCTTCTAAGTAATCATTAATATTATTATCGTGTATTTTCTATATTGAGAAAATATTGTGATTTAAAGTATAGTTTTAAAATATAAAATATTTCATAAATGTGTATGTAATATTCTTTAAAAGAATCATAATTGTATGTTAAGGAAAGCTAATTTTTTTGAGCAAATTGAGTGGAATCGGGTCGTCCTGACTACTTAACCAAGTATTAAAAGTTTTAAACATTTTTCAATGTTTAAAAATTTTCTCATTTTTTTTCTTTCTTTGTCGTATTGCCGTTTTCGTACAACTGCTTCATGTTGACCTGAAGCAGTTGTACGTGAAATTGCACAAGTTACAACCATACTATACGAGATTGGCAAGTGAGCGTCGCGATGCACTCTGAATCTGATTCTATGTGTACTGCAGAAAAAGCGATGCATCAGTCAGCAGCCCTATTCCGTCTGTCCAACGACATGACACGACGAAACTATACAAGTTACCATGAAAAAACTATCAATTGTTTAAAATTTATTGTAAACGCATATTATTATTTAAAAATACTTCATTTTTTTCTTATGTACACTGTAAAAAAAAAGGGTCGATCTACTAAAAAAAACTTTAGTGATCCTTGTAATTACTAAAAAATTTTTAGTAATCTTAGTCGGTTACAAAAAAATCTGTAAGAATTAATAGAAAAAAGTTAGCAACGAAGAGAGTTAATAGTTTTATATTTTTAATAACTATTACTAAAACTCACTTGGCGTGGCCTTGATAGCATAGTGATTATAGTAACGGACTCCAGAGTAAAAGGTCCCGGGTTCGATACTGGCCACCGCCAAATACGCCCCGAATGTATGTAGAGTAAGTACTCGTTAGTAAAGGGATTATGAAAATCTTGTCGGAGCAGTTAGCAATGTTTGGTGCTGCCATCTATTGCAGTTTCGCCGAAAATCTTCCGCTTCAGATGTCTGGATGCAGCTCGAAGGAACCTCCTGCCATTCGGGCGCACGTAATGGTTATTAAAAATAATTTTGGAGCTATTACTAAAATTTGCTTGGTGGCTCATACTAAAAATTTTTAAGTTAGTTATACAAAAAATTCTTTTGTTCAGTTTACAAAAGAAATGCTTGTTTCACTTGCAAAAAAAAAAGTTTGTAATGGTTACTAAAAAATTCTGTGGAATACAAATTTACTAAAAAATTTTTAGTAGCCTCTTGAATTTTTTTTTTACAGTGTAGGTAGTAATTATAAAATCGTATATTCCTTTTTTGAGTTGCACTTTCGGGGCCCCTTTGGGCCGGGGGCCCTCGGCGATCGCCGACCAGCCGACCTGGCCAGTCCGGGCCTGAGTTTTGTTTTCAATCGCTTTGTTTAGCTTTTGGTGGTTTTGCAATCTTCCTCGTGGTTAATGGAGCAGACGGTAAATTTCTATGAAGAGGTTATTCAAAACCTAGTTGTAAGGTATGAGAAGTGTTTAAACAAAGTTGACAGATATGTTGAAAAATAGAGAAAATTGTGCAGAAAATAATTGGTTTTCGAAAATTTCCTTTCGTTAAGTTTTTACTTTCAAACGGTCTTTAATTATAAAGCAGCCCTCGTATATACACATGATCTATTATAATAATGAAACACAGCAGAGACAGGCATATCCGAATCCCCGTTTTCTGGCACAAAAATACCTGTTTAGTGTCGGTATTTTATTTAAATATATAATATTAGTAGAGTATTTAAGATCCTAAAAGTTTCTTTAAATAGTATTAATGATAAAAAAATAACAAAAAAAAAAAAATACTATTTCACAAGACTATCAGCTCTTTTTTTCGTTTCTAAACTCTAAGAATCATCTTATGTAACTTAATAAAAATCAAAATATGTTTTTATATACGATCCTATTAACCTAATTAAAATATTTTTCAAATTATTTATCTCATCACTGTTATGAAATATGAAAAATCATTTCCAACAGTAAAGTTTAAATGATTCATATTTGATTAGTGTTAAATATACAACGTATGTACATTTTTCACAATATTTAAACGAGTTCATTTTTTTTTAAACAATTTCCTGTTGCATGTACTCTACGGAAATATGTGTTGTTCGTACTTCAGAGGAACCGCTAAAGAAATAAATAAATTGCCGACTACATAATTTAACTTGAAATCGTGGAAAATAAGGTACCCTGGGGTAATAACGCCAAGTGCTTATATTTTGCATAATTATGAAATAATCAGGTAAATGACACCCATGTGCTTTGCGCAGAAGGGTTTTGAGTCATATAAATCGCAAAACACAGCTTCAAGTTAATTTGTTACATTTTTAGGTCTTATTGTTTTTACAAGCAACTAAAATTAACGCTTGATCTAAAATTTGCGAGATAAGGTTTTTGATCGGAAGGCTATATTTTTTATCCAGAAATACTTTGTTTATTACATAAATTTGTAGTGTATTTCCTGTACTTTCAAATTGTTGTAGAAGATTTTGGATATCTTCTCGAGATAATTTGTAGTTTAAGATTTATTGCGCAATAAGTACCCCGGGGTAATAACGCCAGGGATTGGTGTTATTACCCCGGTTGGTTCTCAAAAGTGGCCGAACCTGCATACATGGAAATATAAATACTGATTCAAATAATCCGTGCAATGTTTCTAATAATTCTATTTAAATGGTCATTTTTAAGCAAAACATAGCTTAGAATCTGATATTATTTTGCCTCCTCCCACCGCCACCACCACAGCTTTGTTTTTCTTTCAGAGTCACAAAAAAATTGTACATTTTCAATAGCTTAGATTGCAATTTGTCAATTTCTAGAGCTGTAGAGTTTGTATTTTTAGAATTGGGCAATCTACATGCCAATAATCCATCTTATTTTATAGTTTTGTTTGCATGGCGTTATTACCCATATAGGTGGGTATTAACGCCAAATAGCATTGGTCAAGAAAAAACGCCATTACATTTTATGAATACATATCTGTTAAATTATTTTATTTTATATAGATAGTCAATGAGTTGCTGTATCAGATCCTATATTTGTTTGAAAAATACAATCTAAAACTAAGCCGTGAAAATTGGTAGAACCTTAATGTGGCGTTATTACCCCAGGGTACCTTACTTTAAATTTGTAGTAGATTCTGTACAAATGATTGCGCAGTTTTTTATCCTTTCGTGTCAATAAATTCATTAAAATTAGGGATAAAAATTTTCACAGCTTAACGACAGAATTATGATCTTTATATTAGAATTCTGCTTGCAGGGTTGCAAATGAACAAAAAAGTATTTTATTCATAAAAAATATTTTCCTTAAGTGAAAAAAAAGAAACACTGACTTTGTCTTTACTTCTCTAGTTAAAGCCAACTATAGAATATTTATAGATAATTACCAATACTCATTTTAAATAACTTGCAAAACAAAGAAATGTTTTGCAATGTAATCTTTCAAACTGTGGTGTTTTAAATTATTGCCATACATTAAATTACTTATAAAGAGGCTTTTAAAAAATATTCAGTTGAAAATTCATACTTTTTTCTTTACATTTAAATAGACTATCAGCTATTAAAAAACTCTGTTATTATTATTATTATTATTATTATTATTATTATTATTATTATTATTATTATTATTATTATTATTATTATTATTATTAACGGTTGATATGTAAAACCAACCATGCTAAAAAGCGCGAATTTTGTAATAAACATAAAAACCGAGTTAGTTATTTAAGGCACGATTATGGATTTTAAATATAGCCCTATTCAAGGCTTCATTCGAAACGATTTTAATCTAGATATATCAAATATATGAATCAATTCATATATAGATATATGATCTCGTCGATATTAATCTTAAAAAATAGTAATTATGAAATCAACAGTCAACTGCTGTTTTCAATATTAGGTAGTTAGTAGAGCAGGATTGATGCCACAGTTATATTAAAATCTTATTCTGCAAATTATGTTTTCATTTTTTTTTTATCGGCAGAAAAAATAGGATATTTTTGTTTTATTTATAGTATACTTAGAGAAAAAAAAATCCTTCGATTTGCTTTATAAACTTTGACGCAAATACAATACTTTTAAATTACAATTCAAAACTTAGTTCTTTAATGTTTTACGTTTGACAAGTTCATATATAATAATGCATTTCATTCCATTCTAGATCATTCTAATTTATCTCCAAATGTTGAGTATTCTACTAAAGTATAAATATTAATTTAATACATACTTACACATTTTTCGTTACATTTCAATGCATGTATTTACGATCAAAGCAGGGAATACACTTAAATCTGACATAATTTATGACTTCAAACACTCAACCCCTTAATGTTTGTTAAGAAGAAAGAAAATATACATTAAAACTCTCTCAAGGGTGATATAACTTATTTACTGAAACACTTAACTTATTTAATGCCTTTTGAGATAGAGAAAATACTTTATGTAAATAGAGAATAAAATGTTTTATTAACTGCCTTTTGATTTTGCCATTGATGTATACACCCTTTTGTAATTAAAAGTATTTTAGATAATTTGAGTATAAAAAATATTTATTTCAATCTCAACGTGCTATTAGTTTTTTAACACAAAAAACAAAAAATAATAATAATAATGATAATAATTATAATAATAATATTTTAATTTATAAAGAACGAGAAATAAAAAGATGTCTAATCTTGCAATTGCACAACAGTTGTCATTCTGTGACCATAATTAGACAATTTTTGTATAATTATATTCTTTAAAGCAGTGATTCTGAACGTGAGGCATTAAAATTTTAGGGAGTCTGTTGAAAATTTATACTATGTCAATTCTCTTCGATTCATTTATTTTCTTTTTGAAAACGAATGTCATAGACTAAAAGAAAAAGCAATCAATTTATCCATAAAAATAAAATAAAATAACGAATAATACTAATAATAAAAAAATACGTAATCAAAAGTTAATAATAAAATCTTCTCCTAAATATTTACATAAAAAGAAATTAGTACGTTACTTCGAAGTCGATCTGAATGTCTGTTGACAACTCCATGCATTTCGAAAACATTATTAAAAAGTTAGAAAACTGGAGAGCAATCTAAAAAATCTTGCTGGTAGCAAAACAAGAGGGAGAAGGGAGTCACAGAAATAAATAAATAAATAAATAAAAACTGAAGTATAAAAAACTGTCCTGCTGGAAATTATAAAATTTCTAAGAAGCAAGCTTACAGGTAGTAATTAAAAAAAATTAAAAAAATAATAACAAATCAAAATAACGTACAATTATCTATTCAAATGAGCGTTATCTACCTCTGTTTATCAAAATTTCCAAAAGCATCTGTTATATTCTTTTACAGCTACATTTGAAGCTAAATCAGTCAGAAATCAGTAAATCAGTTTGAAACTAAATCAATTTAGCCATAGCTAAATGGAATAAATATGTAGTTGATATAAGATAACCCTAGTATAGATGGACATAGTTTTTAAATATTAAAATAAAAATTCTTAAAAAAAAAGGTGTAAGAAATATTTATGCATATTTAAACCTCTAATATATATGCTCATTTTAATTTGGGCTGGAGTATGTTGGATATTTAGAATAAAAATAAAAAATTATTTAAAAAAGGAAATAAACTACATAACTTTTATTACAAATAGCTATAGACATATTTTACTCGAAGAAAATATTAAAATGATAAGCAAATGAAAATAATAATACATTTTAATATATGTTAATAGCATAAAGTCTAAATACAAAACTTTTTTTTAAAGAAAATTCACAAATTTCCAATGAAAGGAAAATCGTTTTTTCTGATCATGTAAATTTTATTTTGTAGCTAAATGTAGTCAATTACCTGACTTTACGTTATTTGAATTGCTTAAAATAATATTTGCTTCAAAATCTAGGCATTAAAAACCTTGTAATAAATGAATGATATCATTTTTGTGACGACTCAGTTACAAATTCACCATTCTACTATTTGGGGGTGACATTGGGATTCCACTCATCCGCTGTTCTACCAAATTGAATCTTATATAAAATCTCTTAATCAGTCACTCCTCACAGAAAAGTTGCCGGTTAAATTGCATTATTCAATCATTTCGATGTAGTCTACAGATATAAAATAGATTTTTAATTATTAAAAACTCCAAATCGAATTTCTTTTAGTAGCTAAATTTGTAGCCGTTATCATTCTTCTGAAACCCAATTCTCATATATGATTTTTTTTCTGTATAATTATACTCAAAAGAAATTTTCCGAGATGGCAAGAATTGCGTTTCAAACAATTATTGTATCAATTACTTTTGCAAGATTTTTCAAGCTGTAAATTTGATGAGTTATACTACAATTAATTGATTCACTGGAACACTACTACACTTTTCAACACCACCTTTTCTATCGCCGATGATAAAAACCGTTCTAAAGTACAATCAGCAACTAAGTGGAACTTTGAATATTCCCATGTCAGATTCAAGTAGTTGAACGATGTGTGAAACTGGTAACCGAATTTTCCTAAAAAATCATCTCTCCAACTCCTAATATAGTTTTCTAAGAACTACTCTTATCTTAAAAACGTCAATGCCACATTAAAAAAAATCTTATTTTAAACTAAAAAAAAAAAAAAAAAAAAAAAAAAGAATAAGAAGTAAAGAAATCTAAAGGACGGTATTTCTTTGCAAAATGCAAATTCACACAATCAGAAAAAAATATTTTTGTTTTAATAGAAATTTGTTAACTTTCTTAAATGTTGTTTTTAATTAAATGCGATACGCTGCTAATATATTTATTGGAACATGTGTTATTTCTTTACATTTCTTTATAATTAATATGTAAGATTTTCTAATAAAATATATCTGTAGCTACTTGTTATAGTAGTTATTTGATTTATTTTCCTTAAATAAAAAAATATTAACATTTCTGAATTTTTTTGGGATGATGGTCTGCCGCCAGCTGCAAAAAATTATTAATTATGTTTCTGCATTTTACCAAGCTATTTCAACGCACGTTTTTCGTGGCATAGCGGATGAAAGTAGAAAAAATTCGACCTATTTTAATATATGTGTACGTAATTTACACATAAAAAGCATTTCATTAATCAAGATGAAACTGCATATAGTTTCAGCACTCATTAATTTCTCAAATTATGGTACGCATTAAGATAAATATTAAGGGAATATGCATAAACAATTTAGATACTAATGATAATTTTGAGTAATCACATGACTTAAAAAGTTGTTTTGATTTTATCATTTAAACAATTTTTATTAAGATTCCGAGAAGTACAGGTAGTTTCTTTAATGCAAAATAATAATAATAATAATAATAATAATAATAATAATAATAATAATAATAATAATAATAATAATAATAATAATAATAATAAAGTTTTGCACTTACTTCCAAAGAAATTCAGAATTTCACGTAACCACCGAGGCGTAATATAGTATTTTAAATAAGTTCCGTATGAGTGTATTAATTACCCCTTGGCTCATTAATTCATTGAAATTATAGACTCAGAACTTTTAATAAAAACTATATAGTTACATTCATGTTTCAGGGCATATTAATGATACGCATTAAGATAAATAAAGAGAAAATATATATGTGCAGTTTAGATACTAATGACAGTTTTGAGCAGTCTTGTGACATATTTTTTATTTAAACACTTTACATCTCCGCAATGATTCTGAAAGGAACATGTACTTCCTTTAATACTATAATAATAATAATAATAATGAACTTCTGCGCATATTTCCCCGGAAGTTCAGTAGTACACCTAACTGCCGAAGTAGAATATACGTGTACTATAAGTTGTTTACTTTACTACGAATGTATTAACTATCAACTTAAATTTCTTTTTCAAGAAATACACTAAAATATTCTTCAAGAATATAATAGTTTTTGTATGCATTTACAAAAACAACAAAATATTGGTATAGTTGTTTTTCTTATATGTATCACATATGAACACTTTTATGTGCAGAGTAACTTTTTCATAATTTTCTAATGCCAGAATAACTAATATATTAAAAAATATATTTCACTTAAGGTTTATTGTAAACTATTTTTACGTAGAGTTTTCGAGAGCGAGTGTTATGTAATATTGTTACGTCTTATACAGACGTGTCGCAATTGCGAAAGCTGCCGTTGAGGAGAAAAAAAATAAGACAATTAATATCTGAATTTATATACGTAAAAAAGGAAATACATTCAAAATTGAGAAAAAGTAAGGTGTTGAAGGTTATAAAAATTATTTTTGTAGAAAAAGAATGTTTATTTAAATTATGTATTAATTAACTTTTTCCCTCTGAAAAAAAAGTATATAATACAATCATATACTTATTTGAAAATGCTTTTGTTTATGGTTTTCTTTCATTATACCTATTTTTTATTTAATGAAATTGAAAGAAATATTTCGAATTCTAGTCTAATATAATAGCATTTTCAATTGTTTAGCATATTTAAACTGATTTAACTTTACAACATCCGAAATACTATTTATAAAGATATTACAAACGGATGATAATAGAATTATCAGAAATTTAATTTTACAAACAAATTACATAATTTACCAACATATTACAATATTTATAATACTTTGAAAAACTGCATGCAACGTTATTAACCAAGTGTTTCAGTATTATGATGCCAGTTGATTTCAATTGCATCTAAATTTTCAGGAATACTGGGGAATGGTTAATACTACTCATTTATCGAATGAGTAGAATATAAACATTTTAATAACAATTTTAATTTTTCTTAAGAAAGGTGTTATAGTAAAAATAAAATACATTGACATGTTTCGGAACCGTCAAATAAGTTACATAGTCATAATATAAATAAAATATATTATGATATTATTATTTTATTTATATTATGACTATGGAACTTATTTGACGGTTCCGAAACATGTCAATGTATTTTATTTTTACTGTAACAACTTTCTTAAGAAAAATTAAAATTGTTATTAAAATGTTTATATAAAAGGTAAATATTTTAAAATATGATGATTTAAAAAATCATTTGGATTTAATTAACTTTTTATCATAGAATAGAATATAATTTTAATTACAATAAAACACTTTGTATAAATCACCATTAAACGAATATAGCAAATCAGAACGCGTTTCGAGCTACAACAATTACAGCTCGTAGTCAGTTGAACTGATACGCGTCCGTAAGGTGAGAGAGTTAAAGATAAACTGAGTTTATCTGTAACTTGCCCCATTAACCAACATGTGCCTTGGCAGAATGTATGACCCGATAAAATGAACATGGCTAATTCGGCTCAAATATTGACAGTGAAACGCCATTGATATGAATGAAGACGGGTGTTGTGTGGGTTCGTGTACACCCAGCTGTGTGCATTGCGCGCATTGAAAATCCTTTCCCGCATGAAACTGCATTCATCGGTGAATAGCACGTGTGCGGCAAAGCCTGGACGCGCATTCAGTTGTTGGAGGAACCAGCGTGAAAAATCGACACGTGGCTGATGGTCGGTTGCTTGCGGAGACTGCACACGCGGCGTATGATAGGGTCGAAAACCTCGATTCCTAACACTCGTCAAACCGTCATCGGGCTCACATTTGAGGCGATGGATACAGTCCGCGTTCTCGTTTCCGTCCTCGAATTCACGCAACACTTGCTCTTCAAGTCCCGGTGTCCTCACACCCGTGGTACGCCCAGTGTCGTGCATCCCGCTGACAACGGACCGGTTTCTGCGAGGCGCCGGTGCAAGCGTCTCGAAGGGAAAAGTTCCCCGAGCATCCAGGGCATTCTCATCCGCAGCTCCGTAAATGAAATGCATATTGGCCATTTCCTGATTAATGTAGCTGATCGTCTCTACCGCAGTCAAACACGAAAACACGATGAATGCGGACACCCAGCGCTTTTATAGCACTGCACAGCGCCATCTGGAAATTCCATCCTTCTGTACTATGCATTACCGGCCAATCGGGTGACAGGGACCATTAATACGTAATCGCTACGTAACTTTAAATTATTTCTTGTTATTTTTCAAGGATAAATTGTTCATGTTATGAATTTTTTAATTAATTATGTTATTCCTTTATCATTTGCTTACATGTAGGGGGTAGTGGTTAACGCCTGGTCTACGACATAAAGATTTGGAATAATTGAACTGTATTCAGGATTGGGGGGGGGGGTCAAATTTTAACTCCTGAACACAGTTCAGTTTCCGTTTCTTATCCAATCCCAACGATTCAGATTTTGAGTTCAAAATTTAAGTTTAAGTCTCAGCTTTTGAAAGCATTTAATGAGATACAAAAAATAACGGTAAAAATAGTTGTTCGTTACTCCAAAGTCTAAAGCGCCCTTTATCAGCATTTTCACAACTTTATCTTTAATATTTATTGTCGAGAAAATACTGACACAAAGAATAGTTTTAGTGAAAACCGTAAACGAATCGACCAATTTTTCAGTTTTTTATAATCATTTGACATTTTGGAACCTAAACATTAATGGCGTCTATGTCTTTTGGAAGAAGTTTGGGACCCTTAGTTTCCTATGTAATATTGTTTTTCTTGATGTGTATTATCACCCTTAAAGTTTTGCTCAAGAGTTTAGATATACCCTGTCACATACATAATCTTGAGTCGAACACAAAATAAGAAATATTCTACCCACAAAATTAAAAATACAAGACCTAGATGAATTGGACCCAATTTTCGTGTATTCTTAACAAATTTTTTACATCTGTACGCCTTATGCCTTGTTTATTGCCCATATAAAGATAGGCTTATATAATCTGACACGAACGCTAATTTTATTACTGTACGATTTATGGCGCTTTTGCTTTATGCCCTAAGTTCACCTGACTATCCGACAGACATAACGGAGTCATTGACACAAAAATCTTCAAATTTTAGAAATATATACATGCATATATTTGTATATACATGTATATAGCATTAAAATTTTCTCTGTAATTTTAAGCTTATACTGATGATTGAGTCATGTTTGTATCTTAAAAGAAAAAAAAATTCCTTTTTCGTTTTGGTTCAAAATCTTTTATCGTTGTACCAAAAACAGAATTGTTTTTGTTTAAAACAAAGATTGTCAGGGAAATGGTCTTGTGAAAATACTTTTCTCTGCATGATGAGTTTTTTCACAATTTCTCAGATTTAAATTGTTATAATTCAAGTACCGTTAGAGATAAATACTTCAAACTTGGAACATATATTTTTTTTCTTTTACTTTAGATTTTTTTCAGCAAATTTGAAGAAACGATTTACTTTTGAAATTATGATTTTTTTAATAAGTTACATCATTTAAAAAAATTAAATTACATTTTTATTTAAAATAATATTTTTTTACAAATGCTGAAAAAAAAATTAGAGACTTCTATTTTTTTTAATGTAATAAAAAAAGAAGTTTTACAAATAATGTTTTTAGTTATAACGATGTCAAACTACCCCACATTTTTAATAAATTTTTAAATTAAAAAAATATATATATCATAAGTTTTAATATGTGATTTTGCATACAAATGATATGGATAATCATCACAAAATAGTTTTAAAATGTAACTCAATAAATTATAAAAAGAAATATTTTAAAATGTGTCCCTGACCTCCTTATGCATGACATTTTTTTCAAAAATCATCCATTGAAGTATACCTATTCTAATCTACTGTAATAATTATCTTAAAACTTCTTGAAATTTAGAGCATTTTAATAAATTTAAAAAGCTTATGGATTGATATAACAAACTTTTATGTATATCCATGTGATAAGAAGTTCTTAACATTTAAAAAAAAACATAATTCATGCTAGCAAAAAATTAAGCATGAAGCAGCAGAGATCGTTCTCCGATTTTTCAATCGACACTGTAAAAAAAATCTGTAAAGGTACTACACTTTATCTAGGAAACTGGGATTCCAAGAACTTTCCTTGTAACGGTAACAACAAAAACTCAAGTTTTAGAATAGGTTACATGGATTTTTCCTGTTATCGTTACATGAAAAGTTCTTGGAATCCCAGTTTCCTAGAAAATGTTTAGTACCTTTACAGATTCTTTTTTACAGTGTATGCATTACAATTTCTTTTAACCATTTGTGAAAAGCTATAGTAATCTATTATAATAAGCATCTTAACATTTTCTTGAAAATAACAGTATTTTAAGAAATTTAAACTGTGTACCGATGGGCACAGTAAAGTTTTATCGTTATTCATGATATTATACAGTTCTTTACATTAAAACAGAACATAATTAGATGAATGAGCTGAAATCAATAACGATTTAAGACACGAAACCGTCATTCACGCTTGTCAGTGTTTATATAGTTAGACGTAATTGGCTTTCGTATTTGCCCTATGTATACTGCAGTACTCAAATTAATGTGTTTAGTGTTAAAAAAGGAAAAAAACACTTCACGACTGACAGGAACACTTGCAGAGTTAAAAGCGTTCCTATACATTTAACAGCGTTAAGGAACAAATTCAAAATTTTAACTTACTTTTTCAAAGAAAATTGTATTACTAAATTGAATGAATCAAAAATACATACATACTTTTTACCATTATAAGTAGTAATAAAAATTTTATATCAATAAGCTAATTTAACCCCTTTTTTGAGAGAACAAAAGAAAATGTGACAAATAATTATACATTTAACTGATATAATAACTCTTGTTATAGAAAAAAATAAAATATTGTTGTCCACAAAAAATGTGTTCATGTTTATCATACTTTAACAATTTATCGTTTATATTAATTTTCATAGTTATTTCAGTCAAAAATATGACAATATACAAATCAACACTCAGGTGTGAAATCAGTAGTTTACCATCAATAAAAATTACTTTTACGGTAAAATAGTTTGTTGTAAAATATTCGATGTTGGAAAAAAAAATAACCAATAAATATGCTATTTTTTTGTTTTCAAAGGGAACAAATAAGTCTGAGTCTTCAGATTTTACATACTTGAAATATGGATGAAAATTCCTTTTTCTTTACTGTATTGTACTTAATCAGTGTACACTGTAAAAAAAAATCTGTGAAGGTACTAAACATTTTCTAGGAAACTGGGATTCCAAGAACTTTTCATGTATCGATAACAGGAAAAATTCATGTAATCGATTCTGAAACTTGAATTTTTGCTGTTACCGTTACAGGAAAAGTTCTTGGAATCCCAGTTTCCTAGAAAAGGTTTAGTACCTTTAAAGATTTTTTTTACAGTGTACATCTCTGTGGATAAATGCGTTTTGGATGAAGGCCGAAGTTGATAATAGAATAAGTTATGAATGAGTCATTAATCACGAAGACACTTTGTTAAAAACATATTGAAATAATCTATAGATAAGATTAAATATTTTTTTTGCTTTTAGAAGTAAAATAAAAATAAATAAATAAATTCATAAGATTTGATACATATTTCAATGGATAACATTTTATAACTATGAAATTTCGAAAGTAAGATAATGTTTAACATATTACATGATTATTTATATTGTTTCTTTTTCCATGCCACTGCATAAAATGTATGATAATGTACGGATCAACTGTTAGGTGCGAAAACAGGATATCAATAAAAAATGCATTTACAGTAAAACAGTTTAAATAAAATATTCCTTGTTGGAAACAGAATAGCCAATAAATAAACGACTAATTTTGTTTTCAAAGGGAATAAATAAATTTGAGTCTTCAGATTTTACATACTTCATATATGTATGGATATTCTTGTTTCTTTACACTATTGTATTTAATCAATGTACAACTCGATGGATAAATGTGTTTTTGATGAAGTCCAAAGTTGAGAATAGAATGACTTATGAGTGTGTTATTAATCACGAAGACTCTTTTTTTAAAACATATTGAAATAATCTCTAGATAAGATGAAATATTTTTAAAACTTTTTGACATAAGCTGAAAAAAAAATGGAATTTTCTAGATTTGATATGAATTTCATTGGATAATAACAAATTAGAATTATGAATTTTAAGGAATATTAGTTACTTTGTACATAGCAACCCTTAAACCTCTACTATAAGACATTAAATAATATTTTATAATGACTACTTAAGAAAAATCAAATTATTAATGGTTCATAGAATAAAATAATAATAATAAAAAAAATTTAGGTGTGAAAACAGTGATATCGATAAAAATTGCGTTTTCAGTAAAACAGTTTGAAGAAAATATTCGTTCTCGGGAAATAGAATAACCGATAAATATTCAATTATTTTTATTTTAAAAGATAACAAATAAATCTGAGTCTTCATATTTTATATACTTGATATATGGATAAAAATTCATGTTTCCTTAGTATATTGTACTTAATCAGAGTACAACTTGGTGAATAAATGTGTTTTGGATAAAGTCCAAAGTTAAGAATAGAATAACTTATGAGGGAGGCATTAATCATAAAGACTCTTTGTATAAAACGTATTGAAATAATCTACAGATAAGATGAAATACTTTTAAAAAAATTTTTGACGTAAGATTAAACCAAAAAATGGATTTCATTAGATTTGATATGTATTTCATCGGATTTCATTTTATAAGTATGAAATTTTGAAAGTAAGGTAATTAATAATTTGCAAAAGTATAACTTTAAAACGTGAATTTAATTCGTCTTAAATCTAAGAAAACTTATTCCATGTACCTCATTTATTAGCACTTAATTAATTAAATTTCACAGCAGAGAAGCGTTTACTAAACATATTTCATGTATTAAAACTTTGTATAATTTTAAAGAAAATTTCAAATTTATACAAAACCTAAGTTATATAAATCTGTAAATTAATTAAACAACTTGAATTATTTGAGTGAGTTGTTCATATGCAATGTTATTTACATAATACCTGTCGGTACGTTTGCATTGTAATATACACTCAAGAGACACATAAATTAGTGGGAATTGTAATGAAGTACTGCTAGAGATTCCGAGGAACCATTTTTGTGCTCACTTCTGCTTGTGAGAGTAAAGTCTGTCAATCTAAACTACTTTCATAGAGTGCAATATGCACTCGCCCGAAGATTCAGAGCAAGTTACTTCAAAGTCTTCAGATTTTACATACTTGATCCATGGATGAAAATTTCTGGTTTCTTACTGTTTTGTACTTTATCAGTGTACAATTCTGTGAAATGAATGCGGTTAGGATGAAGTCCAAAGTTGAGATTAAAATAACTAATAAATGAGTCATTAATCATGAAGACACTTTGCTTAAAACATATTGAAATAATCTATAGATAAGATGAAATATCTTTAAAACTTTTTTGACGTGAGATGAAAAAAATGGAATTTATTAGATTTGATATGAATATTTGGATAACACATTAGAAGTGTGAAATTTTAATAGTAAGTCATATTAATTATTTTAATCTTTAATATAAGATATTAAATAGTATATTTGTAATGACTACTTAACAAAAAAAACAGTAATGGTTCATAGAATAAACAAATAATTTAAAAAAACTGCCAGGTTTGGAATCAGTGATATCAATAAAAAATGCATTTACACTAAAACAGTTTGGAATAAAATATTCGTTGTTTGAAAGTAGGATAACCAATAAATATGTGACTCAGTTTTTTTTTTTTTTTTTCAAAGGGAACAAATAAATCTGAGTTTTCCGATTTTACATACTTGATATATGAATGAAAATTCCTTTTCCTTTACTGAATTGTACTTAATCACTGAACAACTCGGTGGATAAATTATTTTTGGATGAAGGCCAAAGTTGAGAATGGAATAACTTATGTATGCGTCATTCATCATGAAGACTCTTTGTTTAAAACATATTGAAATAATCTATAGATAAGATGAAATATTTTTAAAATTTTTCTGGCGTAAGATGAAAAAAAATAAAATTCATTAGATTTGATATGTATTTCATTGGATAACATTTTGTAAGTATGAAATTCTGAAAGTAAGATAAAGTTTAACACATAACTAATCATTATTTATATTGTTTCATTTTCCATGTCACTGCATAAAATGTATGATGATGTATGGATAAACTTTCAGGTGTGAAATAAGGGATATCAATAAAAAATGCATTTACAGTAAAACAATTTGAAATAAAATATTCATTGTCGGGAAGTAGAATAACCAATAAATATGCGATTCTATGTGTTTTCAAAGGGGACAAATAAATCTGAGTCTTCAGATATAACATACTCGATATATTGATGAAAATTTATTTTTCCTTGCCGTATCGTACTTAATCAGTGTACAACTCGGTGGATAAATGCGTTCTGGGGGAAGTCTAAAGTTGAGGATGGAATAAGTTGTGAGTGAATCATTAATCATGAAGATTCTTTGATTAAAACATATTGAAATAATCTATAGATAAGACGAAATATTTAAAATCTTTTCTGACACAAGATGAAAAAAATGAAATTCAACGTAATTTATTATGTGCTATGGATAAATAGATTTTAATAGCTTGATTAAAATGTACACTAGTTGAGATTTTCTTCAGAAAATTATTATTTAGCTTATTAAATTTTAAATTTTAAATAACAGAAAAACGTGTGACAAAAATGTTATAATCGCTTATTTTACAAATAAAATCAAATATACAAATTTAAAAGAGATGTTTATCTCTTCACATATTCTACGTATGGATTCATGTGCTACGGATAAATAGATTTTAATAGCTTGATTAAAATGCACACTTATTAAGATTTTCTTCGCATAATTATTATTTATCATTATCTCAATAATTCTTTTTAAACATTTTATCAATGATTCCTAATCTCAAAAATGCACGATTCCTAAAAATATAATATTCAGTATATCCTGAGTGACACATTTGTACTCCGAAATGCCAAAACATTTTAGAAAACTCGTTTAAGCATTGATAGGCTCTGGTGTATTTGTACAATTTATACGAGACTGTGCGCTTTCTAATTAATTAAAATATTGTCTGTTAAATTAGAATATCTTAATCCAGCGGCTCATAATCTATGGGTCGCGACCCACTAGTTGATCCCGGTGGGTGTTTTATTGGATCACGGAACAACCGAAGTTTCTCAAATATATATATATATATAATTGCATCTGTTTAACAAAATATCACAATTTCAACACTGACTAATATTTCTAAAGAAAGTGCTTAATTTCCTTCTTGTCGAACAGAAATCAGTTGGGTGGTAATTAATGATGTTCAATAAGATATACTTGTTCAAATATTCTTTTATACTTTGTTCTTTTTTAAAAAAAAACAAGTAAAAAAACAGAGTGTAAAAAAATGACCTAAGGTTCAAATTAGTCAATTTTAACCCTGATATAGATGCTTTTATCGGTAAACAATGATTAAAAAGTTGTATTTTGATAACAATTAAACGCATTTTTAATTATCTTTATAGTTTGTGGGTTGTTTTAATTAATATTTTACTTACATACATGGGGGGCACCAGTTCTTGCTTAAACATATAGTCTGTCATTCGTATAAAAACTTGCCTTTTTTTCGCAGGTTAGGATAGCCGATAGCTTTTAAGATTCATACAATATTTTGATGCTGATATAAACTCTTATATTAAATAAGTATCGAAAAGCTGCTGGTAACAATGTTATCAGCAGTTTATAGCATTATTCGAAAATTTAGACAATCTACTTATATTTCAATGACATCTAGAATTTTATAAAATTTCCGATAATATTATGAGATACTTACGAATACGAATTCGTTTCTTTGAACCAAAGCAGTATGTAAAGGATTCTAATATACAAAATGGAAGAGAATTCAATTAAATTTATATTTCATTACATATCAATTATACTATTCTCAGTTATACATGAAATATATATAAATATATATCATTGTTAAATTTCTGTTATGGCTTTTTTATTTTCGATATGCAATAAAGTTTACATCACATTGTATTCATTAAAAAAGCTTTTTATTCCCAATATCAGTGACATTTCATATGTTTTATAATACACTTTTTCGCTGCGATGGAAGACTTACCTTTCCATGAAATTAGCTACTAATTGCTGTTTAACAGCAACATATAAATTGAGTTCCATATCATAGCTTTTTACATAAGAAAAAAAATTCTCTGTTAAAATTTATTTTATTAGTAAGATTTTTGAAAATATCTCCAATTTATGCTGATTACATCTTTAAACTGAAATATTTGCCTCATTCAGAAATAATATATTTTTTCCTATAGTTTATGTTCTAAATTGTTTTGGAAAAGTAAATTGTTTTGGAATTTTTTTGGATACGTTCTGCCTTCTTTTCTTTTTCTTTCTTTTTTTTCAATCATTTAATTCAGTGGGGCGGATGGGCGTGCATGAAGTTTTGAAAATAATTTCTACTATGTAGAATAACATGTAAGGCAAATTGACCTGCGTGATTCAAGCTTTTAACGTATAAATATGCACCTTCTCTAAGAAATAGAAAAAGGATAATTGTCATTATTTGACGGCGGGATGTGTGTACATTATGCGTTTCAATGGATTCTGTTGTTTTTTTAAAAAATCATCTAATACGCTGATGTGGGAGCATGTTTTTTAAATTATTACTACAGAAAAATAAAGGACAAAATATTAAAAAATAAAGCTATAAAACATTTTTTGTCCTGACTGTGCAACAGAGGAAGATGTATCGTAAATTCGTGGTACTTACGGAAACCATTATTTTCCAAGTGAAATATCAGTATTTTCTTTATAAAATAAATAAATCTTCTATAAACACTCGTAATTTCACCTTCTTTAACAAGTGATTTTCAATAAGAAAATTTTCGTACTTAGTATTTCTTATTGAAATGAAATTGAAATGGAATCTTATTGAAATCATTTCCTATTCTAGAAATTCTAGGATCCTTAGGAACTCCCCTTAGGAAATTTTAGTTTGGGGGGGGGGGGGGGGGTAATTATAGGTTTTCATAATTGATTAATTACTGCAAGAACAAAATAATAAGAAAGGGAATTTTTAGACAACTTTTGTTGCTATATCATGATTTTTTGTAAATTAATATGTATTTCATTCCTTTTAAAATTGTTTTTCATGAATTTAACAGCTCAACGGATCAATATTTCTGCTAAAAATTTTCAAATAATGTCTAATTTAGAATATCTTTAACCCTAGAGTTTTTATACTTGCATTTTTTAAAAAGATATATACATACATATATATATATATATATATATATATAGAAAGAGAGAGAGAGAGAGAGAGAGAGACCTTTTTTCCAAATTAAAAATGTATATAAATATAGATAGGTAACTTTCATGGAAATTTAGTACCATTCCATTCAATGATGTTTGTTTACTCTCATTCATTTTCCATCTTTCCTTATTTATTGATTATTTGTGTTGTATTTAAAATATACTTTGCGGATTTTTATGTTATCATGTTTTCCCTTTTTTTCCAATATAATCTGATGCATTTTTTAGTCAACTTCCATTTACTTTTTATCTTAATAATAGGTTGTTGCCTGGTGCAATATGATAAAGTTAAAATTATTTTCAACGTTAGAACACCAGAATATTCGAATTCCAAGCATACCGGTTTCGGTAGCATATAGCATACCTTCCTCAGTGCTAAAGATAGTGGAGATTTGCTCATATATATATAGGGAGGATGAGAATTCAAGTGATAAGATTCTTGACCAATAGAAAAACAGAGGATCCTAGGCAACAGCCAATAGGAAAACAGAGGATCCTGGGCAAGAGCCAATAGGAAACCAAGGAACAGCTAATAGGAAAATTGGGTGGGAAATGGAAAGATATTGCGAGAATTGCATTAAAAGATTAAGAAAAATTAGTTTTAATGTAATATTTCCAACAGTCTGATAATGGTGGAATAGCAAAATCACAATTAACGAGATTAGCAAGATTTTTATGGATATGGAAAGCTTCAAGGAAGTTAAGTTCTTGTATAGAAGTAGGTTTAGTAAGTATCTTAACCGAATTGAAGTCAAAAGCATGACTCGTCTCCTAGCAATGTTTTGCGATTGAGGATTTCTTGCTTTCTTGTTTTTCAATATATTGCTTATGTTCTTTAATACGAAATTTTAGACTGCGTTTGGTTTGACCTATGTAAGAAAGACCACACTGACAATTAATATTGTAAATGCCCCATGAATTTGATAATTCAACAGGATCTTTAAGGTTGGAAAGGGTGAGTTTATTAGTAGGAGTAAAAATTATTTTGAAGTCGAACGGACTAAGAATTTTAGCAATGGAAAAACTTGATTTTGGAAAGAAAGGTAAGACAATGCTAATATTGGAACGAGTAGAAGACTGAGATGAGTTTGAGGAGTGAGAGTTTTGCAATATAGAAAGGGCAGTATCAATAATAGAAGGGTTGTAACCTCTATCAAATGCAATTGCTTTAATATATTGAATTTCATTATTGAGAGACTGAGAATCAGAGCAAACATGAAGAGCACGATTTATAAATGTGTAAAATGCAGCCATTTTTTGACTTGGAGGATGACGTGAACGAGCATGGGGGGTAGAGAAACAGCGAAGCTTTTTCGATAGACAGATGTAGAGAAGCCAGTTTCACTGCGAGTGACAAGGGTGTCCAGGAAAGGGAGTGAACCATTATTTTCTGTTTCATACGTAAATTGGATATTGTTATCAATAGAGTTCATGATGCTAAGAATGTCCTCAATATTGTGAAGAGAAGTGTCAAGTAAGGTGAATGTGTCATCAACGTACCGAATCCAGAAAGGGAAAGAGAATTTATCTAAAAGAGAGCATTCAAAATAGTGCATGTAGAAATCTGCAAGGATGGGAGACAGGGGCGAGCCCATAGCTAAACCATCAGTTTGTCTGTAAAAATTGCCTTGAAATGAAAAGGTGGTTTGAAAAAGACAAGTACGTGTAAGGGAGATAAGTTCTTGAATTTCGAAGCTTGAAAAATGAAATTCACGGAGTCTTTGTTCAAGACAAGAGAGGGCCATTTATCGGAACATTTGTGAAAAGGGATTTAACGTCAAAAGAAACCATATGGAAATTAGTCGGAGACAAATTTTGTATCATTTTGGCAAAGGTGATGGAATTCTTCACAGTGTATAAATTTGCTGATAGAAGGGGAGAAAATATTGTTGTTAAATATTTTGCTAAATTGTAAGAGGCTGTGCCAATATTTGAAACAATCAGACGAAAAGGGATATTGGGTTTGTGGACTTTAGGACGAGCATAAAGTCTTGCACAGTGTGCAGCAGAGGGAGAAATGTAGGGATGAGAAGACTTAGGCAAGAGAGGACAGGATTTAACTATGGACTTAATTACTGATAATTCATGATCAGAAGGGTCCCGAGATAGAAGTTTATATGGGCCATCTTTAATAAGGTTAGTTACTCCATCAATATAATGCTTTTTATCTAGAACGACAATCTGCCCCCCCTTTTCAGCTTTCGTAATTACAATATTGTTATTTGATTTAAGGTCTTTCAAAGCAGTTTTTTCGACAGGAGTGAGATTAGATTTTATACTGGAATTGAAATCAACATTAGCCATAATGAGATGACGTAAACTATCTTTCTGTACTTCAGTAAGACGACTGTTTTTGAATGCTTTTTCAATAGGAGCAATTAATTGGGGGAAAGAAGCTTTTTTAGATATTGCAAAATTGGAATTAAGTTTGAGAACTGAATATTGCGTTTCGGAAATATCAGAGCCAGAAAGATTGATAACAGCATTCTGATTGACACTGGGGAGATCAGTAGGTACCAAGGGAACGGACGACTCAAGCAGACGGGTAAATTTGGAATTGAATTTCTGGGCGTGCTTTCTGGAAATATTTTAAGCATGGTGCCAGGAATTTATATCTATGGACTTAAAATCAGAAAGATTTGCTGCCAAATTTAAGTGTAAATCAAGTAATTCCTTTTCAATTTTGGAAATGGAGAGACGAGTATCTTTAATGACGGCCCGGAGAATAGCAAAGTCAGATCTAAAGACAGCCTTTTTGACAAAGTGTGAACTAGAAACACTGCATTTTAAAGTAATGAATTTTGGGATGATGCGTTGGCGTTTGCAACGGAGAAGGAAACTCAGTCGATTGAGTGATTTGAACTTTTTCGCCCGCAGGCGGAAGAAAAGATTAATAAGCTTTCTGTCCATATGAGGAATGAAGTTGCTGACCCAATCTCCCCCTCTGATGAGGCTTCTCTGATTGGGTTGCTCAGCCATTAAATGAGCAAATCCTATAGAAACAATGCCCGTTAAAGCTAGAACAATAATAGGTTGTTGCCTGGTGCAATATGATAAAGTTAAAATTATTTTCAACGTTAGAACACCAGAATATTCGAATTCCAAGCATACCGGTTTCGGTAGCATATAGCATACCTTCCTCAGTGCTAAAGATAGTGGAGATTTGCTCATATATATATAGTGAGGATGAGAATTCAAGTGATAAGATTCTTGACCAATAGGAAAACAGAGCATCCTAGGCAACAGCCAATAGGAAAACAGAGGATCCTGGGCAAGAGCAAATAGTAAACCAGGGAACAGCTAATAGGAAAATTGGGTGGGAAATGGAAAGATATTGCGAGAATTGCATTAAAAGATTAAGAAAAATTAGTTTTAATGTAATATTTCCAACAGTCTGATAATGGTAGAATAGCAAAATCACAATTAACAAGATTAGCAAGATTTTTATGGATATGGAAAGCTTCAAGGAAGTTAAGTTCTTGTATAGATGTAGGTTTAGTAAGTATCTTAAACGAATTGAAGTCAAAAGCATGACTCGTTTCCCAGCAATGTTTTGCGATTGAGGATTTCTTGATTTCTTGTTTTTCAATATATTGCTTATGTTCTTTAATACGAAATTTTAGACTGCGTTTGGTTTGACCTATGTAAGAAAGACCACACTGACAATTAATATTGTAAATGCCCCATGAATTTGATAATTCAACATGATCTTTAAGGTTGGAAAGGGTGAGTTTATTAGTAGGAGTAAAAATTATTTTGAAGTCGAACCGACTAAGAATTTTAGCAATGGATAAACTTGATTTTGGAAAGAAAGGTAAGACAATGCTAATATTGGAACGAGTAGAAGACTGAGATGAGTTTGAGGAGTGAGAGTTTTGTAATTTAGAAAGGGCATTATCAATAATAGAAGGGTTGTAAACTCTATCAAATGCAATTGCTTTAATATATTGAATTTCATTATTGAGAGACTGAGAATCAGAGCAAACATGAAGAGCACGATTTATGAATGTGTAAAAGGCAGCCATTTTTTGACTTGGAGGATGGCATGAACGAGCATGGGGGGGTAGAGAAACAGCGAAGCTTTTTCGATAGACAGATGTAGAGAAGCCAGTTTCACTGCGAGTGACAAGGGTGTCCAGGAAAGGGAGTGAACCATTATTTTCTGTTTCATACGTAAATTGGATATTGTTATCAATAGAGTTCATGATGCTAAGAATGTCCTCAATATTGTGAAGAGAAGTGTCAAGTAAGGTGAATGTGTCATCAACGTACCGAATCCAGAAAGGGAAAGAGAATTTATCTAAAAGAGAACATTCAAAATAGTGCATGTAGAAATCTGCAAGGATGGGAGACAGGGGCGAGCCCATAGCTAAACCATCAGTTTGTCTGTAAAAATTGAGTTGAAATGAAAAGGTGGCTTGAGAAAGACAAGTACGTGTAAGGGAGATAAGTTCTTGAATTTCGAAGCTTAAAAAATGAAATTCACGGAGTGTTTGTTCAAGACAAGAGAGGGCGCCATTTATCGGAACATTTGTGAAAAGGGATTTAACGTCAAAAGAAACCATAGTGAAATTAGTCGGAGACAAATTTTGTATCATTTTGGCAAAGGTGATGGAATTCTTCACAGTGTATAAATTTGCTGATAGAAGGGGAGAAAATATTGTTGTTAAATATTTTGCTAAATTGTAAGAGGCTGTGCCAATATTTGAAACAATCGGACGAAAAGGGATATTGGGTTTGTGGACTTTAGGAAGAGCATAAAATCTTGCACAGTGTGCAGCAGAGGGAGAAATGTAGGGATGAGAAGACTTAGGCAAGAGAGGACAGGATTTAACTATGGACTTAATTACTGATAATTCATGATCAGAAGGGTCCCGAGATAGAAGTTTATATGGGCCATCTTTAATAAGGTTAGTTACTCCATCAATATAATGCTTTTTATCTAGAACGACATCTGGCCCCCCTTATCAGCTTTCGTAATTACAATATTGTTAATTGATTTAAGGTCTTTCAAAGCAGTTTTTTCGACAGGAGTGAGGTTAGATTTTATACTGGAATTGAAATCAACATTAGCCATAATGAGATGACGTAAACTATCTTTCTGTACTTCAGTAAGACGACTGTTTTTGAATGCTTTTTCAATAGGAGCAATTAATTGGGGGAAAGAAGTCCATAGATATAAATTCCTGGCACCATGCTGAAAATATTTACAGAAAGCACGCCCAGAAACTCAATTCCAAATTTACCCGTCTGCTTGAGTCGTCCGTTCCCTTGGTACCTACTGATCTCCACAGTGTCAATCAGAATGCTGTTATCAACCTTTCTGGCTCTGATATTTCCGAAACGCAATATTCAGTTCTCAAACTTAATTCCAATTTTGCAATATCTAAAAAAGCTTCTTTCCCCCAATTAATTGCCCCTATTGAAAAAGCATTCAAAAACAGTCGTCTTACTGAAGTACAGAAAGATAGTTTACGTCATCTCATTATGGCTAATGTTGATTTCAATTCCAGTATAAAATCTAATCTCACTCCTGTCGAAAATACTGCTTTGAAAGACCTTAAATCAAATAACAATATTGTAATTACGAAGCTGATAAGGGGGGCCAGATTGTCGTTCTAGATAAAAAGCATTATATTGATGGAGTAACTAACCTTATTAAAGATGGCCCATATAAATTTCTATCTCGGGACCCTTCTGATCATGAATTATCAGTAATTAAGTCCATAGTTAAATCCTGTCCTCTCTTGCCTAAGTCTTCTCATCCCTACATTTCTCCCTCTGCTGCACACTGTGCAAGACTTTATGCTCTTCCTAAAGTCCACAAACCCAATATCCCTTTTCGTCCGATTGTTTCAAATATTGGCACAGCCTCTTACAATTTAGCAAAATATTTAACAACAATATTTTCTCCCCTTCTATCAGCAAATTTATACACTGTGAAGAATTCCATCACCTTTGCCAAAATGATACAAAATTTGTCTTCGACTAATTTCACTATGGTTTCTTTTGACGTTAAATCCCTTTTCACAAATGTTCCGATAAATGGCGCCCTCTCTTGTCTTGAACAAAGACTCCGTGAATTTCATTTTTCAAGCTTCGAAATTCAAGAACTTATCTCCCTTACACGTACTTGTCTTTCTCAAACCACGTTTTCATTTCAAGGCAATTTTTACAGACAAACTGATGGTTTAGCTATGGGCTCGCCCCTGTCTCCCATCCTTGCAGATTTCTACATGCACTATTTTGAATGCTCTCTTTTAGATAAATTCTCTTTCCCTTTCTGGATTCGGTACGTTGATGACACATTCACCTTACTTGACACTTCTCTTCACAATATTGAGGACATTCTTAGCATCATGAACTCTATTGATAACAATATCCAATTTACGTATGAAACAGAAAATAATGGTTCACTCCCTTTCCTGGACACCCTTGTCACTCGCAGTGAAACTGGCTTCTCTACATCTGTCTATCGAAAAAGCTTCGCTGTTTCTCTACCCCCCCATGCTCGTTCATGTCATCCTCCAAGTCAAAAAATGGCTGCCTTTTACACATTCATAAATCGTGCTCTTCATGTTTGCTCTGATTCTCAGTCTCTCAATAATGAAATTCAATATATTAAAGCAATTGCATTTGATAGAGGTTACAACCCTTCTATTATTGATACTGCCCTTTCTAAATTGCAAAACTCTCACTCCTCAAACTCATCTCAGTCTTCTACTCGTTCCAATATTAGCATTGTCTTACCTTTCTTTCCAAAATCAAGTTTTTCCATTCCTAAAATTCTTAGTCGGTTCGACTTCAAAATAATTTTTACTCCTACTAATAAACTCACCCTTTCCAACCTTAAAGATCCTGTTGAATTATCAAATTCATGGGGCATTTACAATATTAATTGTCAGTGTGGTCTTTCTTACATAGGTCAAACCAAACGCAGTCTAAAATTTCGTATTAAAGAACATAAGCAATATATTGAAAAACAAGAAATCAAGAAATCCTCAATCGCAAAACATTGCTGGGAGACGAGTCATGCTTTTGACTTCAATTCGGTTAAGATACTTACTAAACCTACTTCTATACAAGAACTTAACTTCCTTGAAGCTTTCCATATCCATAAAAATCTTGCTAATCTCGTTAATTGTGATTTTGCTATTCCACCATTATCAGACTGTTGGAAATATCACATTAAAACTAATTTTTCTTAATCTTTTAATGCAATTATCGCACTATCTTTCCATTTCCCACCCAATTTTCCTATTAGCTGTTCCCTGGTTTCCTATTGGTTCTTGCCCAGGATCCTCTGTTTTTCTATTGGCTGTTGCCTAGGATCCTCTGTTTTCCTATTGGTCAAGAATCTTATCACTTGAATTCTCATCC
Organism: Maratus speculifer; assembly: GCA_964019185.1. NCBI lineage: Eukaryota > Metazoa > Arthropoda > Arachnida > Araneae > Salticidae > Maratus > Maratus speculifer. The sequence continues at coordinate 254,006,556 of OZ025297.1, forward strand.
TCCCTATATATATATGAGCAAATCTCCACTATCTTTAGCACTGAGGAAGGTATGCTATATGCTACCGAAACCGGTATGCTTGGAATTCGAATATTCTGGTGTTCTAACGTTGAAAATAATTTTAACTTTACTTTTTATCTATTTGGATTTTAAACTACACATTTAAAAAATATTGATTCATTTAACATAAAGTTCATTATGAAAAAGATACATGATGATTTTACTGATGTTTTCATCTTCAAAATTACAAAAAAGTGTCGCATAAAAAAAAAAAAAATAGTAAGACAATTTATTTATGCAGAGTAATTTTTTTTAACTTGTATCCATTTGCTCTATTAAGCAAAAATAATTCGATAAATATACAATCGAGTTATCACTAAATGTATGCTTTAAGACACATTGAGAATGCGATTGCTTAAGTACGCAAAAGAATGTTAAGTTATTTAATTGTAACTTTTTTTGTATTCATTTGTTGCTGATAAAAACATTAAAGTACTGTAAAACATTTAAGAGTATTTAATTTAATTAAGTTTTCTTAAAATGTAGAACAAGTAAAGTGATTTTCTTACTTATAAAAATGCTTATGATAGATGTTTAAAAATGGCTTTTAATGTTAAACATTCAAATAACCACTTTATTTAGCATGTTTAGACATTCTTTCTTTTTTTTCTTTTTAAAACAAATGGTAGGAAAGTTATGGAATTTCCTAAATATTAGCGTAGAATCTCTGCTTGAGAAATATCCATAAAATGCTTAGTATATATAATCGATGACTTCATATTTTCTGCAAATATTGTATTATATACATATACGTATTAAAAAATCAATAATAATAATGTTGTATCATTAGCATTATCATATTCGGCGGTGAGAAACGTGCATATGTATTGTTGTTTGTTTACCTTTAAAGCTTTTTTTTCTGTTCCGTTAGCAATTTAAGTAAGATGTGACAGTTAATTGAGGTGGAGAGGTAAATTAATATACAACGCCACATTTATTTCCTTTTTAATAATTCTATGACTTATTCATCTACTAAAGTATTAATAACATGCTTTTATTACATATTGTTTAAATAATCGAATAACAGTTGTTTTTTTAGAAAATTTCAGAAAAATATCCGTATGCACATTCTTTATGTTTCAATTACATTTTAAAGCAAATAAATAAATAAATAAGTAAAATAAAGCAGACGATAATTCAATAATATATTCATAAAAGCTATATATTTTTAGCATCTAATTTGAGATCATTTAGAAAAATTAAAAAATTCTATAAATTTGTCATAAAAAATAATTTTAATAGTGTAGACGATAACTAAATTATATTTCATATTAAAGCTATATTATTTAGCATCTAATTTGAAATTATTTAGAAGAAATAATCATTCCATAAATTTATCATCTTTCGTAAAATAAAATAGAATAATATAAAATAAAACTAAGAATAATATAAATACCTGAGAAATATTATTTCCTGAGTTTAAGTACCTATTATAAAAACTAAAGTCAGATACCTATAAATCTATTACCATCAATTTCACACTAATGACGACACATAAAGGAAAATAATTACCATAACATTTCAACAAAAGCGTTTCTCAACGATGAATAACAATATTATCTATTTGACTTTTATCTCGGTTGGATATATTCCAAAACATTTCTTTCTACCCCATAATCATTGTTTTAAAGCTCTAAATAAACAAACCACAATATCTCTTCCGACATTCGAGTGAAATTCAACGAAAAGATTGTATATCTCAGTAAGAGATTATATGTCTTTCTTTTCATTTAAAATAAATGAGCGAAACATATTTGTATTTGAATTTTATAAATAAATATAAACAACAAACAATAAGCATTATGCGATAGACATTTAGTATATTTATTGAAGATACATTAATGTTTTTGAAAAATAATAATGCTTTATTATCTGGTTTTCATGATAGTATGTAAATTATTTAAATATATTTTATATTATTCATTTTAATTGTGCCATTTAGTTATTTTCATACAATTTCAAATAAATTTGGTAATTCAAAAATGGTTATTTTTGAAAGATAAAGAAAATTGAATAATCTATAAATATGTTTGTCGATAGTCTTTATTATATCCCCCATATTGTACCTAAAACGTTTCATAGCTTACAGGTAAACTAGCTGTGAGAGACAGACAGATACTGGAGAAATCTTATGATGGTTTACTTTTTACTTTTTAATTAAAGAACCCTAAAAGTACAAAATTATGTAAATGATTTCTTTCTTCTTTTTTTTTTGTAAGTTAAAAAAAGAAACAAATAGAAAAAGACCACTTAATAACCTTCATGTAATCTTCAAATATTGCAGAGAATATAATCACACTTCCTGACTTTATGGTTTTATTGGTAAAAAAAGTAAGATCATGCAAAAACAGATTTTAATAAATAACCGAATATTGCAATCAGAATTTCACACCATATAATTTATAATATGTGACAAAAAATACATCAAACTTTTCTTAAGCAGTAGCAGAAAATGATTGATTAATTTTAGATCTATTACTTTGCTCTAAAGAATTTTACTTGTTCAAAATATTACTATTTATCATGTAGAAGAATAACGTTTCTTATAACAGTGCATTTTCCAATGAAATTTATACTATAAACCGTATGTATAGTATAAAAATTCCACCTATGCACCAAAAATATCAGTAAATATAATCAAACATTGAACGAAAAACAAGCTAGGACATATTTGCATTTTCTGCGAAAAAAACAAAGAATTGTATAAAATGTGTGTATGCAAAGTGAATATTTTTGCAATAATATCAAAGGGAAAATTTCAAATAGCTACACTTTCTGTGCAATATATTTGAATTTTTTACGCATAGACAAATTGCATATTCAATAATTTAAAAGACTATATTTTCTGCATCAAATAATTACATATTATATATTTGCAAAAAATGTGCATTTTATCCACAAAATGTCAGTATATTCAAATTTTGAAATGCGTAAAAATTAAATTTATTAGTTTATTTTCTGGAGGAAAGCACCTATCGTAAGAAAAATATCTTTAGTAACTTTCAGTGATTAATCATTTAAAACTAATAAAAAAAAATAAATCTAATATGTGTTCAAAATCTTATGAAAAAGAATATTTATTTTATTAAAGTTCATAATACATGGCCCTGGGGTATGGGGAGAGATGTTCACGCTAATAGAGTTCAATACTGACTTGAGATACTCGTTTAAGATACGTTGTTCAGGCTTAACCATCAAAATAATGACGATAAAAAAACAATTTCCAAAGAGGATTTAAAGGATTCCACCAAAAGGTAAAGTTTTAATCGAACTTTCTCTTACTGTTTCACTATTGTAGCATTTTAGAAAAGTATAAATTTACTTTGTTTTTCAGAATCAAAGAAAACTAAAATTGTGTTAATTAAAGATTTTAAAACTTGGAGTCGAACTGGGGGTTGACGAACCAATTACTGCCTCCTAATATAATAATCCAATGAGAAATATAAAACAAATTGCCGCATAAAATTAAAAAAAATAAATAAATAAATGAAGAAGAAAAATTAATTTGTATAATTATATGGCGGATTTATGGTTAAAGCGCCGCATTCTCTCAACGAAATTCTAGAGCTCTACTTTCTGATAGTACTTTAGGGGACAGTTCATTTTTATTGGACATAAAACACGCCATATTTGCCATGAGTTTAGCAATTTCCTATAAAAAAGATAACCACTCTAGAAGCACAAAATATTTAGAATATATTTAGGTTGAACTATGTTTAAAAATGTTTTTACTTGGATATATTAAAATTTAAAAAAATTCAAAGGTTCAATTTAAAAGTGCTATTTAAAATTTTTACAGTGGATAATATTATACAGCGCACACGATATTTCATTCTAATTTCATCGTATTTGCATAAAATTTATCTTAAATTGAAGATAAAGCTCTGATAAATAATTTTGTACCAGGATATTTGAATCAGTTAATTAGATAAGCAGTAATTAACATTTAACTAGAAAAAAATAGAAGTACTATGATTTTTTTTAGATGCATTCAACAGCATATTTTCTTATACTGAACACAGCTTTATAATATTAGTTCATTTTCATAACAATATAAATATTTATTTAGGGCAAAAATTTTAAGGCTGTACTTCAAATAATTTTGGAGATATTATCAGAGCAAGTGTCAAAAATGCCATTTTGAAAAAAAAACCATTTAAAGATTGAATTGAATTTTTTACGTATAAAATATATAAAAAAGGAAACAAATCTACTAATTATATATTATATTCTATATTAAAAATACGATAAGATTCTAGTTTAAAATGATAAATATAAAATTGTTTGTAAAATGCTGCAGAATATAGGAACATTTTTTAAAATTAAATAGACGTAATTTGTAAAAATGTAGCATTTGCTATAGGCAAAAATTGATTTTAATCATATAACATAATATTTTGTTTAGCTTTGATTGTAAAGTGAATTAAATGTACACCTTTTATAAAACTAAATCATTTGATGTAAAATATAGGCCCTTTTATAGGGATTCTCGTATTTCGATATCTGATTCACATACTTTGCTGAACAAAAATCTGAAGAGTTTAATAAAAATATATACATAAATGTAAATAAATCCCTATTGATGGATTTTGGTCCCCAATTGCCAATAAAAACAAAAATTACTACCAAATAATTTTCTATAAGATGAGTTAGCATCTTAGAATATATTTATATCATCGTATTTTGTAGCTATTAGCAATTAACTGAGTCCTTTTTCGATACTATTTTGAAGCACATTTTGCATATTTTTTCATGAAAATCTAATAAATACTATGAAGTACAGTATTATCACAAAATCAGGAAAGTATTGCTCTTGGAAAAAAACATATTTTCTTTCAAATTACTTAATAGCAAATAATGCTGTGAAAAACCATAAAAGTAAACAAATTTGGTGAAAATGGAAGTTGAAGATAATATTTTAAAGCTTTCTTATTATTGTTTAAAGTATTTAATCGATAACAATTGCCACATTTTAGCATATTTCGAAAGTTATGATAATATGAAAACATGAAAATAAAAGGTAAACAAGCAGTCATAACAATTGTCGCAGGGTTGTTCATTCGGAAATGAAGGGGTGGTGTCTACATTTTCCTTAATTTATCGGTAAATAATTATCATAAAGTGAAAGAGATTGGTATCAATTTATTCAGAATACAATAAGCTTTTTAACATTGTAAAAATAAAAAATAAATAGATTTTTGAAAATTTTAAAAGTGAACTGCCCCCGTTAAAGAGTTTAAATTTCTCTAAAAATGCTGCGAGCCTATACAAGGAGAGCATTACGAGCTGTTGTGGTTATTATTTATCAGTCAGTCATTGAGTGAGCTACGATTGTCAAAGCAAGTTTGCTTGAGCTTTATTTACGTTGTTTTGAATGTGATTTATTGTTGAGACTTTGTATAAAAAGTCTCTGGAACCTATATCTGCAATTGTACGATAGATTTGAACAATTATTTTTGAATATCTAGTAATATTTGTGAGTTTCGAAGACTCTGTTGTTCTGAAAATCTGCAAATAAATTATTTTCTACTTTTCTAAAAGACAGGAGTTTGAAGTTGTCTAACCATAAGATCAAAAGAACCCTATATACGCTGCAACAATATGAAAAATTAATAAATAAATATATAATAAATTGTAAAATTACAGATACTTTACAAAATTTTAAACATAAATTTTGACAAACAACTTTAAATTTATGTCTAACAATCAGGAAAAATAATTTTCAATATTGTAATACAATAAAGTATATTTACGAACATTAACTGAAATTAATTTTTTTTTTCTTATTCAAAAATCCATCATCTTTAATTTTAACACTGTGGAATTTCAACTGTACACCTTGAACTATAAAATCTGTATCATATGGACAAAATCTTATTATGGAATATTTTAAGCTCTTTTTTTAGGTAAAATATATTTAGTAAAGAAATTAAAATTTTAGATTAAATATAAAAACAAAAATATATACAACAAATTATCTACGCATAACACGTTTAATATGAAGCACATTCATTCCCAACTGTCTTTTGAAAAACAATGTTTTATTTACTATCTTAAACAAATCAGATTCTGTAAATGATATTTTAGAACACTTTTCACGCATTTTTATCCCTTTTAATTTTTGTATTCTTTGAAAAGCGCCATTATATATCATTATATCTTATAAGTAATTAGTCTGACAAATTTTCTTTTTCTAAATCCTTTAGCAACAAAAAAAATCGCATTTTTAGACATTTATTTTTTCTCCAGCATACCCTTTTGACTTGTGCCACCGATATAATATATGGACTAGTTTAGAACAAGGACTTTCACCATCAATTTAATATCGTTATTTTTACATTTCGGCTCGTTACTTACCGAGATTGTTTTGAAATCTCTATTAAGAACGTTTTTTGAAAGCTTTTGGCACATTTTCACCCCTTTAAAATTGTTATTAGTGATTATTTATATCTCATAAGTAAATAACATACCAAATTCCATATTTCTAGGCCTTCATTAACACAAAAATCGTTTTTTTTAGAACGTTTTAGCTCACAGGCTATCAAAGCCTGGGAGCTTATGTGCCCCTCCGTTCTGTATGTGCGTATGTGCGTAACGCGATTACTCATGATAAAAATATCCGATTCACTTAAAATTTTGGATATATGCATATTCTGATAAGGCCCTGATTAGTTTTAGAGTTCATTCGAAAAGTATAACAGGGGGAACGGGGGTTAATTCCCCTTCCCTTAGTTGATATAAATGGATTTTTCATGCAAAATGATCAGTTTTCGTTCAAAATTTAGATGGATGATCATTCTGATGAGGCACTTTCGTGTTTAGTATTAGGTGTTCATTGGATAAGTATAAAAAGGGGGAACGTCGGGTTCATGCCCCTCCCTTTGATTGATATAAATGGGTTTTTCACGAAGAATTATCAGTTTTTTTTCAAAACTTTTATATGATAAATCATATCCGTGATTAGTTTAAGGGGTTCAATGATTAAGTATAAAATGGGGATGTGGAGGGAGCTGCCCCCCCCCCTTAATTTTTTCAAATGGAATTATCCCTTGAAAATATAAAGCTGTAATACATAATTAGTGTGCGTAGCCTGTGAGTTTAATGGCATCAGTTTAACTGGGCAATATTCTTTTTATTTATTGCTGAAACCATTTTGTGTAACTCACATCGACGTAAGGTATAGCCTTCTTTTGAAATGGGGCGAACACCATCATTTTGGTACCATTACTTTTGAAATCGGTTGTGTAATTCCAGAGATTAACCACTACAAATAAAGGAACTTTACTTCTTTATAACATAGGTATAGATGAAAAACAATATTGTTATATAAAACACAATTTCCTCGCTTTTACATCTTTACGCAAGAAAGAAATACTTAGGTCCTATCACCCGAAACAAAAGTTTTTATCTTAAAGGCAAAAAGGAAAGTTACATTAGCTTTTATCTAATAAATTAGAAACTACTGCAAGTATCTCTTGGGAAATTAATCACGGTCAATATAAAGATAATAGGAGATAACTGCTTATTTTCCATGACAATGGTGTAATAATAAATAGATTATAAGATGTTTATATATCAGAACAAAACATTACAGATTTTCTTTGAATTTAAATTATTATTTTCTGAAAGATGAAAGGATACCTAATTTAATTTTATAGTAGAAATATTAATAATAATTATATCTCTTATCTATCTGTTATTAAATTTCCCCACAATGAAGATAATGTCGATTGATGATATAATTAAATTTTATTTACAATGTATATTTTTTATATTCATCTAGAAAAAAACATTCATTAGCAGAAAAAAACTACTTAAAATATTAATTATGAAAGATATGCGAAACAGGCGATTTCTTCAGAATTATTATTGTTAAACAATTACTAGTAAAAATTGTAAATTATCAGTGTTTTAATATTTCATGCGAATAATAATGAAAATATATAATAATATGAGCTACTGAAAAATGAAATTATTATAATTTAATTTGTGAAAAAGTATTATGTTTAAGCTTAATAAGTGCTTACTATTACAAATTAATCTCGTTTGCTGCTACACACTCTGGTGACACTACTTATTGGTAATTAGGAATGACGTAACATATTAGTGATCGATGATTGAACCTCATATGTGCCGCTATACACAGTGCGACGATCAGTAAAGTAATTTTATTATAAGATTATATACAAACTATTAAATGTACTTTTAAATGTTTTAATATATGTTAACAATCTGAAATTTAATGTATATTGATGTTTAAAGTCATAAAATTGCATTTAATTTTAATTTTCTCCTAACGTTTATATATTCTGAATAAGAAATGTCAAGAATTTGCATCACAAGACACTTATAAAACTAATTATAATTATTTGATTTTTTTTTATTTCAAATTTACAAATATTACAAAAACTAATTATCCACTCTACATGTTACATTAATGAATAATAATCTTTTCAGCAGTGGATAAATTTATGAATGAAAAAGCATTTCGAATGTATAAATTTTATTATGTTTTTTGTCTCATTGAAATACATAATTTAAAAAAAAAGAATTTAATAAAAACATTTTTGTTACAAATAGTTACATAAAGATTAAGAAACATTTGTTAATTTTTTACGGTGTGAAATAAAAATATAACATATGATATTTTTGTTCCATAACGATAAATATGATTCCATCTTCATTAGTGATTTATAGAAATTTATGCAAGACAAAGAATTATAAAGTGTCGTTACTTTTTTTCCTTTCATATTATTAGGCAAACAAATTTGAAATACTTTTTTACATACATTTTTGATTGCAGAATGCTATAATTACAATTTTTGTATGCATAAGTCATATTAAAATTCAGTGAGAGAATAAAATTTCAAGTTTTTCCACAAATTACGAGAAATTACCATACAATGCACAATTTTAGAAATCACCAAAACAGTGTCTGGAAAAGTAAAACTCTGTCAATGCATGTTAATGTTTTGTAATATATTTTATTTTCATTCCGCTGATGTGCAACAAAAACAACCAGCGTTGGTCAATAGAATAGGAGTTTCCCTCCTCCACGATATTCCCAGTCTCACAACAGCAAACGCAAACATCCACGTGATTAAAACACTGGACTGGTAATGTTTGCCTAATCCACCTTATACCCTGGACATCTCGCCATCAATCTAATATACAGGGTGGTTATAATTAAAGTCCGAGTTTCAAAACGCTCTAAAAAGCGAACCACTCGTTAGAATGGCGTCAAAATTTAACAGCGTATTATTGAAGAAGGGGGAAAGAACATGAACCAAAAAAAAGTTCCAAATTTGAGTGACAGATGGCGCTGTAAGTGTCAGTATATGTAAATTAAAATACCTGGCATGCGCACGACAATCTCATGTTGTGCTAATCTAATGTTAATCTAATGTTACTAGATTTTTTTCACTGTGAAAAAAAAATAGATTTAAAAAAAAGAGCATTTAAAAGCTTCACACATTGAAAAGCCAATTGAAATCAATGGTGATTATTGCATCGAATGATAAAATAGGTATTTATGACTTGAACATAAAAATAGCATGATCATAAATGGTACACAAGTTGTTGAAAGATTTAAAAGCCATACAGACATTGAACTAAATTTAAGAACACAACGTTTCAATCTGTGTACGAGATCTTTATCAAGGCCATCTTTATCAACCTTCGAAATAGAATAAAACGGTCTTAAGCTCAAAAGTTCATTACATCACCAGGCAACTACAGCTTCAACGAATAATAAACAAGAAAATATACAGTAAAAAAGTCTCCAAACAAAAATTTGAGTATGCATTAAAATGGTGAGATCACGTTTGTAATTCTGCGTTAAACCATTTTGATGGTTATCATGATTTTTTTTAAGTAGATGTTGACAATACATGTTTTCCTGCTTATTATTGATTGAAGCAATTGTTTTCCGGTAATGTAATGAACTTTCGAATTTAAGGCAGTTTTACTATAATTCGAAGCACTATAAAGATGTTTTTCTGATGAAGATAATAATGAAGATAGGAACATTGAATTTCTTAAATTTACTTTAATGTTTGTATGGTTTTCAAAATTTTGCAAACAATTTAGTAATCTTTATTTGTAAACATTTTTGTAACATATCAGGGCATAAATCTCCAGCTCTTTCATTGTTAAGTATTTAACAGTTTTGTGAGCCGTGTTTTATACCTGATGAAAACAACTCTGACTTTTTTGGTTAACTGACATATTTTATAAATGTTTTCATGTGTTTATCTCTTTTATTTACAGTAGTTTCTTTTGTTGTTAGGAATTTTTTACTTTGATATGAATTATAAATTCACACTGAAAAAAAATTACAGTTTTTTTACAAAATTTTTTGTATTTTTTACCAAAGTTCATGTGAAATGAATTATAAATTTGCGCTTAAAAATTATACCAAATAATAATTAATAAATTTCTAATATTTACAAAGTACTAATATTTTACCAAAGTACATTTTGTCTTTAACTAAAACAATAACAGCTCTCCATCAGCTGAAACACACATATGTCTGCTTCGAGCTGTTATTGTTTTAATTCTAAATGCGTTTGCATCCTTTTTACATTATGGAGATTTTTTATAAACTATTATTTTAATTATTATGCCAAAATAACTAAATATCCGAAGAGAACAGCTCTCAGTACACAAAAGTGTAGACATTTAAGATTTCTATAGTAGCCGTTTGACGTTTCAAAATTATTAAAATTCGATATTTAGATTACAATGTATACTTCAAAAGCAATACCGAGTCTAATCTTACATTTTCTCAAAAATCTATTGTACAATTTTTAAAGACGTCTTAATACAATTTTTTCATTTATTTGTGTGTAATAAAAGCACAAAACCATTAAGCATGAAGACGTAGGATGATGTTTGGAATGGGATAAATCTATTTGTGAATTAAGGCAGTGAATCAATTTGAGTGCCGAAGAGATCTAATATGTTAATACTTTGAAGCGTATGATTTGATGTTATTGAAGTATTCTTTGCGATAACATGCGTGTTTAATATCATTGGATCTTATTTTCTTAAAAAGTTGAATAAATTTCGCGTGAACGATGTAAAAAGTGTCCTAAGATTTCTTTATAGACATATTCCTTTAAATTAAAGTACATTTGTATTTAAAAGAAGAAGACGTTTATTACTATCTTTTTTATAAAAAAATCAATATATAACAGTGGTTAACTACGTATTAGGCTAAGCAGTATTATTTTTTCAAATACTTCGGAAATACTTTTTTTTCTATTTGCAAGTAGTTTTCCTTGAATCAATATTCGGGAATTTTATACTATTATCATTACAATATTTTTAAAATATAGAGTTGTGTTTTATTTTGTACATTATTAAAACGTACTAAGCTAATTATTTTTTTAAACATTGTCATGGTAATTTTTAAATTTTCCTTGAAGTGCGGATGTAAACGAAAGCGTCATAGAAGTATAATTAGGTTTTTTATAACTCACTACATTTTTTAAAAATTTTAAATAACAGAATGAAATAATATTTATATTTTATTTTATATTATATTATACATTCAATTATCATTTTACTTATGTACACTAATACAAATAAAAATTTGCCTATATCTTAGATATGAAAAATTCATACTTATTTCTAACTTGTTAATAAAAAGCTTACACAAATTTCGACTGATTATATGCATTGGTACATATTTAAAAATTATTTCGTGATCTAATATAATGTTTGAAAGACTGAACATAAATTTAATAAATAAAACATCGTCGCCGCATACAGAAATTCAATACATTGAGATACATTATCTTAATACATCTAAAACGCTAATGATGTTATTAATATGAACTCCTTAACCATAATGACTTTAAGAACTCTGCCTACACTGAATAATTATTTATAATTAAGTATTAGGATTCTACCTGAATTACTGACATTCTTGAATAAAATTTAGAAGATTGTGAAAATAATGTCACTTTAATGACTTTTATCATGATACATACAAAATCGCTTAGCTAAACATGAAGTAATTAATTGTAAGCATTTTTCTGAATAATAATGTATTTGTATCTTTTTATTTAATCCTTGCAAAATTTTATCATCACATGTAAATCCTGTAAAAGTATCCTTTAAAATGTATCACGTGGAGCGAAGTATAAAAATAAACGTTCTTTATGCATTATAAAATATTTTTTTCTCAATTAATAAGTATATTTCCTTATGAAATGATAATTTTAAAGGAACATTGCAGTAGATTTTATAAAAACAATATTATCCCCATTAAATTAAATAGATAAAATAATGTTCAATAAAGGGTAAAAAATAAATCACTATACACATTTTTTTCCTTTAATTGATATTTAATGCACTCCGTACAAAAATTATGCAACGGTGCTCTTTAAAATCGTAACAAGATACTGCGTCCAGTTTTATTCAGTACTTTAACATAGATAATGTAATGATTTCAAATCACATAACTGGTGTATAATTTCACATTAGTATAACATAATGTCAACTATATAGGTTATGTTTTTAATATGATTGGGTTAGCAAGGCCGCGACAAGCTTCATGAAAAAACAATATATTTTTTTCCTAAGTAACATTATTTCATATCCTAAATGCTTCAGATAATTGTTTTAACTAAATTATGGTTTTAATACATAGTCCTAAATCCATATAAGGAAATGGCGTAGTTTTTAATAATGCATTTTATAATGTTATATATACAAGGTGAGTTATAAATATCGAAAAATTGGCTATCTCCTTAAATATTGTCCCTAGAAACATACTTTCAATTGCAAAGTGGACTCCAGAGTTGAAGGCTCAGAGGTCTAGAGTGCGTGCACTGATGAGGATGTTCAAGCGGACGCTTGACCCGTCTGAGAGAGAGAGGTGCGAGGCTCTCTTTAAGCGTACGCGGGCACAGTACAAAAGAGAAATTCTGCAAGCTAAGTGTCATTCGTTCCGAAAGTTCCTTTCGGACAAGCTTTCAACCGACAAGATCGGCCAGGTCTGTGCGGTGTCGCTAGGCAAGTGGCTGCCTGAAGCTCCAACTGTTCTGGAGCTACCCGACGGGTTGGTGGCATCCACATGGGAAAAAACCTTGGCGGCCGGCCCTTGCGAGAGACCATTTCAGAAATGCCGATGAGGTTGCGCAGACAGTGATCGGCAAGACGGATAATCCGGATCTGTTTGATATCGGGGAGCTAGAGTTGGCGATCGACTCGATGGCGTTCGATGAGGCACCAGCCCACGATGGATTCAGTCTGGAATTTATCAGAGAAATCTTTCGCTGGCACCCTCAATGGTTGCTCTCTTTGTACAACAATTGCCTTAGAGAGCCTGTGTTTCCGAGAAGTTGGAAGAGAGCGATTGCTGTCTATTTTCCGAAGGAGGGTAGAAACAAGAGTGATCCCGCTTCGTACCGTCTTATCTCTCTACTTCCCGTTGTCGGGAAGATCTTGGACGAGCTGTGCGTAACTCGATTTATGAGCTTTCTGGAGACTAATGGCGTACTCGATGATAGACAGTACTTTCAGACGAAATAGATGAACTCTCCATGAGGTGCTCAAGTACGTTCCTCAGAGTAAGAGGACAGGTCATTACACATGTCTCCTGAGCCTGGACATCAAGAATGCCTTCAATAGCGCCCGGCGGGACGACTTGCTACTTTTTTTAGCGGAGTACGGAGTTCCTCTGGAGCTCCTGAGCTTGATCGATTCTTTCCTGTAGAATAGATCGGTCATTTCGAACGCAAACGAGCATTACTTTAAAGTAGGGGTGCCGTAGGGTTCGTGTCTCGGGCCGGTCCTGTGGCCGGTGTTGATCAACAGCTTGCTGAAACGTCTTGGCATGGAGGAGTCTTGGACCTTTCTTGCCTTTGCCGACGATATACTCATCCTTGCACGTTGCACGGCGCTCTATAGGTTCGCTGACATTGTCCAGCGGGTTCTCGCAGATATTCTCGCTTGGGCGATAGGGTGCTGCCTAGAGTTTAGCTTCGATAAGCGCTTGTACACTGTCATACCAGCGAAGGGAAAGATGGATTGCGACTTCCCATAACGCATCCGGATGGGTGGGCACAGGGTCAAGTTTTCCAAACAAATCAAGTACCTGGGTGTTGTCATTGACATGGATTTCATTTGGATACCTCACTTGAATCTCGTCCAAAAGAAGGCAACCAATGTCCAGTACAAGTTAACTATATTGGTAACAGCCACATGGGGGCTTAAGCCTGATGTTCGTAAGGCGGTTTACTCGGTGGTGGCCGAGCGTATAGTCTTGTACGCGGCCCCTATCTGGTACTCCAACAAAATGGCTCTTCGTAGGAGACTACTGAGCATTCAGAGAGGTCACCTGCTGTGTGTCACCAAGTGTTACAGCACGGTGCCGACCGATGCATTGAATGTTTTGTCTGGGGTGATTCCCCTGGACCTCCGTGCTGGTATCGAACGCGATTTAGAGGCCCTCACAAGATGGGGTGAGAGCATTGATAGACCGAATCTCTCACCAGAAATGGTGGAGGTTTGGAAGTACCAGCCTCAACGACGCTATCCGGTTCGAATACCTTGGACGCCAGAACTCATCCGGAAGTTTCCGTACACTTACTATACAGACGGTTCCAAAGTGGTTGGAGATAGGGTGGGCTGTGCTTATCACCTCGCCACTAGGGATGGCGTTGTTGCTGAGGGAAGGTTCCACCTCTCCGATGGGTTGACTGTTTTCGCGTCCGAGGTCCATGCGATCAAGGAAGCGATTTCTGACGCCCTTCGTAGACGTCTCGGTAAACTCGATATCTACTCGGATTCGAGATCGGAGCATCAAGCGCTTTACTCCTTAGTGCCTAGGCACGAAGCAGTAGCCGATGTTAGAAACCTGGTTGCTAATACGGGAATCCAGGTCCATATGCACTGGATTAAGGCTCATGTCGGATATGCCTTTAACCATCATGCCGATGCTCTGGTTAAGGTGGCTGCGTGTCGACAAACGGTCGACATTCTTGTTCCTTTCTCATGACATCAAGTCAAGATGAAGCTCCTTGACCGGGCCCTTATCGATTGGCAGGAATGGTGGAACCGATCTGAGGACGGCCGGTTGACATATGAGATCTTTCAAAGAGTCTCCACTCGGAGAATCCAAGGCGATTTTTTTCTAAACCAGGTTCTAACCGGACATGGTACCTTCGGTGACCAGCAGCCCGCTTTTTCAAAGACAACCGTGCGAGCTTTTGCGGCCTCCCTCAATCGTCTACCGATCTTTGCTTTGATCATTACAGCAGGAAGGGAATCGTTGATATTGTCAGCGATCTCTTAACAAAGACTAGATCGAGTGGGTCGCCGGGCCAATTGAGCTCTCGGCCGTCTTGTCCCGAAGAATTCTCAAAAGCATGAAAATTTCCGAATCGCTCGATCGCAACACTCTCTTAGAGGAGTCCGAGGCCACTTGTGGGCGCGATTCGAATGAAGCGACTTTACAAGGTTTTTCAGGATTTTCCTTGTACGTACCGAGAATTCGAGTCGCTTTCCCGGAAGTCCTCCCTAAAGGCTGGGTCCGCTGATTAGCGGTGTGCTCAGGCAGCTTTTGCTACGTCGCCTGCTCATTTGCTCCCCTCGGTCTCAGCCTTGTGGGGAGCGGGCGGTGTCGTTTCAGTGGCTGCGGTTAGCGAGCCGCCGGGCTGCGACGCTTGAATCGCGTGCCCGGTGCCCATGCATGTTGTTCCTGGCCGGCAGCGGAGTTGCTGCGAGGGCCGGGCGTCATTTGTATCCTCTTTATTCGGGTTCGCATGACCTCCCTGTTTGGACCGCATGGAGCCTCTCGGCTTTGGATCGGAAAACTTATAGTTTTACAGAAAGTAATTTTTTGATTTTTTCGAAGAAATATAATTACTTATTGAAAATATTCATATAACTTTACATCCACTTTTAAATAAAAAAGCAGGATAATGCATATTGATTAATAAAATAATACATAAATAAGAGATTTTCAATTGTTAAATAAAACGAATATTAAAAATTTGACAATATTTCAGAGGAACATATTCTATGGCAGTTGTAATTGTGGCAGTTACAACAAAAAATAAATTCTATATTATCAATTTTTAAAAAGAAAACATTCTATAACTAACCTCAATAAATCGTAAAAAAATATAGATCTACCTGAGGACATTTACGTGTATCACAATACAAAAACACCGCCAGAGCGAAAACAATAGAAGTGCATAAATATATTTTTTAAATGTATGCATATTCGTAAATAAAAATATGTGAGAACCTTTTTGTATAATAATTTCAATATGTAAGAATGATTAACTACATATTAGCCTAAACAATCTTATTTAGCCTAATCTCATAGCACCGCCAGAGCAAAAACAACAGAAGTACATGCAATTTTAAAAAAATATATATATGTATACTGATGTACCATGCATGCAATGACCCCAGATGGCAGAATGCCAAGCCGAATCCATTCACTCAACAAGGAAGATAGCCCGGTGAAAGCGGCCGAAATATTTTTCACGTAACCAAGATAATGGTTTTCAACATTGTTTTGAACTTTTTATTCTGAGTAAAATTTTATTTTCAATAAAATGGATCGTGCACTATCTATTTCTCGGATTAGATCTTTTCGAAATGATTCCAAACGTATTTTGTATAACGTAATTAAATTTTGCGATAAAGATGCATTAGAAGGAAAAACCGTTGTTCTAGTTACACAGTCCATAAAACAGACGAGTGTATTAACTGGAGTATAGAAATCCAGTATAAAAAGAATTAGAAAAGAATCAAAAAAAGAATACAGTAATTGTGAACAATTTTCTTTCCAGAGTTCAACAGTTACATTTTCAATAGCTTCATGTGTATAAGCTAATAATTTTGACATGCAAATATCTCCTGTCACATTGCGTTTCCGAATAGTTCAGTTGAAATTGGCGACAGAAAAAAGTCGCGCCAACGTGGTGCATATATGACATGACATCTATGACAAAGATGTGTCTGATTGTTGCAAATTACTTGCAAAAAATATTATGATTCGTTTTTTTTTTAAATTTTACTATTAACAAATGTATTTTTATTGTTACATATCTTTAAATAATCTGTTTTGCTACATTTATCTTTTTATAACTTATTTTAATATGATACTATTCTAATATAATATTTAAAAATATATGATTGAATGACAAAAACAAAATAGGTATTTTCATGGGGAGAAATGCGGCATGTCCGTGAAATTTTAATAAGTAAACACATCCTTCTCGAGATGATTCGGACTTCTCTATTTTCGACATAGACTAGCCTTTTCCGGTCGTGCGCAGTTCGCTTCAGGTTTTTATCAAACGTGGTTCATCAGTATGTAAGACGTCAGTGTGATGATAGAAAGAACATCCTGTGAAATGATGAAAGGAACGGATTATCTCACAACACCGCTGTCCAATTTACTTATTTTATATTCTCCGTTAAAGAGCCATTAAAGTACATACATGTCGTGGCTGGCATACGAAGGCAGGTGGGAGAATTTAATTGGTGGTTTCTCCAATCAATGAAAAAATTATGAGAATAAGGATCATCAAATTTTTATTATTGTCGTCTTTCACTTGCTATTCCACACATCTTTCAATCTCCTTCCTTTGATCAAAGTGGTCTTTGAAAACACACAGCTATGAATACATTGCAAGTACAAAAACCGTTCGAAATAATCTGATAAGCGGCGGGGGTAGTTTAACAGTCACAAGAACAGTTTTTTCTGCTCATTTTTCAGCCAATATTTCAGCTCCGATCGCATCTTTATAGACCTCTGCCCCGGGCCCCGGCTGACGCAAGCATGCAAAGTCCTATCAAAGGAACCAGATGGTATGTGTAGAATGTTTCCAACATTTTTATTGGCCAGTATGAGAAGCTTCAGACCCGGACACATTTCGCAATAGCGGTAGTTGAAAAATTACACAGAGATAAACAGTCCGTAAGAATAATCTTTTTGGAATTGCTCAGTCGATATTTTAATAAAAATAATAAAACGAAAATCAAGCTTTTGACAAATGTTTTTTATACTAAAAAGGAGAAATGTACTACTAGAATAAATTTAATATTTCGAAATAAGAGATTGACATTTAAGTAACACAGTTGAGTTCTTTTTAGAAAAATAAGTAATATATTATGCTGATTTAAAGAAAAATGAGTACTTTAACCGATAATTAAATATTAGTAGATTACTGAGATAATAATTAAAGTATATTCTTATAAGAATTTAAAACGAAATCGAAACGAGAAAATGGAGAAAGATTTATTATTACATATATCCTTAAATAAAAATATATGAGCCACTTTTATATAATAATTTCAATATATAACAATGGTTAACCACATATTAGCATGAGTAATCATATTTTTATTACTTTTGTTGATTATAAATTATGAAACATATATTTATTACACTGTTTAAAAAAATCTGAAATTCACGGATATATTTTTCCTGAATTTCACAGAATAAAACCTTTTTCGCACCAAAAGGGCATTTTCCGTTACAAATCTGAAATCTCCACTATATTTCCTGAAAATAACGAAAAGGATGGAAATAAAAACAAAAAACGGAGACACTCCGCTGATCGGGGATTTCCGTGGCCGACTGGTCAAAGCACCACGCCTCTAAACACCTGGGAGCGTAGATTGTGGGTTCATATCCCACTAGCGCCATAATATAATGAACGCACAAAAAGTCCCTTTTAATTACTTTTTTCTGTTTATTTTTCTCTTATTTCTCATTAAAAAATCTTTTAACTAATTAGCCTCCCAAAAAATAAATAAATTGCGCGCAATAATTTCAAAAAAATTGTCTAATTTTTGTAAAAAATGAATAATTTTTTTTTTTTCATACATTCATTAAAAAAAAAAAAATGCGATTTTAAACAATGATTTTTTTTTATTTAAGCTAGTTAAAAAATTTAAATTGGTTTTAAAAATAATAATTATTATGCATCAGTCTAAAATAAAATAAAATAAACCGCTTACGAATATTCTAACGAATATATTTGAAAGGAAATCTTTGAAAGGCACAAAAGATTTTCCCAGTAACTCATAAAAGACATACTTTGTAAAGACTGGTATCAGCAGCTTTGGGTGAATCAGTAAGGACTCTTTCCGCTGTCCAAACGTCCCGAGTTCGATCCTCAGGGCGGCTTGAAGTAAGTTAAGCAAAAAAAAATAAATAAATAAAAATAAAAAATAAATGATTTAAATTAATTATATGGCCACTTGGAAATTTCGAGTTCTTTGACGAATGTTCTGTTTACTAATTTTATAATTTAAATCGCATTATTATCACTACAAAATGAAACTTTGTAACGGAAAGTTGCCGCTTTTCCATACGGAAGTTTTCCTTTCTTTTATTTTCCAAACGGTAAATCTACTAACGGAACGGTGAAAGCTCGGCTACATTGCTGCCGGTAGTTTCACCTGGAATTCACAGATTTATTTTTAACAGTGTACTTCTCTACAAATATATATTATTCTATATAAATTGAACATTACATAAAAATAAATCAATGCTCTTATTTTTATTAACGTAACATACAGATATATAGAATTTCATGTGAACTTTTTAATGTGGCTCATAAAAAAAATTAATAAACGTCTTTGTACTGTATATTTCATGCTTTATCAAAAAATTTGAACTTTACGTTTGTATTAAATATAAAGTTTTTGGCATCTAAAATATTATATTTTCAAATGACTCATAAATTTATCTTTCATAATCCATTTTTAAACGAATAAAACAGTGATAATAAGCAATACATATTAAGTTATTTGAAGCTTTACACTTTTTTACATTTTAGAATCCTGTCTTGAAGAATTCTCATTCATCTTTTATTAAGTGATGTATGCTTTTGACAGGTGCTATTTAGAACACGAAAGTAAATAAACAAATGTCATAGACAGAATTAACTCCTATTTATCAAAATTATTAAACATTTCGTTTTATTTACAAATCCACGCATGTTAAGAATAAGATGTTAACTGAAAACTGCGTTTCCCTTAAAATATAATTGAGTTCTTCTCATTAAAATGGGAAAAATTAAAAAATAAACTAAAAATATTATTCGTAATATTTTTCATTTATTAGCTATCTAGCTATGTCGTATAACAAGGTACATCCTTTACCAAAGATATATGCTTTTGGCAGGTGCAACTAAGAACACTAGATTGAACAAACCAATACCAAAGACAGAATTAACGGCTATTTGTCAAAAATATTAAATTTTGAAATTCATTCAGTTTTTTAACTGAATTCATCAAAATTGAAATAATGAAAAATATTCAATCGCAGTATTGAATTAATCAATGTAACCAGTGAAAGCAGGGTGAAACAAATATTAGAAACACTATCTTCTTATTTATTTATCTATTAGCTAACTAGCTTTGTCGTATAACAAGGTACATCCTTTATTAAGCGATATATACTTGAGACATGTGCAAAAATAACACGAGAGTAAATAAACGAATGCCATAGACAGAATTAGCTGCTACTTATCAAAAATATAAACTATTTGCATTTCATTTTATTTACAAAACTATACATGGTAAGAATAAGATGCTAATTGAAAATTACGTTTCTGTAACATTAATATAAGAAAATTGCGAGTTCTGTAACATTAATGTAGATTAAATATTAACGAAAGTTACCATACCATCCTTCGAAATAGTGATCTCCCATAACTATACACCGCTGAGAGCTTCTATACAAGTCCTTGGAAATTCACAAGAAGTCTACTTTTGTGATGAAGTTCAAAAGCTTTGTCACGTTTAGTTGCATGGCAGCAATATGATCAAATCTCTTGAAAGTAGGAAGAAGTCTGGAGGATTGAGATCTGGCGAGTGTGGTAGATGTTCAATTTGCACCAACCCTCATGAATTTATTTTGGTGTCTTGCAAAGCTTAAAACCAAACTTTAAACTGAAATTTTATTTGTTCATTTTCCTGTTCTCAATTAAGAACCAAAACACTGAACAAGTACTTAGTAAAGCACGTCTTACACAGAACATAAACGACTCTAAACTGAACAACGGTGTGGGAAGATGGTCAACACTTACCTCTATGCAGGTGCAGCGTTTTATTTCTCCAGTGTTGCCAGATCCGTCGTTCTTAATTCATTCACCGAACTTTTTTGTCAGAGGTAATACATAAATATATATTTAATTCAGCAAAACTGAAATAATGAAAAAATATTTAATCACTATTTGAATTAATTATACCAGCTTTAAAAATCATATCATGTTATTCATTTATTTACTAGCTGACTAGCTCTGTCGTACAACAAAGTGCATCCTTTATTAAAAGATGTATGCTTTTGACATGAGTGACTAAGAACATGAGAGTGAGTAAACAAATGCCATAGACAGAATTAACTCCTAATTATCAAAATTATTAAACATTATTAAACATTATTAACATTATTAAACATCAAAATTATTTGCACGCGTTTTATTTCCGTAAATATATATTAAGAAAAGAATGTTAATTAAAACTGCTTTTTATTTAAGGGTCATTCCACATCAAATGAGCAAATCAGGTTTGGCTCACATGTCACAGATTTGATTGAAAATCATCATATAAGTAGATCACAATCATTTACGAGGAAACGCAAAGTAGTAGAGTTCAGACTAGTTTATTTCAGTATAAAAATTTACATTAAAGGTGATACGAAATCGAGGTCTTGTGTACATGCTTGAAATTTCAAGTTTGATTATTAGCTTAGGAATGGAAAGATTGTAATAAAAATATTTACTCTTAAGATTGAACTATAAGTAACAGATTAGAATACTTTAGTAATTGTATTTTTATTTCACAATTTAAAAATAAATAAATAATAAAAAAATCGTGCAAAAAGTGAAATATTTCAGTTATATATTTTAAAATGAAGGACACTTTTTCCAAATTCGAATTTTTTTGCCATTATAGCTAATGGAATATATTTAATACATCTACAATTTAATTCTTGCCTCTTTCATTCCGTTATGAGAAAAAAATAAATAGTGAAAACTGCTGATTAAAAATTCAACATTTTTATCATTTTTTGGAGACGAATAAAAGCTTTCAAAAGTTTTAAACTCTTTGATATTACAGATAAAAGTGTATATTTTAAGTATGCGAGTTTTATTCTTGCTTTCAGTTTATTTTTGCCTCAAGAATATTTTTAATTTGTATAGAAGAAAAACGATTATTTTGATAAAATAACCGTATTTTACCCTTAAAATCAAGTAGCAAACATAGATGGCAGCACTTCTTTTTTAGCAAGAAACTTGCAAAAAAGCGCGTGTTTTCAAAGAAAGTATTGAAACTTTTTTAGTGTGTCATGGATTTATTGATTCTTATGTATGTGTAATATTGTTGATGTAGGAGCTTTCCTTTAATTATTTTTTTGAGTTAACATAAGAGAGTTTTTTTTTTTAAGATAAAGGAAATAAATAACAACTTTGAAACTTTGAGAATTCGATCTTCATACATCTACATCTTGCATCAGTTTCACAGATGTTTTTAAACTTTTTGATTTTTATAACATTTCAAAAATTTTAAAAATTTATAATATTTCAATATTTACAACCAATTTATGATTAATTATGATATTACCAGATTATTGTTACTCAATAAATATAAAGATTGATATCCAGAGATTTCAATATTTAAAAAAACTTCATTTTTGTTAAATAGTTTTCAAAATATAGAACTTGAAACTTGCAACTTTCGACGATTATCCGCAAGCCATTCTATAGTTTTTTAAATGTCCAAAACATATAAAATAATTTATTTTTCATCAAAATATTGTGCAGATATACATTTAAATATGAAATAAACACGTATCTCAAATTTTATTAAAATTGGATTCTATGCAGCCACTGCTTTATTTTACATTTTTGCTTATTTTACATGGAATGACCCTTTAAATACAATTTTTTTTTTATTAAATTGGGTAAAATTGAAGTAACGAATAATATCCAATTGCAGTATTGAATTAATCAACGTAACCAGTTAATCAGGATATTACCAGCGTTAAAAGCCCTATTATTTTATCTATTTGTTTACTTGATGAGATTTCCGGCGTTTCCCGGAACCAGTTATAATAACCTTAAACAAAAGTAAAGTTTGTACGTTTTTATATCTTATGAAAATCGTTTAAATGAACGTAGTTTCGGGGACTTTATTAACATCCGCAATGTTTAGCGTTTTCCTAAGATCCGCTTTCCGAAAGATCTTATAGGATTTGTTCAAACACAATGTACAGCAGAATGCACTAAAAGTGTTCCGTATGTGCTGGCGACTATTGAAAGCCACATTCAGTTGAGTGAAAACTCTGAAAAATCAAGCCTATAGAACCCGAAAAAAGAATACACAATTAATGTTAAAAATTTTTACTATTTGCAGCCCAAGGTAAAATCTCAAAACACAAAAAGTAGCCAAATTGTCATCCTAGTTGAATGAATAAAATCTCATTGAAACTAGGACTCATTCCCAAGTGGTTAAATGCTCCTGCCTGCAATTTTCACAGAATACATTTTAAGTTAGTATGACATATGATAAATGAATCAAATCTTTTAAAAGTTATTTTTAAATTTAAGCAATTTTTAATTAATGGTCGTAGTGAGTATCAGTATATCTGTGCCCCTAAAGCAGATTTATAGTCATAAAAGATGGTAGATTCATTAATTCTTTAAATCTAAGAGTTTAGTAGTTTCTCAGATTTTGTTAGATAAATGAAATATTTTTAGAACTTTTGATAACTCGATCGAGTTATTTTAGAGAATTTTCTTCTTATATCAAGAAATACGTATGTTCTTTACAGTTTAGATTTATATAAGGTATAAAACGGTTTAATTAGGTATGTGAGGTTTTAAGATGTAAAACATTATCAATGATTAGATATACATGCACTGCTTATTTAGTCAAATACAAAATACTAACACTTTACAAAAAGTTAAAATATTCTAAAATAATTATTCTATTGATATTTACTACGATGAACAAACTGTACATCATTGTATAGTACAGTAATTTTTACAATATTGTTTCTGAATTTATGTTGACTTTTACATATTAAAGCACAATATACAATTTGTGCTAAAAAATATAAGTAAAAAATAACAGAAATTTTGTTCAGTTAAATTATGAAAAGCAACAGTCACAAATCGTTACAAAATGATACATTTTTAAAATTCTATTAGATTACTTAACCTAATAGAATTTGACGTAGTCCCATACAATAAATAAATGGTACGCACCTAAAATCGTATTAATATTACATTTTCATTGGATATAAAAAAGTATGCGAATTGAACCTCGATCGGATATTTGGAAGTCAGTTAAAATTTGGATATAAGTTTTGAACTAGGAAAACTTACATACGAAAACTATGAGTAAAATAAAAGCTTACCAAAATAACATACATTTTTAAAATAAAATTGCGAAAAGAATCAATTTCATTTGCTTAAATAAATAAAACATATATAAAAATACAATGGAGGATATGAATTTCAAAACTCGCATTATCGTTTTTGTTTATTCTATCAGTCTATACAAATCTGCACTATTGTAACACTACAATCTCCAAATTTATAATTGAAAACCAATGGACGCATTTAAAGGTTTTTCGTTATTTCCCAAAATTTTGTTTTTTCGATAAAGTGAATTTTGAAATTCATGTCTTCATTTATTTTAATGACAAATATAGAAGTTAATTAATTAAAACTAATCGTAAAACTTATACGGTGACAGCTTCTTCAGTTAAATCTTTTTTAACTCATTTAAAACATTTTTGTAATTGGAACTATACATCTGTGACAAATGTTTTAGGAATTAGCCTTTGGACAGCATTGGAATCGTTGCCATTTATAATACTTTAAGTATTTAGTGTACGTTCCCTTAAAGCTTAACCGAAAACATCCGTTTTCAGATATAGAAAAGTGGTTTAAGTCATGAAATTTAAAGTTTTATAACTTGGTCAATTTTAATGTTAGATGAATAGGACCTTTTCTGTGTTGCTTGTTAGAGTCTTGGGAAGTTTTTACAAAATATCACTTATAGGACCAGGGGACCGTATAAAAATTTAATTTTCGTAATTTTTTGATAAAAAAAAATATATTTTGACCTAAATCGCTTAAAAAAAAAAAAAAAAAAAAAAAAAAAAAAATTCTTTACCTTTTTTAAAGCATTTTTTGCAATTGGAACTATATGTCTATAACTAACGGTTTAGAAATTAGCCATTGGCCACCGTTGAGAGTGGACACCCTGTATAAATTGTCCTATATGTTCCGATTCCTGATAAAAGAATTTTAGCAAATATAAACAATCTTTAACATATGTAAGTGTTTTTATAACGTAAAAAAAATGGATTTTTTTCTGAAAAATACTGAATTTATTTTTTCTTGCAGTTTTCTATAACAAAATTTCTTTTCTTCCTCAACATTTACAATAAGAAGATATATTTTAAAGCTTTTTTTCCTTTTTTCATTAATGAACGTAACATACGCTATTCGCATAAACTTTATGATTTAAAGTTATCACAATTTTGAAAAACTTTTCCAAAGTTGAAAAATAAATTGAAACGTTTCGTGAATTCTTTGAATTTAAAATGAAAATGAAAAGATTTCAATATTTATAAAACTCGATCAGAATTCTTAAAACTTTCAAAATTTTCGATATTGATGGATACTGCTTAATGAATATATAGTTTTTATTTATGATTTCCCTCCAGATAGAGTGTGTGGTAAAAATATGGTGTATAAGTGATAATATTGCAAATAATTCTGTATTATTTTCTAAACTAAATATAAATGTTAATGAAATATTTTCATTAATAAGTGCATTTTAAATTTCAACAAATTGAATATTGCACATCAAATGCATCAAACGAGATCTGTTCATATTATAACTTGTTTTATAAATATTCAGATTTTATGAAATAGCTGTTAAACTCTTATGAAAAAAATGCATGAATACCAAATAAGATACGATTTTATGTCTTGAAATCTGTAATACGTAAAACAATAGGACTCTGTCTTTAAAATGACGTAAGTAACCCAGTCACGTTAGAGTCATACAGAAATAGCGTAACTCCATTTTAAGTTTAACATAATCACCATGGTAACTTAAAATCCCCCCCTATCGTTGGATATCATTGAAGGTTTATTTGTCATGCATTAATTACTTATAATAGGATTAAAGTAAGTGAAGAAAATTTTGATTATTATCTATTAAAGTTTTGATTCAATTTTCATAAAAGAAGGAATTACTCGACAATATTCTGCAGCGGTTATAAATATTAAATTTCAAACAATTCGCTTGATAGATACTTAGCTGTTAGTGCGGGCTGATGGATGAATCAGGTGATGATTAATGATGCTACGTACTTATATAAGTACGAACGCACCTAAGCGCGCAAAAGATTATTTGTTCTACTGATTGCTTCTTTAAACTTTTAATGCCTTGGTTTATCAGGTTTTAAGGTTAAAGAGAGTTTTTTGCAATGGTTATTCACTTGAGAGAAGTTATTTTATATTTTCAAATTTATTCGATTAAAAATAATGTTTTTCCATTGTGCAGAAACTATGTTTAAACTCGAATTTAAATAAAATAAACTTTTTAAAAAAAAAAAATATATAACCGACTTCAGTCAATGCTCTAAAAAGAGTTAAATAATTCTTTAAAATACCCTAATGATGAATTGTAATCTAATAACCACACATCAGATATCATGTACCGACAAAAAAATGGTTATAAGTTTAATACATAGAACTTAATATCCAGCAAACATGGTTTTTCGACAGAATATTTTTTACAAGAAATTAATTTACATATTTAATTTATGAATATGTACATATAAAAAGTAATGAATTACTTTTTGAAGTTGGTGCCAAACGATCACAATCAATAATGTTTTTTACCATTTTATTTATGGTATTAGGCATAGTATAACCACAATTCTTACTATACTTATAATAGTTTGGCACCAACTTCAAAAAGTAATTCATTACTTTTTATATGTATATATTCATAAATTAAATCAAAAATATGTAAATTAATTTCTTGTAAAAAAAATTCTGTCGAAAAACCATGTTTGCTGGATATTAAGTTCTATGTATTAAACTTATAACCATTTTTTTGTCGGTACATGATATCTGATGTGTGGTTATTAGATAACAATTCATCATTAGGGTATTTTAAAGAATTATTTAACTCTTTTTAGAGCGTTGACTGAAGTCGGTTATATTTTTTTTTTTGAAAAAGTTTATTTTATTTCTTACTTTTTAGTTATTTATACCGTAATACTTAGTTTAATCCAGTGGCGTAGCTATGCTTTTTGGCGCCCGGGGCCAGGAAGATATTTTGCGCCCCCACCCCAATATACATATATAACAATTTCTCTCAATTTGGCGCCCTGAGGCCTCGGCCCCCGGGGCGGACGCTCCCCCCACCCCCTTAGCTACGCCACTGGTTTAATCGGTTGGATAGTTGCGGTGTAATCGGTGAACATATATAAAAAGAAAAGTACATACGCGGTCGAATTGATGATAATCTTCTCTCCTTTTTTAAGTCAGTTAAAGAAATTATAATACGGAAAAATACTGTATGTTATACATGGATGTCAGGAACGGGGTTCGAACCCACGATCTCTTTCGAGAAGCAAAGTTTAAATCGGGCGCCTTAGACCGCTCGGCTGTCCTGACTGCAATCTAAATTGTGAACAACGCCATATTACTTTTCACAAGTCTATTATTTTAGCACACTTTCACTGAAAAAGTACTGAGTTGGTAAAAAATCTTTGATACTCTGTGCTAACGGTTAAAAACAAAATATTTTTAATAGCATAATTAGTATTTAATTTTTAAAAAGAATAATACGGAAAAGGCTTTTTTATATATGTATGTCAGGAGTGGGGTTCGAACCCACGTTCGCTTTCGAGAACCAGAGTTTAAATTAAGCGCATTCGACCGCTCGGCTATCCTGATTGCAATCAACGCAGGGAACTTATTCAAGGTCATGTTATTTTTCGCAAGTCTATTAATTTAGCACTCTTTCACTGATAAAGTACTGAGGAGATAAAAGATCTCTGATTCGCTGCGCTAACGGTTAAGTAAAAAATATTCTTAATAACATAATTAGTATTTAATTTGTAAAATATATGTGTAAAAATTATAATGCGGAAAAAGGTTATTGTATACATGCATGTCAGGAGTGGGGTTCGAACTGCCACTCCCTATCGAGAACCAAAGCTTAAATCAGGCGCCTTAGACCGCTCGGCTATCTTACTACAATCTATTCGGTGGACTTATTCAACGTCATATTATTTTTCGCAAGTCTATTATTTTAGCACTCTTTCACTGATAAAGTATTGAATTGGTAAAATTTCTCAAATACTCTGGGCTAACGGTTAAATACAAAATATTCTTAATAGCATAATTAGTATCTAATTTGCAAAATATATGTGTAAAAATTATAATACGGAGATGGTTGTTGTATACATGTATGTCGGAAGTGGGGTTCGAACCCACGCTCTCTTTCGAGAACCAGAAATTAAATCAGGCGCCTTAGACCGCTCGGCTATCCTGACTGCACTCCATGGCAGGAACTCATTCAACAGTTTTAATTAGCGAAAAATCACTAATTTTAATAGTTTTTCCCTGTTTACTAAAAAATTACTGAACAAATTTCTATGAAATGGAAGTGGTACCAATCCGAGAGTAAGCTCTTTAATTTAATACCAAAACCAAATTAATCAGTTGGATAGTTCCGGCGTAATCGGTGAACATACATTAAAAAAATACATACGCGATGAATTGATAACCTCCTCTCCTTCTTGAAGTCGGTTAAAAATATTCTTAATAGCATAGTTAGTATTTAATTTGTAAAATATATATGTAAAAATTATAATACGGAATAAGTTCGGAAACTTATTCAATGTCATGTTACTTTTTGCAAGTCAAATAATTTAGCACTCTTTCACTGATAAAGTATTGAGTTTGTAAAAGATCTCTGATACTCTGTGCTAACGGTTAAATACAAAATATTCTTAATAGCATAATTAGTATTTAATTTGTAAAATATATATGTAAAAATTATAATACGGAAAGTTATTGTACACACGTATGTCAGGAGTGGGGTTCGAACCCATCGTCACATTTGAGAACCAGAGCTTAAATCAGGCGGTTTAAACCGCTCGGCGATCCTGACTTCACTCAAGTGTAGGAACTAATTCAACAGTTTTAATTAGCGAAAAAACACTAATTTTAATAGTTTTTGCTTAATTACTAAAAAACTACTGAACCAATTTCTATGAAATGGAAGTGGCACCAATCCGAGAGTAAGCTCTTTAATTTAACATCAAAACCAAATTAATCGGCTGCATAGTTTCGGAGTAATCGGTGAACATACATAAAAAAAAAATACATACGCGTCGAATTGATAACCTCCTCTACTTTTTGAAATCGGTTAAAAATATTCTTAATAACATAATTAGTATTTAATTTGTAAAATATATATGTAAGAATTATAATACGGAAAGTTATTGTACACACGTATGTTAGGAGTGGGGTTCGAACCCATTGTCACTTTCGAGAACCAGAGCTGAAATCAGACGCTTTAAACCTCTCGGCCATCCTGACTTCACTCAATTGTAGGAACTAATTCAACAGTTTTAATTAGCCAAAAAAATACTAATTTTAATAGTTTTTGCTTAATTACTAAAAAACTACTGAACCAATTTCTATGAAATGGAAGTGGTACCAATCCGAGAGTAAGCTCTTTAATTTAACACCAAAACCAAATTAATCGGCTGCATAGTTTCGGAGTAATCGGTGTACATACATAAAAAAAAAAATACATACGCGTCGAATTGATAACCTCCTCTCCTTTTTGAAGTCGGTTAAAAAAAAAAAATACATACGCGTCGAATTGATAACCTCCTCTCCTTTTTGAAGTCGGTTAAAAACAAGCACAGCTCTGTTACATATTTAAATTTTAAAATTAACATTATGGAAGATTTAATAAAATACCAATTAAACATACCGTATTAAATATGAAATATTAAAGTATTATTTGAAATCATAAATTTTAGAAAGCATATGCTTTAAATTACTTAAATGTACATTAAATATATACCATTAAATTCCTCATAGAAAGGTAGTCAGCATAAAGTACATATAACACGTGCGGTCTTTACTAAACACATTTTCTCTTTCTAGGCTTTTGTGTAAATGAATCTAGACAATAATGCATATGACGAAAGTAAATAATGAAAGTTCCAAAGCAAACAAACTAAAAGCTGCATTTTGATGTATGTATGTATGTCGGCCAATTATCTACACTATGGGATATAGGCCCTAATGGGTGGGATGCCCTCCGTGGGGGTCTTTCTAAGGGAACCTAACCCGTATTTACGCAAGGTTCGAAGAAAACCACGGAAAACTCCGAACGGTTAGGCCGACGGTCGCGATTGGGTTCGAACCCAGCACCTACCGTCTACCAGTTTGAGGTCAGAACCTCTCGGCCACTGGTGGGGCTCCTGCATTTTGATGATAAGTGTTTTCATATCCTCTCAGAAAAAACATGACATAATTATATACGGATCAAATTTGTCACTCCCTCGCTACGATATCACTTTTAAGAAATCTTTCATAAAATTTTCTGTTTGTTAGATAGTTAAAGTATACGCTTAAAGAAATCCCTGTCTATTTTGAATGGAGAAATTTAATACAGTACTTATACTCAGTGTATAAGTACTGTATTTAATTCCTTAATTATTAAATTTCTTTATTCAGTGTGCTAACAAAAAATGTTCAAAAATGAAATAAGCATAGCATACATAAATTTATATACAAATACTTATTTGTATAATAACCTATATAAAATATTAAACAGTATTTTATTCACAAATAAAATACTTTTCTATCCAAAGAATTCCATAGAATAATAATTTTCATGCCAGTTTAAAAATAAATTTTATGTTTAATATCCCGCTACGCTTTGAAAAACTTATTGCTAATTACATAAATCATATTTATTATAAAAGTAGTAGACCTTAAAATTTCGGCTCGATTGTTTTAGAAAAATGCTCGTTTTTTCCCCTCCAAACTATATTATTTGATAGAGAATTTTCTTGTACTTTTTAAAGAATATACTACAGATATAACAATCTCTTTTTGATAAAAAAAAATCGTATTTCCTTGATATTTTCTGCAAATGTGTTGTCAGTGGTCATTTTGGCGAAAATTATTGTTGATAAATAAATTAAAATGGCTATGTCCGTTATAAAATAATACAGGCATATTGCAAATAGAAGCATACGATAATTATTGATATTTAATTAAAAAAAGGGTAAACGTTTCATTGATAATGTTGTGACGACCCCAAGTAGCTGACTGTGGAACACAACTCCCGATCATGATTTCGCAAGAAGCGATCTTAACTTTCTGCTCTGAATCCGAACTGTTTCTTCTGTGCTTGCCAGACAGCGCTGATGTGGTACAATCTTCTGCTGGAAACGAAAAGAAAGCAGAGAGTGGGAAAGAATGGGACAGTGACTTTTGGATTTCAGTGATGATTTTACCGTTTTTTTACTTGTTTTGATTTTTATGTGCGTAAAGTCTTTAGTTGTCAAGTTTTATAGACTATCTGTTAATGTCGTGAGCTGAAATAAAAGATGATTGTCATGAAAATGAGAAGTCGTCGTGCTGCCTTTCACATCGGAACCAAGGGAAAGATGTAAAACGTTACAATGTTATAAAATGAAACTATTTAATTAAAACATAAAATGAATTTTCGTAATTCTTAAAAATGATCTTAATACAAAATATTTCAAGTGATATAATATATTTGATTTCTTATTAACTATACAAGGTTCATAGAAATACAACTGTAAAATTTAATTACATATAATCTCTGTATTTTTTTAGGAATTATTTTGTCTTTTATCTTATACTACTATTATATCCTACTAGAGATACAAACAAAATATAACAAAACAAAACATAAAACAGTAAAAATGGCTAAGTCGCAGTTCGTTATTAGTTTATTTACAATTTTTATTTGATTTTGATTCCAAACAATACAATTTTAAGCCAAATAGTATAATAGTAACTTCATAAGTTTGTTAATATTTTAAAGTGTAAACACTTTGTATAGAATGAAAGTAATAGTGTTTTTTAAAAAAAATGTACCAACAAATGTACAAATTTGTAATTTTTTTTATAAATTTAATTGTAACAAATATTAAACTATTGTATGAAATTCATATAAACTTTATTACGTAGAAATTTTCCTCCTACACTAAGCATATACTATTCAACCTTAAAATCATTTGTTATCTATTTTTAGGTACCATATTTATCCCTTTTGAAGAAAAGAGTAAATAGAAAATAAAAATATTTTGTCCTTTCAGTGAACTCTATTCAAAATTAATTAACAAGATTCCTTCAATTTAATACCATATCTTATACTATAATGCGAGCAAAAATTGTGTGTGTGTGTGTGGGTAAATTTTATCTCAAAAACGGCTATAACGATTTTCGCAAAAATTTGGATTTTACCATTTTCGGGCACGAGAAGACCATTGGGCTAGGTCACATGTTCGAGAAAATTCGATTATTGGGTCATTTCGGGTCATAATGGGTCAGGATCAAGCTATTTATATCTGGAGAACGGCTGGATCGATTTTAAGGAAATTTTGTATCCAATCGTTTTTTGGCACGAGAAAACAATTGAGCTGGGTCACATGTTCGAAAAATTTTGATTAGTGGGTCATTTTTGGGTCATTGTGGGTCAAGCCATTTTTATTTAAAAAACGGCTCTAACGATTTCGACCAAATTTTATATTTTATCGTTTTGGATTACAAGAAGACCATTGGGTTAGGTAACATGTTAGAGAAAATTCGGTTAGTGGGTCATTTTTGGGGTCATTGTGGGTCATGCTACTTTTATCTAGAGATTTTCTCACGCAATTTTGACTAAAAATTGCATTCTATGGTTTTCGGGCACGAGAAAAACATTGGGCTAGGTTACATGTTCGAAAAAAAATTTTATTGGGTCATATTGGGTCATTAAGGGTCTGGGTCAAGCTATTTATATTTAAAGAACCGCAGAATCAATTTCATCAAAATTTTGCCTGTAATAGTTTTTTTGGCACGAGAAAGCTAATGAGCTAAATCACACGATCGAGAGATTTCGATTATAAGAGTCATTTGTGGGTCATGATGGGTCATAATGGGTCATGGTCAAGCTATAGCTAAAGAACAGGTGGATCGATTTTAACGAAATTTTGTATACAACGTTTTTTTGGCACGAGCAAACTATTGGGCTAGGTCTCAATTCGAGAAATTTCGATTACTGGGTCATTTTGGGTCATAAAAGGTCTGGGTCAAGCTATTTATATATAAAGTACGACAGTATCAAATTTAATGAATTTTTGTATGTAAGTTTTTTGACACGAGAAAATTAATGGGCTATGTCACATGTTTGAGAGATTTCGATTATAAGAGTCATTTATGGGTCATGATGGGTCATAACGGGTCATGTCAAGCTATATCTAAAGAACATGTAAATCAGTATTAACGAAATTTTGTATACAACATTTTTTGGCACGAGAAAATCATTGGGCTAGGTCACATGATTGAGAAATTTCGATTAATGGGTCATAAAGGGTCATAAAGGGTCTGGGTCAAGTTATTTATATTTAAAGAACGGCAGGATCAATTTTAACGAAATTTTGAGTGTAACAATATTTATACACGAGAAACCTAATGGGCTAAGTCACATGTTCGAGAGATTTCTATTATAAGGGTCATTTGTGGGTCATGGTCAAACTACATCTAAAGAACGGGCGAATCGATTTCAACAAAATTTTGTATACAACATATTTTTGGCACGAGAAAATCATTGGGCTAGGTCACATGTTCGAGAAATTTTGATCAGTGTGTCACTTTTGGGTTATACTAATTTTATCAAGACAATAATCTAGCGCAATCTTGACTAAATTTTATATTCTATCGTTTTCGGCCGCAAGAAAACCATTGGGTTAGGTCAGATGTTTGAGAAAATTTGATTAATGAGTCATTTTGGGCCATAACGGGTCAAGGTCAAACTATTTATACCTAAAAATTGGCTCAATCGATTTTATCTAAATTTTGTATCTAACGTTTTTCGGCACGCAAAAATTAATGAGCTAGATCACATTTTCGAGAGATTTCGATATAATGGTCAATTGTGGGTCATGCTAATTTTATCTAGAAAATTGTTCTCGCCATTTTGAGTATACTTTCTATTATATAATTTTCGGGCAAGAGAAAACCATTGATCTAGGACACATTCTCGTAACAATTCAATTAGTGGGTCGTTTTAGGTCTTAATGGGTTCGGGTCATTCTAATTATATATAATAACGACTCAATCAATTTTACCTAAATTTTGCAACAAAACGTCTTTTGTCACGAGAAGACCATTGAGCTGAGTTGCATATTAAACAAAATTATATTAGTGGGTCATATGGCTTCATTGCTGAATGCTGTCAAGTTAATTTTACATAAGAAATGGCTTAAACGATTTTGATTCATTTTATACTCTACTGTTTTTGATTACCTGAAGACCATTGAGCTAAGTCATATGTTTGATCACATTTGATTAGTGGATCATATGGATAATAAGGGTCAGTATCACGAGACTATGGCAAAATCCAATAAATTGGCGATATTTGACAAAATACTGGCTAAATTTGGCCGAAAAATCCACTATTAAGATTACGAAACCAAAACACGTATTTGGCACCAAATGAAAGAATGTATCCAAATTTGGATATAGCTGGCAAAAAATATAGTCTTTCAGAATGTGAAGAAATTTCTTACACATTCTTAATAGTATTCGAGATGCATTGTTAACTAAAGTGAGTCGAACTAAAAAAGTGATTTGGATTGATGTCCTTTCGTTGTAAATTTTAAAATAAAGTAAAATTTATGAACATGTGCATACAAACATACTTTTCTTATTAATTATTTTTGTAAATAATACTATTATTAATAACATGTTTTACATTAATAATTCAGAGTGACTGATTCAGGGAAAATACTACATCGAGTTGAACACAAAGTTAATTTTGACCGAGTTGAGCTCGGTCACCCCTGCTAGTTTTAATTATGTCTACTTCACAAATACATCAATAAAATTATGCTCTTGGAGAAGGCAAAAGATGAAGAAATACCTGTACTTCGTGCATCCATTAATCAAACAAAATTATTTTTAAGAACCTCTAATCACAAAGAATTATTTTGTTAAAAATATGTATTTTTCTAGAAATCTTATTAATTTATTTTTAACACCACTTCTAATATCTAAAAATTTTGTCTTAAAGTTCTCAGTTGGATAATATTTAAATTTCTTGTATTAACGAAATGTATTTTCGCGAACGCAAAAATAAAAGTTTCTCACCATATTAATTTACTTGAGTGGAAAGAACAAAACAGATGAAAACGAGTGAAATACAAAATCTAATTTTGAAAATTGACTCTATATTTCTCGAATGAGAAATATATTTCTTAATGTTTTCTCCTAAAGAAATATTCATTCAAAGATTTTTTTCCCAAAAAGATAAATAGAGATAAATAATTAAACAAACAAAAGGAACAAATACGTATGAATGTATGAAATTAGCAAATAACGCCTTTGTGCTAAAATGTACAACGATAGAAAACCAACGATTAGAAATGCACAAATAAAGCATAAAAATGTAGCAATCAGCTGTTTCGAATCTATTATCAACATTCTTCATCAGTTGGATCAGCTTTGCTTTTTCTAGCACGCTAAGTTTTATACTGATGACGAATCTTAATATTAGATTCGAAACAGCTATTTGCTAAATTTTTACACTTTATTTGTGCATTTCTTATCATTGGTTTTCTATCCTTGTAAATGTATGTGCTTAAGACTACATTCATTTTAATTCAAGTAATTATATCGTTATAAATATTATTTGCTATATAAATTGTACCTGCCAAGTTGCTCCGAGATAAATCAGTTAAGAGAGCATCAGCAGCTTAAATTAAAATGTCGTCGGTCTCAATTCAGCTTGGACTATTTATTAACGTAATTCGAAAACTACAGCTCGTACGTATATGTAACTTATTTTAAAAGGGCATTTTCATGTACTATGTTAAACCAGCAGGCGGCACCACAGACAATCACTTCATTGAGTGTGCAAATGAAATTTTAGACTTGGATAAATCTCGCTTCGCTAATTAAAAAGCATCTGGTCTGCCACGAGATATCTTAATGGAAAACAAACCCGATTTTATTGATTTGATCGTTGAATTATTATGTTTTCCTGCTCCCAGTCCTTAATTTTTAATGCATTTCGTTAAATTTAAAGAAAAACATACCGAACAATTATTAATACCGAGTCTGCATATATTTTTGGCTAATACATTACTTGTCAGATAAGTTAAATTTTAATACATTAATTGACGTCTGTCTGTTCCTTGAATTTCAGCTACGGATTCAATGAATTGATTGTCTTTGGAACCATTTTCCAGTTTATACTAAAAGTAAAACAGAACGAATGTTTTCAAATTTTAATGATTATTTCATTTAATACAAAAATTGCCGTATATAACGTTTGTTTTGTGTATACCTAAAACAACCAAGGTTGGTCACATCTCACCCACTGTCATATGTAATGTTCTTTTTGTTTTGTATGTTTGGTACAGAGAAACTATGAAGCTGTTTAATTATATAAAAACAAATAACGCAGGCCTGCAAAATGAGAGTCATAACTTCCTCTCTAGAATTTGAGAGCTGATTCTAGGGTATTTTGGTGCGCTGATTACGAATATGTACTTAGTTTTTTTTTTTTTTTTCCATCACCTTCAGATTTTTCAAAAAAAGATACAGATAGAAAATAGAAAAAAAAAAAAAACACAAGTTTTCACATAAAGAATATAGATTTAAAAAAGTACATTACTCTTAACATAAAAAACAACTAAAATATAATAATAACTTATTACTGATCTAAATTACATGTAAATTTTATTTGTGGAACCTGATCCTTTTTTCCTGGAAGCTTCGGTTGTACAATTTTCACTTAAATTTCCGGTTTGGATCGTCACGCTTCAACAACCAGCAGCAGTCCGTCATCATGCTAGTATTCCATCTACCTTGATACCGGAAGAAGATTTAAGAAATGAAGTTTAATGCTCATATTACAACCCATTACACCAAAATTTGCAACCACTTTGGCCACTATTTGTTTATAGTCGGAGCTTTTATTGTTCCCCAAAAAGTTTTTCACCACTTCCTCAAATGACTGTCAAGCTTGCAACTCGATATCATTAAGTTTTTCATCGAACTTTTCGTCCGACATTAATTTTCTTAAATCAGGCTTAAAACGTATCCAAAATAACTTTTGTAAATATTTTTAACAAAGTCTGTAATGCTGTTTCGTTGTTTTTTCACCATAAATTTCCCGTAATTATAACAAAAACAATTCGGA
The DNA here is from genome assembly GCA_964019185.1 of Maratus speculifer. Taxonomy (NCBI): domain Eukaryota; kingdom Metazoa; phylum Arthropoda; class Arachnida; order Araneae; family Salticidae; genus Maratus; species Maratus speculifer. The sequence goes on from OZ025297.1 coordinate 254,044,116, forward strand.
GAATTTAAACAGCTTCGCGATGACATTTTAAAGGTTATGTTGCAAGATGAGCCCTTCAACTGTTAATTTTCTAAATCAGTGCGGTACTTATACAAAACTCATCTTTATTACACCCTTTTCGAATAATATTTACAACAATTAGGTTATATTACCTAATCATTATGTATTAATGAGCTCATTACTAAATTAAGCCAAAATGACCCGTTTTCAACAGGGTTAATGCGAATTACTTTTACTTATTATGTAGTAACTAACAAATTACTGTTTTGAAGTAATTTCTATGTCACCTTACACTAATTAAATGCAATAAAAATTAAGCTAGAGTAATTTAATGACGTTTTATAAATTTTAAAATGTAGACGCTCAGACATTTTTCAGCAAAATCTTAAATATTCAATATCAAAAAATCCTGACGTGATGGAATTTTTTTATTATTTTTCTCGTAATCAGCACATCAGAAACTATAGAAAACGTTACTCAGATTTTAAAGAGGAAAACCATTGCAGACCTGTGTAATTAACGATTGATGGAATTTAGTTTCACGACACCATCACCACAAATGTGTGAAATCGGAAAGCTCTTATTATATAGTTTCTAAGGAATAACAGACATAATAGCAGTTAACAACAATTTAGAAATAGCTTGAAATCAGACAAAAATGCAAAATTTCAACTTCCAGGTGCGCGGCCGATGCGTGATAACGTATGACCTTCCCCATTCCACTTTTTAAAAAGCAAGTGCGATATATCTTCATACTTTATTATTTTTTTATGAAAAAATATGCATTTAAATTTTTTTTAATAAAAGGTAAACCCAATATTTTGGTCACAGTATGACCTAGAAAATCTAATTTGAAAACCGAAACGTGCAGATAACAAAAGCAAGTCAGAGGATTTCATCTGAATTCATTCGTCTATAGGTACTTTAATAAATATTTAATATAAGTCAAAGTTTTATTTTTAAATACAACAATAAAACGTGCGAATATTCACAGTTTCGCTCACAGATGACGCGCTTTTATAAATATAGTATTAAATTCAATTTTAATTCCATTTTAAACGAATCATAATGTAATTAAATTTATGCCAACAACTGTATGACCGGAAGGTTTGTAAGGTTTGTATTATGGGATAAATTGTGTCTACATTTTTAACCACTTAACTTTCAAATAATGCTTTTTTTCATGTCTTTTGCAGGATTTCTTATCTTTTATCATAAGATTTTTAAAACAGATATTTTTGCCAAGTTGAATTAGAAAAATATCCATATTGAAGATTGTAAATTTTACAATCAAAATTTAATGTCGAGAATAATAGATTACGATAGAAATATGGATGTCTATATGATGTACGAACACTTCAGGGGCGCAGTTAATAGCATCGTTTTCGCTGAACAATTTGTGTCATTCGAGGGCCATACAGAAAATTCATTGAAATGTAAATTTAATATAATGAGAAAAATGTATGTTTAAAAAATCATCTTGTTGAAGCATAGATGAAAGAGGAAACTTGTAGCAAGAATTATTATTAAAATACTAGTGTAGGAGTAAGTTTTAGGACGGTAGCTAAAAATTGTATTTTTCGCATAAATTTGAAAAAATATATAAAATAACTACTAAAATAATGGTCAATATGGAATCGTTTAGATGAACAATGTGCGACGACTACTTTATATTGTAATAAACACATTATTAGCATTTACATCTCTTCTCGGTAAAACAGTCTTCGCGGATAATATACCACATCAAAATTAAGATTTCTTAATAAAAGAAAGTTTAATAATCAATAAACTCTATAATTTAAAATTTTGTATTGCAACTATTCAAATAATACTAATAATTACTAATCATTACCACTTTTAATGCACTTTGAAATTGTATTTTTTTATCCCCCCCCCCCTCACGAAAAAAGAAGGATTGTCATTTTCCCCTTTTGTAGGCAAATTTCTGTTTCTGTTGTCAAGCTTCGACTGCACACAGACGACTTACTGGACTCGGTGGGAACGTCAAGTGACAATATTTTGAGGCGAAAACTGGTTGGGCGCGCATTGCGTTACATTGTGTTTTAATATATAGAGATCTACAGTGGCTGTCAATAGTTTCCGGCCAGTCAGTTTCTTCGATTTATTTACCAAAAGGTTTTAGCAAAGAAGAAGCACAATTGCTTCAAACGTTAGGAATATGTGAATGACCTCTGACCACGTGATCATTTTGATTGGATACTGAAGATGCTTCGTAAAAAGAAATAAAATTCGAGGTTTGCGTGAGCAAAAGTTTCCGGCCACTTATCATTCTTTAGTTTTTTTCTATCGGTAAACTGTTTTTTGGTTGTGTTTATGAATGAATCAACTTGTATAGCATAGTCTGAATTCAAAATTGAAAAGTTCAAGAATTGTTGTTCATGAATGTGTGATTAATTTGTCGCTAAAAGGCCAAACTTCTCAAGATATTGCGGCAAAGTTATCGATCGTTAAAATCGACCGTAAACGATATTTAAAAATTATATAAAGATGGCCGTGGCCTTCAGGACTTTCAGAGGTCCGTGAAATCCGGAAAATAACTATTCTTTTGGACAGAATTATCAAGAGAAAAACAATTGATAATCCGCATAAAAAATTCCGCTGCAGCATACTGCGATTTACGGAATGAAATTATTGCTGAAATAAGTCCGTATACCGTATCAACATGCTGACGAAATGCATAACTTTATTAAAGAGTCGGTGTTAAAAATTTTACAGTTAAAAAGAAATACAAACATACCCAACTGGCGTTTTCCAAAAAACACAGAGTCTGCTCTAGTGAAAACTGGAAAAATGTTCTATTTTTCCATCAATCGAATTCGAAACAGTTTTGGAAGTGATGGCAGACACAACGTCCGATGACCTAACAGCAAAAGATATGATTCGACCTATGTTATTTCTACAATGAATTATGGCGGAGGACACGTTTTGCTGTGGGGAGTATTTTCTTCAAAAAGTGTCGGTCCGTTATTTGAAATCCAAAGCCAGGTGAATTGTTGCAAGACTATTTTTGCCTTATTAGAGAAAAACATTTGGTCGCAACTATTATTCTTAACATGATAACTACATAAATAATGTTTGAAAACCTCGATAAGCAATGGCTTTCGCAAAAAAAAAAAAAAAAAAAAAAAAAATTCGTTTTTGAAATGATCAGCCCACGCGCCCCACTTGAATCCAATAGAAAATCTTTGGAAATTAGTGGACAAAAGTCTGCGGAACCATAAATATTCCAACTCAAACGAAATTTCGTCAAAATTGCCAGAAATGTGGGAAAAACGTACCATAGACGATCTTTAACCGTTGATTGTATGAATGTCAAGTTGCTGCGCCGCAGTACTTATTACTAAAGCTAATAAAATAGTAATACGATAAAATGCGAATTGTAAATGTTGTTGATCACTGTAATTTTCTATTACAATACCACTTTTTTACAAACTTGTGAAGGTGGCCGTAAACATTTGAGAACATGCGTTTTCCTTTATACTTAATTTTGTCAGTTAAATTTATTGATATTTACATGTTCTTCTATAAGTAAGTTCCTAACTATTATGTGAATAAACTGTATAAATATCACTTTGACGTTCTTCTTTATATGGGTATATTTACAAATTAACTGAAAAAATTTTCTGGACGGAAACTTTTGACCGCCACTGTGCATTCATTCTACATGGATAATTTACTTATGCACCCTCCATTCCATACGCTTTTCAAAATTATGCGAGTTTTTCTCACTCCGTGCCAGGGTCTTAAAAAAAACCTATTAAAACTCGCATTCTTTTATGAGTGCATCATATTATACACTAAAAAAGCACCCCTTATTCAGGCGAATGAATTCACATTTTCTTCCCCTATTGTGCAGGATTTGGAATTTTATTCCTACTACTTCCTTCCATACTAGGATGGTTATTGTAATTGACGTAAGCAAAAATTCGAAGTAAATTATAAACATTAGTATGGTCTGTAAAGTACGGGCCACTAGTGGAACGAACGTGGGATTTTTGTTTATTTGCGATTTAAAACGTCTAAATGAAAAAAAAATCCACTTGTATAAAACTGATAATATGAAAAACAATTCTCTATCTTCCTTACTTTTAATATGCTCAGTATCATGTAACAAAAAATAATCACGATACCGTTTTTTAGTTTTTATTTATAATTTACTTTAACTCATAGCGCAATCACTTATTTTTTCCTTATATTTTAAAACAAACAAATTTATTAATTTTTTTCTGCCTGGTATTTAAAAAAAGATAAATGTGATACATACAGCATTTTTGGTTTAAGAGATTATCAATCTTTATAAATAAATGAAATATTCATCATATATATATATATATATATATATATATATATATATATATATATATATATATATATATATATATGTATATATCCTTCTAAGCAATATAAAGTCTACACTGACGGGTGTTTAAAACATAAAATTATTCATAAAGATCACTATATAAAGCCTTATAAACAAAATTAATAATAATCGTAAATAAAATTTATCTTGCGTAAGAGTCACCTAAAAAATTGAACAATTTAACCGATTCCTATGCACTTTCTGCCTAGATGCATGTGCTTTTATTATTGAAAGGGTTCTTACAAACAAAGGAATGAAATACTAGGAGACCGTGACAAGCCTGAAGTTATAGATATAATCCAAATAAAAAATTCTGTTCTTTTTGTAATGGATCTATATTTTCGAGTTTCTATTTTAAGTTAAAATTATAGTTTAATAATAACTATTATATGATGGTCTAATTATAGTTAAAATGTTGTACTACAAATTTTCAGTGTATTTCTATAATCTGAAGAAATTCTTTTCTTCTTTTTAGTTATTCTACTGGAGATAATCAGAAAACAAAATATTTTGATATTTTTTTTCAAATCTGAAAAATTAGAAAAGAAAAAAAATCGTTGAAAATAAAAAAAATATATTAAACATGATATATTATTAACATTCTATAAAAAAAAGTTATATAAAAATACTTATAATATTTTAAGAAAAATAATACTAATTTGTTATTTTCTCTGGATGGTTAGTCGGCTAAAAATTAATATGTAATATTTTAATTGTTTTATGACATACGTATATCAGGGTATAATGACGTATTTAAGCGGATTTAAAATTAATACAATATTACAGGATCATTCCACAGTTTAAAATCTCAATTTTATTCATCCTCCTGATTTATAAGGTAGCCACTGATTTTCGAAAATGTTTATGAATAGTTTTTACAGTCTATGAATCAGTTTTCACAAATCCGAATTTAGTTTTTTCAAATGTTGTGAATTCTCAAATAAAAATTTTCAAAATAAAGAAAAAAAAAGAGAAAAAGAAAGAAAAATACTTAAACGTGAAAAAATGTCAGCATAATGAAAAACATTTAAATTAATATTATTAACTATTTGGAAAATAGTTGTTGCCCTCGATAGAGAATTTATAAATCTGAAGTACATTTGAATTTTTCTACTCATTGAATTCCGCAATGTTTTTATTTATTCGTTTTCTGATTGGTCCAAGTTTAATGTCCAAAAAACCTCTTTATTTTACTTATTTTCTTATTGGTTAATGTTTTTGCTCCAAAATAGGAATGCTTCTATTGCCATAATGAACGAAAAAAACTAATAATAATTCAAAAAATAATTTAAAAAAATGAAAACAAATTGTGATAAAGATTAAAAACATTATTCAAAAGTGCATTTTATTTCTTTACGCAACGGTGTAAAAATTTTAAATTAGCAATGTTTAGAAGTTTAAAAACTTGCAGTTTCGAAAATTGTAAAACTGAAATTTCATTTCATTTAAAATTTCTTTATGATGGATCCAGAAATGTCAATGTGGATTCCATGTCATACATAATATGAGTCTTTCAAAAATCAGTCTGATTAACTCCATGTAATAAAGTTATGTTTAAAGTTAACTCCATGTTAAAGTTTTATATCTATAAAGTACTGTTCTTTTTTTATCATTGGTTTATTAATATTAATGTTTAATGCATGTCGTACGTAATATATGACACGTTATGATCATCCTAAAAATGATGTTTATTATTATTATTATTAATTAATGTATATAATTTATTTATAAGAATTTCAAATTTTAATCTTCAAAAATATCACTTTCTAGATAGTCGTTGTAATTTGTCAAATTGCTTTTTTTTTAATTATTTCATTTTTCTCCCCTTTTCTCAATAAGTATGCGCAACAGATTTGGTTTCATTCGAACTGTCACTTCAAGCTACAGACAGTTCCAAATAATGATTTTTTAATCTATTCCTTTCTTTCTTTATTTTTTATTGTTGGATGTATAAATGAAACGCAGTTTAAAATTAAAAAGCTGAGAATTTAATACCATCACAAATACTGATATTCAGGTAGAGAAAACAATCTAATCCACTATAAAAACTACTGGAAAACGCTTCTCAAATTCCGTTACGGCAAAAGAACCGTTGTTTTTTAAGTAATTATTTAATTCTAGAAAATACATTTATTTAAAAAAATTTTAATGATAAAATACAGCTTTAAAAATCATGGATTATTTGAATCAGTTTTTTCATGTCTGGCTGTATTATATTTTTTACATTAAAAAATGATAGTTTTTACACTGAAAGTTGAAATTTTAATTTATAAAATCCGGATTAATATTACGTTATTTTTTAATATATCCAAACACATTTTTCTAAATCCTTATACATGTAACGAAACGTTAATTAAATGAATTTTTTTGAATAATTTTCTTTATACAACTTTTTGTAACTTTAATAAAATTTCGCATTTATTATAATAGATTAATGATTCAAAACTTCCATTTAAAATAGAACCTTAATTTAGAAATGGAAAATAAAGTATACTCGAGAACAATATTAATGCATGAAAGCTAAGATACTCGTAAAGCATATATTTGGTGAAAAAAAATATTTTCTTTATCAGAATCTTAATTTAGAATTTTATTTAGATGTTTCTTTTTATAGGAAAAAATCAGGAAAACGAAAATTTAATTGAATAATAAATTCCATTAACTTATGGTAATATTACTGTAGGTAAAGTCTTAAAACTTGTAATCACATTTCTTCAGTTAAAATGAATGTTTTTAAATTTCATTATAATATACATTTATTCTACTTTAGTTTAAAATGCAAGGAATACTTTTTTTAAATCTTGTTAGTTTAATGTCTTATCAGTTTCTGTACGTAAAAGAATGATGCCTTATTTTGTAATTAAATTGGGTTTCATTCAAAGCGAGACTAATAAGAGGATCTTCTGTGATATAGGGTTATTATAATCGATTTCAAAAGAAATTATTTAATAATTTGAATTTAAAAATAACATTTTAAATAAAATTTTAAAAACTAATATTGGTTAATTTTTAAGAAATATCGAAAGTATTCTTCAAAAATTAGCACAATGTTCATAAGAATATAACTACTGAAGATTAATAAACATTAAAATTAAAATACGAATTTTAACATATATTAGAAAAACATAATGCATTTCTTAATTTCCCTGCTTAATGTACCAGGTTCGGAAAAATATAAAACACTATAAAAAACTACTCAAAAACGTTTTTGAAAATCAGCTTCCTCAAAACAATCGTTACTTTTATAAATAATAATTTAATTGTCGAAAGTTTACAGATTTAAGTAATGTTTTATGATAAAAGACGTTTTAAAAATTCGTGGCTTATTCGAAATAAAATATTGTTTGTATTCGTGTCTAGCTGTGTTACATTTCTTTCAAATTAAAAAAAAAATGATTTTTGCAATGAAAGTCAAAATTTTAATTTATAAAAGCTCTATACGATTTTTGTTATTTCCCCATACCAGAAAAATATTTCGAAATTCTTATACAAATAACAAAATATTAATTAAATGTAATTTTTCACGTAAGCATTATTACGAAACTTTTTATCACTTTAATAAAATATAGTATTTATTGTAATAGATTAATGATACACAATTTTTTTTAATTTAGAAATGAAAACTCCGTAATTTGATAAAAATCTTAATGCGTAAATTCTAAGATTATTGTAAAGCGTATATTTGGTGAAATTAAAAAGCCATCTTTTATTTATAAGAAGCTTAATTTAGACTTTTACTTAGAAGTTTCCCTTATAGGTCAAATCACGATAACGCAAATTTAATTGAAAAGGGAACAAAACATATAATCACAATCCTTGAGTTAAAAGAAAAAATTTTAAATTTCATTATAATATACGTTTATTCTTTTTAGTTGGAATTTGCATAGAATACTTTTTTTAAATCTCGCTAGATTAATATCGTAACAGTTTTTGTGCGTAAATTAATGATGCCTTATTTAGCGATTAAATTGAGTTTCATCAGAAGCGAGAAAAGTAATAGAATCTTTTTTAATATAGGCCTTTCATAATTGAATTAAAAAGAAAGTGCATTTGATTATTTAAATTTGAAAATATTATTTTAAATGAAAATTTCAAGACTAATATTAGTTATTTTTTAATGAAATATAGAAAAGATTCATCGAAAACTAGCAGAAAGTCTATATGAATATAACTACTGAAGATCAAATTTAAAATGAAATTTTGATTTTGATATATATTACAAAAACTTAGTACATGTCTTAATGTATTAGGTTGAGAAAATAATGTAATACATTATAAAAAAATCTACGTTAAAACGTTTCTGAAAATACGTTGCGGTAATAGAATCGTTGTTTTTATAAATAACCAATTAATTCTCTTAAATATATCGATTTAAGAGATTTTAAATGATAAAATAAGTTAAAATTTGTGGGTTAGTCTGATCAGAATATTGTTTGTATTCGTGTCTGGTTATATAATACTTCTTTTTTTATTTTAAAAAATGATCTTTACAGTGAATGACAAACTTTCAATTTATAAAATCTCGATATGACTTCCGTTGTTTTCCAATAAAACCAGAAATATTTAAATACTTATATAAAACTCTTATGCAAGTAACGAAATGTTGTTAAATGAAATTTTTTAATAAGTTTCCTAACGAGACGTTTTATACTTTAATAAAATATGGCATTTATTATAATAGATTATTGATTCACAACTTTTATTTTAATCAGGAACCTTAATTTTTTAATGAAAACTCCAGTATAGTCGAGAATAATCTTAATGCATGAATGCTAATGTAATTTAAAAGTTATATTTTATGAAAAAAAAACTTTTTATTTAGCAGAATCTTAATTTAGAATTTTACTTAGACATTTCATTTATAGGAAAATCACGAAAAGGTAAATTTAATTGAAATCATAAATTCCATTAATTTGTGGTAATATTACTGTAGGTAAAGGCTCTAAACATGTAATCAAAAAGTTTTTAAATTCCACTATAATATACTTTTTTTCTACTTTTTCCTCTTTTTCTAGTACTTTTTAAATCCTTTTTGATTAATTTCCTATCAGTTTCAGTACGTAAAAGAATAATGCTTTATTTGGTGATTAGACTGAGTTTTATCACAAGCGAGAATAATAATATAATTTTCTGTAAATTAAGCTTTTAATAATTGAATTCAAAGGAAAATATCCAATCATTTAAATTTTAAAATAATACTTTAAGTAACATTTTTTGAAACTGATATTAATTAATCTTTTTACAGAAATATCGAAAGGAATTTTCGAAATTCAGCAGAAAATTCATATGAATATAAATATTGAAGATCCAATTTAAAATAAAAATTTCATTTTAACATCTATTAGACAAACTTAGTGCATGACTTAAAGTCCCTGCTTAGGGTATAATGTTAATAAAACAATATTATACATTATAAAAAATTACTCAAGACCGTTTCTCAAAATCAGGTGCGACAAAAAATTCGTTAATTTTATAAATAATCATTTAATTGTGAAAAATGTATTGATTAAAAGATTTATAATGACAAAATACGTTGTTCACATTCATGGATTATTTGAATCAGATTTCTTTTTTCGTGTCTGGCTGTGTTATATTTCATTTAGATTTAAAAAATAATGTTTTTTACACTGATAGATAAAATTTTAATTCATGAAATCCCGATATCATTTCCCTTATGTTCCTATTCAACAAAAAATATTTCTAAAATTTTAAACAAATAACAAAAACTTAGTTAAATAAAATAATTTAAATAAATTTCATTACGCATAATTTTAATATTTTATTAAATTATGGCATGTTTTATAATAGATTATTGAATCACAACTTAATTTTTTTAAAAGGAACCTTAATTTAGAAACGAAAACTTCAGTATACTCGACAATAATCTTAATGCATGAATGCTAAGATAATTAAAAAGCATATATTTTGCGAAATAAAAAATATATCTTTTCTTAATCAGAATCTTAATTGAGAGTTTACCTTAGAAATTTCTTTTTATAGCGAAATTCCCGAAAACATATATTTAATTGAAATCATAAATTATTTTAACTTGTGGAAATATTAGTGTACGTAAAGATTTAAAATATATAATCACATTTCTTCAGTTAAAAGGGAAGTTTTTAAATTTCGTTATAATATACGTTTATTATACTTTAGTTGAATATACTTAGAATACTTTTTTAAATCTCGTTAGTTCAACATCGTATCAGTTTATGTACGTATAAAGATATTGCCTTATTTTGTGATTAAACTGAGTTTCATTAAAAGCAATAATATTAACAGAATCATTTGTAGCATAATCCTTTCATAATTGAATTTCAAAATTATATTTTGAATAAAATTTTCAAAACTAATATATGTTATTCTTTTCAAATGAAATATCGAAAAGATTCATCGAAAATTAGCATAAAGTCCACGTGGATTTTAACATATACTAGAAAAACATAATACATGTCTTAAAGTTCTTCCTTCATGTATTAGATTAAAAAAAACAATATAATACACTATAGAAAACTACTCGAAAACATTTTTGAAAATCAGTTGCGGAAAATCGTTGTTTTTATAAATAGTGAATTAATTGTCAAAAATGCATTGATTTAAGAGATTTTTAATAAAATACCCTTTAAAAATTCGTGGTTTATCCATGTCAAGTTATTGTTTTTATTCGTGTCTAGCATTATTATATTGCTTTTAAATAAAAAAATAATGGTTTTTAAAGTGAAAGACGAAATTCTAATGTAAAAATCCCGATATGATTTCTACTATTTTTCAATATAACCAAAAATATTTCTAAATTCTTATACAAATAGCGAAATTTTAATTAAATGGGACTTTTTAAATAAGTTTCATTACGTATATTTTAAATATTTTAATAAAATTAAGCATTTATTATGATAGATTAATGGTTCAAAACTTTTAAAACGTACCTTAATTTAGTAACGAAAACTCCAGTATACTCGAGAATAATGTTAATGCTAAGATAATTGAAAAGCATGTTTTTGGTGAAATAAAAAAGGGATATTTTCTTTATCAAAGGCTCAATTTAAAATGTTACTTAAAAGTTTCTTTTTATAAGGAAAATAATAAAAACGTAAATTTAATTGAAATGATAAATTCCATTAACTTGTGGAAATATTACTGAAGGTAAAGACTCAAAACACACACATCTTTTTAGCTAAAAGGAAAGTTTTTAAATTCCATTATAATGGACGTTTACTTTACTTAAGTTGATTTTTCATAGAGTACTTTTTAAAATCTTATTAGATTATTAATATCGTATCACTTTATTTACGTAACAGAATGATGCCTTTTTTTGTGTTTTAATTGAGTTTAATTAGGAACGAGAATAATAATAGAATCTTTTGCAATATGGCCTTTCATAATTGAATTCAAAAAGCAGTATTTAATCATTTAAATTTGAAAATAATACTTTAAATAAAGTTTTTAAAACTAATAATAGTTTTTTTATGAAATATTGAAAGGATTCTTCGACGTTCAGCAGAAAATCTATTTTAATATAACTACTTAAGATCAAATTTAAAATGAAATTTTAACATCTACTAGAAAATATGTAAATCTACTTGCGATTGTGTAGAAAAATCGTGAGTTCTTATGGTATAGTTTATTAGATAACATCATTCATTCAATATGTGATCCTATAAAAGGTGCCGGCTTCTGATTGTAGATTACACAGCTAAAGAGTCATCAGACATGGATATGTTCATGAAGTGATTTCAAAACATCATAACTTGATAAAATTTTGTGCATATTTGATCACAGATAAAATGGAGAAAAAGTAATGCGGATATTTTCTACATGCCATATTTCTCCTCGTATGATTGTTGTTTGTGTGATCTTTTGAATTAACCGCTCAGAGAGGAAGGATTTTATGCAACGCAGAAGATTATGAAAACTGGCAGAATTTTGTAAAGTTCTCATCTGAAAGTTTCTATCAATATGTTATCTGAAAGTTTTAGAAACGTTGGAAGAAAAGCCAGAGTGTCATGAAGTCTGATTAAGAATCATAGGAAAATATGGAGTCAAAGTAAAAGTTGGTGTGAAACAGCGAGAGACAAAAGAACTTCTTAAGTCAACTTGAAAAATATATGTAATAGAACATTCGAAATATATATATATATATGTATATTTTCCACCGCGACCAAAGAATACATGCTTCTATTTTGAAAGAACGAGCTTTACTCAAATAAAAGATATGAGAAACGAAAAAACTGAAGTAAGTGCTAATTGGAAAGCAGGAAGAAACACACAATAGGAATGCAGAAAAAGCCAACCTTATAAGATAACCAACCTTATTATATCCTGTCAGATAATCGCAGAGTGGAAAGGTAATTATGAAGCAGATTCAATAACATCAAAGTCCAAATGTAAGGAAAAATGCAGATAAATATGAAATACAAAATAAGAATTGGAGAAAAAATATATATAAAATAAGTACAAAAAATTAAACAAATAAATAAATAAAATAATAAACTAAAAAATAAATAAAATAAATCTGTATATTTAAAACACCAGACTGTTTTTTTAGCCATCAGCTCTGGGCTTTCCGCTGGGCTGATTTCGATAATTATTTATTTAAATGAAAGCAGTTCATATATAGATGTGCCAATTCTAGATATATTTAAATTTATTTCAATTTTTATATTTTATTTTAATTTTGTAAGATTTTTATGATTTTTTTAAACAGTGGCAAGAGGACTTCTTCGATTTTTGCAGAGAAAAGAAAAATATTGGGACATGTGGCTTTGTAATTTGCGTGTTAACACTTGGTAATATATATATATATATATATATATATATATATATACGCATGTACATTATAAGCAAATAAAAATTCACATTTACTGTGACGTCACGAGAATATTACTTGTTGGGCTCATTTTATTTCTATTCATGTTAATTTTATTGATGCCATTTTATTTTTCATTGCAATGAAATAGAAAATATGTTTTTATTATAATACATGCTGGTTAAGCATAAAATATGTTTATAAAGTTTGTGTAAAAATTTTTTCAGGTGATAAAGGGCAGTATGTTTAGTTTAAAATGTATTTTTACCTTGACACATGTAAAGGAGAAAGTTCAACTAGTGGTATCAAAAGCACGTGATTTTCACTGATTTTTCTTTTTTGGTTTTAAACAGTATAACAGGATGCTTTATTGATTATTTCATCTTGATGACATGCTATCTCTTATTTTTTTTAAACGGTGAATCTCGACGTGTTTAATCTCGCAGAAATTAAAACGTAAAACATTAAAAAGATAAATTTATTTAATGTTAAGTAATATATGCAATCAAAGTTTTAAGAAGTTCTTTTGGCACTCAAAATATTATGGTTTCAATTTGAATCATCCAAATATTTCATTCTACAGAAATTTGGATTTTTCCCTCATATTAATTTAAATAGATACATTTATAACCCTTTTTTTAAAATAATGTCTAAGATTACTTTCTATGTACAACAGATTATGCGTAAAATATATATTTTATTTTAACTGTTAAAATTTTTATTTAACTGTTAATGAAACCATTTTACATGCAGTTTTAATGTACATTTCAGAAATCAATATAAATCTGAATGACTAACATATATTTAAATTATAGTAGGGATATTCGTTGGATTTAAACAAATCGCGTACTTACATAAAAAAAATAAATACCACCAATTTTTTCATGAAATTTCATTCGTATCAATCTCAATAGTCTGAAATTATATGAAAAAATAATCTATCTTTATAAAAAAAATATTTTGATGCACATTAAAAAAATAAAAGCAAAAATATCTCTAACCACAATATATAATAAATATATAATAAAATATATAATAATTTTTTTTTAAATTATGTAATTTCTGATCAACCCCAATAAAAATAATTCAAAATTTGAAGAAGAATGTAACACTGTTTGAACTAAGTTATTAAATTAAAAAATATCTTAATTTAAATTTAATAGTGTGTATTAAAATAATATTATATGAGAAATTTTCTTTTATAGTTTTCATAAAAAATGATTTGAACTTTATCTATACCTATTTGTTGCACTGAAAGAGTAATACAATATCATAATTATTTGCAGAATTAGCATTCACATTTGCATTTAGATTTTTACCATTATTAATATAACTTTGGAATAAACTCGTTTTCGTTGCTTTCTCTTTCGTATAATTTTTTTATTTATAATCAAATTTTATTAGTATTTTCTTTTATAAATAATTATGATAATCTCCTCATGCCAAATTTCTAAAAAAATGTTTTATTATTTAACCTAATCAGGTACCTTTATATGCATATATCAGGATTTATGTATATGTCTATTAAATGATAGAAAATACATGGGGAAAATGTTAGGTTGCACATTATAACGCAAATGAATAAAGCTAAGATAAAATACCGGTTTCGACAACATCAAAAAATTTAAACTTACAGTTGGAAATTGCAAGTAAAGCGTAGCAAATGAGGGGCGTTAATGCCATAAGAAAGTTTTAATAAATATCAAGATCATGGTGTAATAGTAAAAAGTATTTCGGATACAGTAGAGTATCTAAAATATTTTGTGTATCCCTTTAATTACTATCTGATTTTTATTATACAGGAAGTAACTTGTAATAACCTCGGCAACGCATATCAATTTCATAAAATGTAAAATAGTTTATTATTATTAAAAGGTGCTCCAAACAATGTTCCCCCTATACAAATATGTAATGGAACACTTTTATGTAGTTCTGAAAATTAGTAAAAAAAAAATTCTTTGCACCACGGATTGTACAAAATGTATATTTTATTGTATATTTCACATATGCATATCAATTTTATTATGTTCAAAATACTGTAACACCATTAAAATGCACTTGAAAATGTTATTTTCTTTTAGCTTTCATATAACTGAAATATTTTGATTGTCCCTGTATTTAAACTATACATAGAAGTTTCATAAAATTTGCAATGACTCGACCAAATTATGCAACAATTATATATTTTACATTTCAAATAATTCGGTCGGGTAGTTTTTGCTCTGATATATGCGGATAGACGGACAGACTGAAGGAAGATTATAGGTGCTACGTGTATACATAAAAACGTAAAAAAAACTTAAAAATATAAATACAAAGAAAAGATGATTAGGAAATGCTTTTTAACGAGTAAGGTTTCCATAAAAAATAAACAAAAATTCTAAAAATTATCTTTATAATTTTAAATGATTCTCTAAATCTTATTGTAGCGTAATTCTATTAACAAAGCATCTTCTATAAAATTTTATGCATATGCAGCACGGTATCACTTATATATGTAGAAATCTCTTTACAGAAATCTTAAATTTATAAAAAAATATATTTCTCTCTATGCATTGAGTTATTTTACGAACACATATTTTTGATATGCTATGCATGTATGATAAAGATCTTTATTTTGCCAGATATCCCTTCATTTAGCGTGTCTGTACATTTATACTACTTAAAGGAAAAGTAAGTTTCGCACTTTATTCACACTTTTATCTTTAGGGGAGTTTTATTTATCTTTTTCTTACTACACAGTTTCCAAGGAAGTTGAATTTCCGACTCCTTTTTTATTAGTTGTTTAATGAGCACTTTTATTTAATATAGAAAATTTTATGAACCATAAATATGGAAGTATATAGCTTTATTATATTTTTTGTTTTGTTTATCAATAAAGGTTTTTTTATATGTAACTTTACTGCCGGATATGTTTTACAAAAAAAATAAATTTATGGCCCTTTATTTTCTATAGCTGTATTCTCATAGTTAATAAGCAATATACAAAACAGAAATCAATGAAAGGTATACAGTGACCCCTGGTTAAATGGCGTATTCAAATAAATATTTATCTAAGGAAATTAAAAATGATACAAACACATATATATGTATAATGCCTGTTTATATATGATACTGACTGTAAACAGCAATTTTGCATAGTTCTCTGTTCAACAAAATAATAACTGACACTGCCGGTGCCGCAGACAAATTAAATTTTTTGTGAATGGAGGTCTTTCTTGTTAATATTAAAATTAGTTTTTTTATACAAAATATGAAAATTGGTGGTGTTGTAACGGTTGGGTGCTCGTACTGGGTGTTGAATGCAGGCATAACTCAGAACATAAGATAAAAACAGTTTATTTAAAACGGTTAGGGCTCAAGGGCAGTGGAGCAGCTCTGTAATTTTAATAACTGATAGCAATACTAAAAGATTAAACTCTTACTCACAGCTCCGGCACTAATACTAGAATACCGGACCTAATACTAGAATTGCCACCAAGTCCGAAACACCCAATGCGCAAAAATTTTCCTCACCAAATTCTGAACTCATCTAAAATTAAATTTACTTCATACTATAATAACTCTATGCTACAATAACCCTGTGCTACAACGTAATACCTAATACCCATAAACCAATGAAATAACTCCCAAAAATTCGTAAGAACTAGCTCCACTTTAACAATATTTGGGGTAACATACGTACAGCTACACATCTCTGTGCTTATGCAATAATCTAAAAGATCAAATTTACAAAGTGACGTCATCACATGTAACTCTTCATCTATATTAACTAAAAGAAAAATAGGAGTATCAGTATATAACACAGATATACTTCCCTGCAAGAAAATCACATTAACATTATATTTTAATACAAAACAATTTCATATTCAAATGTAACATAAAACTTCGCAACTTGCGGAAACCACTCCCAACTAAAGTACAAACGCAACGTATAAACCACGAACGAACAATAAGAAGAAAGTTAATACATTAAATCTTAGTACAAGAGATAGAAACGCGTGTCAAGGACTTCTTGACCGCAAAACACGTGCCCGCCTGATTCATGGCGCGTGTACAAAATAACTCAAATTACTATCTATACCATTCTGAAAATTAAACATACATTAACGTACATTTTATAACACATGAACATTATAACAATATAATAACATTTTTACAACTAACATAACAACTTAACAATAGATCCAGAATTTTAAAAAGCAGTTAAGACCAAAATTTCAAACATACCGTTTACGCAACGGTCTATACATGTAGCTCCAGGCGTTTCTTTAGCATCGAAAAAAATGTTTGAAAAAATAAAGAAACAACTATCATGCGAATTTTTTTTACCTTTGAGTTAATGTATCGCTATTTTTGGTAAATCACAGGGGAAAATGTAAGAAGATGTTCTTAAAATAAATTATACACACATACAGAGTACTCCTTCTCGTTACTCGGTAATACTTAAGTCTTATTATTTATTATTATTATTAACTTTGTCATGTTTTTTTTCATAGAGAGGAATTTTTCTCTAATTTCGCAGTCCGCCACAAATTACACCTGCATCTTTGGTGACAAGTATGCTGTGCTGCGCTACGATTTGGAAATGACAAATACACTTGTTTAAAGTCGAAATTCTGCTGCTTTAAAGGATTTTTTTTTTTTTTATAATTGAATCGTATCAATTTCAACGTGTTCATATGATTATTTTAATCATAATGTGTTGGCGTGTTTTTATTTTTTGAAGATTTCTTGGTATTTTATGAGATCGTAATTAACATTAGCATGAACGTTTAAAGTCGGAATTTTAAAAGTTTATCTGTACCTTTCTCTGGCAGGCAAATTTAATTATTCTAGCAGCCAATTACCATTTTTTCCTTTCATCTACTAACAATGGCAGTTTTATATTATTAGTTATATGTGGACTAAAATAAAATTGCGTTTTATGCACATTTAACCAAAATATAACAGATTACCAAGATGAAAACTTGAGAAGTAAGCAATTTTCCACAAATGTATTGTTCTCATGTAATACTAAGGTTTTAGTTTTGTTGAAAAGCAAACAGGTTTATTAACAATAAGTAACCAACAGGCAACTTAAATTTTCTGGGTGAAGTCTTAGTTGAGAAATTTAAGTGAAAATTTCGATTTTTCATGGTTATCCACATAAAATGAACCATTGCTCCAGGTTCTTTCTTCAAAAAACTTTCTGAAAATTATCGTTTCTTTACTGCTTTACAAAATCAAATAGATATTGATGATAATTGCTTATGTATTGTGGAATATTATTATTTAAACCATCAAGTAAAATTTTCGAGCTTGCTTTAAAAATAAAAATAGTTTGCATTCGACAATATGCAAATGATAAACCAATACGTGCAAGTCATATATCACTAAGTTAAACTCAATTGAGCGCAGTAACACCGGATATAGTAATATTAAATAATTTAAATAAGTAATTCATTAGTAATTCACTAAAATGAAACTTACGTATTAATCAAGTATTGATTTTTAAAATGTAATTTCAGTAATTTAATCACATCTCCCTTGTAACCTGTGTTGACGTAAGTCCATTATGCTCCAATTGCCATTATATTTTTCTTATATATTGCCCGTCTTGAAAAAGTTTACTATTGCGCTTCTATTATTTACAGCTGATGAGCATGGTGGAGTAACGAAACCTAAAACAATAGTTTTGGGCATCTCCATAAGTGTGATATATTTTTCTGTAAACTGCCTTTTGAATTTACTATAGGTAAACAGATGGTACAATATTCCCTTCGATCAAGAAAAAAGTGAGGACGGGCATTTAACTGATAATGGTGACGTTTCTTCCTGGAATAAGATGCGTCGAAGTTCCTCTTTTTGGTGGCTAAGACATGCATGATTCATCACAGCTCATTTCTCATTTTGTTAATATCAATAATGTTTATAAGCAACATATTCTTGCCGGTTGTTGGTCCAGTTAGCTTGAATGGTAGAGCATTGGCCGTGAAAGCCTATGATCTATGTTGTCGATTCTCAGCCTGGGTATATTTTCGCTTGGAAATATTGAATCCATCAGAAAACATCTGGAAAATCCTCTAACATGTTGTCTATAAGAATGTGGAACAGTATTAATCAATGCAAAAGCTCCAATCAACAGTCGAGCAAGCCTGAAACAAACTCGCACCCAAAACATCCCAAACTTTTCTATTATCAATGATAAATCGCGTATTCGATGCCACTGGTTCAATAGAAAGAAAATAGAATACAAAACGACTTTTAAGCTCCGCGAAATGTAAATATGTTGTATTTGTGTATAAACTTTTCCAACAGCACAATATTGATTTTATTATAATTTATTAAATTCATTACAATGAATTGTTACGGAATTTAAAACATGAAATGTTCAAATTCAATTGTTCAGATTCAGTACAAATTGCAAAACAGCCCGATATTTTTTTATAAAAATTCATTTAGAAAAAGCCTTTACTTTGAACATGAACTTTGGGACTGCATTGTATAAGCTTATATATATATGTATTACTGGGCTTATTTTAAGTAGATACTCAGTGTACTATTGAAATGTTTGTACCCCTGGCTAAAAAGAAAGAACAATGTATATTTTTTTACAAAAAACAAAAAGAAAATTGTTTTTTTTTCTAAAATAAATACAGAAGAAATATTTCCACACTATATACATATATATATTTATATGATCCACATTAATGTGCATATTTTTGAATTACGTATCTATTTTACTACCTTTTAGAACTATGAAATTACATGTTTAAAGTCAGCGGGAATAAATAACAAAAATATTTTTTTCTGGAATTTGTTGAACCAAATGAATGTGCTATAATTTATATACTCTCATCGTATTAACTGCCATTTGTGCTAATTAGGCATTTTCATTTATTAAAAACATTTGTTTGTTTTTTACAGAGAAAAAACAACAACAATTAATAAAATCATTCTATAATTTCCAGTTTTTAACATTATACCCAATTTTATTTTTATATCCTTATAAAATTAATTAAATACTAAATAAATTAAATTTATAAATACGTTTCATCAGGCACTTTTTAAATACTTAAATAAAATACGACACTTATTATCAAGACACACGTTTTAATGATTAACAAACTTCTATTTTGAAAATAACTTTAATTTAGAAATGAAAACTCCATTAAAATCCAGAATGAAATTTTAACGCAACAATACTAAGATAATTTAAAACCGGATATCGGGTGAGATAAAAAAATACATCTTTTCTTTATCAGATTCTTAATTTAGAATTTTACTTAGGATTTCTTTTTATAGGGAAAATTACGAAAACGTAAATTTAATTGAAATCTAAAATTCCATTAACTTGTGGTAAATTATTGTAGTAAAGGCACAAAACTTATAATCACATTTCTTCAGTTAAAAAGAAAGTTTTCAAATTCCATTATAATAATCTACATTTATTTAGTTTTAGTGAAAGTCGCAGAGATTGTTTTTTTTAATTTCATTAGATTAATACCGTAGCAGATTCTATTCATAAAAAAGTGTCTTAGTTTTTGACTAAATTGAGTATTATTAGAAACAATTATAAATAGCAGGATCTTCTGTAATTTAAACTTTTCATAATTAAATTTATATAAAACAGTGTTTATTCATATAAATTAAATGAAATATCTGATAAAATTATCAAAGCCAATATTAATTTAACATTTTTATTTAATCTTGAAATAATTATTTTGATAAATTTGCAGAAAGGACAGTGTCATTGCTACTTAATGACATTACAACTAAATATCGTGCTTAAAGCACTCCTCAGTGGCGTAGAAATTAGCGTCAACTACTGCCACCCGAGAGGTTCGGGTTCGAATCCTGTGTAGTACATGGATGTAAATGTCTCTTTTGGTTATGAAAATATGTGATGGATATAATTCTTATGATTTTGATTGGGATAGTACGACATAAAAAAATAAGTAATGTATATCAATTCTGATTGGCCGTATTTTATAATATGATCTTATGATAGTCTGGCAATACTGTAATTGGATTCATCTGCAGAGTGTGTTTCAGTAAATGCTTTTATTATTTAAAGCCATTTTTGTCTTAGCAAGTGTTACAATGCTTGCTACATGTATTAAAGACATGTATTATTGTGTTTAATACAGTATAAATCAAAGTACCTTATGAAATACTGAATGTAATCAGTTTGATACATTAATTTCTATATTCAATGGATGTTTATAAGAATAGCGTTTTTGCTGACAATTTAATATAAGCATAATATCCCTTTAAGACCCGAAACATTTTCATCATTAAATATTAAATTCCTCGATTTATTAATTCTATACTAACCCTATTGACACCTAAAAAAATCATTTTAAAAAAATTCTTCACCCCCTAGAGCCTGAAAAGTACCCGCACGAACGTGCGGGTTGGGCTTTTTCTGTGAAAGCCACACCTGCATGATTGTGCGGGTTGGGCTTTTCCTGTGAAATCATTACTTATTACATGCTAAGATATATACATTTTCTGGCTCTAAATGTATAGAAAAGAGAAATTGAAACAAAATTTTTTTTACAAATAAGGTTACAAATAAATAAAATAAAATGATTCTCAAAAATGAGTCAAGTAATGAGCCAAGTTTACGTCAAACGAAACCGCTCAACTCAAACACATCTATGGAAGTGACGAAGTTCACTAAAACCTCATTTATTTATTTTAAATATAGTAGACGCTAAGCGTCCAAATTTATGAAAATTTGTGAGCTAATCTTTTGGTTATTATGCTCATATTATGCATAATATTGATGTATTATTTTTTATTTTATGGACTGGTTACTTTAAAACATGTTTTTGTTTTTGACATACACAAATAAACGTTGCATTTTTCACAACGTGTTTTTGAACTTTTTTCGCAGTTTTGAAACCGGCACTTGCGAGGCCTTGAAATGTCATCAACACATGGGAAATGGTTGCCTCTAAAGCCTAAAAAAGAAGGAAAAAAATAATATTGGAGATGTACTTAGACTTAAAAAATATTTTAATTAATTTAAAAATGTTTGTCATATTTGTAAAGCTTTTATTTATTCTATTGATTTAATTTCTTCTATAAGTCTATAACTTTTTTTATTACAATTTAAGAAATAAAAAACATACCTGCAGTTGCGTGAAATCTGAAGTTCCAGGATGAAGTACAGAAATGAACTTTTTAACAGTCCGCTTGTATTCCTTTTTTTCTTTTTTCATTCTTTTAGTATTTTCCGAAATTGCCTCGGAGGTAGAACTTTGGGAGATGAATTCAAGAAACTTTGAGGAGGAAGAATGATCCAAAATTGTCTTTTTTTCTTCATCGAGCTCATCTGAACTTGACTGTCCTTCTAATAAATCTGCTTGAAATGTTTTGTCCGTAATATCGTCATCATCCGAGAGATCACTAAATTCAGAATCTGATTTATTCATCAATTGAAATATTTCTTCTTGAGTGAGAATTCTTTTCCGTTTAGACATCTGAAAAAGTATTTTATTTTGCTTTATTAAAAGTTAACAAAGTACTGCATAAAAAATTAGAAAAAGTATTTGAAAATTTTATTAATTAAAAAGAAAAAAAGTAAAAATTAATTTAAAAAAAAGGGGGGGGGGGGGTATCTATGACAACACCCAAGAAAATAATATAGTATTAATTATGTAACAGCATACTTCGTTTTATTTTGGCTGTCATCAAAATTGTTGAAACAGAAAACAAAATGAACATTGAAAAACACTTACCTTTACAGTAGCACTGACTAACGTAACGCCCAAGTTGCACGATCGTGCGGGTGATGAAATCTTGAGTCCTAAGAGCAAAATAAATAGTGTATAATTAATGTTTTTTATTATATTACATTTATTTAGACATTAAAGCAAAAGTTTTTATCTAAGCAATTAAAAATATATTGATAATTACCTTTTGACGACAGATAAAATGATGAGCTATATCCGTTGTACTTGTAAACAAAGCTAGACATGCCGCCTGAATGTAAAACATGGTCTACTACCGCAATCTGTTGATAAAAAAAGATACTCTACTCTTTCAGCTAACCAGAACAATCGTTCGATTTGGGTTTATATTACATACGACTGTTTCAGAAGCAAAAATTTAAATGAATGTCTAACCCGCACGATCGTGCGAGTTGGGTCTTAAAGGGATATAAATCCTTGGGGAAAATAAAAATTTAAAAATAAAGTTTTGCACAAAAACATATTTGTGCAAAAGAAAAATAGCTAAAATATAACTTCTCCACTCTTCAAAAATAAATTTATAGTTTAAAACAGAATGCATTGCGTAATATGTGTAATATGTTTTATGTTACATTTAAATAATTCTGATTTGTGCTTTTTTAAATTTAATAAAATGCCTGAGTGCATTGCGTTTTATATTTCTTTACACCAACTCATATACTTTATAAAACATTTCGAAAAAGAATAACATATAAAAAAAACATTGCTAATGTAATATCACTTTAAAGATTATTTCATCCATTAAAAGTTCGTAACTGATGAACGCGTCTTATGCAAATATGGATTCTATGTAAATGTAATATAATTTATTTGTAAAGAAATCTTTCTCGAACGTATTTTTGAAGCAGATTTAGATCATTAAGGAGTTCACGATGCGTATGATGTTTATGTTCAGAGTATTAAAATTCTAATGATTAAATAAATCATTGTTTGGCAGTTAATGAAAGGTGTAACAAAACTGTATATGGCTAATATAGACCTTTTGTGCAGACATTTCTATTTTACATATAAATAACTTAATGTTCACTAAACAGTCTACAATGATATTTCAACTTGAGATCAAGTTTAAATGCCCTTTTTAATTTTATAACAATTGGAATGCTGGATACACGTATTAATATTATTGTAGTTCAGGTACATTGTAAAAGTAGGCTTCAAAATTTAAAATATTGGCACATTACTTCTGTTAGACACTCTACTCTGTGACTTACTTAGAAAAAACGTTTAATGCACTATTCTGCACCATACGAAACATATCAATTTAGAAGATGAAAATACTTAAAATATTTAGTGATAATTGAAGAAATTCGCTGGAAAACAACAAGATGCAAATATTTTTTACTAACTCATCCTAACATGTCTCATTAACAGATCATTGATAAGAAGAAAAAAAAGGAAAACGAGGAAATAATTGAAAAAAAAGAGGGAAAAAAGGGCTATCAGCTATCGCAATAATCTTGAAATCTTTAATATCTATTTATATCTTATCCCTGTGGCTCTTTAGTTGTGTAGTTATTTTCTCGGCAAAAGACCAGGGACATTTTTATAGCCTACCTTGTTTTCTGAGTGTTATGACTGGATGGCAGGTAAATTTGCCACAAAAGAGACAGATAGGTTTGCGGACTTTTCCTAAAGTATTTTCTGTGCAAACTGGCAACTTCAAAAGAAGTATGTGAACGCGCGAGCACTACAAAGGGGCCTCCACGTAGGAAACTAAATTTGGCTGTTTTTTTTTCTAACCAGACATACTAATGGGATGGTATTCTGTCCAAAATGAAGTCAGTATTATGCACAGATATATTTGTCATTTATAATATACATATAGTCATGAAAAAAGGCGTCTAAAATTGACTACTGACTATAAACTCAGTAATATATAATTATCTAAAAAATGGATTTTATCATTATTCTCATTAACACTGATTGAAACATTTTCTTTCAAATTTTAAAATTTTCTATTTTTTGTATGCATACCAGACATAGTGGAACTAATGCAGATACCCGAAGGCATAAAACATAAATTTCAACATATAAAATCAACATATTTATTTTTCGCAATAGATCTACATATTTTATAATTATTCATTTTTTTAACTATTCAAGAATGGTATTTTTTTTATTTTTTTTATTTTTTATTTTTTTTTGAGAATCTTCTTTTGTATGTTAATACATTGGCATTTATTTAAAAAAAAAAAATTTCTTTTATCATTTACAGTTATACCATTTGGAATGCTACAAGAATCTTTCTTTTATGTGATTTCAGTAAGAAAGTTATATTCGTTTGATGTCCACTTTTATTTAATAAAAGATATTTTAGAAAACATAAACACATGCAGTATATCGTTATATTGTTTTTTGCATTGACTTTTATCAATTTAATTTCGTTTACAACTTTACTGCAGTATATGTATCATTAGACTAATTATATTCATAAAAGTTTGTACCTTTTTTTATTTTTAGGGCTTTTTTCTGTAACTAAAGTTAACGTTTAAATATAACTTCTATAATTAAATATGACAAAGAAAATTTATACAAATAAAGGCACATATATATATGTGTGTGTGTGTGTATTGTAGCTAATCTGGTAATAAGCATTCAATATTTTCGGAGATTCTTACAATGCTACCAGCTTTTTATCGTTGAATTTGCACATTATGCGAGTAAACATGAAATTGAATGCATTGTAAAAACGTCTATTTATACGTTAACTCGGTTTCAATAAACACAGACAGCTTGCCGGTCTATAGTGCAGGTCATTTTTGAAGTGATTAGATAAACAATAGAATAAATTGGACTCTGAATTTCTCTATTAAATCTAAGGCATCTTCTTAGTTTTTAATTTCTTTGACAACACGTCATCTAAAACAGTTCCCATTTGTTGCGAAAGCTCAGTCCTTGATATGACAAATCATACTGGATATTAGAAGAATTTTAGAAAGAAAGAAGCTGTTTTCATACGGGAAATTCAAGAGAGCTTATGGGGTTAGCAAGTTGAAAATCGAACAAATTCTCATTTACACCGAATGCCGCTAATTTTTTATCAAAGGAGCAATAATACCAAACGTGAACGTCACTCGCATCTTATTTTTAATGAATAATAACGTCTGCATGTAGATGAAGGAGAACATTTCTTCAAAGAATGCATAAAAATAATACTCATTAAAGCACACTAAACACAGTTTTAAATATTAAACGTTAAAACTGTATCTTTTATTTTTATCACACAGGATAAGCAGCAAACACTTTGGTCGCTATTCTTTTTCACACACACGAAAAACAATTTTTTTTTCTCTACCTAGTTCACTTCACATTTTAACCAAAGGGAGTTCACGACACCCTCTTACGGAACTATAAACATTCTGCCCCGGATAGAAATGCAAATTTCAATAACCCACTTTTTTTTCAATCAAATAAATATACATAATACAATTACAAAAATTTACACAGCAAACAAAACAAATATTTATACACAGCATAACACAAAGAATGCAAAGTTTACAATAATTAAATAACTAATCATTTTTAGTTATTAGTAGGGAGAACGGCTGTTTTTGTAATTGAACGTTTTAATCCGCCAGATTTATTGAGAACCTTGACTACCCCAACATTGCCATCTGATCCTGTAAAAATCTCACTAATGCGGTCCAACGCCGATTTACATACAGGCAAAAAATCTTCTATTACCAATACCATTAATACTACCTTTTGTTTAGATCTCTACTGTAACGTCTGCTGTAACGTGCTGTAATATTAGATCTCTGCTGTCTGGACAACCCTCGTAGTCTTTTGCGAAAGATTTATTCAATTTATATTAGTATCAATTAACATTGCTTCAGGTATAGCATTCGTGGATCTCCCGATCAAAATATGACCTGACAAAAACCTCAAAACCTCAAAAGTATCCTGACAAAACCTCAAAAGTATCAAAATCGTTAGAAAAACAAGAAAGAGGTCGGGAATTCAAAATACCGTCATCTGAATAACTATAGTTTCAAACTCCTCATAATTAAACCTTAAAACACCTATTGCTCGTTTAAGGTGATATTTAACTGATTTCAAACCCCCCTCCTAAAGTCCTCCAAAATGGGGGGATTTAGGAGGATAAATTTTCCGTCAATTTCTTCAGAAATTAAATAATTTTTTTAAATTTCACCGGGAAAATTTATCATTTTGCCTAACCTTTTCAGTTTGGATTTTGCCTCCACGAAATTTTTAGCGTTATCCGAAAAAAATCTTACAACATTTTCCTCGGCTAGCTATGAAACACTTAAGCGTGGCAATCAGAGCATCTAAGGTTAAATCAGAGAGAAGCTCAAGATGGATGGCTCGATTTGCAAAACATATAAAAACACAAATAAATACTTTGTTCAATGAACCCTTGTGCTGAATTTTATAGGTTACATAAAATGGACCACATAGATCTAAACCAGTACAATTAAATACTGGTGACTCATTATTTCCTTCATAAGGTAACTTGCCTATTAGCTGCGAGCATGGAGTTGGTTTTGCTTTAAAATAAATAACACAATAATACACCGTTTTTCTTACCAAATTTCCACCCGCTAAAGGCCAAAATTAAAGTCAAATATAATCTGAATAATCCAAAAATAATCTAACAGAATCCAAGTGACCTTGGGGACCAACATAAAAAAACGTGTCGATGTCAACATGTCTCACAAACGTCACCATTTCATGATTCAGCAAGTATAGCTCAGAATTGTTCTGTTATTTTAAGAACAATACTACATCTGCAGTCTAATCTTGTTTTGAATATTTCTATATTTTAGCATGTAGTAAATTTTGATGCATGTAAACCTATTTTTAAACTAAAAAGGAAGGTGTAAATTTCTAATATTTTTTTCTGAAAAAAGCAGGAAACCGTTTTTTTTTTTTTTTTTGCCAAATTTCTACCGGATAGATGTCAGTAACAAGGAAGTTTTATGATTAAAAGTGATCTTGTCATCTTGTATTTGTATTTATGTGTAAAGGCGCAAAACTATGTCTATAAGTTGGCCATCACTAGAGGTTTTAATCTAACTATAAATTACAACATAAATATCTATCCTTGTGCTCTTCATTGTGTTACATTCTATTTTACTTTCAGTACTGCCAAAAATAATTTCTATAAATATTTTCAAGTTTTTTATTATTTTTAAAAATCAACAAGAAATTTCTAAAATCTAATTTAATCTTTGTTTTTTTTTCTCCTTTTTAAGAAGAAGAGCGCAAAGTGTTGTTATATTTTGTGCAAGAAATATTTCTTTTTAAATTTGTATTTAATATCCCTCATCTCTGAGATATAATTTAAAGTACTTAAGAGGAATTTTATTTATTACAGCATCGAAATGTATTTTTATGAATAATTATTTGTGATATACACTTTGAAATATTTAAAAAAGAATTTTATTTATTACGTAAGGGCATTAATATTATTTTTTTCCTTATATAACTGCCTTTTATCATTAACTTAAATTTTAAAGAAGGCTAGTAGACACAAAATATTTTTAAATGCACACTATTATTCTAAGAATATCTGTGTTTTTTTCATTTTATAGTTCATAAATTTTAAACTGTTTTCTAAATCTGTAATTTCATCTTCTTTAATTAACATGTATTAGACTAAAAAAATATGAAAATATTAAAAAAAGTTCTTTCTTCATAACGTAAACTACAAAATCACTGGATGCAGCGACTGAAACAAATACGACTTACATTATCTTCAATAACTAAGCCAATAAGGAGATAACAGATGCGATTCATATTTTTTGGAATCTTGAAATTTAAAAGAAAAATCTACTTTTTTTAATCCGCTGAAAATAATATCATAGAAAATCTCATTAATCTTTGAAGGTAATCTTGCTGTGGACGTTGTGTTTAATATTAAAAAAGTACGATTAAAATATTTTAAATGGATTTTCGTGATTTATTTTGTACTTTTTAATATTGAAGGGATTAGTAATATTAAATGTGAATTCTTCAATAGAACATTTATTTATTTTCTTTTTATCACTAGTAAATTTTAATACACATTTACAATGCAAGAAGTATTATTTAAATAAAATCATACTTTATGTAAATCATTATCTATAAAATTATGATGAGAATTAGCAATGTTTTTACTTTAAACAGTGTGTGTAAAATATATTGTAATACGAAAATGCGAGATATCGTTATTATTACACTAAAAATTATTATCCTTTATTTTGAATTTCAGTATAAATATTGGGTAAGCGTGATAGCAGATAGCACAGAAAGTTTTGCTTAATATTTTTTAATACACTGTATGCTTCAATTAACAACTCAAAACTATTAATAGAAAATCAATAATTTATCGCATAATCGACAGCACCATTATATTTAAGAATGCTCTCCGCTGAAATGAGATCAGTTCTTTTCTTTCATAAAACTTAAAAAAAAAAAATCGAAAACAGTCCCCCCTTGCATATCAATTTGCTACTTTTTCAAACATATAATTTTAAAAAATAATATTTATTTCCGTGCTCAGTTAAAAAGTGTATCCAAAATGCAATAAACAACTGAGGAAAAAAGAGAAAATTTCCGTGACGAAATTTATACCGAGTAGAATAATATATTTTTCTACTCATTAGCTACCTTTTTTCCGTTTACGTGATAGTCAAAATAAATGTCCCTGGTTGTATTTATCATTTAGTTATATTTTAATAGGAGGAAAACTATATTGTTAAAGACGGGATTAAACAATATAATTCTTAGATTTTGGAATTTCTTTTGGCAAACTATTTTCAGAAAAAAGTATTGAAAATTTCTGTAAAATTTTACCAATAAATGGGATAATCTAGTGTTTTTATGCCTGACTACTATAGTGTTATTTCAAAGACAATTTTGGAGATATTAGTAAGTAAAAATTTAACAGAAACGGCTATGATGTTAATGACAGTTTAAACAATTACAATATGCTATAAAAATATAAAGTAAATACATAAAATGTAAGTATCTTTCTTCGTTAAAAGCACAAACAAAGTTTTAATAGACTTGATGCGTTATATAAATCCAAAAATTTTTTAAATAATTCAAAGCATGTATTGTTTATGGTAGAGATATCAACTTTCAACATCTGCAAGTTTCTACAGCATTTTTTTAAAATATTAATTAAAAAATATAACTTCTTATTTATATTAATTCACTAAAGATTACAATTTATTGTATAAAAATTCCAATGGTTATTAGAACTATTTTATTTTTTGTAAAACTATGTATTGCATGTTGAACATAAGTGTTTTTATCTGTATAATTATGTAACATAAAACCATTTACAAAATGTTTCTTGTGGACTCGGGAATTTTTAAGTTGCATTTTGTATCATAAAATTGATTGCATGTATGTGAAATGAAAATTATCAACTTTCTCGTAATTCTCAATGATATAGAAAAAAGGATAAACTAGGACTTCCCTCAGAGGGATTAGTCTGAGCGATATTGCTTAGAACAGAGTTTTTAAAATAATATGCTAAAAGTAAACAGAGATTCTATCTTTAATTGATAATATAGTTTCACAAATTGAAATAATAAAAAAGAGCAAGGTGAATGGTACATTTGCAAAATATTACATACAAATTCCTATTCACCGTTAAAAAATGGGAAATCAAACTATACAAAACAGCCACGCATAAGTATAAAATTTGAAGAATACAGCTAACAAAGCGCTAAAATATCTTGTATCAGAATTCAAACTCTTTGAAATAACGTAAAGAATCTACACATCAATTTTAGTACCTAAAATTGGCGCAAATCATGATGGTTGAGTAGAATGAAGATTTTTTTTTATATGGTGTGTAGTGCCCTTAAATAGGTAGAACAAAATAATTAATATATATAATAATATAATACAGTAAAACCTCCGAATAAGTGACACCTATGGGACCAGAAATTTTGTCCCTTAAATAGAGGTGTCCCTTATTCGGAGTTTTTTAATATTGTTTTTAATTAATCGTTAAGAAGGATATAAAAACAACAAAGCATAAAAGGGGAAATTTAAATGTACCCAAACTCTATAAGTTACATTAATCGGTCAAAATAGTAATAATAATAATTAAAATTTTCAATTAATTATTAAATCATTAAATGATTTGTAGAATTCTTGATTTGTATTTTTATGCAAACTGCGCACATGCAAAAAATAGTAAAACATTAAAAAAAAAAATTATTTGAAGTAATCGATCAAGAGGAATTGTTTTGCAAATCACAATGTTTCAGTACAAACCTTCCAAGTGTTCATTTACCATACTTATGAATTTTAATTCTTCATTGCCAGCAGTATTTACAATATATATATATATATATATATATATATATATATATATATTCAATTGTTTTGCATATTTTAAGGCAACAAATCTCTCAACTGCTCTGCTCAGCAAGTGGAAAATGTTTTGACACAATTAAAATTGAACGCTTGACTATGGTAGCGATTTGGAATTAACCTGTGTTTTCAATTTTTCAGTAAATAAATTATCTATTGAGTTACGAACAATTTTGATAACGTGACAAAGACATTTGTTTTTTGCCCTTTCTTGAGTAGTTATTATTCTTTTACGTGGAAATTCATTTCAAAACGCTCACTTTGACTATATATTCTGAAATATCTATTATATTTGCCCCTCCCCCCCCCCAAAAAAAAAAAGAAAAGTAAAGAAAGAACTGCTCGATTACACATTTTCTGAACAACAATACTTCCTAGTTTCAGGCATTTCTGAATAAAAATAAATTACAACTTATGTCTTAAAAGTGGCCTTTTTTGGATTTGAGAGTAGCCTAAAATCATCTGTAAAATTCTTTATTTCACAGTTTTCTTTTATTCTCCACTTTCAGAATCATCCTCACAATTTTCAGTCTTACTTTCAATGCGGATAAATGCACTGATGTCGAATCAGAATTTTGGGTAAATAAATCATCGTTAATTGTGTTGTATGCCTCTGTATTAACATGACTGTCTATCTGTTTGATAAGTTCACAAAAATCTGTATTTAGTTTTCATCGCAGACTACTTCATTATCTGAAATACAAAAACCAGTCCCTTTAATATCATTTTCGAGTGTCCCTTAAAAAGAGTGTCCTTTATTCAGAGGTAAATGCATTACACGTCCTATATCAAGGGACTGGGACCGGAAGATTTGCCCCTTGAATAGAGGTGTCCCTTATTCGGAGTGACCCTTACTTGGAGGTTTCACTGTATCGACATCTGTTTTCAATGTATGCGATGAGGTTTTCGATAAAAAAATGGGGTATTCTCACTTAAAAAAAGATACATAAAAATCCCGAAAACGCCAACAAAGGAATACAAACTGCCGTTTCGAGTGTGTTCCAGATATGCTCAATCTGATTTAAATGGGTCGTGCATGCTGGCCACTACATACGCTGATTTGTTATTGTTTTAAACCCATTCCTATGAAATTGAGCTGTATTTCGCTTTAGCATACATAAAATAAAACGAATCGGCAATCATGAATGTAGTAGAGAGTTTACAGAGGTATACGCCGCATACTTTCTGGATTTTTTAAGAATCACCTTATCTCCCTCGCCCTCTTTCTCAAAAAGCCGAAGTACTTACATTCTAGGATATATTCTATAACTTGAGCATATATTTTCTGCTTAGAGCATGTATTCTCTATTTTTTACAATTATTCTACTGTTGGCAAAGCCAATAGCATAAGATATGAACGAGGTCTGAATATCTCGTCTGCATAAGTTTTGAGCCGTCAAAGTGTCATCACAAGTGATTTACAAATCTGAACATATTTTTTTCAGCATAACCTGCTGGCTCAAATACGCCAATGTGAACTCGATTATACCGTTTTACCGGAAAAAAAGTTATTATTTAAAAGGCCTGCTAGTGGCAATTGAGAAAATGTTTCTGTGATAAAATTCCTAGATTAGTAAAGCTGGAAAGTTAATGTCCCACCCCTCATAATATTTTATAATGGAATTTATTTGTGGTGACGTGTAAATGAATCATAAATATTTTTTGAGTGGCATGATCTACAAAATATGTATTCTAGTGCTCTTCATAAATGCATATCAATTTCATTATGTTTCGATGGGTTTAAGATCATTAAAAATGAGCTTGGAACTATTTCATACCATCGGCCGTAATGTAACGGAATCCTTTTGATTGTCCCTGTATTCGAGTTTATCCGATTTTATTAAAATTTGCAACGACTCAACAAAATTCGGCAACAAATAGATATTTAAAATTTCAAACGTTTCCATAGGATAGTTTTTGTGCTGTTATATGTGGAGATACAGACGAACGGATCAGACGGCGACAATAGTTACTAAATATTTTATATTAATTAGGGACACACCTAAAAAAACAGTTAAATTTAAAAGCGCACGCCGAAATTGAAAACGCATTTCCGGAAATTATTGCTCAAAAACAGTATTGTAACCGATTTCTTTTGTGTGTCCTTGTAATTGGATTAAAAATGCTATGAATATCCTGTTATCAATTATTCGTAATAAAATTCAGTGGTTTATATAAGTTTCGTAAATTTGCAATAGCGTAATTTCGTTAAAATACTCTGCAAAGGATTTCTCCCAATAGACCATACTGTAATAAAAATCTTTTGGGTGCCCCTGTAAATAAACTGTTAATCCTACATACTTCATATACAATATCAAACATGCCTAGGAGACCCTAAATAAGGTCTCCGATTGCATTAAAATCGGTGTATATTTACGGATGTTTGAGTGTGGACAGACGGATAGGCAAACCGAATGCATAAATATTTTTCAGCTTTGTTGGAAAGTGCAGAAAAAATGCAACCTCACAGGCTGAAGATCACAACCACATCGATTTATTTAATGGCAAAAAAGGTACTTCTGGTTTATCCTGTCGATCAAAAAACTATCGCCAAATTATAAGGTTACATGCCAATACTGGATGATTGTAAATGTTACTTTCACTTGTCATTAATTACGATACGCGTGCTTGTTACGTCATAAAGTGATTTTTAATTCAACTGTAAGAGAGAGCCCGGTATTACGCTTATTTCTATTTACGCGTATCAAATAATTAATTGATTAAAATCATTATATTTTACTTAATATCACAAAACTAATTAAAATAATTTTACTATATTAAATTACTTGTAAAATAATAATAAATAGAACGCCTTCAGCATATCGACAACAAACAACATTTTTATTCTTTTTAATAACAACAACATCGTCTGCCTTTTTGTTGCCAACAAATGAACGGAATTTTTACAAGTTCATGGAGGCTACATTACTCCCTCCCCAGTAACATAGTTACGATACAAATATAATATATACAGAAATATAAAATAGATATATAAAATAGAAATACAATATAGAAATATAATATATTAAATAAAATATAAAATAGTACATAATTAGTCTCTATAACGTTTCGGAAACCTTACTTGTCTACCAGAGCGTGTAGTTTTCTCAGGTATTTTTTTATCAGGCAAATTTGAATGTTCATTTTTGATTATTGATGGCACAGGCAGAGTTAGTTGGTTATCCGGTAACTCATGATAAGGAGTATTCTCATCATTTGTTAATAAATAAGCAGGTTTCAATTTATCTATGGATATGTTGATATCTCTTTCCTTAATTTTTACTGTATAATACTTTTCGTGTCTTTTGACAACTGGAAAGGGTCCATCATAAGCAGGTTCGAGTGGTTTTTTAACCCGATCAATGCGTATGAATACATGGCTAGAATTGTGTAAGTCCTTATGAACAAAAATTTTTTGAGAAGGCTGTCGGCGAGTTTTAAAAGGTTTTAATTCTTCCATTTGTTTCTGCAATTCTTTAGCAAAGGTTTCTGTGTCGATAATAGTTTTCGGTTGTTCAAAAAATTCTCCTGGTAGCCTGAGAGGTTTTCCGTAGACCATTTGTGCAATGGTAAAATTTGTATCACCACGTAAAGCTGATCTCAATCCCAATAGTACTGTAGGTAATGATTGAGTCCACTTAATTGTATTTTGAGCTCTAATTGCAGCTTTTAAAGTACGATGGATTCGTTCTATCTTCCCATTACACTGTGGATGAAAGGCTGTTGTTGGGCTCAATTTAAAACCACAAATAATACTTAAATTGTGGAATAATTCTGATCTAAATTGTTTTCCTCGATCCGTGATAACACGATGCGGAATGCCAAAACGAGAAATCCATTGATCATAAAATGCTCGAGCAACTGTTGGAGCCGTCACATTTTCTAGAGGAACTACTTCTATCCAACATGTGAAGCGGTCAATACAGGTTAGGCAATATAATTTTCCTTCAGACGGTGTTAGTGGACCTATGATGTCAATATGAACGACACTAAATCGTTCATCTGTTTCTTCGAAAGTGGCAAATGGAGAATGCGTATGTCTGCCAATTTTGTTTTTCTGACAATCAATGCAGGATTTTGCCCACTGATTAACATCCTTCTTAATGTTTGTCCAAATAAACCTTGAAGCTACTTGTTTTACTGTATTTTTCACTCCAGGATGAGCTAAATTGTGGATTTTCCTAAAAATTTGTTCTCTAAAAGCTTCAGGAATAAATGGTCGGATTTTGGAAGTTGAAATATCACACCAAAGAAGTTTACCTGAATCCAAAGGATATTGTTTGAAATTTAAAGATGGATTTAAACGTAATTTTGTAAGTTCTTCATTATTAATCTGCCCATCAGAAATTTTGTCATATTCTATTGTAGAAATCGATTGTATTCTGGATAATGTGTCTGCAACTGTATTTTCTACTCCACTAATATGTCGAATATCTGTTGAAAATTGTGATATATATTGTAAATGACGCAACTGTCTAGGCGAAGCTTTTTCATTTTTTTGCTGAAAGGCGAATGTTAAGGGTTTATGGTCTGTATAAATTATAAATTGTCTTCCTTCTAACATATGTTTAAATTGCTTTACAGAAAGATATATTCCCAGTAATTCTCGATCATAG
The DNA here is from genome assembly GCA_964019185.1 of Maratus speculifer. Classification (NCBI taxonomy): domain Eukaryota; kingdom Metazoa; phylum Arthropoda; class Arachnida; order Araneae; family Salticidae; genus Maratus; species Maratus speculifer. The sequence goes on from OZ025297.1 coordinate 254,079,999, forward strand.
GTACTATAACTTTTCTGAGCATTACTTAATTTTTTTGAAAAAAAAGGCTAATGGTTTCCAGCAGCCTGCTTCAAATTGTTGTAAAACTGCACCAATGGCAAAATCAGAAGCATCACAAAAGAGAGATAATGGAAGATCAGGATTAGGACAGGTCAATAAAGCAGCATTTGCTAGGTCTTCTTTACATTTTTCAAATTTTTCTTTTGTTTCATCTGTCCACGGAATTTTTCTTTTGTCTTTCTTTTTCGCCCCTTTTAAATACTCATGAAGTGGTGCTTGATTTTCAGCAGCATTTTTTATGTATCTTCTATAAAAATTCACCAGACCAAGGAAAGTTCGTAATTCGTGGATTGTTTCCGGTAACTTATAATTTTTAATTACTTCTACTTTTTCTGGAAGGGGTTTTGAACCTTCAGGAGTAATCATGTATCCTAAAAATTGTAGCTGGTTTACACCAAAAACTGATTTTGCAATATTTAAACGAAGGCCATATTGATCCAATCTTGAAAAAACCAATTTTAGATGTTTTGTGTGTTCATCTTCCGTTGAAGAAGCTATTAAAATATCATCTAAATATGGGAAAACGAAGTCCAATCCGAAAAATACTTCATTAATGAAACGCTGAAACGTAGATGGAGCATTCCGTAATCCAAAATTCATCACATTATATTCAAATAATCCAAACGGCGTTATTATCGCTGTTTTTTGCTTATCTTCTTCTGCAATTGGTATCTGAAAATAGGCCTTAAATAAGTCAATTTTTGAAAATATTTTCTTTCCTTTTAATATATGCTGAAAATCTTCTATTCTGGGAATAGGGTAACGGTCGGGAATGGTTCGAGCATTAAGGCGTCTGTAATCCCCGCACGGTCTTAAACTTCCATCTTTTTTGTTAACTAAATGAAGTGGACTAGCCCATGGTGATTTGGATGGTCTAATTATATCATTATCCAACATAAACTTGAATTCTTGTTTTGCTAAATTTAATTTTTTTGAGTCTAATGGGCGAGGTTTTGAATAGACAGGAGAACCTTTAGTATCAATATAATGCTTTACATTGTGTTTGGAATTGCATATTAAAAGATTTGGCTTCGTTAAATTAGGATATTGTAATAACAGATGTGCATATTGAGAATTTTTGTCAGTTGTACTTATGCTATCAGCACTTGATACACACATGACATCGCTTTTAACAAAAAGGTTAGTAACACCATCTATTAATTTTTTATTATGTATATCTATAAGCAATTTAAATTTATTAAGGAAATCTGCACCTAAAATTGCTTTGTCTACTTTTGCTATTACAAAAGGAAATTGATATTGTCTACGTAAGCCCAAATCTAGTGTTAAAATTTTGAAACCAAATGTAGGAATTATTGAACCATTTGCTGCATACAATTTGAAAGAGTTACATATTTTATGTTTGGATGAAGCAGGAATAATTGATAAATCAGCTCCACTATCAACAAGAAAGCGTAAACCGGTTGTTTTATCTTTAACAAATAAACGGTAATTACGGCAATCTTTAAATTCTTCAGCAGCAGAATTTGCCGCTAAAACTACTGCTGATCGGAGTTTTCCGATTTTTTCCAGCTGCACGGACTTTTACATTTATTAGGATAACACTGATTACCAAATTTAAAATGGTAGTAACAATATTTCCCATTTGGATTAAATCGTTTTCTCGATTCACTTCTACTTTTATTTCGTTTAGTACCAGATTTCCGAATTTTACTTCTGGATTGCCTCTCAATTTTTAATGCCGAAATCTGGTTTTCCAACATAGAAATTTTCTCAAGTATTTTACTCATAACAGAAGAATCTGAACTCGCAGAATAAATTTCTGTTGAAGAGCTCATTTCAAAAATTTTATCTGCCATTAGTGATAAATTATCTAAATTTTCACTGCTTACAATTAGAATATTTTTTATCGACTCTGGTAATTTATCAAGAAATAAAGTTTTCAAAACCTTTTCTGGTATGTTATTTCCACTGAGCGATTTCATTTTAAGCAGTAGTTGGCTTGGCTTCAAATCACCCAATGAAATTCCCGTAAGCAATTTTTAAGTGATTTTTCCTCACTCTCTTTAAATGTATTTAAAAATCTTTCTTTAGCGGCGGTATATTTATCATCCCGATTACTTTGGATAATATGCCATATATTTTCAATGTATTTAGGGTCTAATTGAGCCACTAGATGATTGAATTTTGTTTCTTCATTTATAATATTTACAAGGGAAAACTGAGTATCAATTTGAAAAAACCATATTTCAGGATTATCTTCCCAGAATGGAGGAAATTTGACGCTTACCTTGTTTGCTTCAGGAACTTTGTTTGCTTCAAGAATCGCATTTGTAGACGTTTTCGTTGATTCTTGCGTCATTTTTCAATGCGTTAATGTCCAAAGTAGGGTCACCAGATTTTGTAAGAGAGAGCCCGGTATTACGCTTATTTCTATTTACGCGTATCAAATAATTAATTGATTAAAATCATTATATTTTACTTAATATCACAAAACTAATTAAAATAATTTTACTATATTAAATTACTTGTAAAATAATAATAAATAGAACGCCTTCAGCATATCGACAACAAACAACATTTTTATTCTTTTTAATAACAACAACATCGTCTGCCTTTTTGTTGCCAACAAATGAACGGAATTTTTACAAGTTCATGGAGGCTACACAACTTTTAATATGTATTTCTTATTGCATTTTAAAAATGTATCTATTCAGTTATTTAAAATACAAATTAGGTCAATCTATGTAATTTGACAGACAGTTTGGCGATTTGTGTAGTTTGGCGCAATTGGTCTACAAAATAACCAAGTATTAGAAAAAAAAAAGCTCGCCAAAAAATTTAGAACAGGATATGGAACTTTTCCATATAATTAGCGCCAAAATATCATTATTTACATTGCAGGGTGATCTGGCTATTGTTGTTTGTTTATTAATAAATTGCTTATTTTTTTTCTATATTTATATAACCTAAATTTAATCGTGTTTTTTTTTTAATTGTTACTTACTTTTTAAAATAATCGAAATTCATTCAAAAAGGATTTTCGCGAAATTTGCGCCAAACCCGATGCGTATATGATATCTCTGCTCTAATTTCATAATATTTTTCAAATAATATCCTTACCTTGGCGTTTTTATAAATCATGGTCTAGTTTGGGCTTCAGAAACTGAGATTTCAAACCTGATGATCGTTTATGCGTATTTTTACTCGTGAATATGGCGCAGATGTCATATTTAGGAGTAAAAATAAAAGCTACATGTTAGCGCGATTTATTCCCCGCCAAATTGATGAAAACGTTGTTTTTGAATATTGCTATAAGTGTTTTACGATTTACGATTTATGGTGATATTCATATTTTTTATTATGTTTATTACTTATAACTGTTTATTCTTCGCTTCAACTATAGTTTCTATTTTGATATTACTTGATTATCCTGTAGCCTCCATGAACTTGTGAAGATTCCGTTCATTTGTTGGCAACAAAAAGGCAGACGATATTGTTGTTATTAAAAGAATAAAAATGTTGTTTGTTGTTGATATGCTGAAGGCGCTCTATTTATTATTATTTTACAAGTAATTTAATATAGTAAAATTATTTTAATTGGGTTTTTTATATTAAGTAAATTATAATGATTTTAATCAATTAATTATTTGATACGCGTAAATAGAAATAAGCGCAATACCGGGCTCTCTCTTACAAATTCTGGTGACCCTGCTTTGGACATTAACGCATTGAAAAATGACTCAAGAATCAACGAAAACCTCTACAAATTCGATTCTTGAAGCAAACAAGGTTCCTGAAGCAAACAAGGTGAGCGTCAAATTTCCTCCATTCTGGGAAGAGAATCCTGAAATATGGTTTTTCCAAATTGATGCTCAGTTTTCACTTATAAATACTATAAATGAAGAAACAAAATTCAATCATTTAGTGGCTCAGTTAGACCCTAAATACATTGAAAGTATATGGGATAATATCCAAAGTAATCGGGATGATAAATATGCCGCCGCTAAAGAAAGATTTTAAAATACATTTAAAGAGAGTGAGGAAAAATCACTAAAGAAATTGCTTACGGGAATTTCATTGGGTGATATGAAGCCAAGCCAACTACTGCTTAAAATGAAATCGCTCAGTGGAAATAACATACCAGAAAAGGCTTTGAAAACTTTATTTCTTGATAAATTACCAGAGTGAATAAAAAATACTCTAATTGTAAGCAGTGAAAATTTAGATAATTTATCACTAATGGCAGATAAAATTTTTGAAATGAGCTCTTCAACAGAAATTTATTCTGCGAGTTCAGATTCTTATGTTATGAGTAAAATACTTGAGAAAATTTCTATGTTGGAAAACCAGATTTCGGCATTAAAAATTGAGAGGCAATCTAGAAGTAAAATTCGGAAATCTGGTACTAAACGAAATAAAAGTAGAAGTCAATCGAAAAAACGGTTTAATCCAAATGGGAAATATTGTTACTACCATTTTAAATTTGGTAATCAGTGTTATCCTAATAAATGTAAAAGTCCGTGCAGCTGGAAAAAATCGGAAAACTCCGATCAGCAGTAGTTTTAGCGGCAAATTCTGCTGCTGAAGAATATAAAGTTTGCCGTAATTACCGTTTATTTGTTAAAGACAAAACAACCGGTTTACGCTTTCTTGTTGATAGTGGAGCTGATTTATCAATTATTCCTGCTTCATCCAAACATAAAATATGTAACTCTTTCAAATTGTATGCAGCAAATGGTTCAATAATTCCTACATTTGGTTTCAAAATTTTAACACTAGATTTGGGATTACGTAGACAATATCAATTTCCTTTTGTAATAGCAAAAGTAGACAAAGCAATTTTAGGTGCAGATTTCCTTAATAAATTTAAATTCTTATTGATATACATAATAAAAAAAACAATAGATGGTGTTACTAACCTTTTTGTTAAAAGCGATGTTATGTGTGTATCAAGTGCTGATAGCATAAGTACAACTGACAAAAATTCTCTATATTCACATCTGTTATTACAATATCCTAATTTAACGAAGCCAAATCTCTTAATATGCAATTCCCAAACACAATGTAAAGCATTATATTGATACTAAAGGTTCGCCTGTCTATTCAAAACCTCGCCCATTAGACTCAAAAAAATTAAATTTAGCAAAACAAGAATTCAAGTTTATGTTGGATAATGATATAATTAGACCATCCAAATCATCATGGGCTAGTCCACTTCATTTAGTTAACAAAAAAAGATGGACATTTAAGACCGTGCGGGGATTACAGACGCCTTAATGCTCGAACCATTCCCGACCGTTACCCTATTCCCAGAATAGAAGATTTTCAGCATATATTAAAAGGAAAGAAAATATTTTCAAAAATTGACTTATTTAAGGCCTATTTTCAGATACCAATAACAGAAGAAGATAAGCAAAAAACAGCGATAATAACGCCGTTTGGATTATTTGAATATAATGTGATGAATTTTGGATTACGGAATGCTCCATCTACGTTTCAGCGTTTCATTAATGAAGTATTTTTTGGATTGGACTTCGTTTTCCCATATTTAGATGATATTTTAATAGCTTCTACAACGGAAGATGAACACACAGAACATCTAAAATTAGTTTTTTCAAGATTGGATCAATATGGTCTTCGTTTAAATATTGCAAAATCAGTTTGTGGTGTAAACCAGCTACAATTTTTAGGATACATGATTACTCCTGAAGGTTCAAAACCCCTTCCAGAAAAAGTAGAAGTAATTAAAAATTATAAATTACCGGAAACAATCCACGAATTATGAACTTTCCTTGGTCTGGTGAATTTTTATAGAAGATACATAAAAAATGCTGCTGAAAATCAAGCACCACTTCATGAGTATTTAAAAGGGGCGAAAAAGAAAGACAAAAGAAAAATTCCGTGAACAGATGGAACAAAAGAAAAATTTGAAAAATGTAAAGAAGACCTAGCAAATGCTGCTTTATTGACCTATCCTAATCCTGATCTTCCATTATCTCTCTTTTGTGATGCTTCTGATTTTGCCATTGGTGCAGATTTACAACAATTTGGAGCAGGCTGCTGGAAACCATTAGCCTTTTTTTCAAAAAAATTAAGTAATGCTCAGAAAAGTTATAGTACCTATGATCGAGAATTACTGGGAATATATCTTTCTGTAGAGCAATTTAAACATATGTTAGGAGGAAGACAATTTATAATTTATACAGACCATAAACCCTTAACATTCGCCTTTCAGCAAAAAAATGGAAAAGCTTCGCCTAGACAGTTGCGTCATTTACAATATATATCACAATTTTCAACAGATATTCGACATATTAGTGGAGTAGAAAAAACAGATGCAGACACATTATCCAGAATAGAATCGATTTCTACAATAGATTATGACAAAATTTCTGATGGGCAAGTTAATAATGAAGAACTTACAAAAATACGTTTAAATCCATCTTTAAATTTCAAACAATATCCTTTGGATTCAGGTAAACTTCTTTGGTGTGATATTTCAGCTTCCAAAATCCGACCATTTATTCCTGAAGCTTTTAGAGAACAATTTTTTAAGAAAATCCACATTTTAGCTCATCCTGGAGTGAAAAATACAGTAAAACAAGCAGCTTCAAGGTTTATTTGGACAAACATTAGGAATAATGTTAATCAGTGGGTAAAATCCTGCATTGATTGTCAGAAAAACAAAATTAGCAGACATACCCATTCTCCATTTGCCACTTTCGAAGAAACAGATGAACGATTTAGTGTCGTTCATATTGACACCATAGGTCCACTAACACCGTCTGAAGGAAAATTATACTGCCTAACCTGTATTGACTGCTTCACATGTTGGATAGAAGTAGTTCCTCTAGAAAATGTAACGGCTCCAACAGTTGCTTGAGCATTTTATGATCAATGGATTTCTCGCTTTGGCATTCCATCGTGTAATCACGGATTGAGGAAAACAATTTAGATCAGAATTATTCCACAATTTAAGTATTATTTGTGGTTTTAAATTGAGCCCAACAACAGCCTATCATCCACAGTGTAATGGGAAGATAGAACGAATCCATCGTACTTTAAAAGCGGCAATTAGAGCGCAAAATACAATTAAGTGGACTCAATCATTACCTACAGTACTATTGGGATTGAGATCAGCTTTACGTGGTGATACAAATTTTACCATTGCACAAATGGTCTACGGAAACCTCTTAGGCTACCAGGAGAATTTTTTTAACAACCGAAAACTATTATCGACACAGAAACCTTTGCTAATGAATTGCAGAAACAAATGGAAGAATTAAAACCTTTTAAAACTCGCCGACAGCCTTCTCAAAAAATTTTTGTTCATAAGGACTTACACAATTCTAGTCATGTATTCATACGCATTGATCGGGTTAAAAAACCACTCGAACCTGCTTATGATGAACCCTTTCCAGTTGTCAAAAGACACGAAAAGTATTATACAGTAAAAATTAAGGAAAGAGATATCAACATAGCCTTAGATAGATTGAAACCTGCTTATTTATTAACAAATGATGAGAACACTCCTTATCACGAGTTACCGGATAACCAACTACCTCTGCCTGTGCCATCAATAATCAAAAATGAACATTCAGATTTGCCTGATAAAAATGTCCGTGAGAAACCTGCACGCTCTGGTAGACAAGTAAGGTTTCCGAAACGTTACAGAGACTAATTATGTACTTTTTTATAGTTTATTTAATATATTACATTTCTATATTGTATTTCTATTTTATATTTCTATTTTATATTTCTGTATATATTATATTTGTATCGTAACTATGTTACTGGGGAGGGAGTAATGTAGCCTTCATGAACTTGTAAAGATTCCGTTCATTTGTTGGCAACAAAAAGGCAGACGATATTGTTGTTATTAAAAGTATAAAAATGTTGTTTGTTGTTGATATGCTTAAGGCGTTCTATTTATTATTATTTTACAAGTAATTTAATATAGTAAAATTATTTTAATTGGTTTTTTTTATATTTAGTAAAATATAAGGATTTTAATCAATTAATTATTTAATACGCGTAAATAGAAATAAGCGCTTTACCGGGCTCTCTCTTACAATCCTGTAGACCTAAAAATTTTCGCCAAACAATAGGATAAAATGCCAATCATGAATGATCATGAATGTCTCATTAAATAATGTAAACATGCGTTTAAAACGTCATCAAGTGATTTTTATACCGCTTTTTATTTGTATTTTTATCAATGTTTCACTAATTTATTTATTCTTTTGTTATTTAAAATAAAAAATATGTGAATATGTACAATTTGGCGAAATTGATCACGAGATTACGAAGAAGTACCAATATTTTATTTCAGTACATATTTTAGTTAAACACGACATAATTGTTTACAATTTGCATGTGCGGACGTGCGAAATATAAAAGATGCTAATGGCAGCTATTAAGTGCTATTATAAAAATTATCGCAAAATCTCAAATACTAATACTTAGTTACTAAGAATTAAGACTTTTTTCTTTCAAATTAACAACAAGAACAAAGTTATTTTTAAATTTGTTTCTTAAGTTTAAATGTAATTAATTGTACTTAAAAATTGTTTGCGTATTTTTCTTGCTCCATGTGCTTAAATTTGGGAACCTAACGAAAATATACAACCGGTAAAAAGTGACGCGCACAATATATCTGTGATGTAAGTAAATGAAATGGGTTTTTTATCAGTTTTTTAAAAATAGTTTTAAAACTATTTGGAACTAATTTTTGAAAGTAGGTGCATTCAGTAGGTTACTCTCATAGGTACCGTTTGGTAGAATCAGAATCGCAATCCGATATGTATTTTTCCAGATTTGCTTAACGAAAGAATTATGCTTGACTTTTAATATCGTTACCTACTATGTGTATTAGTCTTCTCTTTGTCAAGACAACTATTTACTCCATGCACTCTGATTCGGTTGTCTACGAAAATATCCAGGCAGTGAAAAATAACGCACACTAAGTTTCTGTGACGTATGCAAATAAATTGTACTTTTTCATCAGTTTTTTAAATATAACTTTTAAACTATTTGGAACTAATTTTTCGTAGATAGTGCATTCACCAGATTACCTTCATAGGTACCTACTGGTACAAACAGAATCAAAATCTGACAAGTACATTTTGAGATTTGCTTGACGAAAGAATGTTTTTGACTTTTAATATCGTTACGTACTCTGAGTATAAGACTTCGCTTCGCTCAGACAATTAATCCCCTTCTTTGAAATGCGCTATAATATCTACAGGTTCAGCATCGTATATTACATTTATGCATATCAATGCACTTTTTTTAATTATAAATTTATTTTTTTACATTTACGCAAGATTTAATCTAGCAAATTATTTATTAAAGGTAGGAGAATAAAAAAAAAATGAATTCCTATAATTTTCATAGAAATTATAGTTTGAATTGACACGACCAGATAAAATAATAAAAATGTTATTAGATAAAATTTTTATCAATCGTAATATATTTATTTCAGTTTTTTTAAATTAAACTTATTTTTATTTTATTTTGATTTAACCATTTTATATTTAACTCAATAAACATAGTTAGGGTAGAAATCCTGTAAATACTTCCTAGGAAACTCAGGTGAAATTACCATTCATTCGGAAAATAAAATTGCTGGAGGATTTATCATTTTTATTTTAACGAGCTGTGAAGGGGAAATTGGAACTGTACAGTGGTTCGTTTAATCAGTTACTTCAAGTGAATCACAAATAAGATATTCGTTCTATAAAGAATATTTACAATGAAAGAAATATTTTGCTTTTATATCTTTTATTAACTATCTTTGCATGATTAGGAAATAATTTTGACAAATAAAAATGCATTTTTAAAATAACCAATAGTTTATGTTGTTCATCCAGAAATTGTGACTATTTCCTATAACTTGCTTTATATATGTATAAAAATATCTATATGATTAAAGTGACATTTAAAAGTACACTGTTAAAAAATTTGCTCTAATTTGAACCAAATTTTGTGCTCAGTAGGTGTCATCATATGATGGTGAAAATCAATAACCAAAATTTGGAGCTTCCTATTTAGCCTAGTTCCAATTATTGGAACTACGCTTCAACAGGAGCTCCAAATATTGGTTCAAGATTTCACAATCTTAAAGCGGCAGTTATTAAGCACCAAATTTTGGTTCGAACTAGCACAAGATTTTTAACAGTGTATATTCGTTGCATTAAAAAGTTTAATGTAATGAAAATGTAATAAAAATCACCTTATATATTTGTGTTATAAATCTAATAAAAACTCATTTCTATATTATTAAAAAGTTTTAATTAACCGTCAAAATTGGAAAAAAAGGGAAAAGCGATTTTGTTTATAACGCGGTAAAATTATAAATGTTTATTTGAAAATATGCGTTTATTTAAACTAAATTCTTGTCAGCTCATATCATTATGAATATATGTGATTCTAAAATTATCCCTGGTTCATACCCAATTAATTGCATAAATAGGAACTAAGATTTAATAATTTTCTCGTAATTCTCTGTGCAATAGGTTTATGAATAAATTAACCCACTTCATTGAAATGCGCTAACTCTTTTACTGACTCAGCATTTTATCTTAAATTTCTACAAATCAAATCATTTTGTCATGATAATGAACTTATTCATGTACTTTTACACAATATTTAATCTCACGAATTATTTATCGTAGATAGGGTAATTAGCCAAACTATGAATTCGAGTAATTATTTATAAGGCTTCTACATTATATCAAAGAACAGCAGATAGAGTAATAAGAATATTTTGAAATGAAATTTCTATCGATCGTAAAATCTGTACTTTAAATGTTGTTTTGGAATAAAAAAAAATGTTTTATTTCGCAAAAACCATGTTATATTTAACTCGAAAAATTTTAGTGTAGAAAATTCTGGAAATACGTTGTAGATACTACAAGTGAAATTTCCAATAATTCGGAGAAAAAAAATTGCTCCTGGATTTATCATTTTTATTTTAATGAGCTGTGAAGGAGAAATGGGAACAGTACAATAGTTCGTTTAATTCATCACTTCAAGTGATTCACAAACTAAACTTTAGTTCTAGAAGAAATATTTGAATTCTAAGAATTATTTTACTTTTATATGCTTTGTTAACAATATTTCCATTATTAGGAAAAATGTTTGACAAATAAAAATTCACCTTAGCAAATAGAGCAACCAATAGTTTACTGTCATGCATCCAGAAAATGTATTTTTTTTCAAATCACTTGAATTACATGTGTATAAAAATATCTATCTATAGGGGTAAAAGGAAATACAATAACAAATAAAAATATATTGAATAGATTAAAAAATGCAATATAATGTAAATTAAAAAAAAAAAAAAAAAAAAAAAAAAAAAAAAAAAAAAAAAACTCATACATTTTTGTTAAAAGTCAGATATGAGCTCATTTTTTGTTATTAAAAACTACTAATTAAATGATAAAATTCAAAGAAAAATTTTTTTTATAACGCAGAAAATATAGAAACGTTTTATTTAAATGTATGAGTTTATTTATACTAAATTCTTGTCAGCTCCTATCACTATCAAAGTGTTTAATTTTGAAATCATTCCTGGTTCATATCCAAGTAATTGCATCGGTGGGAAATGAAACTTACTAACTTTCTCATAATTTTCGGTGCAAAAGGTATACGAATAAGTTAAACTACTTTAATAAAATGCGCTATATTTTCTACTTGCTCAGCATCTTCTCTTGCATCTCTGTATATCAAAGCATTTTTTCTATGTTTAAAAAAAATATCTTGCGCTTTTGCACAATAAATAATCTATCGAATTATTTACCAAAGATAGAAGAATGAACAAAAAATATTGATTGATACTTTTTACAAGACTTTTAGTTTGTATCGATGCTAGCAGATGAATTAATAAAAATGTTATTAAATAAAATTTCTATCCATCTCAAAATCTACACTTATTTTTTAAAAATTATTTTTAGTTTATTTTGCTATAACTACGTTAAATTTAACTCGTAGAAATAGCTAGTGAAGAAATGTTAAAAAATAATTTTTAGGTACCTCAAATGAAATTACCATTCAAACGGAAAATAGAATTGCTCGTGAATTTATTTTTTTTTATTTTATCGAGCTGTGAAGAAGATATGGAAACAACACAGTGGTTCGTTTAATCCGTTATTTCAAGTGATTCACAGATTATGCATTTGTTTTATAAAGAATATTTGCACTCTAAGAATGATTTTGATTTTATATGCTTTGTTAACTATGTTTCTATGATTAGGAATAGTTTTGACAAAGAAAAATACGTTGTATAAATTGGAACTAGCAATAGTGTACTGTTATCCATCAAGAAATTGTAAATTTCCTCTATCACTTGCATTAAATGTGTATAAAAGTATTTGTAGGGGTAAAATGAAATACATTGACAAATAAAATTATATTCAATATATTTAAAAATGCAGTGTAATAAAAAAAAGAATTTTCATACATTTCTGTTTTAAGTCAAATTTTAAGTAATTTCTATTGTATTAAAAATTACTTGAACTTTGAAATTGAAAAAAGAAAAGAAAAAGAAAAAGGAATTTTGTTTATAACGCAGTAAAATTGGAAATATTTACTTTAAAATAAAAGTTTATTCATAATAAATTTTTGTCAGCTCTTATTCCTGGTTCATATCTAATTAATTCCATATATGAAAAGTGAAAATTACTAACTTTCTCGTAATTCTCAGTGTAAAAGGTATAACGAATAAATTATTTTACTTCATTGAAATGCGCTATAACTTCTACTCGCTCAACGTATTATCTTACATGCTGCAAAGCAAAGCACTTTTTTTTTACTATTGTAAATTTATTCTTTTATGTTTTCAAAATACTTAATCTATTGAATAATTTATCAAAAATATAAGAATTAATAAAAACTTTAATTCAAATAACTTATTATAAGTTTTATCGGTACTACCAAATAAAGTAATAAAAATGTTATAAGATAAAATTTCTATCGATCGTAAAATCTTTACTTTTTTTAGATAAAGCCACTTTCGTTTTATTTTGCAATATCTATGTTACATTTACCTCGATAAAAATGGTTATTTAAAATAAAAGCGGTAAATACTTTGTAGGTTCTTCACCTGAAGTTCCCATTCATTCGAAAAATAAAATTGCTCGCAGATTTAGAATTTTTTTTTAACAATCTGTAAAGGAGAAATGCTAACAGTACTGTGGTTCGTTTAATCAGTTACTTTTATTATGCATTCTTTCATATGATTCACAAATTAAATATTAGTGCTAGATAGAATGTTAGCATTTTATGATGGATTTTATTTTTAAATGCCATGATTATTTTTAATGATTTGGAAACGGATTTGACAAAAGGAAATGCATTTTATAATATGGAACTACCAACATTTTACTGTTATGCAACAGGAAAATTTAAATTTTCCCCTTACTTGCATTAAATGTGTATAAAAATATCTGTAGGGGTAAAGTGAAGTACATTGTCCAATAAAAGTATGTTCAATGTATACAAAAACGCAATGTAACGTAAAGGTAATAAATATTCCTCATACTTTATGTTGTAAGTTAAATAGGAACTAATTTCCATACTAGGATTTTACTCAGAGGGATTAGTCTGAGCGATACTGCTGAGAATATACTACATACAGGGTGATTCAAAATTGTTTTTACAATAAAAGAGGGGTGATAGTACACATAAAAACAAACATTATTAAACAGGAAACCCAGGGTCCCAAACGCTTTCCAAAGGAGATGACCGCCATTAAAGTTTAGGGTCCAAAATTTCAAATAAATATAAAAAACGGAGAAATTGATCGATTGATTTGCAGTTTTCTTTAAAACTATTCTTTATATCTGTATTTCTTAGGATTAAATTATTTGGAAAAATGCCGATAGGGGGCGCTTTAGACTTCAGAGTAACGGATAACTATTTTTTGCATCTCATTAAATGGTTTCGTAAGCTTAGAGTAAAACTTAAATTTTTAACACAAATCTGAATATTTGTGTGTGGTTAAGTAGCACAAACTGAACCGTGTTCAGAGGGTTCAGATTTCTAATGATTATAAAAAACGGAAAGATAGGTCGATTAATTGCGGTTTTCACTAAAACTATTCTTTATGTCGGTATTTTATTGAAAATAAATTATAAAGATAATTTTCCAAAAATGCTGATAGATAGCGCCTTAGATTTTGTAGCAGCGTCAAACTATTTTTAACCGTTATTTTTTTTTTTAATCTCATCAAATGTTTTCAAATGCTTAGACTAACTTTCGAGCTCTAATTCTGAAACGTTGGGAATGTTTAAGTAGCACAAAATTGAACTGTGTTCGAGGGGGGGGGGGTAAATTTCAACTCCTCAATACACTTCAGTTTGCACTTCTTAACCCCTCCCAACGATTCAGAATTTGAGTTCAGAATTTAAATTTAACTCTAGTTCAGTTTGTGCTACTTAACCACTCCAAACTAGTCAGATTTGGACCTCAAAATTTAAGTTTAAGTCTAAGCTTACAAAACTAATTAATGAAATGCAAAAAATAACGGCAAAAAATAGTTGTCCGTTACTCCAAAGTCTAGAGCGCCCTTTATCGCAATTTTGTGAAATTTATCTTTATAATTCATTTTTCAGAAAATGCCAACATAAAGATTAGTTTTAGTGAAAACCCCAAATCAATCGGCCAATTTTTCCGTTTTTTATTCTTATTTGAAAGTTTGTACCCTAAACTTTAATGGCAGCTATCTCCTTTGGAAAACGTTTGGGACCGTTTTTCCCTATTTAATATTGTTTGTCTTGATGTTTACTATCCCCCCTATTTTATTTTAAAAACAATTTATAATCAGCCTGTATAATATAGTATATGATAACTTGCAATAAGTTAAAAAAATGGGATGATACCTTTAATTGGGCATATGCTGCGATAAATTCAAACAATGAAAGTAAGCAAATTAAATCACATGATTACAAAATCTTACATATAAATTCGTAATCACAGTTTAAAAGTAAAGGGAAAGCAAAACATGCATGGATATAAAATTATAAGTACGAAATACTTTAAAAGTAATGTAGAAAATAAAATAAATTGTTAATTTTCTTTAGAAACATACTAATTTTAGACATTAGCTTTAGATCTTTCAAAAGATAAAAATATAATTTTATTTATCAATAAATACATCGTCATTATCATAATAAAAAGATGCATTAATAAAAAAGGTCTATACATTATAAGTGACAGTTAAACATTAAACCTAAGAACGTTTCCGTTCACTCTTGAACATCATCAGTTAGCATACTGAATGGTATTTCTTCTCGAGCTTTTATTTCATTTGAAGATTCGGCTAATCCCTCATTTTTCCTTCTTTTCCTATACTTTCCCTTTCTACCTTCAATTATTTTCGACCATCTGGGATTAGTGATAGCATGGGTAATGTTATTACATATTTTTCCTGTCGAAATGTTGATTTCAATAGTTTCACGGATTAGTGTGTTGTGTAGATTATCGTAGTTGGTTATTTTTGAATATGTAGAGATTTTATTTTTAAAGGTATCTCATGGTTATTTCGTGACAAACCTGTATACATTTTATCATATATTAATTTTGTTAGATGCTTTTTTTTTCTTTCAGCGATTTTTATTTTTGTCATTCCTGTGTATTCATTTTTTTATTCATTTATTCAACTTATTTTATGAACTCCTGCAGTCTGAGTTTCTTCATGTTTTTCAATTTGATTTTTTATTTTCTTGAATAGGGTTATATAAGGAAGGGGTATTGGAATATGTTAACGTATTTTTTTTTAATTATCTTTGGATTTTAAATGCTATTTTACTCATATATAGAAAGGGGGGAGTGTATCTGATATTTTCTTGTGCGGGTTCGATTCGGACAATTCCTTTTGCAGCTTTTCGAATAAGTTCATTAATTGTTTTCTTGGTGTGCCCTGAATTTAAACCAATATTTTCAATTATTTTTAATTCTTTATTTAAGGATTCTTCTGTTGAACATGCATGTAAGGTTCTATTTATGTATGAATGGAGGGCTGCTAATCTATATGGTAATGGAGTATTGTCTTTATATGAAATTATGTTAAAGTTTTCTGTCATTTTTGTATAGACCGTAGTGTATTTTATTAAATTAATGAGTTATTTTTACATCTAAAAATGCTATTGAATGATATTCTTCTTCTTCTACAGTAAACTGGATATTTTTATTAAATGAATTAACATTATTTAGGAGGTTATCTAGGGTAATGTGTTTGGTAGCTGTAATAAAAATATCATTCACGTATCTAAGCCGTAAACGGATTTCCCTTTTATGTTCATTTATAATAATTTTTTCAAGGTTTCTGAGTTTCCAATCAGCTACTATATAAGAGATTGGCGATCCCATAAGAACACATTTGTTTTGTTTCTACATTTTGTTGTTGAATTAGAATTAGCTTTTCAAAGATGTTATTTGTTGCACTTCGTAAATTCGTATTTATTTTAGGTTGTGTATAATGGATTTTAATACCATCATTAATTACGCTTGTCATTTGTTTTCAATTGATTGGTAAATATAGGATTTTAACATCTAAACTTACCATATAGTCGTCAATATTTGGTTTATATTCTTTTAATTTTTGTATAAAATTCTTTGTTCAGTTTACAGAAATATCTGAAGGTAGGGGGATCATTTTCATACACTGTTTCTTCATGTGTTTAATTACAATTCTTGGGAGACTGGGGTTTTCCGTTAATCAAGAAGGATGCCTACAATATAATTAAAAAATACATTGACTCAGAGGGTGTTAATGAACCTCCTCTGTTTACTAATAATGCTCCATAATTTAATATAATCAATGCTTTCATCTAGATACATTCTTTATAAGTGAGAGTAATATGTAGTTTTAAACGATCCCGTTCCATTGTTAATAGAATCGTTAGAAAAATCAGAAACGCTATAAAGAGTTTACTTTTTTATTACACATCGATATCTGAAATCGACGAAACTTTGTCACAATTCGTCTTTGAGAGCATTTAAAGCACATTTGTTTTTAGCTGACAAAGTTATCCGGAACCCGGGGTAACGTCTGTCATTTTTTCCCCTTTTACAATATTTTGCACATACATTTAAATATCACTTTGATGTTGAAGGGAATCATTATGTAGGTAAGCTTGGAATTTTTTAGACCCAAATTCGATGATTTAAAAAGGTCTTAGTACAAAAATATGTCTGAAACGTGAGAAAGTAACCCCAGTTCACGGTACATTCTAAAAGAAAGTATATGCATAAATAAAAAAAATATTTTGATGCACATAAATGAAACAAATATCACCTGTAAATAAGTTATCTACTGAAAAAAAAATGCATGTAAACATTGGATCATTTAATAAGTAAAAGAAATAAACTTCATATTTATCAATAGGAAAAAAACAGAGAATGATTTCTTACTAATTTAAAAATAAAATTTAATAAATTAAATTAATCAAATTTCGGAGTCCAATTCGATATCAACATATCCTGTCAAATATATATTCTTTTTTATATGCGTTTTGAAGTATATTCTGTAAAAATGCACTAATTTTTTCTGCACGTATAGTAGAGACTATTTTCTTTTTTTTTTTTAACTGAAAACGAAATAGCTTGTCTTTTCTTATAGGTAAAATGATTTTTAAAATACGATGTAAAACATTCGATTTTTTCGTATTATTATCATTTTTCGTTACATACATTATGTATTAAAAGTAAGATTGATTAAAAATTCGAAAGGAGATTTTAATTAATTAGAGCGGAGTTTTTTTATTTTTTTTATTATTTTAGATTTAATGTTAATTTTTTATATTTTTTTTTATTTTCATGCTTATTGATGGGATTTTATTCCTATTGATTACTTTTATGCATATTTTTTATACTTTTATTTGACTGAATAATTAAAGTTATGCTTATTTTCTATTTATATTTTAAATTATTTCCTTAACCTCCTTAGTCCTAAGAACAAGTAAGGTAACCTAGGATAATAACGCCACGTTAAGGTTCTACCAATTTTCACGGCTCAGTTTTAATTTGTATTTTTCAAACAAATATATGATTTGATCCAGCAACTCATTGACTATCTATATAAAAAAAATAATTTAACAGATATGTATTCATAAAATGTAATGGCGTGATTTCTTGACCAATGCTATTTGGCGTTATTACCCACCTATATGGGTAATAAGGCCATGCAAACAAAAACTATGAAATAAGATGGAATAATTGCATGCAGATTGCCCAAATCTAAAAATACAAACTCTACAAAATTAGAAATTGACAAATTGCATTCTAAGCTATTGAAAATGTTAAATTTTTTGTGAAAGTCTAAGAAAAATAAAAGTGTGGTGTGTGTGCGTGTGGGGGGGGGGGGGGTTAAGCAAAAGAATATCAGACCGTGAGCTTCTTTTTGCTTAAAAAGGACCACTTAAAGAGAATTATTAGAAACATTGCACAGTTTTAACTGTGTTTATTTGAATCAGTATTTAGGATGTAGCTCGGTCACTGTAGGGAATCAACCGGGGTATTAATACCAAGGATTGGCGTTATTACCCCGTTATAGTTATTGCGCTGTACATTTTAAATTTCAAATTATCTCGAGAAGATATCCAAAATCTTCAACAACATTTTGAAAGTACATGAAATGTACTACAAATTTGTGTAATTAACAAAGTATTTCCGGACAAAAAAATAGTCTTCACATCACAAAACGTATCTCGCAAATTTTAGATCAAGCGTAAATTTTAGTTGCTTGTAAAAACAATAAGACATAAAAATGAAACAAATTAACTTGAAACTGTTTTTTGCGATTTATATGACTCGAAACCCTTCTGCGCAGAGCACATGGATGTCATTTATCAGATTATTTCATAATTATGCAAAATATTAGCACTTGGCGTTATTACCCCGCCTGGCTTTATTACACCAGGACATCTTATTACAAGCGACCACAAAAACTGGATGCAGCAACATTTCCAAAGATATATCAGTCGATATGTTGATTCTTGTGATTTTCCAAATTCAGAGTCTGCTTCCATGCATACCTATTCCTTATAGATTTGTTTCTTGTTTGTAAATATTCTGTTATTTTGGCGTACTGCGCATCCTTTAGACATAATAATACCAAAACTTTTCAAACAAAATATTAACCTTCGAATTCCATGCCTATCATGATTTTCCCATTCAAGAAAGCTATGGGGTGGTGTACATATATAACTTAACACTTTTGTGGGGAAGAGGAGACTGGCACTTAATGTTGGAAAATATACGTAAGAGAGAACTTATCTTTTGATATCATTACACTTTTTTATCAAACAAAAATTTACTTTTTTTTGGTAATTTTTTATTTACATTTCTTATCTTAATTTTTAGTCTGGTTAATCGTTTTTACGAAAATAAAAAGTTATACTTGAAATAATTAAATGATTATTTCATTCCAAAATATATAATAACGCAACGTTATTAATATCCTCCTGATAATGTGCCTGTAAATCGTTGTTAAGAAAATCGAATCGAACATATACTTGCTGCTTTTGTTAGTAAAAAATGGAAGAAAATGTCATCCAACTGTTTTGTTTACAAAAATTTCTTTTTAGCAGTGTAAAAGTGGGAAAGTGCAAGGAGACAATATTGCTGATTACAGTACAAAATAACAAAAAATCTATTATTTAATATGTAGCGTAGCCTTGATTTATCTAATACGATTCCGATAGTAGATGGAAAAAGGACTGTTTGATATTTTTTTATTCATTAACCCGCGGTTAGTCGCGCGTCGGTCTTTTCGCCGCTCGAATTCTTTCTCTTCTGATTAACCCATCTCCCCTTAAAATTACAATGGTGAAATGCCGTGTAGCAGACCTTCACTGTTCGACCTTCTGCCTAGAGAAATTACAAGTCATTCCTACGATTTTTCATGCTTTTATTGTATTTCAAAGTTAAATTCGGTCTGATTGACCAGCATGCGATTACTCACGTAGCCGATGTTTTTTTTCGTCCTAGCAATCTTCCTTCCTACTCCCCCGAATTTCTCAGAAGGGTGTTTCTTGGAATCGGGGAGTCCCGTTTCCTCTCCTTTTGTTTTTCTCTTTCTGCTGATAATATTTGATTTCTGAAAACTGTTTCTTAACGATTCTGTTCTAGGGAAAATTATGAACTATATAAATATATAAGTATAAACTCAACAACCTAATTTTTTAATATAGTATGTAAGAATAAGCAGGGATAAGTAATAAAAAACCGCTTACTTTGTTATTTAAGCTTATGAATACTGCGGGAATAAATTTTCAAATTATTTTTCCGAAAAATACGCGTAAAATGGTTATGTTTAATTTAATAAAGGACTATAGAAATAAAATAAAAAAAATTGCTCGATCTGCGAAGACTGAAAGATGTAGTTTTTGCACAATAAATCAGAAAAGAAGGCAAAACAAATTTGTCAACACTGTAGTTTGTATATCTGCAAAGAACATACTTACAATATATGTGTCGAGTGTGCTAAATAATGCGAATTTTCTAATGTATATTAAAGCGTATACAAGTAAAAAACCCTTTTTTTTTCCTTGATAATTCAGGTAATGTTTATAAAATACAAGAAATGGATAACTACGTTTCTAAAATATGTTTGTTGCTTATACAAATACACATTATTCAACAACGCCATAGCAATTCTTTTTTTTAACCGAATTTAAAGAGTGCCTAGAACAAAATTCATTGAAATTGAATTATACGTTGATAAATATTGTAAATAATTATAAAATAATATTTATTTACATTAAATATTGCATCTTTTAACATTGATTGGCGCCAAAAAATGAAACATTGTCAAAATCAATGTTGACAGTTCCCCCCTCCCCCCCCCAAAAAACAGATTTATATATATCAAATTTAATATCTACATTTGAAAGTTTATACAAAATTTATTCTCTTTTAATTCGATATTTATTGTATCTTTACAATTTCAGTCTCAGTATGTAATAATTTTTACCCCTTTTACAAATTTTGAAAAAAAAGTTATTAATATATTATTTATTTTCTTATTTTATATTATTCATATATTTTCATTTGGTGCATATAAATTTTTCATTAAAAAAAAGAATCAATGAAAAAAAAATATATAAAATAAAATAAAGAAATGAAATGTAGCTACTGCTTTTATGTTACTAATTACAAAGAAGGGATTATTTTATCTATTTTATCTGCTTTTTTTATATCTGTATCGATATGGTAGTAAAAATATTTAAGATTTATTTTTTCAACATTAATTGGCTCCAAGTGTCAGTCTACCGTTACAAAGAACTTCAGTGCGTTGCTGTTTTTTCAAAACAATCTGTATCACGATTTCAATGTTATAACTGAAAGTATCTTTTAATTCGTTATTCATTGTATCTTTAAAATTTCAGTCAGATTATATAGTAATTCTTATCTTTTTTACAAACTTTGAAATAAAAAAAAGATGAAACGAAGTTATTAGAAAAAAATATTATGTATATATTACTTTATGTTATTCATAGATTTTCATTTGGTGTAAATATATTTTCTCATTTGAGAAAAATTACTGAATTATAAAACCTCTAAGGTTTTACATACAAAAAAGAATTACGACGATACGAAGTATATTTAGGAAAAGGAAAAAAATATGAAAAGTAGCTCCTGTTTTAATGTTAATAATTTAAAATAGGGTTATTTTCTCTTCTATTCTTACATTTGCGTCGAAAAAGTAAGAAAAATTATTCTTGAGATGTATTTTTTCAACTTCAGTTGGTTCCTAGTACCAGATTACCGTCAAAACTAAACTGACTGCATTGCTGCCCTTTCAAAAAATATGTATCACGATTTCAAATTTTCAAAAAACTGAAAATATTTTTTTATTTATTTTCCATTGTATCTTTAGAAAATCATTCAGCTTGTATAATAACTTATATCATTTTTGCATTTTTTAAAAAATAATTATTAAAACATTTATTTAAATGTTAAGCAAATATATACTTAACGTAAATGCGTACTAATCGATATAACATATATCTTTTCGCATTCAAGCAATACTTCCCCCTTGAATTCTCTGTTTTCGATCTTCGAGGAACAACGGCACTTTTCCTCTGCTTCTTCGGCCAAAAGGGAAAGGCGGCGAATAGACCGAGCGCGACTAATGACGTTCGAAAAAAAGCCGCGACTACTCTCGGGTTAATTGTGCATTTCGGAAATGTACAAATTGGCTGCACATCTTTTTATTATTATTATTATTATTATTAAATACTTTAAAATTTTAAGAATTTCTTTAAATGTTTTTTGATATAAACGTTTATCTTATATAACAGTGATAGTTTATGAATTTCTTCTCTACATCCAAATTAGAAAAGTAGGCTAAGAAATATATATATATATAACAATATATGTATATCATAGTAAGCATATAAAAAAGGGGAAAATATAAAAAAGAAAAAGGCACTGATATCGATATTATAAAGGATATGAGCAGATGAGAACAAGCCATATGTGATGATATGCCGGAAAGTTGGAAAGGTATCCGAAATTTTCAAAATGTTGTTATACTTATATATTTAAAGTTACTTCCACGCAGGTTCACCTGTAAAATCAACTAAATCATCATCTTCATATTACTACTCGAAGAGTATGCGCAATACGACAAAATAATAGAATTTTTACAAATACGAAAAATATTGAAGAAAAACGGTGTATATGTAAACATTCTTTACTTTGCTGTTCTACGCATCCTGCCCGAGTTGAAGTGTTACGAATTAGCCAGTAAATTGATAGGATTTAATCTCCTCAAACGTAATCAGTAAAAGTTGGGAATATTTTAAATAATTGCTAGCATTATTTTTTGTTTTAAATCAAACAGTTCATCTTGGATTACAAAGAATTTTTTTTTTCTAAGAGCACATATTTTGTAATTTCGGGTTTGTGTAAATAAAATAATTTGCATTAATAATTTTTTTTTGTTTATTTTTTTGTTAAAGTTTGAGAATAAATGAAAAAAATTATATAATCGGAACAAAGATACTCTTCAATAATTTTCGTTAGTTGAAATATTTTAACTTTTGTACTTTTAAAGAAAATTTATTTCTAAAATAATTATGTGGCATCAGTGATTATTTCAAGGACAATTGAAGGTCAGGAAACAAACACTGCACTTTATACTACCATGGTAAACCTTATTACCACATATATTATTGTAATCATGTTTATCCGGTTGCATCCTTTCTCTGACTGAAAATATTTATATTTATCTTCTTGGAACAAAACTTTATTCATTGTATGTTATTTTTCTTGACTGTAACATAATATTTTAGCTTAAATATTTTATTACTTGGATGAAAGTCATATGAGTATTTGGAAAAAACAGGCTTAAAAATGTATATGAAGAGATTTATAATGAAATTTTGGATACATTATGTAAACCACCTGTTTGTAGATTAGTTAAATTCTTCGCTTGCACATAAATGGTATTATACAAAATGGCAACATATTTGCACAATTTTGAGGAAATTAAATCAGGAGCCCCACAAGATGAATAAGTGTGATCCAACTTATCTCATATATACAACGCGTTTAGAAGGAAAACTCATTGAAGAAGGAATTACTGAAAACATAAGTAACAATTAACAAAGTAATTTAAATACTTGAGCAGGATATAAATATAAATAAAAAACTCACAAAAGTGTAATACGTTATAAATTAATTAAATTATGCTTATTTTATAAATTTAAAATTAACATATTACATAAACTAGTTAGAATA
This sequence comes from Maratus speculifer, assembly GCA_964019185.1. Taxonomy (NCBI): domain Eukaryota; kingdom Metazoa; phylum Arthropoda; class Arachnida; order Araneae; family Salticidae; genus Maratus; species Maratus speculifer. The sequence continues at coordinate 254,103,774 of OZ025297.1, forward strand.
TCCCCTTAAATAAAATTCCGTGCGGAAAAATATCAATTCTTCTAGATTTTTTTTTTATTTTTTTTTTTTTTTTTTTTTTTTTTTTTTTTTATAAAAAAAAAAAAAAAATCCGCATAAATATAAAATTTACAGTGTACAAATATGAAACAATCATCAGTGTTAAGCAATCACAAATCGAGGTTTGCGCTCAAATTACTAATGTTCGTACGATTATGAACAAATTTTAATTATCATTACTAAATATTTTAAATTTATAAAGAATGTTTTTTTTTTCTTTTTACACAATATGACTAAATATCTACCAATGAAAAATATGTTTCATATACGAAGCTGCAGCTACTTGATTCACATACCGTGGGTTTTTTAATACATTAATTTGGAAATATTTATGTTCAATTTTGATATTGTAATTAATAAGTGTATTATTATAATCAGAATACATCGTATCAACAAATACTAAAAATTTAAGAAAAAAAGAGAGAAAGAGAGAGAGAAAGTGATACAGAAATGAAAAAAAAGATCTTTTATTAAAATTTAAAATGTTAGTTAAAATATAAATAATGCTTTTTTAGTAATAATAAAAAAAGGAAATATCTTTATTCAAGTAAAATAAATCTACAAAAAAGCATTTTTTATCAAACATATGCAACTGGATTTTAATGTTTTCTATGAGAATGAAATATGTTTTTTTATAATATAAAAAAGCAAGCTGAATCGCAAAATTACATATTCCAAAGGATAACTTTTTATTATACTTTTTTTTCACGATTTCCACCCAAGAAGCTACTTATTTAAACAAAATGCTTTATGCTCTATCATTAGCTAAAGAATGAAAAAAATGAAAAAAAAAATCACTAAAAAAATAAAAGCTGATTCATAATCTTGATTTTTTTTTTTTATTAATTTCCCTAAAAGAAAAATAAAGCTGAAAATGTGCTTGAAAACTGTATAAAAATATTTTTTATGTTGCATTTTTAATATGAAAAAATTAAACTTTATAAAAAATGCTTATTTTTAAAAGTTTAATCAGGGCAATATTCTACTTTTTCACATAAAAAAATATACCTGTTTGAAATGAAATTAAAAAACTTCACTCGAAAGAAAAAAAAAAAAAAAACTTTAAACTTGTAATTTTTTTAAAAGTTTCATAGTATAATTTTTAATTCTCCAGTAATATCTGGCTTCAATTTTTGCAATTTAAGCTTTTTTGGATAAAAGGAAATGTTTCTTACTTTTCAATTTCTCAATGTACAGTGTCACAAAAAAATAATGACAATCATTAATGAATATAAAGTTTTTGACAAATAATCCTTAATAAATCATTAATTAGTAATGTTTGTTTTTATCTTCCTCTATCGTTACAAAAAGAAAGTATTGGACTCGTGAAATATTTCGATTTCCGATTTTCGATCGATTTATACGTCTCCTTATAAGGTCCTGAACACATGTTAATGATTTTTAGAGAATATTTGTCTGTGAGTCTGTCTGTCACTCTGTCATTCCATTACTCATTCGGTCAGTCATTCTGTCAGTCTGTATTTAACACACATAAAAAAATCGGCGCTCAATCAGAAGAGCAAACGTACACAAAGCTTTAAATTCTGTTAGAGCTTGATATAAACTAAAGCTCATTAGATTTTGGTGCACATCATTCAACAGGTGGCACTGATATGCTACATTATTCACAATTACTACGATAGCCCTATATCGAAAAGTAATATACGTATTTTCGTAAAACTTAAAATTCTCTTAGTCCTTGGTATAAGTTGGTGCTGATTACCATTTGGAGCAAATCGCTCAACAGGTGGTGTTACTATGTAGCATTATTCATGATGATTTCAACAGCTCTGTCGCAAGAACTAGAGCACAAATTTTCTTTAAACGTCAGATTCAGTGCTGATGCACCCTGATAAAGATTCGTGTTTTTTTTATTTTTATTGTAAATAACCTTGCAGAAAGCGTTGCTTTAGTGATTATCGATTTTACTTTTTCACGATTTTGCAATTGCACTATCTCAAAAATAAATGCAATTTTCATCAAACGTCAGATTCAGTTAGTACTTCATAAATAGATTAATCTTGACCAGTTTTAGGTGTACATCACCTAAAACGTAGTGCTCAATCGCATAAACAATTGCGCTTCTATGTTGCATTTTTCAGAATATATTAACATGTGTGAGATAGAAGAAAATTTTGTGATTTCCACAACCTATTAATTTACTATTAATTAATTTTACGCAATTGCTTCACTTTACGAAAATGGCTTTTATAATTTTACAGAAAAATTTCTTTTATAATACTATAGAACTATGGTCCGTTTCTCAATAAGTTAGCTTAAAACGCTATAGGAATACCTGTAGAAATATTTCAGAAATACCTAAAGAGAAAGTGTTTAATAAAAGTTTTAAAAAAATCTGCTCTACAGACATTTCTATTGGACTTCAACAGATATGTCTATACCTTATAAACTAGTCTATAGAAAATTGTGTCATAATTCTAAAGGGATTTATAGGATTTTTTTCTATAGAATTCTAAACGCATTTTCATAAGAGTATATTTGGTTTTTACAGAAAGTTACCCTTTAAAAAATATATCAGTATTGGTTGAAGTCTTTCTCTGTAATTTTGAACCAATTTTTTATATCGATGTATTACTATTCTGTTTTTGTATGCTTTTGTATTGTTATTGTCTTGTCTTTTTAGGACATAAATACATATCCCCGATGTTTGTAAATCTAAGGCTTTAAGATTTACAGGAACTTTTTTTTAAAATAAAAACAAAACTTTAGGTTTTTTATGCGTTGTTCCTACATTGTGTTATTATTATAAAATTGGACTTTGTAATTTTTCACGGTATAGCATTTACACAATTGTATGTAAATAAATACTTTTTATTTGCACGCATGGCTTCGTTATTTTTCCTTATTATTTATTTTATTAAATATAGAAAATATTTTGTTTATAATTTAAACTGATTTTAAATTTAATACTATATTTTATACTGGATGTTTGGTTATCAGACAGACAAACTTGATGGAGTTTTAGGGAGCACAGATATTACTCGAAATAACATAGCAATGCAGGGTCACAAATGACGTATTTTTGAGCTATGATTCATAGAAATAGAGAGAGAAAAAAAGTTAATGGGACAAAAATCATTTTACTGAAAGATTGTCTTACTGAAGGTGTTTTATATTAGGATTAGAAATCGTCAGGCAGGATTGACAGTAGATTTGGATGGTAGTCCTTGCATTCTGTCTTTCACTGAATGGCTTTAAGCATATCTATGAATTATGACAGGATCGCCCTCCACGCGAACTTCTGTTCAACGCCAACTGATGCAAATGTATAAGTGCCTGTCTGAAAACTTTTTCTGCTTCTTGTCTGGTTTGAATCCACAACTATAAAATACGCAATACAGAGTTACAGGCATATAAAACAAAACAAAGAATTGTAATTTTATTAATCACATAAAATAACTTTAAAGAATATATTTGTATAAGTTTAGGTGTTATTACATTTTGGTAAGTGCAATTTAAAAATTAAATTTGATTGTTCAGGTTTTTTGGTTTGGTCATAATACGTCATCTGCTGTAAATATTACTGAAATAGCATTTTTAACATTGTCGATATTGGATGTCAGTTACTGGAAAATGACTAAATAAACATCTCAGTATTATAGGACCCCAAATCCGGAATGCTCGGGACCACTGCTTTTCCGGATTTTAGGTCATAAAAAATGGATTTACAAACGGAAATAAAGTGATAGAATTTCGGTAAACATTATATTTTGCATAAGATTTATACTTTAAGCTTTTAAAAGCACATAGTTAAAGTATAATATATTTTAGAAAAAGCAATTATTAATTAAAAAAAACATAGTTAATACTGCCTTAATAATAATAATAATAAATACTTGAATTCAAAAATTCCCATAGAAAAAAGAAATATCGAAAATGTGCTTACCTAATCTTAGAAAAAAAAAATAAATATAACAAAGCATAAATTATAGCTACTGTTAAAAGAGGAAATGTCAGTTAGCGCTCTGCAGCTATCCAGAGTGAGAGACCCGGATCTCCCCCCCCCCTCATGTCGTTCAGCATTTATTGTAGTTGTTGGTTCCCATATTGCACGCTTTTTAAAGTGGGTTATTCTACGTACAATAATAATAAAGCCGACAATTTTTATTTGTCTGACGCTTTGAACATGACAGATAACTTCAATTGTTTCATCTACTTATGCTTTTCTCTCAGCAACACCTCTTTTATCTTATAGAGTTGAATAATTTATTCTTGGGTTGTAAAACTTTTTTATTCTAATCCCATAATCAGTTCATCTGCCAGACTAATGCACTTATCTATGGGAATGTTTGTAGCTTTCTAATGATCGGCGTCGTCATCGATGGTTTCATAAACATCATCATTATTTTCTGGATTTAAAATCATGTCGTAAATCTGTAAGGCTGTTAGCAAATATGTTATAGGTACATGGTTATCTACATTGAAACAATCTTCAATTGCTTCTTCATCCAAACTTACGTTGGATGTGTACATCATGGATTTTGCATAATTCAGCAGGTCTTGAATGAGGGTCTTTTCTGCGGAAACTGAAAACCCACAAAATTCACAATTACTTTATCTATCATCAAAACTGGTTAAAGATAGTCATAATTTATGTCATCCATTTATAAGAGTTTTCTCACGAATGCTTTGCCAAGCACTAGCTGCCAGCCATAACGCATCTTTCACATAATTTTTTTTTTGGATTTACAATACGCCACTACCACTATTGCATGCAATTAGCATCGCTTTTATAAATACTTTCTTGTAGAGGTATTTGAAGCTTCTTAGAATTCCTTGATCCATTGGTGGGATAAAAGAGGTGCGGTTGGGTGAAAAATAATGCAAAAAAACATTACTCTCTTCTACAATTCCTGAACTAGTGTGAGTTGGTCTGTTATCGACCAAAAGAAGTATTTTGCAGTCTTCTGGAAGACCTTTTTTCTGGCAATGGTCACAAGTTTCGGAACAAAATGATTTTCAAACCATTCTTTGAATATTTCCGCTACCATCCATGCTCGTTTATTAGTTTATTGAGGAACTGGCAAAATGTTAATATCTTTTAAAGCTCTTGGATTTTTACTTTTGCCTATAATTAATAATTTACATTCATGGGTTCCGGCAGCATTTGCGCATGCCATAACAGTAAATCTTTCCTTGGAGTCTTTAAATCCAGACGCTAATGTTTCCTCAGGCATCACATAGGTTTTTCTGGTCTTGTACCGCCAAAACAATGCAGTTTGTTCTGCATTGTAAACTTGTTCTGGCGAAAGTTTCTCCCTGTTGAAGATTTCCTCAAAATCTTTGATGAAGGAATCGGCAGCTTCAAAATCCGCTGATGCCTTTTCACTCATTATTAAATGTAATCCATAACGCTTCTTAAACTTGCTGTATTATCCTGTTAAATAATCACAGGGAGTAGAAATGTTTAACTCGGCATGAATTTTTTTTGTCTGTGCCATAATAATTGCACGGTCTAATGGAAAGTTTTGTGATCGTCGTTGCCAACACTATTCCATTAATACTCTATCAACATCAATAGTTTTTCGATGCGGTATTAAATCTGGAACATCGCTTTCGCAAAAGCTTTAAAACTCTTGTCTCATTGTTTCTTTAAATCGTAAACGGTCGGTGTTTCGACGCCATACTCTTTCCACACATTTTCTACCGAAATGCTGCCATCTAATTTCTTTAATAACTCCACTTTATTAGCAATGGTCAGAGAAGAATGCTTCTTTTTAAAAGAAGCTAAATTTGACGTTGCTTTGATTCATTCATTTGATACGGAATTCCAGATGTTTAATAAAGAAACAAGTACGTAGGGCCGCCATTTTTCGACCTGCAGAAATAGTTTTATATGAAATACATTTTTTTCGTTCTTGAGAAAAATACAGCATTTTTTCTTTACGTAAAGAAAAAGTTTCGGATTTCGTGTCTTCCGGATTTGAGGTCCCATTTTGTAATAGATATCCTTCTTTAAACCTTAAAAATAAACAAAACTTTGTAAATGGTTATTAGTATTAAAAAAAACTTTTCTATTGCTTAAAAAAACCCTTCAAATTTCGCAATGAAAGAATATATATATACATATATATATATATATATATGTATGTGTGTGTGTGTGTGCATATATTAAATGAAATCTCTTTGCATTTTCATTAAAACAGTGGAACATCGAAATGTTATTTTCTACTGTCTGGTTGGTTTGATTAAGTGTGTCAGCGATACAAAATTGTAAAATATTCAATGTGGAGTGATGAAAAAATATCATAAAAGCTAATTTTTTATATAAACCATAGACATTGAAAGTTTTCCAACTGTCACATCTGCCCTATATATTTAAAAAAAATAACTGTTTAAATATCGACAAATTTTAGTAAACGTCGCATCCGCAATAGTAAGTCTGCCACAACCTAACAAAGAGTCTTATTCTGGACAATTTCATAAATTAACATTAATTGACATATTGCTAACATTACTGGTTATATCTTATTCATTTACTCCTTCTCTTGTACAGGAATAATAATAAAGATATTTTCATTCTTAATATCGTTACATCAGGAAAGTTAATCTCCTTTTTAAGTTCAAATTTTTGAAATGACATCTTAATAGATTTAAAGCAAATTTAGGATACAAACATGCATTTTGAAGTAATTATATTTTCATAATCCTAGAAAACATTTTTATGATGCACAAGATACATTTTCATTTCTTTGTAAATCTGCCTAATGTCTAAAAAAATTTTACTTTTTATTTACAAATGGCATGACAGTTAACATACAAAGATTTTAAACAGTGGATAAAAATTTAATGTTGTCTTTTTTAAGTATTGTACATGATTTTTAATGTACAAATTTATTCGAATGTCCATCAGATCTTCAAATGAAATAAATAAACATCATCAAATTATGACCATCCTAAGCTAATTTATCTACTGTAATGCTCAGACAACAAGCGTTACTTTATGCTGTGTGTATTAGAATGTAATCGGAAGATATATATATATATATATATATATGTGTGTGTGTGTGTGTGTGTGTGTGTGTATGTGTGTGTGTTTGAGTGAGTGAGTGTGTTTAAAATAATACATATATAAAATAATACATATAAATACATAATATATAAAATAATACATATTTAGATTAGAGTCACTAAGTCAAAGCATTCAAGACAAATTTATAATAGAAAAATACTGTATATTTTGAAATCCAAACTTATGCCTCCAAATCATGTGATCAAAAGCAAATGTCACTCGAAATTTAACAAAAAAGGAGTAAAATTTCTAAAATTTAATAATAAAAGATAACATGAAGCTCTGTTTATTTACTTTTTTATTTTAGGTTCAATATTTTTTTCTACAAACGTGAAGTAACAAAGAAAATCCGTTTAGATTCTGAATAAAAATATTAAAGATTTAGTATTGATTTTATAAACCCCGAGCTGGTATATTTAATTATCTTGAAACGCTTGACTGGACTTTAATAAAATTTTGAAAATATTATTCTTCTTTACTGTTTCTTCGTAAACGAATATTTGCTTGAACAATTCACTTACGAGAGCAAAATAACAATTCTTCTTTTATATATTTCTGTTTTGGTTAAAATTTTGTCTTTTGCGTTTCTCCTTTATGCTTTTTATTTTAATTTTACGAGACTTTGTGTTTACTGCGAAACATAATAAAAAAATCCCTTTCTCAAAAGATTTTTTTCTTATCAACCATTTTCCTAATATATTCTCCCATCTGTTGTCAAATGCAAAATTCAATATACATCTCAGAATAAAATAAGCGCAATTCTTTGTAAGCGTTTTTTTTTTCTTTGTCTATTTAATTTGTTTATTCAATGTAACTTATAGACTGAAATTTTGTATTTTGCTTTCATCTATATTTCTCTAAAAATTTATATTAATTAATTATATTATATATATATATATATATATAATATTAACATGAAAAGTATGTTTAAAAATTGTACTAAATTTAGTTTTCTGCTAAATAGATATTTTTAACCCTTTCGGGTTCAGATTTCTAGACACTTTCAAGTCCAGAAACTCAATAGTGGATCATGAACAAATTGAAAAATAACAAATACCCGTTGGCTGACAATTTCAACAATAATGCATCAAAAGCCTTAGAACTGTGTGCTATGATTTAGTGACTTATTGCAATATAAACTGTTCATTTTTATTATTACGTCATGTATACTTATTAAATAAGATTTTCCTAAAAACAATGCAAAGTTTTGCTACTATTTTGTATAAATTTTGCAATGGTCTCAATATTTGTTTTGCAGAAAATATAGTAAAAAACCTTGTACACAATAATTGGTAATCAAAATTACAAATTAACAAAACTCTTATGAAAAAGGAGCAGGATGACTAAATAATGTTTCATTGAACATGCGCGATTGCTCTAAAAATATTTGCATAATATAATAGCAAAATATATAGAGCAACTTATAAAAAACATTTCCTGAATATTCTGAATATTATCGTGTATAGAATAAGATTAAAACACATTGTTCCCTAAAGGAAGCAAAAAGATGAGGCTGTATCCGTATATCCTTTGATCAATGTTAATACAACATGCTCAATATTGAGCGTACTTCTATGTTTGGATATAACCGCTCATTTATAACACAATGTAATGTAATATATATATATATATATATATATATATATATATATATATATATATATATATATATATATATATATATATATATATATATATATATATACAATTTCTATTTAAGAAAAATACCCTGTACTAATAGTTTTAAAGACCTTTAAAATATACACCTTCACAATAATTTCTCCAAAAAATTGTAGCACTAAACTAATTAAAAAGGCGATGATTGGGTGCTCTGTATTTCTTCATTTGTTAACCACAGCTAAACTTACCACTTTTCTAAATATAAGGGGAGATGAAAAAAATGTACAGAAAAAGAAATCATTACTTATATATATATATATATATATATATATATACACTGCTCAAAATAATTAAAGGATATTGCAGTTTTAGGTGGATTTTGTATCTGGGAAACCCTTTAGCTGATTGATACATGGTCGACAGACATAATAGGTTATATGAGAATAAATTACACATGTTTGGCAGAAAAAAATGCATTTTATTGCGCATTTGTGTACAAAAGGAAAAAAAACAATTTGTGCACATGAGAAAAAAGAATAAGAAAAGGTGTTTTCTTTAAAGAAAATCATTTTCAGTAGGGGGTATGGTTTCCACGGGCGGCCAGCAACGTTGAACACCTTTGAGGCATGGACTCAATGAGGCTATCAATGACGAGTTAGGGTATTCTGCCCCACTCTTCCAGGAGAGCGCTTTCTAGTTCTTGGACAGTTTGTGGGGGTTGTTGGCGGCCCGAAATTCATCTTCCTAGCGCGTTCCAAACGTGCTCGATTGGATTAGTGTATGGAGAACACGCTGGACATTCCATTCGAACGATTCCTTCCTCGAAAAGGAAATCCTCCACCAGGTTTGCACGATGTGGCCTGCAGTTACCGTCCATTAAAATGAAGTTATCTCCGATTGCTACAGCGTAAGGGACTACAATAGCTCTAAGGATCTCATCCCTATATCGGCGACCAGTCAGAGCTCCATCTCGAATGATGTAGAGGTCAGTGCGCCCGTCAATGGAGATGCCACCATACACCAACACTCCTCCACCGCCAAATCTGACACTTTCGTGCACGAACGCATGATTATTCTTACTGCCACGGTCCCTCCAGATGAAAATACGCCTATTATCCGGATGCACAGAAAAACGGGACTCGTCAGAAAACAGAATATTGCATCATTCATTTCTTCTCCAGTTGACATGCTCTGTTGCCTTTTCCCTGCGGTCGCGACGATGCCTTGATGTCAATTTAACACATACCATCGGTCGACGAACATACAGACCTACAGCATGGTGCCGGTTTTGGACAGTCTGAGTTGAAATCGTGGTGCCTGTAGCCGAGCGAAAGTGTTGTTGGAGAAGAGTAGCGTTCATGTTTTGGTGTCTCCGAGCTGTTAACGCTAAATACCGATCTTCATTGGGCGTTGTTGCCTGTCTACAACCTTGCCCTGGTCTTCGGCCTGCACATCCACTCTCCAAAAAGCGGTTCCAGATCCTGGAAATGACACTTTGTGACACTCCAATGGCTTGCGCTACTTCGGCTTGAGTTTGGCCCCCTTCTAACCTACCAACAATTCTCCAAGCTTCTGAATCTGTCAAATGATTTGGCTGAGATATCGTACTCATCGAAACAAAGTAATCACTGAATGCCGATCATCCTTGTCTTCATTCTCTTTTTTCCAGTTTAAAGTCAAATTTCATTCGCTGCCGCTGAAGCGACGTTTTTGATGTCGAACTCAAAATTTGCATACTCCACAGTTTGAAAACCAGAAAAATTTTCATTTGTGATTCTCTTCTTCTATTTTCGGCAAAAAAATTTCGTTTATATATTTATTTTATATAAACCTTCAAATATCCTTTAATTGTTTTGAGCAGTGTATATACCGGGTGTTCGAAAAATGACTGATGGATTTTAAAATTCAATAACTTGCAAACGGTGACAACTATTTAAAAAAAATTGCAGGAGGGTTATATATAATGTCAGGAGTCTTTTTACCGTAATTTTTTATTTTAGTTCGAATTTCAAACATTACGTGGCGCTGACGGCGATTGAAAGCCAGGTCGACTCTTCACTCAGCACTGATCACCTGGCCTTCAATCGCCGTCAGCACCACCTATTGTTTGAAATTTGAACTAAAATAAAACATTACGGTAAAAAAGCTCCTGTCATTATACATAACCCTCCTGCAAAAAAATTTTAAATAGCTGTCACCGTTTGCAAGTTATTGAATTTTAAAATACATAAGTCAATTTTAGGACACCCGGTATCTATACTAATAAAAGAACAAAACGCTCTGTGTGTGTGTGTGTGTGTGTTCGTGTGTGATTGTGTGTGTTCGCGTGTGTGTGTGTGTGTGTGTGTGTGTGTCTGTCTGCGATGGCTATCAAAATCCATAGCATGTACGAGGCTCAACATTTTTTTAGAGTAGCCCCAAATCTCTCCTGATGCACCTGAGCTTCAGAATTTCGAAATTCCAGTTATTAACTGAGTAATTAATTAAAACCCGGAACTCACTCTCATAAAAAACGCCTTTTTTCCACTTTTAAATCACTTCGCTTGCTTTGGGTTGGTTGGTTGCATAAAGGTTTTTCAGAAGTAATCAGATAAACCGGTGTAACAATGGCATTGGAGTATTTGATGTTTCAAACCAATGACCATGGAGGAATGAGGTAGGTGGAGGTGAAGTAAGTCTGAAAAAAGGTTTGCAATATAAAACCATTTATTGCTCAAATTTTAATGTTCCAAACAAAAGACATGGAAGGGATTTTGTGTTATAAGATGAATTGAAAGAAATTATTTACAACTAAATAATAATTTAAGAAGAAATAGCAAATTTTTAAAATTGTCTTTGTTCTATTATTATTTATTAAAATAAATGTTCGCTTTTAAAATAAAAGACATTGGTAAATTAGAAATAATTAAATGTGAAATTGAAATTAAATAAGATATTGAAAACATTTTAAATATAATTTAAATTCTCATTTTTGATTATATTAATGATATAGATATATATTTTTTAATCTCAGAAGTGTTTTTTATCACAAAGTTGAAAAGTATTTATGCATTCGGTTTCTCTGTTCGTCTGTCCATACTGTAAATCCCGTAAATATACTCAATTGATAAAGCTTATTTAGGATCACTAAAGATGTTTGGTATTGCATATGAAATATGTACGAATATTGGTTCATTTACAGCGACACTCAAAAGAAATCGATTACATTACAGTTAATGCGGAAAAATTGTTTGACGAGTATTTTAATGAGATCACGCTATTTCAAATGTATTCAAACGGCTATAAATCACCTGTTTTCACTACGATTAAATTAAACACACAAATCATAGTCATTTTAATTGATTTTCTGTGACACACAAAAGAAATCAGCTACAGTACTGTATTTGCGTAATAATTGCTGAAGAGTACGTTTTAAAATTTGGTATGTGCTTTTAAATTTAATTAGTTTTTTCATAATAATCTTTGTATATAAAATCTATATTTGATATACAGAGCTGCACAAAAATAGTCGCATACCATTTTCTTTATTAGAGGAAATTGCTGAAGACTAATTTTCAGAAATATACGTACCACTTAAATGAATTAAATTTTGAAAAGCGTATTGCATTACAAATCTCTATATCATATACAGGGTTCCTAAAAAAATCGGATAATTTTCCGAATGTAAATGGGAACAGCTGAAATTCGGTTTTGGAATGCTTTATATATTAAATAAACTGTAAATGGAAAATAAATTGTTTTCGGATGTTTCTAAAGATAAAGGAGCATTGGAGACTTGAAAGCGGTTATAGAGTATTTTTACATAGTGATTATAGTAAATTATCGTAGTTTAAGAAACATCTGTCTTTTTAGCACTTTCCAAGAAAATTGAAAAGTGCTTATGCATTTGGTTTGTTGGTCCGTCTGTCCATGCTCTAACTCGCGCGTTTGGTGACCCTAATAAGTCTTATCAATTGCATGAAGATCCTACTATATTTATAGTCGGATTTTCATGCAATTGACAAGGCTTATTTAGGGTCACCAAAGCATGTTTGGTATTCCATATGAAGTATGTATGACTAATGATTCATTTACAGGGACATTCAAAAGTGTTCGATTACATTATGATATATGGGTAAAAATGGTTTGGAGCGTACTTTAATGACATTCCGCTATTTCTAATGTATTCAAACTAATATAAATTAATTAATTTAACTACGGTTACGTTAAAACAGAGCATTTAAAGCATTTTAAAATAAATTTACAGGGACACACAAGAGAAATGGTTACAACACTGTCTTTGCTTAATAATTGCTGGAGAGTACGCTTTAAAATTCGGTATACGCTTTTAAATGGAATTACTTTTTTCCCACATTACACTTTACATATAAATTCTGTACATCATATACAGGGCAGCACAAAAGTATTTGCCTGCAATTCTCCTCATTAGAGGATATTGCTGAAGGGGAATTTTTAATTGAAATATATGTATCCCTTAAATGAATTAAATTTTGGAATGCATGTTGTTAATATCTACCTATCGATGTATCATATACAGGGTTGCTAAAATTTTTGGATCATTTTCCGAATGCAGATGGAATCAGCTGAAATTTGGTTTTGAAATGCTTAATATATTTTCACATGGTGAAATGAGACGCAATATCTACATTTTTTAAATGGTGCAGTTTTTTACATTATTCTGAATATGTTGGATAGTGTTTCATAATCTGTACTTGATGCATGACTTTTAATTTTAAACACACTTTTTCATTGTTCTTTTTTTTTTTCGCTTTTAAATACTAAAACTTGTTCCGAGTTTAACTCACACCTGCCATACAGTGCTGCAAGCAGTAGAAATCTGTGTAGGATATTTGCACAGAACATATTTCATCCTTAATTTATAAGTAGTGGTTATTTTTGAACAATAATTTCACTAAATTTCTAAAATTCTTATTGGATTTTCGCGCCCTCTCGTCTAATATATGTACGAATAAGCTTAATACTGGAGTTTTCTTCGGATAGAGGTTTATTAAGGAATTAGTGAGCTCCTGGAGGTGAAAAGTAGAACTAACTTATTTTACAGAGCATGCAGCAGCAGTGTAGGAGATTCTTATTGATTAATATTAGACTCTTAATTGCGTCGTGGTTATCATTATTTCTGAATAGAAATTTCAACAAATTTCATAAATTGCTATTTGTATCCCCATCCCGTTGGGTAATATATCTACGGAAAGAATGAAAATCGGATTATCGATCGGATTTAGGTTTGTTTACGAAAAAATGCCTATTCTGGTGATGAAAAGTGAAACTGTAGCACTCTGCAAATCGTGCATTGCACGCTTATTATAGCCGACCGCAGGTGGCGGTGATCCACGTCAGATTTTCGTACAGAACATACTGCGCCCCGTAGTGGTGAAAAGTGGAACTAAAGTTCTTTGTAACATGTACGCGATTAGAATTGTTAGTTTATAGTTAGTGTTAATTTTAATTAATTTAGAATTTGGCTAGGTTAGGTAACAGTTAGGTTACATTTGGCTTATAGATAGGTTGCAATTAGGTTGCAATTATATTTCGGTTAGTCTTACGTTATATTTAAATTCCGGTTACGTTATAGTTAGGTCATGATTAAGTTAAGATGATTAAGACAGTTAGGTTAAGGTAAATTGCAGTCAGGTTATGGTCAGAAAATTGATAAGTTATGATAAGATGATGGTTAGGTTACATTTATGATATATTTAAGTTTGGCTCAGGTTAAGTTGCAGTTGCAGTTAGGTTACAGATAAGTTACGATTACAGTACAATTAGGTTAGGGTTAGGATTTTATCCACAGGTTGAATATTACACATGTTTTGATTGAAATGTACTTAATTTTGTTCTATGTTTCTGAAACTACATTACTATATATTAATCTTTTACCTAATCATTGATTATCGATTTTTATTAAGATATAGTCGGATCTAGAAGAGACATAATTTGTTTAAAATTCAAAATGTTGCACTTAGAATTTCGAGGTGAAATATAACAAAAAGTTACGTGACTGAAGAGTGATATTTACGGATAAAATCAGCATTTTAACACGAAAATTGCGCAATTGTTGAACACATATTTCCTCCTCCGTTTTTCATTGAAGTCGTTTTAAATATTTGCTACTTTAAATTCAGTTGTTTATTTTTTAAAACCGATTTTTCTCACAGTCAATGGCCACGTATTTCGAATTAAAGATAAAATCACAAATTTCAGGTTCGTTTGATATTATTATCACGGACCCGGGCAAAGCCGGGCGGGTCAGCTAGTATATATATATATATATATATATATATATATATATATATATATATATACGAAAATGCAATAGAAAGTATGAAGCCTACTTTTTTTTATAATCACGAAATTTATTTCGCCATTTAATTGAACCGAGTACCATCTTGTATAAACAGCTTTGATACTCAAAAAACTTTCAGAAGTATATTGACAGCTATTTTTCCTCATTTACTGATCAAAAACTTGTTAAATACAAAGTTTCTTAAATTTCGGAAAAAGGGAATAGTCACTGTGTAGTGAATCTGGATTTTATTTGAAGATGGCTGCTGGCTTATGTATTGACGTTTTCCTGCATTTCCTGAAATTTTCGATTCGTCTGCAACTTAGCATTGTCATATTGGATGATGAGAGTATAGCGGAACATGTCAAGATGCATTCTTTATCCATGAAGAACAAATCACAGCTCAGAGCTTCATCTGAAAACTTAACTATCTTCCCACTTAAACGCTATAAGATTAAAAGAATGAGCTGTTTGCACTATAAGCAAATATATAAATTTTACAATAAATACATATAATTAAAAATGATGTTTCTTGTAAGAATTTTTTGTATCCATCATGTAGAAAAGGTTTTGTTAATCTGGTATATCTGTCTATATGTCTGATGTATCTGTAACACTTCTGAATACATTCGGATTAATGAAAAATTTAGTTTGTTATTTAATCAAAACTGGGCATATTCGGTATTGAAAAGGAAGTCTGTAATATTTATTGTTCCTTTATAAGAACACTCAAAATTATATTACAGATTGTGTTGAAAAAATCCTTTGTGGTGTCTTTTAATATTGTTTCAATATATAAATTTATATGTATTTCACTGAGTTGTCCAACTATCGTGTTACTATAGAATATTTTCCGTGAAATTCTTCATTTACAGAGGCAGTCTAAAGAAATTTGTTGCATTAGTACACTATTATCATATTTATATGAATATTAAAACTACACATGTTTTCTGACGAATAAAAAGTGAAACTATTTATTATTTTTTTACAGGGTCACACAAATTATATGATTGCATAAGTTTGTACACAGAAGAATAATTTACAGAATATTTTAAAAAATACTCTATTTCTAATTGATGAAAGTTATATGCAATACTTAAATTAACTACAACTCCCTTCTTAGAGAACATAATGTGCATTTTTTCAATGATTTTGTATCGCATAGAATGCTTAAAATATTTGAAATTCCTTAAGGAAAAGCCCCACCAGTGTCCGAGAGGTACGGACCTCTCAACTGGTAGACGGCAGGTGCTGGGCTCGAACCCAATCGCGGCTGTCGGCCTAACCGTTCGGAGTTTTCGTGGTTTTCTTCGAACCTTGCGTAAATACGGGTTAGGTTCCCTTAGAAAGACCCCCACGTAGGGCACTCCCCCTGGTCCTATATCCCTAGCGTAGATAATCGGACGACAAAAATAAATAAATAAACCATAAGGAAAAATAAAATGCAATATTTTATGAATAAACATATTTTTTACTATATAATATGTCCCTTTATATGAAAGAATGTATCTATTTTAAAAAAAATGGGATGACTGAAAAACAGTTTTTCTCCTGTATAAATTTGATTAAATATATTCATATTACTCTAAATAAGAAGCTCTATTGTCGAGTTTTTCAGTGAAGTCCTTAGACTGAGAATTAAAGGTCCTTAGCTGAAAATTAGTCTTTCAAATGGCATTGTTTTCCAAAAACTATAGATGTAAGTAATAAAGGAAAAAACACATAAAAAGGTGTTTTATGTTCAGACATTTTAGATTTTTTTTTTTTTTACTGAGATACTATAGTTAATGGCATACGCATAACGAAGCTTAAGATTGTCAGCTATAATGTTTAATTGTATGAAGAAATTCTATTTCGTTCGGAAATTATTTCGAAAATTTCTGACTCAACAATTGATCAAATTCTTCACATTCTGGTCAAGTTTACAATTTCTGTCTTATGTGTTGAAACCATAAGTTAATTTTATGAGTATTGCAGAATCTGTGTAATATGTTCTAACATTATGTGTTAATCTTTATATAAAAATTATGTAAATAAAATAATATATTTATCTATTTTCCATTTTATGACTGCTCTATGTGACATAACTTTAAAAAACATAATATATAAGTTTACTACAGTAAAAAAAAATTACATTAAAAAACAAGTGATTAAGACTCTTCTTAAATCAAAATGGGCAAATTTATGACATAAGTTTTAATTTATTTATGTTCGGAAATGCATGAAACTCGCAGGTAATGTTGTTCAGAAAATATCTAATCGCACACATTTTCCTCTTTTTTTTTCTTTTTTTTTAACTTAATGCATTTTTTTAGAAAACAGTGTAAAATAAGGCTTTTTGAATCAAGAAAAAATAACAACAACATGTTTGTCAAGTGATCGAATATGTTTAGAACTTGATAGTAATCTATTGATAAAAAATTGAAATCGCAGTTCAATTCCCAATCATTTCCATAATCAGGCTTTCAAATTATTTATTTATCCATTAAAAAAATAATCTATAAATGTGCCAAAATGTTTTCGATTGTTGAGCAGAGCAGTTGAGATCTGCTATTAGGAAATACAATTACATTAAATGGATATCCACATTATGACTATCTGGGCATAGCAAGAAAACAATAAAAATAAATCTATTCAACTACGAAGCTCATATTTAGGTAGATATTGTTTCCTTTACACAATTATATATGTAGTATATAAATAATAAATATATACATATAGCAATATTTGATATAAAATTTCACATCTCAATATATTTATATGAGACAACTGACTCTACTTTAATTTAGTACTATTCATTTAATTAATCATAATGTTTATCTTAAATAACCATACTGTCTATTATTAAGAATAATTGCAAAGTGCAAATATATTATAATAAATGCATTATTAATACTTCAAACAATTCGAAGCAACTATTCAGTATTAATATATCCAAGCACATTATAGAACAGTACATTTATCATAGATTTCCATTTGCAAGTATGATTTAGATTACGTACTTAAGAATGTGACTTTCCAGATGAAATGTTGTAAATAATTTAAAAGCTTCTGATTGCAGTAGTCCAGAAAACGTTCAAATATGTTTCACGGAGAAAACTAGATTATTGCTATCATTTTTTGGAATATTAGAAACAATTTTAAATTGTAAAATATGTTCAACATAATCTTCTAATATTTTTAATAGAATTTAAAATTAAATACACTTTAATAGTGAGAAAAAGAGTTATATATTTATGATTATATTAAGTAACTGTAAAAATACTGATATGTAAAAAAAAGACATATTTGTCAATTACGTCAGTTTTCATAAAATGAACACAAAATAGTGAATAAATGAATGATTCTTTAACAGGAAAATGAAAAATATGTAATAAGTACCATTATTACAAGGAACACAATTTCAAAATGTAATCTTAGAATTTTTCATTTTTTTATTGTATTTGAATTAGTAAGTAAAATTTAAAACTGATTTTAATGAATTTATACATTTTATTCATGCACTGCTTAGAAAGTGTTTCATTATATGTTTAACACAGGTAACACTGCTAAGATTTTAAAGGAATCTTTTCGAACAGAGAAGGATGAAGTAACTGGTATTCTCCGTTGTGGGATCTTTGCATATTTTTAATTACCTCGACGCAAATTAGGGATCAGATACTGAAATTTGTTGTGAAATGATATTTGCATTATTTAACAGAAAACTAAAAATCTGTTATACCCCTTTATGCATGCATAAATCTATTAGCACAGATTATACGTAAAAGATAAATTACTTCTATTCTTCTAAAAGAAAAATGGCTTTTAAATTAAATATGCTCTATACGAAAAATAATAATAGCTATTAAAATATATCATGTATTCCTGTTGTGTCTTCACCCTATTACTTCTGAAACATGATACTAAATGGCAGCATCAAAACTTTGATCTTGATAAAACGAGGCTATTTTGACTCTAATTAATTAACTCTAATTAATTATCTCTCATTAATTATCACTCATTTGTGTTTGTAAATTCCTAATATGTTTTTTTCATATATATGTTTTGTATTTATTCATCTGTAATTCATCTTTTTAGATTATTCTTTATTCCGCAGATTTGACTGCGTGGCAGTTTAGAACAAAAAATGTTTCTATTCTAAGTATGTTTCCAAGATACGAAATCGAAGGATTCTATTAAAATCTCTTTAAATTTCAACAAATCTTATTGATTCGTGTAAAAAACCTCATCATTCAAGCTATCCAACCACTAATCAACTCTTTAAGCAATTTTCAAGTAGTCTGTGATTGCAGAGCCAACATTCGTATTCCAGAAAACGATAGTACCTTTGAGTATGCAAGACACCGTCAAGAAGAATTGCTCTTCAGGTAATACCTCTCTTTGACTATAAGAAATAAATCTCTTCTATGTTAATTCAATTAAAATCTCAACAATTCTTATAGAATAAAATTTGGCATTTTGCTTCAAAAAGTTATGTATATTGAATATTACTTTCTTAATTAATCCAAAAGTTCCTATATAATATATAAAAATATATAAATCCTATATAGTGTAAAGCTCCTATATAAAAGGTTTACATCTCTGACGCAATGTGAAAATTTACTTAAAATATAATATGATTCTTATATATATATATATATATATATATATATATATATATATATATATATATATATATATATATATATATATATATATATATATATATATATATATATATAATATGATTTTTTACTCTTGCATGAGTACATCATGTACAAATACGCATTGTATTTACCAGTTTCAGGCTAATGATAATTATGAAAAACAAATATTAAGAAATCGAAACAATTATAATGAACATTAGTAGTGTGTTTAATGCTAACGAATCAACACTCTGATGTCCATATTTTTAACTTCAAACTTTTAGAAGATTTGGAATCAAAAGGCTATTTACTTAAAATAAAAAAAGGAGGACAGATCTCGAAATGAAACAACAATAGCTCGTCATCAGCTGTAGCACACATCTCCGTAAAGGGACAATGTCAGAGATAAACTACACACACACACACATGTATGTATGTATATATATATATATATATATATATATATATATATATAACGAAGGTGGACGAGAACGAGACGAGAGGAGGTGGAAGAGACGATAGGAAGAAAATACAAAAGCCACTTCCACGCAGAAGAGAGAGATGGGGGGTAGTGTGAGATCAACATTACTGCATTCTGACATCGCAAGTGACGTTTAAAAATAGAAATTCGTCCATTTATATGGCAGTAGGTTTCGTATCTTAAGAACTGGATAATTTATAAATCATTATTGTATCTAGTTGTGTATTTTTTTCATTGCATTATTAATCTTATAGATGTGTGATAATGCCAAAAAGCACTGATGAAGAAATCACCAAATTGCATTTTGGTATATACATATCTGCTAAATCATTCCTATTTGTATGCATCAGAAATAAGGGGTTGTATCAAATGCAATTTCTGTCCGAAAAATAAATTATCTAAAACTAACCTGTGAAAAATGGTAGAAGCTTAACGTGGTTTTATTACTCCAGAATACTTTATATAAAATAGACAATGTTGAAAGAAATATAGATTTGAGCAATTGTCATTCTTATTTAATACAAAAATCATTCATTGTAATCAGAAATTTTTTCTAGAAATTTTTGCGTCTTTAAATACAGAACGAAACATTTTATTTTAAAACTAATAGTTGTATAAAAAAATTCTTAATATGTGACATTCAATTCCGTAGCTTAAAATATTTTCACAAAATTACAATTTCAATCAAACAATGACAAGCAAATTTTAATTTCTCTTTAATTTTCTGCTTCTTATATCCTGTAAGTAAATAGTAACTATTTTTTGAACCACAAATTCTACAGAATGCTTATTTTAGTGCTTCATAAATGCATATAAATTTTTATATATTTGGCAGTATATAGCACCTTTAAAATTCATATGGAACGAAATTTCCCCATTAGCCGTGATGTAACAAGTGCTTTTGACTTTCTCTACAGATAAAGTAAACATGCTATAAACGTCATTTGAAATAGGGTTCGTACTAGGGTTAACGTAATTAACATTCGAAAATTTCAGGCAATCCAAGTACATTTATGAGAATTAGAGCGCGGCTAGTCCCCCAGATGAACAGACAAATTGAAGTCATAAAAACTTTTGAACTGTGTTGAAGAATGTTAAAAAACAGCTGGAAATATATTTTTAAATATTAAAAAAATTACATAATAAAATGGAAGTTTAATTGAAATGTCAGTAAATCTTAACGAATAGAGGGTAAAAAGAAACTGAAGTAAAATTAAAGACTTTATCTCAATATGTATAAAAAACTCAATTATTTAATTCAATATACAATATTCCAAAGCTACGAAACAAAATGATTTTTTTTTTCATCTGCCTTACATAAAAGTGAGACAAATGTTGAAAAATAACAAATATGACCAGTAAAACTTTTTTGTAGATTTTTGTTTGCGTTTAAAATATACAAAAAATATAGGATACATTTCAAAATGAAAAATGTGCCCATTCACATAATGTTATCTAAAAGAAATCAGCATTTGTTTCAAATATACTTTGGAAACAGATACGAAAAAATAATCAGGAATGGAAATATGATATTTCGAGGAATATATTTCATATTATATTATGAGAGAAAGTACATTTGTATTTGATTCAATAATCTCCATAGAATTTAGAATTATATGATGTATATATATTTATAGACAGGGGAGTCATAAATATCGAAACAGTAGGCTATCTCCTCAAATATAGCCCCTAGACCCATTCTTCCAATTGCAAAAATTCATAAAAAAGGTGAAATTTCTGATAAGATAAGTTGCAACTCCATGGGGGGTCTATTTGAAAAGGTATGAAAATTAAACTTTTATACGACCCGTAGGGCAAAATTCCCAATTAGGAAATTATCCCTTATCCATTCCTAAATTGAACAAAACAAACTTCATCTCCGTATCTAAAATACCCAGAGATATTAAATCCCAAAATCCACAAAAATTCCTGACTTACACCACTTTTCCCTGCTTCTAAAGTGTGATTTCTTGACTGAATTTCAACACTTCTTAGGGAACACTCACAAATTGCAATTTACTAAAAATCGGTTTAAGATAGCGCTTTTACTTTGGACATAAAATAGCAGCGTATAGTTTTTACGCTAAATTGGTATACCAGACGTCTGCCCGGGTTACAATAACTAGGCCAGGTCCCAAACCGACCCATAGGAGGAAAAGTTCGGCGTGGCCTGAAAAAATGTCAACATCATAACCCGAACCAGTCTGGAAAATAGTTTAAATCATAGCCCGGTTCAGTCGCAAATTTCTACATAGTTTTTTAATTCGGCGTGGGAAAAAAATGTTTCATATGGAAGAGTTCTGACCAAAAAACTCGTTTATAGTTTTTCGTTTTTTATATTTATACTTTTTATTATTAAAGAAGCGCCAAAGGCTGTAATATATTTATTTTATCAATGAATCTCTATTTATATGTAAATGTTTCACATATATTTTAATATCGTTAATCCATATCCCATGCGTTGGAGTCTCCGAAAAATGTTATACACTAAAACTTTTTCGGACGGAATCACATAGGAAAGAAAAAATACGTTATAGACAGATGCTCTCCCTAGACTAGAGCTTATTTTTCTTTTCAGGTACATTTCAGGCATTTATTTTGCATGGATCAACATATTTTCCATTTAAGACAGAATTTCGTCATAGGCAGATTTTATTTCAGTGATTTTATTGTATTTAATTTTTTTAGCCTTTGAATAATCTATTTTAAAAAATTAATTTGAAAGGGTTTTATTTATTTATTTATTTATTTATTTATTTATTTTTGTAAAATAAAGGTTTTAAAATCTATATGTTTTTCGTAAAAAATTCGATTGAGCCGAATTTTATTTATTTATGCACGTATTAAGTCAGCCAGAGACAGTGATTTTAATGCGGGTTTTGTCGAGACCAGGTTTGAAAATTTCATTCAGAATGCACATAAGTTGAAGGAAGTAGTCCCCTCCTTTATGAAAAGTACGCTAGGCCTGGCCTGGCGGGTCTTCAGAAAAAAGTAACATCATCCGGCCCTACCTGGGCCCAGAATACAGATTTTTCAACATCCTCTGGAAGACGATAAAAATCCTGAAGTTGTCAAAGGTAAATAAAAAAAAAAAGACTTAATCTGCATCTTAAAAAAATCATTTTTAAAAATAACTGACGGATATTTAAACAATACACTTCGTTTTTCTGCATAATGAATTTTTTATCCTCTATTGCTTGTCTTTAAATTATTAAATGTTAAGATTTTTTAAAAGAAAAAAAACTTGAAACGCGTCATTTTTTATCTCTTTACATTAGTTTTGTTCCGGCAAATTTGAAAAAAATGTTTACTATTGAAAAAATGTTTATGTTTGAAAATATGATTTTTTTAAAGTTACATTATTTTTTCAATAAACATTTTTAATAGTTTAAAAATTAATATAAGAAAAACTTTGAACAAAAATAAAATCAGATTTTCATCTTTAATTAAATGGAAAGAAATTGAAATCCGATAAATAATGTTACGACTTATAACGATTTTTGATTGTCCCATTTAAACCAGTACTAACGACATGAAACTTTCATAAATTGTATGATAAATTTTAGTATGTGATTTTCTTAGCAAATTATAAGGCTAACCGTCACAAAAAAAAAAAAAAAAAAAAAAAAAAAAAAATCAAAACTCTAACTCAAGAAATAGATTTTTTTACGCGTTTTCTAGAACTTTTAAAGTAACATTGTTTTTTTTTGAGTTGCGCGCATTTCAATTTGTGTCTAATCCCTTAAAACCTGATGAATTTTTTAAACGGCTATAACTTTGCAAATTTTGAAGATATGAAGATGCAACTTTTTGTGTCTTATTCAGGACTGAATAAGGAAAGTTTTCCTAATTGGAATTTTTGTCCTACGGGGGCCGTATGAAAATTTAATTTTCGTAACTTTTCAATTAGACCCCCCCCCCCCCCATGGAGTCGCAATTTATCTTATCAAAAGTTTCAAATTTTTTTTTATGAATTTTTGCAATTGCAAGTATGGTTCTAAGGACAATATTTAAGGAGATAGCCTATTGTTTCGATATTTATAACTCACCCTGAATATAGGGCATATATATATATATATATATATTGGTTAAAGTATGTTGATTTGAATTTTAAAAAGAATCTTTCCGTAAGTAGTAACTGCTACAGACTATGATTTTACGTTTACATACTACTCGGTAATTACTTGATTAACCGTATTTAAGGTGATCCTCTGTTCTAAGCACTATACATCATCGATGTATATTTTTAAAAGACAATTTAAGAGAAAAAGCAAAATGTTATAAACTTTGTAGAATTTCGTAACACATACACAATTAAGAAAAATGCATTTAAAAAATAGAAATTAAGAAATTCAATGGAAATTAAAAAAGTTAACTAAATAAAATGAAGAAAATTAATTTAATAATAATGAAAAAAATATCAGCAATTAAAGTGTTTCAATTTCACAAACACACACACAAAGATTTTTTAAAAGACATTTTTTATAAATACATGCAACTGGCAGCGTAATAGAATTTTCCCTCGAACTTAAAGACACTTCAAAAATATACAAATAAAATTAAAAATAATAAAGTTTAAAAAATGACATTTTCAGTAGGACTCTTTTTATGTTATTTTTTTCTTAATTTTGTAAAAAAATTTTTTCTATTTTTTTCGTAATATCAACACTATTAGATGAAATGTCCTACATTTTATGATTAGCAAAAACATGAAAAAATATTTTTTGCATTATATGTAAATTATATGTAAGTAAGAAAAGAGTGATTCATATGCCTGAAAAAATTGACTCTTATTAACAAACCTAAAGACAAAAATAAAATATAAATGCGCTACAAAATGTTATTAAATTGTTTTATCTTGCATTTTTAATAGGGAAAAAATAAACTTTATGAAAAATAATTATGTTTAAAATATTGTTCCAAATATTGCTCGTTTTTTTTTTCTTTTTTACTTTTTTTTTCCCAAAAGGAAAAAAAAAAGATTAATTTTAATTAAAGTGCAATTAAAAAACTTCCAAACTAAATGTTCATTAAAAAAGTGCAATCTGAGTCATGTTTTATAATTTATTTGCGATGTAAGCTCTAATATCAAACTACAGTATTTAAAATTTAAAGTTTCTTTAGATAGTAGAAAATATGTTTGCATTTTACAATCTATCAATTTATACGGAATGGGTTTAAACTAAAACCAATAAATAGTTACATTCGATCGTGTTTATTTCATCCTACTCTACAATTTAAATCAAATTCATTTTATGTTATCTCTTAGAGCTAACAGACAAAATTATTATTTTTTTTTATAATATTTTGGAGCTCATTATAGAAAATTGTATAAGAGTTAATTCATTTCATAGTATAATTTACAATTTTAGATAAAAAAAAGTTAGGATTAGAATTCCGTGAATTTAGGTGAGAACGACGGAAATCGACAATAACTTGACTGTTACTAAAATATCTGTCTTTTTAAAACTAATTAATAGAATACAACTTTTTTCAAACACTTTTCTAAAATACAGTTTTTTAAAGCATATATATATATATATATATATAGCAGCATTTATTGGTTGAATAAACTAATTAATAGTCCTAATATATATATATTTGTATATTTTTTAAACCATGAGTATTTTATGAGAGAATATATAAAAAATTGTATTCCATTAATTGATTTTGAAACTACAGAGTTTTAGTAATGTTCAAATTATTGTCTTTTTTAGCTGCTCCATCTCACCTCCCCCTGCCCTTAAGCTACATTTTGAACCATGGGAATTATTTCCAGATATGGGAATTGAAAATTACTAATTTTCAAATTATTCTCAGTTAAATTAACCCTGTTCATTGAAATTCGCAATAATTTCTACACGTTCAACATATTATCTTACATTTCTGCAAATCGAAGCACTTCTTTATGATTATAAATTTATTCTTGTATATTTACACAAGATTTAATCTATCGAATTATTTATCAAATATAGGAGAATTAATAAAAAATACGAATTCCAATATCTTTTAAATAAAAATTTCAGTTTGTATGGATACTTGCACATAAAATTCCTATCCATCATAAAAATTGTACTTTAAAAAAATGTTTTTAGATAAAAGTATTTTTCCTTTATTTTATTATTTCTATGTTGCTTTAACTCATAAAAATAGTTAGAGAAGAAATTCTAGAAATACTTTGTAGGTACCTCAAGTGAAATTACCATTCATTCGGAAAATAAAATTGTTCTTGGATTTATCATTTTTATTTTAATGAAGTGTGAAGGAGAAATAGTAACATGCAGTGGTTCGTTTAATTCGTTACTTCAAGTGACTCATAAAATAAACATTAGTTCTAGAAAGGACATTTGCATCATAAGAAGGATTTTGCTTTTATGTGCTTTGTTAACCATGTCTGCACAATTAGGAAATAGTTTTGAGAAAATAAAAAGGCATTTTATAAATTGGAACTAGCAATAGTACGCTGTTATGCATCCAAAAAATCACTTGCATTAAATGTGTATAAAAATATCTGTAGGGATAAAATGACATGCATTGACAAATAAAATTATATTCAATATAATAAAAAATGGCAGTTTAATATAAATATATTTTACGTTAAGATGCTTTTTGAACTATATTTGCATGATTAGGAAACCGTTTTGATGAATAAATATACATTTTATAAAATGGAGCAACCAATAGTTTACTATTATGCATTCAGAAATTGTAAATTTTTCCTATCAATTGCATTGAACGTGTATAAAAATATTTATAGGAGTAATGTTAATACATTGACAAATAAAAGTACATATGTTAAAAAAGGCAATGTAATATAAATAAAGTACCCTAGGATAATAACGCCATGCGGGGTAATAACGGGGTATAATAGAGGGGTTATATTTTGCATAATTATGAAATAATCAGGTAAATGACATCCATGTGCTCTGCGCAGAAGGATTTTGAGTCATATAAATCGCAAAAAAAACAGCTTCAAGTTAATTTGTTTCATTTTTAGTTCTTATTGTTTTTACAAGCAACTAAAATTAACGATTGATCTAAAATTTGCGAGATAAGGTTTTTGATCTGAAGACTATATTTTTTTATCCAGAAATACTTTGTTTACTACATAAATTTGTAGTGTATTTTATGTACTTTCAAATTGTTGTAGAAGATTTTGTATATCTTCTCAAGATAATTTGTAGTTTAGGATTTACTGCGCAATAAAAGTATCCCGGGGTAATAACGTCAGGGATTGGCGTTATTACCCCGTTTGATTCCCAACAATGGCCGAACTAAATCCGAAGGGGATTTATATATTAATATGGGACAGCATTATCATCAGTGTTGAAATGGTAAGATTAAGGAAGGGTGCCCAATACTTAAAAATAATCTCGCTATTTTATTTTTTGTTATATTATTATTATTTTTTTACTAATGTAAAAAATAATTTTTAACTCTTGTAAATAAAACTATGTCAAAATGTTTTCGAGATTCAAATTCGAACATCTTCAAAATCAGGTTTCTATTAAATTTCCACTGGATTGTTCAATTGAGTTTGAAATTTTAACTGTCCGCTTTCTCAGCGTTCGGTTTTTCAAAACTTTATAAATTTAACCTTTAACTAATGTGACAAAAATTGTAACGTATGAATGTGATGCGGTTTGTGAGGGAGTACAGTGTTCAGTCAGGTTGCTAACAGCAGTTAAAGGTTAATTTTGTGGCTAATATAGAGATAATGATATATAGCCATATGAATTACGTATAAAATTGAATAAAAGATCTCTTCGGGATAATATTTTATAATCAAAAATTTTATTCATTTTATTAAAAATTTATTAAAGCATGCTCTTTAAAACGTCAACAATTTAACTGTAGGTTTGGAGAATCCGTATTAGTGTGGAGTTAAGGGTTAAAACCTATTTACTAGATTACTATAATAGTATTAACCCTTAACTGCTGTGACAAAAATTGTCGCATAACTTACTTTGAGAGGCCTGTCAGACCGCTAAATATAACGATGAATAAAATGTTAAATTAACTTTTAGAATATCATTTTTGTATTGAACCTTATATACAGGACTATTATAAATAAAATTCAGCTATTCAAAAGTGTCTAGAGATAGCAATAGGACTCCAAATAAAACAAAATTTTCCCGGTATCTATAGTTAAACTAAAAATTGCAAGTTAAACTCTGAAACTTGAAAAACTCAGCGGTATGTGAGACGCTAACAGCAGTTAAGGATTAACAAAAATATTTTTTACTTATAACTCTAGTTATTTTAAAACTTCACATGATTAAAAAATTACATTATGAATGGTTAAAACCATGTAAAGTTTCTTATAATCATAATTAAGCGGGACTTTTTAAGCAAAGAGAGACACAGGGTGTTATATTCTGTGGAAGTTCACCCTCACTCCTTTTTAGGTAGATTTCGTATGAAATATTAGGTAGATTTCGAATGAAATACTACCTATTGCATTCTCTCCCATGTTGGAATTTCTGAAAAATTTTTGCGGATCTACACGAATCATGACTCCTAGACCCCAAAACCACCATCAGTAAAAAAGTTTATCTATCTATCTATCTATCTATCTATCTATCTATCTATCTATCTATCGGTGTATATCACTTTCTTCTAGACACGATAACTTCCATAATTATGCTCAGATCTTCTTCAAACTTTTACATAAAATCAAGGAGCCTAAAATCTCGGTCGAGTTCGTTAATGGGCAAAATCGGACCAAGGGGGTGGAAATAGGGCGGGTTTTTGTGAAAACAGAAAAAACGCGATAACTTCTTAATAAAAATAGATATCGAATCAGTTTAAAGTTTATATTACTTCTAAAACATGGGGTAAAATTTTCTGTATGATAGATTTTTGATAAAGTTAAAAGTGGGCTCAAGGGGCGAAAAAAACATGGTTTTTGGGAGAAAAAAATTCATAACTTCGTCAATTCTCAAGATATCAAATCCAACTAAATTTTATATAAATGTACTTAATATTATCTAAAACTTTTGTATTTACAAGTTTTTGATAGGACCAATTTTTACCGATGAAAAAAATTAAAAACGAAAAGAAAAAGGGGGGAGGGAAAAGACTTACTCAATTCTTAAGCAATCAAATCTAATTAAATTTATTTTACATCTTCACAATAAGATCTAACACTTTTATATTGACAAGTTTTTCATATAACCAATTCTTACAGCAAAAATAAATTAAACAGAAATAGGAGTTGGAGAAAAAACCTTAAATCCAAACTGCTTATATTCTGACTCATTTAATAATTCATTTTTAGGTGCGTTCGTAATTATATAATACGTAGCACCTATAGTGGTCGTTCAGTCCGTCCGTCTGTCCGTCCGTCTGTCCGTCCGTCCGTCTGTCCGCATATAACAACGCAAAAACTACCCAACCGAATCGTTTGAAATTTAAAATACATAATTATTACATAATTTTGTCGAGTCATTTCAAATTTTATGAGAATCGGATGAATAGATCAATTACAGGGACGATCAAAAGTATTCCATTACATTACGGTCAATGGGGAAAAAGTTTCAAATGCATTTTAATCGTTTGAAATTTAAAATACGCAATTATTACATAATTCTGTCGAGTTATTTCAAATTTTTTGATAATCGTGTGCATAGATCAATTACAGGGGCAATCAAAAGTATTCAATTACATTATGGTCAATTGGGGGAAACGTTTCAAATATATTCTATACATTTGAAATTTAAAATACATAATTATTACATAATTTTTTCGAGATATTTCAAATTTTATGAAACTCGGATGCATAGATCAATTACAGGGGCAATCAAAAGTATTCCATTACATTACGGTCAATGGGAAAAATGTTTCAAATGCATTTTAATCGTTTGAAATTTAAAATACGCAATTATTACATAATTCTGTCGAGCTATTTCAAATTTTTTGATAATCGTGTGCATAGATCAATTACAGGGGCAATCAAAAGTATTCCATTACATCACGGTCAATGGGAAAAAATGTTTCAAATGCATTTTAATCGTGTTACACTCATGCGAACTTAATAAAATTTATATGCAACTATAAAGTACATATTATAATATACATCTTACATAATATGTGGTGCAAAGAACATTTGTTATTGATTTACAAGGCCACACAAAAGTATTCCGTTACATAATGGTATAGGGAGAACATTGTTTGATGAGCGTTTTAATTGAAATTCACTATTTACAATGTTAAGAGATTGATATATGACAGTAATATTTTTAAAACTTCGTTATCGTTCGAACGCACCTAATTTGCTACGCTTCACGTGCAATTTCCAACTTGTTGATTTTAAACGCATCCAAATGACAGATCCTCTTATTTAGGAAGTATATAATGCGACGTATTGGCTAATTTTTTGATAAAGGCAGAATATATCTTTAAAAAGGCTGCCAAAAAAGGTATTTTGAACAGATTTCCCGAAATTATCGTCATTAAAAATTGATTAAGTATAACAAATTGCGTTTTTTCTGAGTCATTTTTAAATTCATTTTTGTTCTCAAACCCATCCAACTTACAGGTCCTATTATTTAGGAACTATATAATGCGACGTATTGGCCAGTTTTTTGATAAAGGCAGAATATATTTTTAAAAAGGCTGCCAAAAAGGGTATTTTGAACAAAATTTCACGAAGTTATGATTGAAATTTGAGGAAATTTAAAAAATTGCGTTTTTATCGAGTCATTTTTAAATCTTTTTTCGTTCTCAAACTCTTCCAATTTACAGATTCTCTTATTTAGGAACTATATTATGTGACGGAGTGGCAATATATTTTTTAAAAAAGGCTGCCAAAATGGGCACTTCGCTCAAAATTTCCCAAAGCGATCATGATTAATGAACGGTGGGTATTCAAATAACAAATTGGTTATTTTATGACTCATTTTTAAATCCAATTTTGCTCTGAAACGCATTCAAGTGACAGTTTTTTGTTACTTAGGAACTATGTAATGTGCGTATTCTTCGATTTTTTGATAAAGGGTGAATATATATATTTTTAAAAGCTGTCAAAGAAAGCACTTCGCAAAAAAAAAATTCCCAAAGCGATCATGATAAAAGAATTGGGGTTGTATTCAAATAACAAATTGTTTATTTTATGACTCATTTTTGAATTCAATTTTGCTCTCAAACGCATTCAATTGACAGTTTTTTGTTATTTAGAAACTGTGTAATGAGCCGTATTGGTCAGATTTTTGATAAAGGCTAAATATATATTTTAAAAAATCTGTCACTTCGTACAAAATTTCTCAAAGCAATCTTGATTACAGAATTGTGGATGTATTAAAATAATAAATTGGTTATTTTATGACTCATTTTTAAATTCAATTTTGCTGTCAAACGAATTTAATTAACAGTTTTTTGTTATTTAGGAACTATATAACGAGCATATTGGTCAATTTTTTCAATAAAGTAAGAATATAATTCAAAATATGTTGCCAAAATGGGCATTTGAGTAGAATTTCGTTTAAGAGGATTTGGTTAAAACCAGTTCTTACAGAAAAATGAAATTTAAAAAAATTTAAAAGCGGTTGAATAAAGTAGTTAAACTGGGTTTATCTCTAATTATTTTTTTATTTTTATTTTTTTATTTTTTTAATTTTATTATTTTTTTTTAGATGAAAACTTTTCGAAAACTACCTCCGCCTATAGGCCATGCCGAAAGGGATTTTTCTTTCACTTTCACAAAAAATCAATATTTTCTATCGCATAGAATGCATACATGGGAATATAAATACTGATTCAAATAATCCGTGCAATGTTTCTAATAATTCTATTTAAATAGTCGTTTTTAAGCAAAACGTAGCTTAGAATCTGATATCCCTCCTCCCCGCGCCACCACCACAGCTTTCTTTTTTTTTAGAGTCACAGAAAATGTACGTTTTCAATAGCTTAGATTGCAATTTGTCAATTTCTAGAGCTGTAGAGTTTGTATTTTTACCCGACTACGGCAAAGCCAAAGGAGGGTTATGATTTTGACAGGCTATGTATGTATGTATGTATGTATGTATGTATGTATGTATGTATGTATGTTCATCTGTTCCCTCGTAACTTCTAAACCACTAATCAGAATTCGACAAATGACATATCATTAGAAGCGTCTTAATTGTCCGCTGGTTATAGGCTATATAGATTTTCACCAAATTCAATGTGGCGCCCTCTAGCGGACAAAATATACAGAGTAAAAAAATAAAGTTAAGCTAGATATGCCGTGTTTGGTATCATTTTAAAGCGCTTCACTTGTACATTTCGAATATATATATATTACTAGCATTTGCTTGTGACTTTACTTGCATTTATGGGCTAATTGCATATAATTCACATCTTTTCGTTCTTAATTTCTTTGGTACTTAGTAATCAGAATAAGACCACTGCAGTGCCATTAGAACGGTCTTGATCTTGATATTCTGTTGGTTGTGAGCTATAAAGTTTGTCACCAAATTTACTATTATGCCCTCTAGCGGACAAAAAGTATAAAATAAAAATATATGTAATGTGTTTGGTATTACTTGAAAGAGCTTCACCAGTATTTTTATATCACCAGTATTAGATAGATTAAGAAATCTTCCTAGGTCATCTTAATACATGAAACCTTCAATCTACATTACACATTTACACATTACACTAACGACCTCATCCACTAATCGGTCCATTACCCATTTGCTGCCATCGACGGATATGTGCGTCACTACTACCAAATACTGGAAGCGTCATACGTCAAAAAATAAAGTTAAGATAAATATGCCGTGTTTGGTATCATTCAAAAGCGCTTTACTTGTACATTTTGAATATATCTATATATTACTAGCATTTGCTTGTGACTTTACCTGTATTCATGGGGTACTTTTATACTTTTTCAGCGTAGTTTTTTGTCGTAGTTGGGTTTTAGTTTTTTTACTTTATCTTGTTAGAATTTTGCAATCTACATGACATATTCCATCTTATTTTACAGTTTTGTTTGCATGGCGTTATTACCCACGTAGGTGGGTATTAACGCCGAATAGCATTGGCCAAGGAAAAACGCCATTATATTTTATGAATACATATCTATTAAATTATTTTATTTTATATAGATAGTCAATGAGTTGCTGTATCAGATCCTATATTTGTTTGAAAAATATAATCTAAAACTAAGCCGTAAAAATTGGTAGAACCTTAACGTGGCGTTATTACCCCAGGGTACCTTATAATAAAAAAATGCTTTATACATTTGTGTTATAAGTCAAATATGTATTATATAAAAATTACAACCCAACGTTCAAATGGAAAAAAAAAGTTATAACGCAGTAAAATTAAAAAGTTTATTTGAAGATATGAGTTTATTTATGCTCAATTTTTGTCAGCTAATATCAATATCAAAGTGTGTCATAAAGAAATTACTCCTGGTTCATATACAACTAATTGCATATATTCTAAGTGAAAATTACTAACTTTCTCGTAGTTCTCAGGTATTATGAACAAATTAATCTACATCATAGAAATGCGCCATAATTTTTACTTATTCAGCACCTTATCTTACATTTCTACAAATCAAAGAATTTTTTCCATGATTATGAAATTATTCTTGCACTTTTATACCGTATTTAATATATCGAATTATTTATCAAAGAGAGGATCATTAACAAAGATATGAAGTAGATTTTTTTTTAAACCGAACCTGTATTTGATATCGGTACTAGCATATAAAATAATAAAATGTTACTAGAATAAAAGTAAAAGTAGAAATTTCTATTTTAAAATATGAGTTCTTTTATACTAAATGCTTTATATAAAACACAATAAAAGTCTGTACTGTATTTATTTATGATTATAATTTATACTTGTGCTTTTGCACAAGATTTAACGTATTAAACTATTCATCAAAGATTGGAGAATTAGCAAACACTGTGAATTCCGATAATTTTTTATAAAATTTCTAGTTCATTCGGATACTAACACATAAAGTAATAACTATATTATTAGATAAAATTTCTATCGACAATAAAACCTTTACTTCATTTTTTTTAAATAAAATTATTTTTATTTTATTTTGCTATAACTATGCTATATTTAACTAAATAAAATAGCTAAGGAAGAAATACTAAATACTCTGAAAGAACCTCAAGTGAAATTACCATTCATTCAGAAAATGAAATTGCTCGCAGATTTATCATTTTTTAATTTAAAGAGCTGTGAAAGAGAAATTGGAACAATACCACACTATAAAAAGAAGGGTCGATCTAATAAAAAAAATTTAGTGATCCTTGTAATTACTAAAAATTTTTTTGTAATCTTACTCGGTTACAAGGAATCTGTAAGATTTACAAGAAAAAAGCTATCAACGAATAGAGTTAATAGTTTTTCATTTTTAATAGCTATTACTAAAACTCGCTTGTTGTGGCCGTGATAGCCTAGTGGTCATAGCATCGAACTCAAGGCTGAAAGTACCTGGGTTCGATGCTGGACTCCACCAAATATGCACCGAATGTGTGCAATGTAAGTACTTGTTAAATAAAAAGATTATGAAAATCCTGTCGTAGCAGTTACCATGGGTAATGATCTCTGAATTTTCCCTCCCCTTCAGAAACATGTCAAAATAGAGCAGGTAGCAATGTTTGGTGCTGCCATCTATTGCGGCTTTACCGGAAATATTCCGTTTCAGAAGTCTGTCTTTTTACCCACTGGATGCATCTCGAAGAAAGCTCTTGCCCTGTGGGCACACGTAATGGTTACTAAAAATAATTTTGTAGCTATTATTAAAATTTGCTTGGTGGCTCATTCTAAAAAGTTTATGTTAGTTATACAAAAAATTCTTTTGTTCAGTTTACAACAGAAATATTTGTTTCACTTGCAAAAAAAAATGTTTGTAATGGTTACTAAAAAATTCTGTGGAATACAAATTTACAAAAAAATTTTTAGTAACCTCTTGATTTTTTTTTTACAGTGCATGGTTCGTTTAATCCATTACTTCAAGTCGTTCACAAATTAAACATTACTTCAAGAAAGAATTGTTGCAGTCTAAGACAGATTATCTTTTATATACTTTGTCAACTACGTTTGAATTATATGGTATCAGTTTTTGCCAATAAAAATGCATTTTATAAAATGGAACAACCAATAGTTTACAGTTATGCATCCAGAAAGTGTAAACTTTCCCTATCCCTTGCATTAAATAGGCATAAAAATATTTATAGGATTAAAGTGAAATACATTGACAAATAAAATTATATTTCAAATATTAAAAAAAAGCAATGTTATGTAATTGTATTAATTAAGTGTCCCACACATTTGTGGGCCCCACCAGTGGCCGAGAAATTTAGACCTCTCAACTGGTAGGCGGCATGTGCTCTGGGTTCGAAGCCAATCGCGGCCGTCGGCCTAACCGTTCAGAGTTTTCGTGGTTTTCTTCGAACCTTGCGTAAATACGGGTTAGGTTCCCTTAGAAAGACCCCCACGAAGGGCACTCCCACATGGCCTGTATCCCTAGCGTAGATAATTGGCCGACATCAAATAAACCAAACCAAACCCATACATTTATGGTATGAGTCAGATATGAATTTGTTTATAAAATTAGAAATGTTTATTTGAAAACGTCAGTTTATTTATACTAAATTCTTGTCAGCTCATATCACTATCAAAGTGTGTCAATGCTAAAGTATTCCTGTTTCATATCCATTTAATTGCATATGTGGGAATTGAAAATTACTAACATTCGAGTAAAATTCTCGGTGCAATAGGTGTTTCGAATAAATTAAGCTACTTCTTTGAAATGCGCATTACTCTCTACTAGATCAGCATCTTATGTTACATTTCTGCAAATCAAAGCATTTTTTTTTTAATAATTGTGAATTTATTCTTGTACTTTTTCACAATATTTAATCTATCAAAATTTTTATTCAAAAGTAGGAGAATTAACAAAAATATGAATTCCAATATTTTTTATAAGACCTCTAGCTTATATCGATGCTAGCAGATAAAGTAATAAAAATATTATTGGATAAGGTTTATATCGATCGTGAAATCTGTACTTATTTTTTTAGGCAAAAATATTTATGATTTATTTTCCGATAACAATGTTATATTTAACTCGATAAAAATGGTTAGTGAAGGAAATGCTTGAAATTCTTCACAGGTACTTTACCAAATTTCTCATTCATTCGGAATATAAAACTGCTCGCAGATTTAGGATTTTTAATTTTACTTCTTGTGAAGGAGAAATGGAAACAGTACAGTAGTTTGTTTAATCCGTTACTTCAATTGTGCATTCCTTCATGCCATTCAAAAATTAAATATTAATACAAAAATGAATATTTACATTTTGAAAAGGAGTTTCTTTTCATATGCTTTGTTAACTGTGTTTGCTCGATTAGCAAACAGTGTTGACCAACGAAAAACTACTTTATAAAATAGTTTGCTGTTATGCATGAGGAAAATGATTTTTTTTCACATGCATTTTTTTTCCTGCACATTAAATGCACCTTTAGATGCATTTTTTTCCCTATCACATGCGGTAAATGTGCATAAAAATACTTGAGTATAAAAATATTTATACAAAGTCCAAAATACATGGAATATTATTTTATATTATTTAGTATCTAATGAAATTAGTGATATTCAACATGGCTTGTTTAAATTTACGGGAAATTTTCCAATGGAATTATTACATTAAGTTCACTAAGTGCTACGACGTCTGACTGCAATTTATTAAACATCAATTCGTCGCTGGCTTGGCAATGGTATTATATGAGATGGTAACATATTTGCAAACATTTGGGAAATTAAATCAGGTGTCGACAAGATGAATATTTTTGCTACAAATTATCTCACATATATATCGCATTTTAAAGGTAAAGGCATTAAGGATGAAATTACTACAAAAAACTTTAAATTAACAAATTAATCTAATTATATGAGCAGGATAGAAACATAAATAAAAACATACTCACGAAAGTGTAATATGCTATAAATTATAATTAAATATTGATTATTTTAAGAATTTAATAATTGCATACTATAAAATGTATTTAATCATTAAATTCCTTTAAAAAAATCGTGTGTTTCACTATCAATTCTTCTTCTTCTAGAAGGTTTTTGATAATGGAATCATAAAATTCTGCAGAATTAATACAATTTTTGATGTACAAATACGAAACAATCATCAGTGTTCAGTCATCAAAAATCAAGATTTGTGCTAAAATTACGAATGTTTTTTCGGTTCTGAAAAAAATGTAAGTATAATTATTTAATAGTTCAAATTTATAAAAATATGTATATTTTGACTTTTTAACAAATTTTGACAAAATACCCACTAATAAAAATATGTATCAGATACAAAGCGGCAGATGCTTGATTCAATTCGTGTGCATTTTTCTAAACATACACTTGTAATTATTTTTGTTAAATAACAATACTTTATTTTTTAGGTGATAAATAAATAGTCATAATAAATACAATGAACAGTTATTAGAAATGTTAACAAATAAAGTTTGTGAGGGAGAGAAAAAGAAATAAATGAAGATCTTTTGTTATAATCAAAAAGCATTTTTATTAATAATAATAAAAAGAAATGTATTTAGAATTCAAGTAAAAGAAATCTAAAAAAAGCATTTTTTATAAATTATACGTAACTAGAATTTTAATGTTTTATATGAAAGTGGAATACCTTAAATATCTGTTGTTAAATTTTTTTAAGGAGGCTGAATTGCAAAATAACATCTTCCAAAGTATAACTTTTTGTTACATTTTTTTCTCCAAACTTTTTTGCCAAGAAGCAACTACGTTAAACAAAATGCTCTCTAAGTTTATGATAAGCTAAAAAAAATGAGCGTTACATTCTATTAAAAAAATGTATTAAGCTAAAAAACGGGTGATTCATAGACTTGGGGAAAAAACTCTTATTAATTTACCTAAAAGAAACTTAATCAGCAACTGTACTTGAAAAAATTATTAAAATATTTTTATTTTGCATTTTTAATACGGAAAAATTAAAATTTATAAAAAAATTCGTATATTCTACAGCTTAATCAGGGTATTTCTTGTTGTTTTTCCAGAAAAAATATCCGTGTTTGAAATTATATTAAAATTGTACGAAGATTAATGTTCATTGATAAGAAAATAAAAGAAAAACAACAGTCAAAACTTCCACAGTAATCCTGTTTGTGTTTCATAATATATTTTTTCTTTATGTTTTAGAGTCTGGCTTCAATATTTGAAATTTCAACTTCTCGAAAATTATAAAAAAATGACTCGTATTTTTCAATTTTTCAATGTACAGATCCATTAAAAAAAAACGTGACAGTCATTAAAAAATGTGAATTTTTTGACAGGTGTTCCTTACTGGTGGTCATTCATTACTTCTATTTATTTTTACATTACTCTATATTTACACTGTTTAAAAAATACGATTTTTAATATTAGTATTAATTCTCTTGTGCATGTCATGTAAAATGACAAAATATCTAGTAATAAATAATGTGTTCAGTTACAAAATTGCTTATGCTTGATTCAATTACTGTGTATTTTCGTATGTACGCTTTTCTAATGATCAAAATATTTATATATGCTATAAGTGATCTATTAAAGTAAAATGTATATTATATGTAACATTTCTAAGTATTTATATTCAGTTAGATTATTGAGTATATTTTATATAATGCAATATAGTTTACAAATGATGAATGATTCGGCATAATACATTCAATAAACAGATATGAAAAAGTTTAGCAAAAAAACGTGAAAAAGAGAGAGATTAAAAAGATAATTTTTTTTTCGTTAAAATCGAAAAGTGTATTAACAGTATAAAAAATGCATTAATAATAACAATAATAACAAAAGAAATGTGTTTAGAATTCAAGAAAAAAAATCAGGTAAAAAATAAATTTTTATAAATCATATGTAACTGGAATTTTAATGTTTTTTTATGAAAGTGAAATGCGTTTTTAAATTTTCAAGGCACTTGAATAGCAAAATTACATCTTTCGAATCATAACTTTTTACTGTACATTTTTCTTCAAACTTTTTAGTCCTAAAGCAACTTTGTTAAACAATGTGTCCTATGTGTTTATGATTAACTATAAAATGAAAAGAAAAAATATTTTTGAGCCATATATTCTATTAAAAATATTAAACTAAAAAAAGTCTGATTCATCCAAAACTTCGAAACTCATTAATTTTCCTTAAAAAAAATAAAAAATAAAATAAAATAAATAATAATATAAAAAAACTAAATATGCATGAAAACTAAATATGTTTTATTTATGTTGCATTTTTAATTTGCATTTTAGTTGTATTTATGTTCTTTTTATGTTGCATTTTAATACGGAAAAATTACTTTATAAAAAATGCTTACATTAAAAAATTTAATCAGGGTAATACTCGGCTTTTTACCCGACAACAAAAAAATATTCGTGTTTCAAAAAATTAAGACAATCTACGAAACATCTACTTTTATTGAAAAGAAAAGAAAAAAGTTCATAATATATATATATATATATATATATATATATATATATATATATATATATATATATATATATATATATATATATATATATATATATATATATATATTTCTTCATTAATATCTGGCAACAATATTTTCAATTTCAACTTGTTGTATAAAGTGTTGGAGTTTTGAAAAAGTTCCACCTTTTAGTTATCGAAGAATTGATGCTTTCTAGAACGTCATGAATACGATTTAATTGTTTTCAGAAAATTTTTGCCTGTGAGCTTGTCTGTCACTCTCTCACTCTATAATTTTAATCTGTCATTCTGTGAGCCTGTATGTGACAAAAAATATTTTGGGCACTTTATCGAAATTATTGAAGCACAAAATTTCACCAAGCTGTAGATTGATATAATCTAAGTTGACTAGTTTTTAGTGCACTTCGCTTAACATGTGGCACTGATATGTAGCATTCTTCCGAATTGCTAGATTGCCCTTTCTCAAGAATTAAAGAATGGATTTTCGTTATAACTTTAGATTCCGTTGGACCTTGATTTAAATTGGTGCTGATTAACATTTGGTGCAAATCTCATAACAAGTGGCGTTGCTATATTGTATTATTCATGATTATTGCAATAGCTATATTTCAAGAAATAGTGCACGGATTTTCACCAAAACTCAGATTTGATTAGCCCCTAATATAGATTCGTGCTGTCAAATTTTTGGTGTAATTTTCTATATAGATAGTTCTGCTTTGCTGCATAATTCACGATTTTGCGATAACTGTATCTTAAAAACAAATGCATGGATTTTCATTAAACATCAGATTCAATTACTACCTGTTAAAAATTTCTCTTGATTAGTAATAGTGTACATCGTCAAAAAGGTAGCACTCAATCACCTAACCGGTAGCGCTTCTGTGCTGCTCTTTTCAGAAAACATTAACTTGTATGAGATAGAAAAAGGTTTTGGGATTGCTACATCTAACTAGTTAATTTTTACATTTGTTGTAATTGATATTAACAATCCGTTATGTTTGGCTGAAGTTTCTCACTGTCATTTTGAAATATTATATTGGTGTTAATCGACATTGTGTTTTTTAGGTCATACAGTCACCGCAAAAAAAATCTTGACATTTACGATTTCAGATGTTTTGTTAAATATCTAGAAATATACTTAAGGAATGGCTCTGAAACTCCAGATATGTAAACAAGATAGCACAGATCATATATTTTCGAGAAGATTTTTTTTCCAAAATCCAATAGGGGACCGTCAACAAATTGAAAAAGAACGAATATCTATTGAATAACCCTGTCAAAACTAATGTAGCAAAAGCGTTCAAACTG
The DNA here is from genome assembly GCA_964019185.1 of Maratus speculifer. Classification (NCBI taxonomy): domain Eukaryota; kingdom Metazoa; phylum Arthropoda; class Arachnida; order Araneae; family Salticidae; genus Maratus; species Maratus speculifer. The sequence goes on from OZ025297.1 coordinate 254,144,675, forward strand.
CAGATTAGGATTAAGTGGCTTATGGCAATAAACTGTGTTCATTTTTATGTGGATAGCATGTATACTCGTAGAGAAATTAAAGTTTTTATAAAAACGGCTCCAAATTTCGCCAAGTTTTTTGCTTATAACTAGCAGAGTTCTTAATAAAAGACAATGTTCTTTTCAGAAAATCTTTGAAAAGATATTGCACATAATAACCTGTTATCAAAATTAAAAATGATTAATATCTGTATGAAGAATGAGCAGTTTTACTAAATAAATTTTCACTGCGCATGCGTCAGCTCTATTGAAATTTCGTTTGCATATTGTGTTAGCTATAGCTCAACTTTTGTTAAAGTTTCAATATCATAGCTTGAAAATTCTGAAAGTTATTGTCGATAGAAGAAGATCAAAATCCGCTATTCCCAAAATGAAGCAGTATTTAAGAACAATATATATTTTTATTTTATAAATGTATTTTCTTTTATTATTATAAAGTTTTGGTGAGAATCCTATCTGTACTGTAAAAGTAGTTTTGAGTTATTAAATAAGTTGAATAATATAAATAATATAATATAATCTCATGTATTTAATTCTGAGGATTTATATAACAGTATAAATTTGAGTGAGTTAAAGTTACGGATTTCTTTTAGGAAATTTAACAATACGAATTTAAATATCGAAAACTTTGGCTATCTTTTTAATTTTGATCTAAACAAAAAATATTTACATGACAATTCAAAAGAATAAGGCATTTCAAAGTGTTTGTGTGTGTGTTGGGGGGGGGAGCTGTAACACCATTCTTGCTCGTATCTATTTTTACACATATGAAAAGGATGCCTAGAGGATGATTCTCTAAACAATGAATAGAGAACAAAATTAAAGCCTGTTACTGAAAATATTTAAATTTTGATCAAAATATAAAATATAAGCACCAAATTTTATTCAACAGTGTAATACCGTGGTTTTGTAATTTATTTCCAAGAAATGGATTTTTTTTCTATTCTCGAACGCAGTTTAAGAATATTGTCGATAGTGTCGTTATCGATGTCTAACTGGCAGCGACATATTAAACATAACCATTTCACGTATGCCTACTTTCAAATATGTAATCTACTTTATTTATCGATTCTAAAAGCAACCATTAGCTGCCATGGCAGCAATAGGTGAAGTGAAGCCATGGTAATTTTAAAATGCCCCCGTCATACGGGAAACATGACAACCCGAAAACAGAAATCAGTTGCTCTTCATGATAATATAATTTAATCATCTTAATCTGATAATACTTTTAAAGAAAATACACACTACATTATTTTCTAAGTCTTAATGGGGGCTGGAGAACCTCGATCGCAAAGGACATTTCCCCCCTAGTTAAATATATACATATATCAACAAATATTGATGAACAACTATAAGTAACAGTAAACGTATAATATATATACAGGGTGTTTCTAAATTCATGGTCCAAACTTTAAGGGGTGATAGTACACATCAAGACAAACAATATTTAAATAGGAAACCAAGGGTCCCAAAGTCTTCCGAAGGAGATAGGCGCCATTAAAGTTTAGGGTCCAAAAATTCAAATGATTATGAAAAACACAAAAATTGGTCGAATTGTTTGCGGTTTTCACTAAAATCATTCTTTATGTCAGTATTGTCTTGAAAATAAATTATAAATTTCAAAAAATGACGATAGAGGGCGCTTTAGACTTTAGAGTAACGAACAACTATTTTTTACCGTTATTTTTTGCATCTCATTAAAGGTTTCGTAAGCTTAGACTTAAACTTAAATTTTGAGCTCAAAATCTGAAAAATTGGAAGCAGTTAAGTAGCACAAACTTAACTGTGTTCAGAGGGTTTTAAATTCAAATGATTATAATAAACGGAAAAATTGGTCGATTGATTTGCGGTTTTCACTAAAACTATTCTTTATGTCGGTATTTTGTTGAAAATGAATTATAAAGATAAATTTCAAAAAATGCCGATAGAGAGCGCTTTAGACTTTGGAGTAACGTACAACTATATTTTACCATTATTTTTCGCATCTCATAAATTTTTTTTAGAAGCTTAGACATAAACTTAAATTTCGAGATGAAAATCTGAATCGTTGTGGTTAAGTAGCGCAAACTGAACTGTGTTCAATGGGGGTGGGGAGGTTCAAATTTCAAATGATTATAAAAAAACGGAAAAATTGTTCGATTCGTTTGCCGTTTTCGCTAAAAATATTCTTTATGTCAATATTTCCTTGAAAATAAATTTTAAAGATTAATTTTAAAAAATACCGTTAGAGGGCCCCTTAAACTTTGGAGTAACCAACAACTATATTTAACCGTTATTTTTTTTTATCTATTTAAATGCTTGTAAAATTCAAACTTAAATTTTGAGCTCAAAATCTGCATCGTTTTGAGTAATTAAGTGTGGAAATTTGAAATGTCTTCGAGGGGTGGGGAGGGTAACATTTTAACTCCTGAACACTGTTCCATTTCCGCTTCTTAACCCCTCCATCGATTTAGAATTTGAGCTCAAAATTTAAATCAAAGCATTTGCAAGTATTTAATTAGATACAAAAAAATAACGCTTAAAAATAGTTGTTGGTTACTCTAAAGTTTAAGGCGCCCTCTATCGGTATTTTTTGAAATTAATCTTTAAAATTTATTTTCAAGGAAATATTGACATAAAGAATAGTTTTAGTGAAAACGGCAGACGAATCGACCAATTATCCGTTTTTTTTAACCCTTTCGTGGTTATAAGCGCGTATACGCGCCCAGAATAACACTTAATTTGAATTGCGAAATGCCATACTGACACCGGAATTTTTAAATGAAAATTTTAATTTTACAAAGAACGTAAAAAAAACATTTATATATTATGAAATAAATTTGTTTTTAAATTCCGGTGTCATTCAATCATTTTAGTATTTTATGAATAGAAGTGCTTTAACCGTCAAAGGGTTAAATAATTTGAAATTTGAACCTCCCCACCCCCATTGAACACAGTTCAGTTTGCTCTACTTAACCACTCCCAACGATTCAGATTTTCCTCTCAAAATTTAAGTTTATGTCTAAGCTTTTAAGAAAAGTTAATGAGATGCGAAAAATAACGGTAAAATATAGTTGTACGTTACTCCAAAGTCTAAAGCGCTTTCTATCGGCATTTTTTTGTAATTTATCTTTTTAATTCATTTTCAATAAAATACCGACATAAAGAATAATTTTAGTGAAAACCGCAAATCAATCGACCAATTTTTCCGTTTTTTATAATCATTTGAATTAAAACCCCTCTGAACACAGTTAAGTTTGCGCTACTTAACTGCTTCCAACTATTCAGATTTTGAGCTCAAAATTTAAGTTTAAGTCTAAGCTTACGAAACCTTTAATGAGATGCAAAAAATAACTGTAAAAAATAGTTGTTCGTTACTCTAAAGTCTAAAGCGCCCTCTATCGTCATTTTTTGAAATTCATCTTTATAATTTATTTGCAAGACAATACTGACATAAAGAATGATTTTAGTGAAAACCGCAAACAATTCGACCAATTTTTCTGTTTTTCATAATCATTTGAATTTTTGGACCCTAAACTTTAATGGCGCCTATCTCCTTCGGAAGACTTTGGGACCCTTGGTTTCCTATTTAAATATTGTTTGTCTTGATGTGTACTATCACCCCTTAAAGTTTTGACCATGAATTTAGAAACACCATGTATATATATACATATTTCAAAGTGTATTAATATAGTGCTGTAAAATTTGTATTATCCTACAAAAATATTTTTAAAAGCATATTGAAGACTACAAAATTCTCGTAAATGAATTGTATATTTGAAATAGTTTTTCTCTATAAAATTAAGACACTTACCTATTGAGACAAGACCTTTTATGACATTTTTTATTGCTTCAATTTAAAACATCTTCTAATACTGCTCGAAATATTCAATATATGTATATATGTGTGTGGGTGTTAGAGTAAGAAACAGGATGTATGTAAAATAATTGATACATATTTAAATTACAGTCATTAAGAGAAAAACATTCTAGAAAATTCTATAATAAAGAAAGTTATACATTTTAAAATCAAATTTTATGCCTCCAATTCATGTTATCAAAGCCAAATATCACTCGAAATTGTTCAAAAAAGGAGAAAACGGGAGAAATATGCAATAATAAAAGATAAAATGAAGCTCCATTTTTTTCATTTTTCATTTTAGATTCAATATTTTTTTCTGCAAAAGTTAAATAACAAAATAAAACCCGTATGTATTCTGTAGAAAAACATTGAAGATTCAGTATTGATTTTATAAACCTCGAAGTTGGATATTTAATTATCTTGAAACACTTGACTGGACTTTAATAAAATTTTGAAAATATTCTTCCTCTTTACAGTTTCTTCGTAAGAAAATATTTGCTTGAACAATTCACTTACGAGAGTAAAATTAAAATTCTTCCTTTATATCTTTCTATTTTGGTTAAAGTTTTGTCTTTTGCGTTTCTCCTTTATGCTTTTTATTTTAATTTTACGAGACTTTGTGTTTACTTCAAAACATAATAAAAAGTCCCTTTCTTTAAAGATCTTTCTTATCAAACGTTTTCCTAAAATATTCTTCGATCTGCTGTCAAATGCAAAATCCAATATACAGCTCAGAATAAAATAAGTGAATTTCTTGATACGCATTTTTTTCTTTGTTTATTTAATTTGTGTTGTGAGAGTAAACTCAAGGCATATTTTTCCCTATAATCTACTTTCTAATAAGATCTTATATTTAAAATATTTTATTTATAGAATAATATGAAAAATTATTTAAAAATTTAAATCAGATTACTGTTAAGTTTAAGGAATGTTCTTAATATTAAACCTTCACAAAATAATGACACATCATCAGCAGGTTGTTCATCACCATGTTGCATTACATGCGATTTTTTTATTTCTTGAAGGAAAGTATATTCAATTTGTTTAGTATTTTGACGAAATTTATAAGGTTAAATTTTAAATACTAATTTTTAAATTGGTTTTTAAATGTAGGTTATATAAAAATTCTGAACAATACATGATTTTTCTTTAATTGTAGTAAATATATTGCAGTTCTTCAATAAAATTTTCTTTTATTTTTGAAAAAAAATTATGTTTTTATTTTAAAATTTGCATCTTGGACCTTGTGAATTAGATAATGTCACTTTAGTAAAACTCTTTATAATATAGTACATTCTTTTAAGCTTCAAATTATTTCATAAATGAATAATTTGTTCTTTTTGCAACATAACCAATTTTACATTTTAAATTTTCCATTAAAGATTTTACTGAATCATTTGAAAAAATCAATGAGAATATAACATGAATCAATTTTTTAATATTATTTTGTGAATTAGGAAAGACTAATCAGCAAAAAAATAAGTATAATTCTAAATTCATGTTTAAAAGTTGAAATTAAAATTACACTATCTGCAAAATGCTTAAAGTTTGGCAACAACTTATTTAAAAAAGTTAAATTACTTTTATTCATATTTATAAATACAACTTTAATCAGATCAGAAAAACACTGTTATTAATGAGTTCGTTTCATATTTCATGTAGTTGGTGTCGAAAGGAATGAAAGTGAAAATTAATTTTTACATCCAGAAAATATTGTAAAATTAAAATATGGATATAGATGGAAGTGGAATGTTACTCATTTTATACTTCTTTAGGCAAACTCAACCTATGTCGTAGGATATAACGTGATTACAAAAAATATTATTTATTAGTAATATTTTCTATTCACTCAAGAATAAATAATTCATGATCATTCTTAAACGGGCATATGATTTTTGCATCTTTAAAATTAACTTCTATATTCTACTTATAGATAAGCTTCAGCAGGACTGTTGTTGTCAAGTTGAATTTAAAATGTGCAATACGAGCTTTAAGTTTACGAAAAGTCATCCCTATCAGATAAATACCTTCTGCTTTTCGTGGAATTGCTTACACTACAGAAACTCCATCTTTCGCGATGGGATTTATTTCCGCCCTAACTAGATTTTCCAGTTTTATTGGAGGTGTAGTGGTTAATTTAAGGACAAAGCGAGAAAATGCATGCATGATTTTTTTAATGTCCTCTATGGACTTCGTTTTGCAATCATCAAATCTCGTATTATTCGGCGAAGATCCTGGTATTTGCATGTTTTTTTTTTTTCTGCAAGCTTAATAATTTATAAATATTTATTATTGCAAAAAAATGTTCAAACTGCCTAATTTTAAAACGTACTTAATTCTTTTCCAAAATTATTAACAAAGTCTAAATGCTAATCTTATGTAAAATTTGAACGGAACACGTTTATAGTTAACGATAATGTACTTTCAAATGCGATGGTGCTCTCAGACTTATTTACATTCCAATACACTGTGAGCTCAGGTGTTAAGTTTGATAAATGTCTGATTAGCATTGCGTCAAGAAATGACTAGTTATTGTTATTTTTTATGGTAAATTTTATGTAAGGAACAAAATTATATATGTTTTTAAGAAAAGCCTACCCTACTGTCGGAGGTAAAGCGCTGTGTGTTATTTTCTTCTTCTAATAGAAGTAATGCAAATTTACCTAAAATGATGATGGTTAAATACATTAGTGCTCCCTTAATTTGCTTATAAACTTTGTAACTAAAAAATGAAAATATCATTTACAGTTTCAAGCCTAAGCTCTTAATTTTAGTGGTGCTTATTTCTGAATTAAATGATAAATCGTTATCAATACAGTTACTGATGAACATTTTTACATCGTTGATTGACTGTAAAAGTAAAATCAGTTATTTATTGAACTTATTGTATTGATTATCTTTAATCCAGTTAATGAAGTCCAATATAAACTATGGTTAGACGATGGTAGAAAAGCGTTCATATTGGAACAAATGCTTTTCTAAGGAAATACATTGGGAAATACATTTTCCAACTATCGGCCTTAAAATGTAATTATTTTTATAATTATTTAGTCTCTCGAATGATCTTGGAAAAGTAAGGAATAGTATTGGAGTGTCCTCGATATCATAGGAATAGCTTCTATTAGCTTAAAAATCGTATAAAAGAGCATTAGAGAGACTAGAATTTCAACCAGCCAGCGAACTTTGTCAAGACTCAACCAGAGGCAGAGTATTGAATTTTAAGTTTATATCGCAGATTCGTAAATTAATACCCCATAAAGAACTATTACGGATTAATTTTCTGTGAATCAATATAAATTATTACAAAAAATAATACAGCTGGTAATGACGTTTTATTGTATGATATACCCAAAATCTGGTTCAAATTATTTACAGAATCATAAGACAAGTAATAATCCATTTCCCTCTAAGTCCATATTTTATTTTCCCAATGTTTTCTGAATCTAAAAATTGAATTTTGCTTACATTCTATACGAAACCAAAAACATAAAAATTGAAAAAATAGATGTTAATAACAGTGTTTTTTTTCTACGACGAAATGTCTGTTTATAGCTCAATTAGATAAGAAATAAAGTAAATAATCATCCTTTTTTAAATATTTTGACATATTTTGAGTATTTACATACAGTGTATTTTACTTTATGTTATTTGTTAGCTAAATAAAAATAATTTAAATTTTCACCTGTTCTTGAGTGTAATGCCGTTAAAAAATGATGAGATTAATGTTTTGTTGTCAATTCCAGGACATACTCCCGAAACTCTGTTGGGGGATCGACAGAAAATTTAAAAATAAGAAATATCTTTTGGCCAACCCATTAAAATATATGTAGAAAAAACATTCAAATAGTATGTTATGATCAGTGGATTATTGTAATAAAATCCATTTACTTTTATAGGGATAGCATGTATTCTCTGCGAGAATACACGACATTAATATATCGTGGCGAAATTAATGTCTTTGTAAAAACATTCCCAAAAGCTGAAAAAAAGTATAATTTCTTCTTATAATAAAAAAAAATGTTATTTTCAGAAAATAAGATTAATAACATTGTACACAATACCCTGCAATCAGAAATAAAAGAGATTAAAAAATTATGAAAATGAACAGATTTACTAAACAGTGTTTCACTACGAATGCGCAAATACAATTTTAATATGATGTGCATAATATATTATAAAAATGTATTCAGCCAAGCTTGTAAAAATCTCGAAGATTTAGCTATAAAATTCTGGAAATTATCGTCGATGGAATAAGTTCAAAATCCGCTATTTCCAAAATAAAGAAAAAAAATGAGAGCTATATCCATATATCCATTGATTTGTGTTAATATAGGATGCACAATAGTTCAAGTATCACTTTATTTTAGTGCTCGCTATGGGATACGTATAGCAGCTATACGTTTAAACGATATACGTATATACGTATAATACGTTTCTCTGCTATAAGGATACCTTAAAATATATGTTTAAACGTATCCGGATACGTATAAGGGCGTATCATATAAACGTATATTTAAGAATACGTATATTTAATGTATACATATATTCCACGCATCGTATCCAATTTAAATAATGGAGTTCATCAGTCTTATGTCACTGAATGGAGAATAATTTGGAAATCGGTGGTGTTACGACAGGAATCCGCATAGTATGTCTTATACATAGAGATCGAGCAATGAAAAGCGTATATTTTTTTTATAACAGTTAGCAAAAGTTCACAGAAGATCAGACTCCTGATTGGCCAATCTCGTTTCACTAATAGTGAAATATCTATCTGGATTACGACCAAGTTCTTGTTATTTTCCTTTATAAATCCTCTATATCATTATATTCAATTTATTTTCTTGTTATTTTCCTTTATGCTTTTTTCTGTAGAATTTCTATGCAGAAATCATAAAAAAGACAGCATAGTAGCGTCACCTGTTGAACGATTTACACACAAAAAAAACCAGCACCAATTTCTATTAGGGACTACCTGAATATATAGGGGTGACTGGGGCACCTGTGAACAGTTCACATAAACATAGCTTTTTCTCATAACTGGGTGAATTTCTATAAGCAAAACTACTCAATATAGTAAACATAACTTTTTTTAATAATGGTAATTTTTTTAAAATTACCTTTATAGTTCTTCTTATTTTTCTTAATAATTTTATGAATAAAAAAAAATTTCATATGTTCCCCAACGAATGGGCAGTTGTAAATACACAAGGGAAACATGTGAACACAAGGAAAAATTATTTTTGACATGTTTTTTATTATCTTTTTCATATGTTACCATGATCATTAGTTGTATTATCTGTTGAATTTACCATAAAGAAAAATATATGTATATTTATTTAGTTTCTGAGTGATATGTATAAGCAAAATATAATAAAATAAAAATAAGTAGATTTGGGGGGGATTACATAATTGATAAAATATTGTTGCAATAAAATAAAGAAGTGAACTTTAGAAAAAAATTAAAGAATTTAAATTTTGCTTCGGGCTTTTTGTTTGAGGGAGATTTTAGGGAGGAAGCATTTGGAAAATATTTATCGAAAACCTACCGAAAGGCGAAAGATTCTCATTCCTATATTTGCTTTATTTGCCTGTAAATTAAGGATACAAAATTGTTTTCCATTTATAAGCTTCCTCCAAATTTAATTTCTGGGGGGGGGGGGGTCAATAATGTCGATTTCACAGTAGTTATAAGTTTAAAAATTTTATTTTCTTAAAATATGTATCTATTTTCAAAGCACCAAATAACATAGCTGTTTTTAGAAATGGAAGTAAATTAATACTACAACTTTGCAGCAAATGAAATAGAAAGATTTGCAACGTTGGTAAACGTAATATTTTTTGCATTAACGATGCATAAAAATAGTATTAAAAATTATTAAATAAAATAATATATAACATTTATTGCATTTTAGAAATATTTAATTTATTTAAATTGCAATTGAACGTAATCGAGCTTGTTGCTTTTTATATATTTGCTGAGATGTGTTTGTAGAAGTTTCTGTACAAAATCAATTTTATATGACAGAAATGTCTTCTATTTCAATAAAATAATAAATAATGGAGCTGGCACTGTTTTCACGAAGTTAACTTAAAGGAACAGAATCCCTGAACGATTATTGGAGAATTTAATGACGTGTTCAGATTGTGAAAAACGGCAATGTTCTTTTGTGCCCCATTTTCATTTGTGCACATGTATCCCCCATATATGTTTCTTAATTCTGTGTATTAGGTCTTGAGATAGATCGCCGACAAAATTCATGTCACATACAGACAGACAAAGTCACAGACTCACAAACTCACAGACAGATATTCTGTAAAAACATGTTTTTCAAACTCTCTTATTCTTAAAACGTGTAAACCCGTCGAAAGTATTCCCAAATCCAAAACTTTCTTCTTCTGAAGATACAAGAAAATATAAAAAACAAAGTACTGCGCCACAGATCTTCCAAAGATTAGTTTGATTCTACCCACAAGTAATGTAAAGTATTTTATAAGAAATAGCTTAATTTTTTGGGGAAAAAAAACAAACAAAATCTAAACTGAGTAAGTATGCAGCATACCTGCAGTACCTGCATAAAAAGCACTAGTTACGTAAACACATTGTAGTTCTTTGAACAACGAATCGCGATGGGGATACTCTACCGGATGTTTCTCAATGTCTCTAATCCTCAGAAAACATCGAAACATCAAATTTCATACATTGAACGAAAAACGTTTAAACGCTTATACGTTTAACCGCTTGGATAAGATCCGTATATACGATATACCGTATATTCTGTTTTGTGTTATACGTATAACCGCCAAGCCGTATTATACGTATAGCAAATACGTATTTCGTATAATACGTTTTATACGTACATTCGTATAAACGTATAATCGGGAGTTCTACTTTATTTTGATACTGCTCTTCATCTACGATATAATATGTATGCGATATATATATAAATATATACCTTCTTTTTAAGAATAAACCCTGAACCAATAAATTAAAAGGACATTCCTAAAATATTTCATTTGAATGCTTATCATCGATTTCGTACCTGATTTCAATTAGAACGTGGGGGCTATGTATTCCTTCATTTGACTGTAGCTATTTTTAACACTTTTTAACATACCAGGATAAATGCAAAAAAAAAAATTATAAAAATAATAAAACAGCACTTGTTAAAAAAAATAAGAAAATGCAAAAGGAAGTAAGATTCATACTTGCGAAACACTGTATCACATAATCATGAAGTCTATTTAGACATTTACTTGGGATTAGTACCGTTTCGTTTTAAACGCCTCGACACATATAAAGTCAATAATCTTAGATAGTAGAAACAGATATTTTTCCATCAAAAAGTTTTAGAAATGCACGTTTCTTAATTTTCGAAAAAAGGAAAATTCCTTGTGCACTAAATCTGGATTGCATATGATGAAGACTATAGACTTATACATTGATGTTTTCCAGCAATTTTTGAACTTACCGAGATGTATGACAATTAGCATTGCCATACTGGAGGATGAGAGCAGCACTGGACATTTCAAGCTACATTGCTTATCAGAAAGAATCACAACTCACAGTTTCAAGAAGAATCAATCTTTAAGCATAAAGCCATTTCAATTGCCCAGGTAAATCTGTGAATTTACACTAGCTACCCGCTGTATGGTTGTAAATTTAAAAGATCAAGCTATTTTCACAGTAAGTAAATGTATTCCTTCCAGATTAAATGTCTACCATTAGCAAGTTCTGTTTCTTGGAACCTATTTTTAATCGATCAATCGAAAAGATTTTATGAATCCGGTGTGCCTTTCCACGAGGCTGACCCAACTCTCGTAAATATACTCGGAATACATTGAAATTTATGTATGTTTTTAATTTAAATGGAATATATTCGATTATTCAGAATGATATCTGTAATTTTTATTGTCCCTTTATAAAAACACTAAAATAATATCGTTATGCTAAGGCTTATGATAAAAAATCTTTTGGGGATGCATTTTAATTGGGTTAGTCTATTTAAAATTAAATATACTTCGCATTATCGAAGTAAACAAAAATGGAGTTTCTATAGAATATTTTGCGTATAATTCTCTATTTGCGGAGGAATGCTAAATAAATTTGTTAAATCAATACAATAATAATAAAATTTATATGAATTACGAAAGCGCATATGCTTTCTGCAGAATATAAAAGGCAAATGTATATTATGCATTTGCAAAGTCACATAAACTGCTTGCTTGTATAGTTTTCCACACAGAAGAACAGTTTACACAATATTTTAATGTGTTACTTTATTTCTACACGGAGAAAGTCTTATGAAATAAGGAAATTTATATAAAAAAAAACAATATTCTTCTTGTAGTACATGATACACAAAGTCTTTTTTTCCAAGAAATCGTTTGTTTTGTACATAATGTTTAAAATACTGGAAATATTAAAAAAATAATTATTTTGAATTTAGAAAACAATTCTAAATTCATTCAGAATTGGAAAGAAATACAACAATTATAGTAGAAGCAAACTATTTTGGTGTACAATATGTCTTCGAATATGAAAAAAAATATCTCATATAAGATAAGTGCATATTTAAAAATTATTTTTTGCTGGGATGAATTTGTTTAATATTTTCATGTTACTCTAAATAAGAAACATCTTAAAAATCACTATTATCGAGATACTGGAAATCCCTCAATTGGGAAATTAGCTGAAAAGAAGTCTTTCAAATAGCACTGTTTTCCAAAAACTAAGTATATAAGCGTAAAACAAAATAAAACTTACTATAAATTGTTTTCTCTTCATTTTATTAATGAGGTTTTAGCTTTCCGTTATTAAAATAATAAAATCTCTGTCGGCATAGCCTGTAGGCGGAGGTAGATTTCGAAAATTTTTCATCTCAAGAAAAAAAAAAAAAAAAAAAGATTAGCGATAAACGCAGTTTACTACGTTATTCAGCCGCTTTTAAATTTTTTTTATTTCATTTTTCTGTAAGAACTGGTTCTATGAAAATCATCTTAAACGAAATTCGACTCAAATGCCCATTTTGGCAACATATTTTGAATTGTATTCTTACTTTATTTAAAAAACTGACCAATATTCTCATTATATAGTTCCTAAATAACAAAAAACTGTTGATTAAATTCGTTTGACAGCAAAACTGAATTTAAAAATGAGTCATAAAATAACCAATTTATTATTTTAATACATCAAACAATTCTTTCATCAAGATCGCTTTGGGAAATTTTGTGCGAAGTGCCCACTTTGACAGCTTTTTTTTTAAATATATATTTAGCCTTTATCAAAAATCTGACACATTACACAGTTCCTAAATAACAAATAACTGTCAATTGAATGCGTTTGAGAGCAAAATTGAATTAAAAATGAGTCATAAAATAAACAATTTGTTATTTGAATACAACCTCAATTCTTTTATCATGATCGCTTTGGGAAATTTTTTTGCGAAGTGCTTACTTTGACAGCTTTTAAAAAATATATATTCATCCTTTATCAAAAAATCGACGAATACGCACATTATATAGTTCCTAAGTAACAAAAAACTGTCAATTGAATGCGTTTCAGAGCAAAATTGGATTTAAAAATGAGTCATAAAATAACCAATTTGTTATTTGAATACCCACAGTTCATTAATCAAGATCGCTTTGGGAAATTTTGTGCTAAGTGCCCATTTTGGCAGCCTTTTTTGAAATATATTTTGCCTTTATCAAAAAACTGGCCAATCCGTCACATTACATAGTTCCTAAATAAGAGGACCTGTAAATTGGAAGGGTTTGAGAACAAAAATGAATTTAAAAATGACTCAGAAAAAACGCAATTTGTTATACTTTCTTAATTTTTCAAAGACGATAACTTCGGGAAATTGTTCAAAATACCCTTTTTGGCAACCTTTTTAAAAATATATTCTGCCTTTATCAAAAAACTGGCCAATACGTCAAGTTATATAGTTCCTAAATAAGAGGACCTGTAAATTCGATGGGTTTGAGAACAAAAATGGATTTAAAAATGACTCAGAAAAAACGCAATTTGTTATACTTAATCAATTTTCTAATGACAACTTAGGGAAATCTGTTCAAAATGACCTTTTTGGCAGCCTTTTTAAAAATATATTCTGCCTTTATCAAAAAAACTGGCCAATACGTCAAGTTATATAGTTCCTAAATAAGAGGATCTGTCATTTTGATGCGTTTAAAATCGAAACTGAACTTAAAAATGAGTCAGAATATAAGCAGTTTGGATTTGAGGTTTTTTCTTCAACTCCTATTTTTTAATTTATTTTTGCTTTAAAAATAGGTTCTATGAAAAACTTGTTAATATAAAAGTAGTAGGTATTATTGTAAAGATGTAAAATAAATTTAATTAGATTTGATTGCTTAAGAATTGAGTAAGTTATGGATTTTTTTCTTTTTAACCCCCCTTTTTCTTTTCGTTTTTAATTTTTTTTCATCGGTAAAAGTTGGTCCTATCAAAAACTTGTAAATACAAAAGTTTTAGATAATATTAAGCACATTTATATAACATTTAGTTGGATTTGATATCTTGAGAATTGACGAAGCTATGGATTTTTTTCTCCATAAAACCACGTTTTTTTCGTTCCTTGAGCCCATGTTTAACTTTATCAAAAATCTGACATGCATAAACTTTTTGCCCATTTCTTAGAGGTAATATAAACTTTAAACTGATTCGATATCTATTTAAATTAAGAAGTTATCGCGTTTTTTCGGTTTTCACAAAAACCCTCCCTATTTCCACCCCCTTGGTCCGATTTTGCCCATTAACGAACTCGACCGAGATTTTAATCTCCTTGATTTTATGTGAAATTTTGAAGAAGATCTGAGCATAATTATGGAAGTTATCGTGTCTAGAAGAAAGTGATATACACCGATAGATAGATGGATAGATAGATAGATAAACCTTTTTACTGATGGTAGTTTTGGGGTCTAGGAGTCATGATTCGTGTAGATCCGCAAAAATTTTTCAGAAATTCCAACATGGGAGAAATTGCAATAGGTAGTATTTCATACGAAATATACCTAATATTTAAAGGCATATCCATAACCAAGAATAAAATCGTGCACTATAATATTTAATTGTATGGAAAAATTTTATTTAGTTTGGAAATTAATTCAAAAATTTCTCACTGAATATTTGCTCTAACTGTTCATATGCTCATCAAATTTACCATTTCTATATAATGTGTCCAATTCAATAGTTATTTTTATGAGTTTTGCAGCATCTGTGCAATATTCTCTAACAACACCTTTATCATCTACTTTACAATTTATTCAAATAAAATAATATATGTATATATTTCCATTTTTTAAAGTTGTATATCACAAATTAAAAAATACATAATAAAAAAACGAAACTACTAGGTTATCCCGTCGACAAAAAATTATCGCCAAACTATAAGATTAAATGACAATAATGGATGATCGTGAATATCACATTCAATGACATTAAATACGATTAACGTCTTTAAAATGTCATTAAGGGATTTTTATTTCGACTTTTTATTTGTATTTTTATTAATATTCTACTAATTATTTGTTTTTTCCTTATTTAAAATAAAAATTATATTAATATGTATAATTTGGCTATTAGTTTGGCGAATTGTATAATTTGGCGAAATTAGTCGACGGGATAACAGAGTAGTACCAAAAAATCTAATATAAACAAATATTCTATTAGAAAACAAGTGATTAAGGCTGCTCTTAAGTCAAAAAGGGTAACTTTTCGACGTAAGATTTAATTTATTTTATTCGGAAATGCATGAAACTAGCATGTGACTTTTTTTCAGAAAACATCTAATCGCACGCATTTTATATTTTTCAAACACGATAGATTTTTTCAGAAAATATTGTCAAAGTAGGCTTTTGAATCGAATTTCTGCATGAAAAAAAGAATAATTATGCGACTGTCATGTTATCGAAAACTCTTATAGCTTGATAGGTAATTTATTTAACAAAAACTTTAAAACAAAGTTCAATTCCAAATTACTTTCATAGTCAGGCTTTCCAATTTTAAATCTTTCTGTTAAAAGCATCTTTGTAAATGGCTCAGAACATTTTGCGATTGTTGAGTCGAACACTTGAGAAACGCCATCTTATACTAATAAAAGAACAAAACGCTCTGTCTGTCTGCGTGTGTGTGTGTGTGTGTGTGTGTGTGTGTGTGTGTGTGTCTGCGATGGCTAGCAAAATCTACAGCACGCACAAGCCTCAAAATTTTTTTGAGAGTAGCCCCAAATCTCTCCTGATGCACCTGAGCTTCAGAATTTCGAAATTCCAATTATTAACCGAGTAATTAATTAAATTCCAAAGATCACTCTCATAAAAAATCGCCTTTTCCCTTCATTTAGTTATGGTTGGTTGGTTGCATAAAATTTTCGCATGAATAATTAAAAAAGCTGGAACAGAATTTTAAAATTCATAGACTGGCAAACTGTCAGTTTAAGTGACAATTTTTTATCACAGCGGTTGTAAACCATGGAGGAAAAAGATAGATGGTGGTAAAGTAAACGGAATAAAGGGTTGCAATATTAAACCATTTATCGCTCAAATTTTATTGCCCCAAACAAAAGCATGTGGAAGGGATTTTGTATTAATAAGACGAATTGAAAGAAATGAATTACAGCTGAAGCATATTTTACGAAGAAATAGTAATTTTTTTAAAATGGTCTTTTTTCTATTATATTATTTATTTAAAAAAATGTTTGCTTTTAAAATAATTTAAATTGATAAATTCGAAATAATTAAATTTCAAAATTAAATTAAATTAAATATTGAAAACATTTGATTTGAATTAAAAATTGTATTACTAAAAGTTTTCTTTTTTTTCAGAACTTTGTAATACTTTATAAAGTAGATGAAAAATGTTTATGATTTAACAATATATTAATAATTCTATGTCATTATATAAAATATATTTATGAAAACATTCTTTTAAAAATCATGCGCGAAAACTTAAATAAGAAATATTAGTCTAAAATCTAGATTTCAGAGTGTAGACGATTTTAAGACATTAACGAAAGAATGTTAACTTTTCAAGCAAAATCTTAAATGATGCTTCTATATTGATATTTTAAAGTCATATGATAAAAATAATCACATAATTCATGCCTATGATTGGTATATTTGTATCTTTTATGCATTCCGATCGTGTATTGCAGTCAATAATGGCACAAAACGTTATTTTTTAAACGAAATTTTAGCCATCTATTCAATAACAGTTTAAAAGGTAAAAAAAAAAAGAAAAGAAATACGATTTAAACCAGTTTGAATTGATCGGCGTGTCAAAGCACATGGTTTTGTTGGTGCTCATTTGGACTTAATGTAGCGGATTTTAGGGTTAAATTTTTGGCGTCAGCCCAAGACATTATACTTCCACTCACTTTCTTTTTACTGTGTGGTTGTACGCAGATCTTTGGCATATCGAACAATAGAATGTATGAGTCATTAGCTATGTAGCAGTAAAAAAAATCACACAACACTTTTCAGGAGTTTATTTTTTTTATCATAGATAAAATTTAAATGTATTCTATTCGTTTTAAAATTAAATTATGGCTTTAATTTGGTTTTAAAACAAAAATAAAATATATCTGTTTGGCGCACAATTGTTCGAATCCGCAAACGATTCATACACCATGATAAATTATCAAATAGCAAAGTAAATTATTTATCAGAAATAGCCATAAAAAGAATAGTAGCAAAACTGATTATAACCTTAATGTTTAGACTAATTATCACGTAACCCGATCCCAACCAGAAAAAAACAGACCACACTCCGATCCGTGATAGACAAAATTTCCGTGAGTATAAACCCGACCCAAACCTAAAAATTCTGTTAAAAAAAAAAAAAAAAAAAAAAAAAAAAACTATAGATTAGATAACTGACCCGAACCAAATCTCAATCCCATAAAAATGTTCTAATGAAGCATAACCCGATCCAAACAAGGAAAAATAATTTTAGTGGGCATGAAACCTGACTCGAACCAAAATATTGTCTTTTAAAAAAACTCGAAATATGACCCGAACAAAATCTAAAACCGATAAAAATATTCCAGAGAACTATAACCCGATCCCAGCAAGACAAAATACTTTCTGTGGTCATAAACCCGACTCAAACCTAAAAAATTCCATTTGAAAAATTCTGAAATTTGACCCAAACCACATCTAAATCCGACCAAAATATTCGAAAGAACCATAACCAGATTAGAGTAAGACTAAATAATTTCCGTGGACATGAACCCTATACGAACCTAAAACTTCCATTCGAAAAAATACCTGAAATTTGAATCGAACCAAATCTGAATATCACAAAACTATTTCAAAGAGCCGCAACCGGATCCGAACAAGACAAAATATTTTCATGGACATGAACCCAATCAGAACCCGAAACATTTCTTTGAAAAAATCGCGAAATCTGAACTGAACCAAATCTGAACTTGTCAAAAATATTCCAGTGAAGCATCTCATTATTCGAACAAGACAGAACAATTTTCGTGAACACACAAGAAGACCCGAACCCAAAATTTCCATTTGAAAAAATACCCGAAATCTGAATTGAATCAAATCTGAACCCGATAAAAGTATTCCAAAGAACCACAACCCGATCCGAGCAAGACGAAATAATTTCATGGACATAAACCCGACTCGAACCTAAAAAATCCGATTTGAAAAAAACCTGAAATTTGACTCAAATCATATCTGAATCCGATCAAAATGTTAGAAAGAATCATAACCGGACTCGAGTATGATAAATTAATTTCCTTGGACATGAACGAGATTCGAAACTAAAAATTCTATTTAAAAAAATACCTGAAATTTGAATCGAATCAAATCTGAACATGACAAAAATATTCCAAAGAACCGTAACAGGATCCGAATAAGACAAAATTTCCATGCACATGAACCGAATCTGAACCTAAAAAATTTCTTTGAAAAACTCTCGAAATCTGAAATGAACTTTATAAAAATATTCCAGTGAAGCATGTATTTATTTGAACAATGCAGAATAATGTCCGTGAACACGCTAGAAAACCCGAATCCAAAAATTACATTTGAAAAAAAAAGCCGAAATCTAAATTAAACCAAGTCTGAATTTGAGAAAAATATTCCAGTGAAGCATGTCTTTATTCGAATTAGACAGAATAATTTCCGTGGACACGCAGGAAGACCTGAACCCAAAAATTCCATTTGAAGAAAACGCCGAAATCTGAATTCAACCAAATCCTATCCCGACAAAATTATTTCACAGAAACATAACTGGATCCGAGCAAGGCAAAATAATTTCCATGGACATGAATCTAACCCGAACACTTAAATTGAATTTCAAAAAATACCTGAAACCTGAATCCAACCAAATCTGAACCCGACGAAAATATTCTAATGAATCATAACCAAATCCGAACAAGACAAAATAATTTCAATGGACATGAACTCCATGGTTAGGTAACATTTGGGTCGCGATTAGATTACAATTACATTACGCTAAGTCTTTGATTTTATTTAATTTCACGTTAGGTTACAGTTAGATCACGATTAATTTAAAGTTAGGTTAAAGTTAAATTGCATTTATGTGATAGTTAGAATAGGTTACAATAAAGTGACGGCTAGGTTACATTTATGTTATATTAAGTTACAGTAGGGTACTGTTAAGTCGCAGTTAGGTTACAGACAGATTATTGTGTTTTGGTACAAAAGTTTATGGTTAGGAATTTGTCCACAGAGTCAACATTACGCATGCTTTGATTAAAAATATACACTTTTGTTAAATGGCTCTGAAATTATAATACTAAATACCAATCTTTTATCATCGCTTATCGATTTCATTCACGGTATAGTCGGATTTAAGAGTGATATAATTAGTTTGAAATTTAAAATATCTCACTTGGGATTTCTGTGCGAAAAAAATAATTAGTTACGTGATTTAACAGGGATTTTTACGGGTAAATATCAACACTTTAACACGAAACTAACGCAATCGTTGGATACATGTTCCCTCCCGTGTTTCTCATTGCTCATTTTAAGTATTTTTAGAGCTTAATATTAGTTGTTGTTTCTAAAATCAATTTTTCCGAAAGTCAGCTGCGACGTATTTCAGACAATGCATTTCTGCACGCTTCCAGTTAATGATAAAATCATACAAATTTCAAGTTCGTTTAATATTGCTAATACGTAACCGGGCAACGCCGGGCGGGTAAGCTAGTAATAAAATATAATTTTATTAAGTAGATATAAATATTATGACCATCTGTGCAGTAGGATATTCTTATTTTTCAGCAGAAGAGGAAGAAAAAAAATATACAAAATTATTCAACTATGAAGCGTTTTTTTGAATAGATATTGTTTCCTTTACACAACTATATATTCAGTATATAAATCAGTATATAAAAATCTATATTAATAAAATAACAAATCGCTCTGTCTGCGTGTGTGTGTGTGTGTGGTGTGTGTCTGCGATGGTTAGAAAAATCTATGGGACATACGAAACTCAAAATTTTTTTGAGAGTAGCCCAATACCTCTCCTGATGCACCTGAGGCTCAGAATTTTTATTTTTTGATTAGTTTTATAGATATTAATTATGAAGCGGAACTCACTCTCATCAAAAAGTCATTTTTTAAATGTTCTGGGAAAGAAAACGTTTCCACATGCGCAGAAACTCAATTACACATTTAAAAGCAGGAAGAACCTTTTTCCCCCGTTTATTTCTGTTTTTGGATCATTTTGTTTAAATCCAAATTAACCAAACTGCTCGACGTAGTTAAACTTAAGAGACATATTTCGAAAGATCATATTTTTAGGTCTCAAATGCAATAATCAATTCGAAAAAATGTTGCAGCTAACCCTTTGAAAACAAATATTAAAAAATGGTCGTTTTTACCAAAACTATTTTTCTCCCTTTTGTCAATGCCCCTCCAGGGCGTAATTTTTAAGATATAAACAAACCAGAAAGGTGATCTTAAAGTTGGAACTTTCTTCTAACCGATGGTGTAATTGGTTTTAAAATATTTGGATTTGAACCTTTTTAAATACACTGGCAATAGAAGGTCATTTTGCGACTCGCAGAAAGGATACTTTTTCCATGCTAAAATTATCTTAACGTGCATGTTTCAACTCAATCTTTTAAAATCTTCTCAATATATCAAATTTATACTCCCTACAAAAAATTCGACACGTTTGAATGGATAGAAATATTTTTTACAAAATAAAATGTGCGAAAAATTTGATGAAATCAATAAAAAACAGATCGTTTTCATTGCGGATTTGACTTAGCAAAACGCAATCTTATAGGTACCGGTAAACAAAAAACATATTCTTTAAGCTTAAAAACATTTTTATAATCTATGATGCAATCGGTTTTTAAAATATAAGATTTAACTCTTTCAAATACACCGGCAAAAGGAGGCACTTTGCGACTCACAAATAGAATATTTTTTCTACTCTAAAAGTATCTAAGCGTACATATTTCAGCCCAAACTTTTAACAGCATCTCAATAGATCAAATTTACACCTTCTTAAAAATTTTTAAAACGTTCGGACGAGTAGAAATAATTTTTACAAAATAAAAAATGAGAAAAATTTGAGGAAATCAATAAAAACCAGATCGTTTCATTGCTGTTTTGCCTTTGCAGGGCGCAATTCTATACACGTTTTGACAAACCGAAAATATTTTCTTAAAGCTAAAACATTCTCATAATTTATGTTGCAATTTGTTTTAAAAAAATATGAGATTTAACCCGTTCAAATACACAGACAAACACGAATTACATCCCGGCTAAAAGTGACTAGATGCCTATATTTTAGCACAATCTTTTTAGAGCCTTTCAATAAACCAGATTTACATTACTTTAAAAAATTTTAGAACTTTCGTAAGGATAGAATTATTTTTTACAAAATAAAATGTGTGAAAAATTTTACGAATTCAGTAAAAACCTGAGTGTTCCGTCGCGGTTTCGTTCGCTTTCGGTTCGCATAGTTTCCAAAAATACAAATTACATAGAAAACAAAATACCAAACAGCATGTGCTTTCAATTCAATGTCTTTTCGGGATTTTTCCGCTATTTTGACAAAATGGACATAATAAATGGATATAAATGGATATAAATTTTGGATCATAAATGGATATAAATTTTGACAAAATGGACTTCAAGATATAAAATCATAGAAATTTGAGTTTAATTTAAGGGTCATTTAGAAAGCAAATAACACATTTGAAAACTAAATAACATCACGGGCCCGGGCAACGCCGGGCAGGACAGCTAGTATAATATAAACTTATAAATATAAAATTACCACTTTCACTTCACATCATATTTATATGAGACAACGTTCTCTATTTTATTTAAGTGCTACTCCTTTAATTATAATATTTAGTTATAATATTTAATCATATATTTATCTTAAATAACTATACTGTATATAGTAAGAATGGATACAGAGCTCAAATATATTATATGAATATTTTATTAATGATACTTCAAACAATTCGAAGCAACTATTCAGTATAAATGTATGCAAACACATTATAGAACAATACATTTATCATAGATTTCCCTTTACAAGTATGATTTAGATTACGTACTTAATAATGTTAATTTCCAGATAAAAGCAATAAATATCTTAAGTGTTTCTGACTGCAGTAGTTGAGAAAACATTGGAATGATTTTCACAGATAATATTAGATATCTGCTGACATTTTTAGAATATACTAATTTAAATCTGCAACAGATACTTCCTGATACATTTAAAAAAAACTGAAATCAACTCAGTTGAAAATTTGTAAATTGACTATTACATTTATAATTATGCAAAGTAACAGTAAAAGATCCAAGGACAGATGTGTACTCCTCAATATGCGATGGTTTATAGCGAAATCTTTCTTTCCCCCAGAATAATGGCAAAATTTTTCACGTTGACCAGCAGAATACTATGATGCCAGAACGTAAGGGAAAAAGTGGTCTAATGAGACACAGGGCTAATGGGACAAATGGATTTTTTTTCACTACATATATTTTCGGAAGATTTATACGCCACTGAATGGCAACATCTCTTGCACACACATGCAGCATGGGAGGTTAGAAATGACGTTTGATTGCTGCTGAGAAAAAGCCAAGATTATTTTTGAACCAGCCAAAGTAAGTATTAAATTTTATGATCGATTTCATTTTGTAATTAATTCAGAATACTTATATCCTACACTGTTTTAGAAACTACAAATGTTAGTGAATGCGAAAATATTATTTATAAAATAATGAATTACACAGGTAAATAACTAGCTCTCAAACTAAAAATATGCAATAAGTGGGATCTAATACGACAACTTAATGGTAACCTGCAAGACTCAATATTTCTTTTAAAAAACTTTGTAATGGTTTGTTTTTTCTGACTTTGTCTCCGTTTAATTTGAGTCAATTAAGTTAAATGTAAACAGGGGTTAGAAACATAAAAACGCTTATAAAAATCTACAAAATCTCATTTCAAGAATGTCAGTGTTATCAGTAGAAATTCAGTAAAATTTCAGTATTTCAGAAAGCGTACCTTCTAATAGTTTGTATGTCTTCACTCTGCATACATTTATTTAGAATCAGTTAAAATAAATGTAAACATGGTTTAGAAAAATTAGCACAGCATATGAAAAAAAGACATCAATATTAATTTTCTAATTTTATAGATTTCAATATCTTTGATTGACAAATATTAAAAATCCTGCAAGAAATGTTTTTATTTTAATGGTATTTACAATTAAGTAATCAACTCCTATCTACATTTATCCTTTCATTTTGAGGTGACATATACTTATGTTTTCTTAAATTTCTATTTTATCATCATAATAACCATGTCAATATTCTATTTTAGATGCCACAGGAACAAGCCTTCAAAAACCGACAGAAATCACATGCAGATATTAAAGTTATCGTAGATAAAGTCATCAAAGAAATCTTTTCTTTTACAGAAGTGGCAGAGATGTGCCAAATTTTAGAATCCAAATTGTCTCATCATGTTATTGATGCATAACAACATAAAGAATCTGATTTGTGCATTCAACAAAGAATGACACCAAATCAAGTCTTCACTACAAAGGAAGAAGATGACATGAATCCAGTTTAATTAAAACATCAAAGCTTAACCATGGTTTAACTAACTGGTGTAAATTTTCCAAGTGAGTGAAAAAAGTCCGGGACAGGGATGTACTGACAGAAGCCGCCATGCCCTTCCAACTGATCTATTCCGGAGGACAATGCATTCAAGGAAAATACATGAAAATACATAAAACACCGAATGCGAAATTCTAATGTAATTACTATAGAATAGCATTCTATTAGATATAGATTAGATTTCTTTAGAATATTATGCTATTAGAATTTCGTATTCAGCGTTTTCTGTAGTTCCATATATTGTCCTTCGATTTATTCTGTTGAGCTGATCGAAAGTATAAGACCAGAGTGTGTGATTGTTAAGGATATTGGGTTAATTGGTCCTCCAGTATTCGTTTGGGATAGCTCAGTTGGAAGAGCATTGGCGGCTTCAGATAATACATCCCTGTTTCGAATCCTGGCCCAGACTTTTTTCGCCAACTTGGAAAATTTGGAACTGTTATAATTCATTTTCCGATGGAATAATCGTGTTATAATTTATACTGTCATATTTTAACTACTATAACAACACGAAGATTGGCATATGAATTTGCCAAATCACTACACTTGAAGTTTCCAGACTATAGCAATTATGATGGAAAATCCAAAATACAATGGCTGTACGGTTTTATGAAACAGCACAAAGGTCTCTCAATTTGTTCTCTTGTAGCCACAAACTGAGCTTGCGCAACAATTTTGATAAAACAAACGGTCAAATGTTTTATAAAAATCTCTCACAGATTTATGCATAATATTCTTTTCAATCACACCGAATATTTAACTGTGATGAAACTGGGTGTACTACAGTACATCAACAGGTTCGTATTAGTATTAAAAAGGCAAAAGCAGGTTGTACATGTACAAGTCACTTCAGTTGAAAAAGGCAAGACTGTTACTGTGTATTTTTTTATCAGTGCATCCGGTAACAATATTACGCCTCCGTCTGTATTTCCTTGAGTTATGTTTACAAGTTTTTTTTTTCATAAATCGAGCTCCTCGTGGAAGTCTAGATTTAGTTCACAAGTCAGGTTGGGTGACGGTTAAAATTATTTTAATTTTCATGAAACATTTTGTTCAGCATACTAATGCTACTAAGGAAAATCCAGTTTTGTTCCTTCACGACTACCAAAGTTTCGAGTGTCACATTACAATTGATGTTAAAATTTATGCAAAGAAACATGACTTAGTTACTTTCCAGATACACTGCTCGCATAAATTTCAGATCCTAGATGTTAGTGTCGGAACGCAATTGAAAAGCAGGTACTACAGGGCCATGATAGATTGAATGCTGTCAAATCCTGGAACACCAATTTCATATTGCAATATGCTTTCACTAATGAATGATGTTTTCGCGTTTTCAATGACTCCAAAAAACATAATCTCTGGATTTGCAACTACAGGAATTTATCTTTTAAGCTAGGATAATTTTAACGACTCTGATTTGTTATTTCTATATGTTTCGGATCTTCCTGATCCCACAGATTAAGGAAAAATTAGCTCATCAACCTCAGAGCAAAATTGTGCTTCCTCTGTTTCCCGCAGACACTAGAAGAAGTATGCCCATTCCCAAAAGCAGGTCCCAGCGAAGAATTAAACAGGGGTAGAACGCGTGGCAGGTCTCAGCAATTTATACAAGCACCCCTGAAAAGGAAACGTTACTTGCAAAATCTCTGAGAAGAGAGGCAAACAAATCTCACTATACCAAAAAGTATACTAAATAAGCAAAATTGGTCAAAAAGATTGAATTTTCACCAAACATTGAAGATGAAGAGCAAATGAGTAGAGAATTATTAAAGCCTAATTCTAGAAGAAAACCAAATTTGAGCGATTTTGTGTGGTGACAGCAGTAGTGAAGCAACTAATTTATATTTCCTACAAAACTGTGAATCTGTATTTTCTGAGTGCCAGGAGAAACTTGGTGTAAGATTTTCGGTTGGGTTGTTGCGGATTAAGACAGCTATAAAGAAATATAAAGCTGCTCACCGGGGGCCACTCGGGCCTCAACAACAACAACAACAACAACAAGGAGAAACTTATTGTAGGAGACTATGCTTTGGTTAAATTTTCTCGTAAACAAGATGTTATTGCAGTTGTATGTCGTGTTTTGACAGTGGATACTTCAGAAAATAAAATGTCGTTCTTTAGGAGACAAATAAATATGGGTGGTTATTATTCTTTTTTCAGAGAAAGAATATATGTGTTTTGTTATTGATGATGGTGTACTTTTTAAGCTAAAAATTACAAAAGACTGTGGAATTAAGCTGTCCTATGCTTAAATCTGATGCAAAACAAATTTCTCATGTGCAGTATTATGTTTGTAAATTAAAAGTGTTTTTTCAGTCAATTAGACTCTTTTTTTACCAATTATACTGCATGTCGAAATATCTCTGCATTGCATCACTATAGAACAAAAGCATGGGAGCTAAAAGTATATCTGTATTAAAGTACAAAAATGCATAAATCACAAAAATTGGTAAAGTGTTTTTACTTTCTAAGGAAATTTTATTTATTTAACAGTACAAAAATTGGAATTTATAGCGAAAAATAACAAAATGAGCTTATTTGTTTTTATACTAGCCTAAAATAATAATGTCCCATTCGCCCCCACTTTCCCCTATATATCTTTGTAAGAATTGTGCTTGGGTTAACGTAAATAACAGACAAGCATTTCATGGCAATCCGAGTACATTTTCGAGAGTTATAGTTTGGGTAGACGGTCATAAGAGCAAAAAAATGGATATCCTAAATGCTTTTCTAACTTTGTTAAAAAGCGTTAAAAGCTGCTTCAAATAGATTTTATATATTGAAAAACTGATATAATAAAATAAAAACTCAATTGAAATTGTAGTCATTTTTAACGGATAAATGGTAAAAGAACTGAAATGAAAGTAAAGTCTTCATCGAATTCAATTTGAACTATCGAAACTCAAATTAATCGAATTCAATTTGATTCCAAAATTACAGCACAAAATATTTTTTTTAATATAAATCCTCTTTATATTAAATTATGATAAATGTATAAAAAACAAATGAATGTTCGAAATACGCAAAACAAAACAAAAAAAGCATACATTTCAAAAAGAAAAAATGTGCGCATTCATATAATGTTATCTAAAAGAAATCAGCATTTGTTTCAAATATACTTTGGAAACATATACGAAAAAATAACTGGGAATGGAAGTATAATGCTTCCGGAAACATATTGCATATCCCATTATAAGAAAAAGTACTTTGGGTTTTGATTCAATAATCTTTATAGAATCTTAAATCATACATACCGGGTGTCCAGTAAATGACTGACCCATTTTGAATGTGAATAACAAAAAAACTGTTTGAGATAAAAATGCGCAGCTTGCTGTTTTGTTATGTTTTGTTATTAGAATATAAATAAATTTTAAAATATGCACTTTGTTAATGTAATATAATAATATTTAAAATAATATCTCAGTCTCAAAACTGTGGAAGGGAAATATAATACAGATGGTTCAATCACAAATATTATTTTAAATCACTTTCCAACCAACGTACCATATTTCTGAAGCTGATTCGAGAGTCGATTTAACATATAGATTCAGATTCGACAACATATAGATTCAGATTCAGCCGAAAATCTCATATTTATGAAAATTAGAGTCATGTCTGTATTCAAACAGTCTGTTACCGCCAGCGCGATATTTTGTTCCAAAATTTGAACTATATTAACAAAGTACATGTTTAAAAAATTATTGATTTTCTAATAAGAATACCGCAAACCGCGCATTATTATCTCAAACCGTTTATTTGTTATTTAAGTTCAAAATGGGTCAGTTATTTACTGGACACCCGGTATATACATACGTTAATTTTTTTAAAAACAATTATCTATAAACAACTTGTTAAAACTTTTTTTCCTAACGATTATAGTTCGTCGATTGGAATTTAAAGTATTTTCTTTCCGAAGATAGCTTGTATCAGCTACAGACTATATTTTTACGTTGACATACTATTTGGATACCACTTTATTTATTCTATTTAAGGAGAAACTATGCACCATACATCGTCGCTGTACAATTTTTCAGGAAAATGAAAGAAAAAAAGCAAAGCTGTACAAACTTCGTAGAACAGATACTGAATTTTATAACACATTAACAATTAAGTGGAATGCATTTAAACGACAGAAATTAAGAAATTTAGTGAAAAAAAAAAGAAATTATGTAATATAATTTACTTTCCATGTAAGTTGTAATATTAAACTACTGTACTTGCAATTTAAATTTGAATTGGATAGTGGAAGATATGTTTGTATTTTACAATTTATCCATGCATACGGAATGGATAAAAAAATTAAAACCGTTTATACTAAATAATTAAGAGCACATCTGCACAGTATCTGTAGGACTGATATCGCTGATTCTATCACAATTACGCGTAATATAACAATTGGTGTTATTACCCGCAACGAATATGTAATGTATAAAGTACAAATATGTTTAGTAACATCCTACATAAATAGTTTTGATTCATGTTGTAGCCTACAAAATAGTCATAAACTGGTTCATTTTTTTATCAGAAATGCTGTATAAGCATCTAAATTTATATATCTATATTGTTTAAATTAAACTGAGACCCAATAAGATAAAACATTCTAAATAGTAGATTAATTTAAACACGAGTATTCAATCAGTAAATTACGTACAACACATGTAAATATTCCATTTTTCATTTTTGGGTGAAAAAAGTCCAGGCCAGGATTAGAACAAGGGATGTATTTGCTGAAGCCGCCAATGCTCTACCAACTGAGCCATCCTGGACAAGAACACTGGAGGACTATTTCATCCAACTAATCTCAACGATCATATTATCTGGTCTGATACTCTGGATCAGCTCAACAGGATAAATCGAAGGTCAATATATAAAACTGCAGAAAATCGCAGCATACCAAATTACTTTAGATTAATTTTAACACAATTATTCAATCGGTAAATTAATTATAACAAATTTTATGCGTTATATGCTATTTGGGTGAAATAGTCCTCCAGTGTTCATGTCCGGGATGGCTCAGTTGGTACATCATTCGCGGCTTCAGCCAATACATCCCTGGTTCGAATTTTGGCCTGGACTTTTTTCACCCGAAAATGAAAAATTGAATATTTACATGTGTTATAGTTAAATTACCGATTGAATAATCGTGTTTAAAATTAATCTAATGTAATTTCGTATGCAGCGTTTTTCTGCAGTTCCATATATTGACCTTCGATTTATTCTGTTGAGCTGATCCAGAGTATCAGACCTGATAATGTGATCGTTAAAGTTATTTGGGTGAAATAGTCCTCCAGTTTTCGAGTTCGGGATAACTCAGTTGGTAGAGCATTGGCGGCTTCAGCCAATGCATCCTTGGTTCGAATACTGGCCTGGACTTTTTTCACCCAAAAATGAAAAATGGAATATTTACATGCATTGTAAATATTGTTTAACAAAAGAACTGTATGATAGAAAAACAAATTTTATGCCTTCAAATCATGGGATAAAAAAAATGTGACTCGAAATTCAATAGAAAATAAAAATTTTCCAACAATTTTATAATAAAAGATAAACTGAAGTACTTTTTATTTCCATTTGACATTAGATTGAATATTTTTTCTACAAACGTGAAATCACAGAAGAAAATCAGTAGCTACAAGGAAAACATTCACAAAGACGATATTGATTTTATAAACCTAGAACTCAGATATATAATTATCTTGAAACACTTGACTAAACTTTAATAAAATTTTGAAAATGCTCTGTTTTTTTCATCAGAGAATATTTGCTTGAACAATTTACTTACAAGAGAAAAAAACATATATTTCTAACTTTGGTTAAACTTTTGCCTTTTTGAATTCCTCCTTGATTGTTATAAATTTAATTTTACGAACATTTCTGTTTACAGAGAAATTAAATTAAAAGGCACTTTTTCAGAAGATTTCGTCCTTATCAAGCGATTTCTTACAGTATACTTCCATATGTTGTCAAATTAAAAGTGTGAAATATAATTCTGAAAAAAGTAATACTCATTGTTTTTTTTCTTGGTCTATATAATTTGTGTGTGATTATTAATCAATGGTAAGAGGCGATAAAAAAGCGTTTTTTTCTAAATTTTTATCAAAATAGTTTTAAATAATATAGAAAAATACTTTAATGTATTAATTAATTTACTATACATTCTTGTTTAATATTTAGACAAAATTTAAGGGATTTTCTTAATATTAACTACCACAAAATCATAATAAACCCTCAGCGAGAACACCAAATATGTTGCATGTGCTTTTTATGTCTTCAGTGTAACCAATATTCAATTTTGTTTAATATTTAGAGAAGGTTTAAGAGACAATATAAAATAACAATATAAAATTTTTACAAAATTATAATAAAACATCAGCGAAGACACCAGAAATATTACATTTCATACAACCGTTTGTTGTGTTCAGTGTAGCCGATATTCAATTTTGTTAGACATTTAGAAAAGGTTTAGGGGATTTTCTTAAAATTTAATTGTTACAAAAATTTAATAAAGGACAGCAGATATCTTGCAATTCATGTAACTTTTTGGTATCCTCAATGAAACCGATATTCAATTTTGTTGAAGATTTAGAGATGATTTAAGGGATTGTATTAATATTAAACTAGTTGTACCCGTCAAAATTCGAACGTAAGAGAATACATTAGATAAGTATGTTACTTTTTAAGACTATGAATAAAAGAAAATTGTACAGAAGAAAATGTCAATTTTATTCAGTTTTTTTCTATATTAGCTTTTCTTACTGATTAAACAATAGGTTTTTTCTTTTTTTCAGCTATTAAAAGTTATTTCCTTCTATAATACATTAGTTGTTGTGCTACTTTTTAGAAGTATTTTCACTTTAAAATTTTTAAAAGAACGTACTCAAAACATCGTGAAATATAACTGGCCGTGACTAAATATTAGCTCAGATAAATACGAACACGGTATATTTTTTGTCCTTGTGCTTTATTAATTGTCATATAAAAACACAAAACGAATGAAAAATTCTCGTCTTCATCATGAAAAGGAAAGAGTTGCGTCTGATGGCAGTAAATCTGTTTTAGATATCAAAATCCTTTGTTCAACATTTTTGCAAGAAATAATTTCTAGAGCTAAACAATATCGTACATGGTTTGCACAATTAATCTGGTCCATTTAAAAGATCTTGGGGAGAATTTAAATTCCTTGGTAAAATTACAATTGCTCCGAATTTAAGCTGAACAAAAGGGCAAGTAAACATTTTAGTTCTAAATCATTTAAGAATTCAGTTGGAAATTGAAGTATATCGTTTTCATTTTTGATTGTTAAGTTATTTGCGATGATATATTAGACCAGGAGTGGGTAGCACAGATAATCAATCACTTCATCGAGTTCATGTATGAGAATCTAAGATTAGTCAATTCTCGATTCTTGCATAAAATGTAATTAGTTTGCCACGTCCTATCTTGAGGAAAAACACCTAAATCCCGATTTTAATTGTTCACTCGTTGGTTTACCATTGTTCTTTCCTGCGCCAAAAAGTACGAATATATGGGGATTAGGGGCAGAAAACCATAATGGTAAACCTATGAGACAACAACTAAAATCAGGTTTCTAGGTATTTTCCACCAAGATATCACTTGGAGGACCCATTTATTTTTAATATACAAATTTTAATTTAACTAATTCTATATTTTTATCCGTGAACATGTTGATGTGTTTATTTGTGCATCCGCCTCTCACTCTATATGTTCTGGAAGTGCCAGATATTAAAGTTTTAACTTTATGATTATTTTCATTACAATTTTCTATTTTTGGAGCTAGAATCGAAACCTCAGAAAATTTCGCGATACTATCTGAAGATGCAAACTATTTCGCAAAAACTTTGGCGTCAAAAAGAGAGGAAAAAAGTCATTTTCCCTCTCTTTTTAAATGATGCTGCTTTTAACCAATTTTTGAATACATCTCGTTAAAATGTCTTTATGAACACAGTTTGTTTTTCCATCTGTCTATCGTATATTTAAATTGCATTAATGTACTAAGGTTCCATCTAATTGATATATGTTACTTAATTACTGTATATTCTGTATTTAATACCAGGCCAGAATGAAAAATGAGTTGAGAATGAACTTTTAATTCCTTTACAAGAACATTGAAAATAATTCCGTTGTATTACGGGTTATAGAGGAAAATCATTTGCTGTTTATTTTTAATATGTAACATCATTTGACACACAATGAAATGTATGTACGTCATTGATGTACAGTAAACAATGTGGTTACTGTTGAATATTTCACATGTAGCAGCTCTTCGTTTACAGAGAAACTCAAAGGAATATTTGTATATTAATTTCAATGCGATAAATTCGTTTGTCGTATCCTTAATTATGTTACAGTGTTAAAGTAACAATGAAATAGATATGAATTTTTGAATAGATATGAATTTTTGAAGTGCTCTAAAAGATGCTTTCTGCAGATAATGGAATGCATGGAATTTTTATTCATTTCTATGGTCATGTAAACTATTTGGTCATATCATTTTATTTGGGAAACATCTGTATATGGAATATTTTCAAATGTTGAATTTTTTCTTCATAATGTAATTTATATGCATTGCTCATGTTAACTGCAAGGTCTTTCTTGTAGATCGAAAGTCTGTATTATGCTTTTACAAAATAGTTTGATTTGCAGAAAATGTTAGAAAATTTTGAAATGTTCAAAACTTTTACATTAAAAAAAATTTAATTTAAGCAGCTGTTTAAAATATTGCTTGACATTAAAAGGGGAAGATTTTATCTCTACTAAAAAAGTGTAAGTATTAAAAAATTCTTTTTGCATCGCATGAATTGGGGCAAGTATTGTCATAATTCCCGAAAAAAAAAAAATCTAGATTATTTTGTCTAATTGCGCGAATGTGAAAATCAATTATGTAAGAAATCAGCTGAATAGAACGAGATTAATAATAAAAAAGCGTATATAAAACAATGTTTTTAAATCAACTTGTAACGCAATTCTTTAAATATTTCACTTTGCTTTAGTTTTATAATATAGTTAATGGCATGCATGGCTAAACATGCATATCATCCACCATAATATTCAATTGTATGAAACAAAAATCTATTTCGCTCGGAAATTTTTTGCAAACTGTTAACGAACCAATCAAATATACATATATAATAAAAAGTAAAAAGTTTGGTATATTAAAAAAAAATCTTCAAATACAAGCATATAACTAAGGGTAATAAGATACTTGATTAACTAAACATCATAATCATCTATTGAAAAGGATGTTGATATAGGATTTTATATATGATATAACATACAAGAAATGAACCATTTATTTTTATTCAGAAATTATGCAAATTTTTAAAAATCTAGTGGTTCATTTATTCAACTATACGCATAATTTACGGTATAATACACATTATACTATTAGTACTTTTACACATTATTAAATTTGTAAAAGACAATCGTCTCAAAAATGTTTATATATTACTATTTAAATAGTCATAAAATTTAACGTAAACAACTGTGCTTTATCTTAGCTATGAATAGATGCACAATCCAGAGATTTATTATAATAAATATATTAATGATGCGACAAACAATTCGAAGTTCCTTTTCAATATTAATCTATGCAAGAACATTATAGAAAAGTACATTTATCACGGATTTCCATTCACATCTATGATTTAGACTATGTACTTAAGAATATGACTTTCGAAATGAAATGTTATAAATAATTTAGATTTCCTGATTGAAACAGTTCAGAATCCATTCGAATAATTTTCTCTTACAAAATTAAATTTCCGAATTTCTAGGAATTTGTGAAAAATAGAAAGTAATTTTATTTTGCAACAAATATTTTGTGATATTTATATTAGAATTCTAAAATTAACGTAATTATCTGTTGATAATTTAGAAAAGATGAGTTTTCAGCATATGATTATACAAAGTAATAATGAAAAATATTGAAAATATTAATATTCGAATGAGTATTCGAAAAGGGGACATATTTATAAAATAATTTCACTTTCTTTAAATGAATAGGCACGTGCGAGTATTACCCGCGCGCAAAGAATTACTACCAATAAATATATTAGTTAGTAATTATATTATTTATAAAAATCTTCCCTAAAAGAATAACAAGTCTTTGCAAAACAGTATACAATGTCTTATTATCGTATACCAAATTTTTGGAAGACAATAAAAAGATCTTTCTATAATCAAATTAAGCATTTTTAAGTCTAAGGCTAAATAATGTTTTTGCGTACGTGGACGAATATGAAGTTTTTTTTTTTTTTTTTTTTATTATCATGATATGGCGATCCCACTCAGACCGTGTCAATTCCGACAACAGCAAGATTGTCTATATGTTCTTTTGTCCTGGGCTCCGAATTCTGACATTGAATTCAGAGAAATCCCTTGCTCTTTCTTCCATTGTGAGAATCCATCATGCGAAGTTTTTCAATGGAGTTTTTCAAATACTCATTTTCTGAAATTTGTTCAAATTACATCTTATATTGATCTCTATAAATAACGCAAATGCTTTATACATAAAATTATCTAGGATATTCGAAAAAATAATGCAGTAGGGCATTTTCTTCGGACATGAATAGTGGGCGGTTATTTTATATAAGATATCTACTCCTCCTTTGGTGCAGTTATAATTCAGAAGGATTTGAAGGTTATTTTTGTCTGTCTGTGCTATTTTTCCATCATAGTGAAGAGTACTCTGAAAAACTATACACTTACAACATTTCGATATGTACAAAACATTCTTTCATTTGTGAATGCAAATGTTGTGTGCAGTCTGGTGTCCAGGTATGGGGAAGTCGCATGCAGCTCGCCATATTTCAGCGGCTCAGAAAAGAGCACTTATCCTTATTCCCAAAGCCTATACCTCAGTCTTTCAGGTCCTCTAGGATCATTTTTAATTAGACATTCAACAACAAGCGAAGGCCAAATTCCTACAGATCACAGACCTGGGTATTTTTAATAATTCCTATATTGCGCAATGTATTCAACGAAATATTCATCAGATCTCTTTTATACTCAAATGGAATCAAATAACATTTACCCCCAAAAAAATTTTAAGCGTTCGACACACATTCTTTCAGTCAATTATAATATCAGAGTTGCGTAGTGAATGGCCTTATTTTGTACTTTTCTCCTGGCGTGCAAGACCTAATCCAGGAAGCTCTGTTTTCCAGGAGGAGCTCTTTGCTATGATGAGGATGTTGCACAGAAGGGGATTCTGTCTCGCAAAACATAAATTCATCAGTCAGTTTATCCGATTTAATTGCGCTTTCAAAATTTTACAATGTTAATTACCAAGTTTTAGACATAATTTTACTCTTCCACTCTTCAGAGAAATCGTTCTTTTTTTTTTTTTTAATTAAGTTAAAAGACCATTGAAGGGGTTAAAAGATTAAACCAAGGTTAAAAGACCATTTTAGTATTACAGGTAACGAACAAACCGATCCGCTGGCGAAGTCGGCTGTCGATTATTTTACTTTACTACAAAAAATTCTACCCATCCCACAAACAAAATTGAAATTCAAACTAAAAAAAAAAAATTACATAGATGGCAGAAAAATTGGTCCACAGATGAATATACTCGAGACTTCCTACCGGAGGTCTCTTTAAAACATTTTCATAAGTAACAGATATAACAGTTTCACAATTTCTTATGAGTATAGGAGACGCAAATCTTTGTATCTGTATATCTTTATCAACATCATTACATTATATTTTACATTAACCACGAACTAACTACTTCCGCATGAAAAAAGTTTCAACAGATAACACTTTATGACTCACTAACTTACTTGCTTCACTGTCAAGTTCTCCTGCACAGTATCGCGATTTGTATGTTTTTTTTAGAAAACAACAAATATGCATTTACCAATCATTTACCTTTCTGAAATAGTGTGGACTTCTATTTGTTTTCAGCTCCAATTCATGCATTCGTTCTTGTTTTGTGCATGATGTAAATATTGTTACTTCTTATTTTATTTTATTTTATTATTTAGTAATACTGTTATAATTAGCAGCATATGCAATCTATTTAATATTTCCTAGCCTGGATGCCAAAGAATATGTCTTGCAATTGTTTATTCATATATAGAACGTAGTACAATTCCTGCCGATGTATGTACTGATGACAGTTCTAACGCGTTTAAGAGACAAAATTAGTAAATTGAATCTTTGTTTCTTTATGCCATTAACTGTTATATAAAATGTATAAGAGCTTATCATTGTTAATGTATCATCCATATGCAGTGAATTTGAATCTTTCACTGGGATTGCACATATAGACAAAGCGAAAGCTAAGTTCAAGTAGAGCTCCTCCATGTCATTCACATATATTTTGGGACCCTTTACGAACAATTTCGGAGAAAGTGTTGGTTTGTTTCTTAATGACTGTCCCAATCTTTGACATTTTTTCCTTATAAATTCGACAGACGTCGTAGAATGGGGAAAATGAATCGCGTTTTTAACCGACTTCCAAAAAGGAGAGGAGGTTATCAATTCAACACGTGTGTATTTTTTTTATGTATGTTCATCGATTACTCCGAAATTATCCAACCGATTAATTTGGTTTTGGTGTTAAATAAAAGAGCTTGCTCTCGAATTGGTACCACTTCCGTTTCATAGAAATTGGTTCAGTATTTTTTTAGTAATTAGGCAAAAACTAATAAAATTAATGATTTTTTGCTATTTAAAAGTGTTGAAAAATTTCTCTGAATGAAGTGCAGTCAGGATGGCCGAGCGGTCTAAAGCTCCTGATTTAAGCTCTGGTGCTCCAGAGATAGAAAGTGGGTTCGAACCGCGCTACTGGCATACATGTATACACTAACCTTTTTTCATATTATAATTTGTACATGTACATTTTACAAATTAAATACTAATTATGCAATTACGAATATTTTGTATTTAACTGTTAGCACAGAGTATCAGAGATCTTTTATGAACTCAGTACTTTATCAGTGAAAGAGTACTAAAATAATAGACTTGCTAAAAGTAACATCACGTTTGATAAGTTCCGCCGAATAGTTTGAAGTCAGGATAGCCGAGCGGTCTAAGGCACCTGACTTAAAAGCTCTGGTTCTCGAAGGAGATCGTGGGTTCGCACCCCATTTCTGACGTACGTGTATAATATAAAATATTTTTTTTTTGTATTATATTTTTTTAACCGACTTTAAAAAAAAAAGAAGAGGAGGTTATCATCAATTCGACGTGCATGTATATTTTTATGTATGTTCACCGTTTACACAGAAACTATCCAACCGATTAAACTAGTATTTTGTTAAATGAAAGGGGCTACACTCGAATTGGTACCACTTCCATTTCATTGAAATTAGTTAAGTACTTTTTTAGTAATTAGACAAAAACTAATAAAAATAGTGATTTCTCGCTAATTAAAAGTAACATGGACGTTGAATAAGTTCACCAAGCGGAATGCAGTCAGGATGGCCGAGCGGTCTAAGGCACCTGATTTAAACTCAGGTTTTCGAAAAAAATCGAGGGTTCGAACCCCACTCTTGACATACGTATGTACAATAATCTTTTCCGTGATATAATTTATAACCGACTTCAAAAAAGGAGGAGGAGGTTATCAAATCGACGCGTATGTATTTTTTTTCTCTTTATGTATGAGCCCCACTATTGGCCGAGAGGTTTTGACCTCTCAACTCGTAGACAGCAGGTGCTGGGTACGATCCCAATCGCAGCCGCCGACCTAACCGTTCGGAGTTTTCAGTGGTTTTCTTCGAGCCTTGGATTTCTTTGCGTAAATACGTGTTAGGTTCCTTTAGAAAGAGCCCCCCACGGAGGGCATCTTACTCCTTTCGGGCCTATATCCCACGTATATATAATCGTCCGACATAAAATAAACCAAACTAAACCATCTTTTTATTTATGTTCACTGATAACTCCCAAACTATCCAATCGATTAATTTGTTTCTGTGTTAAATGTAAGAGGCTACACTCGAATTGGTACTACTTCCATTTCATCGAAATTGGTTCAATACTTTTTTAGTAATTAGGCAAAAATTTATAAAATTAGTGATTTTTCGCTAATGAAAAGTATTAAATAAGTTCGCTGAATAGCGTGCAAAGGGAATGGCCGAGCGGTCTAAGGCGCGAGATTTAAGCTCAGGTTCTCAAAAGAGAGCGTGGGTTCGAACCACGCTCCTGACATGCGTATGTAATTTACTATATTTTTTTTCCGTATTATAATTTTTATGAACTGACTCCAAAAATGTAGGAGGAGGCTATCAATTCAACGCGTATGTGTTTTTTTATGTATGGTCACCGATTACTCCGAAACTATCCAACCGATTAATTTGGTTTTTATGTTAAGTGTGTTTGGTTGTTATGTTTTAGTGTATACATGTATGCCAAACTAATAAATTAGTGATTTTTCGCTAATGAAAAGTATTAAATAAGTTCGCTGAATAGCGTGCAAACGGAATGGCCAAGCGGTCTAAGGCGCGAGATTTAAGCTCAGGTTCTCGAAAGAGAGCGTGGGTTCGAACCACACTCCTGACATGCGTATGTAATTTACTATATTTTTTTCCGTATTATAATTTTTATGAACTGACTCCAAAAATGTAGGAGGAGGCTATCAATTCAACGCGTATGGGTTTTTTTATGTATGGTCACCGATTACTCCGAAACTATCCAACCGATTAATTTGGTTTTTATGTTAAATGAAAGAGATTACTCTCGAATTGGTACCACTTCCATTTCACCGACATTGGTACAGTATTTTTTTAGTAATTAGGCAAAAACTAATAAAATTTGTTATTCTCGCAAATTAAAAGTAACATGGACGTTGAATGTGCTCGCCGAATGAAGTGTAGTCAGGATGGCCGAACCATCTAAGGCGCCAGATTTAAGCTCTGGTTCTCGAAAGAGAATGGTGATGGCACCCATGTGGAAAATGTGAAATCAAAATCAAAGTTTTAATTTCTCCGATCTGTATTGTACTCAGTGATTAGTGTACTGACTGTGTGTCATTTGCAAATTTCCTCTTTGCGCCGCAATCGAGTTTTTTTCTATGGGGGGGAGGATTCGCAGAACAGTTTTTTGTGCGTGCATAACATGTCCGTTTCTTGCGATACACGTGTGGTTCCAACGCTCTTTAGGGTTTTCGCATGCGCTGAGCATTTTGCGATGAAAAAAATTGGTGTTGCGATTGGACATTTTCGAGTTTCTGTAACTGTAACCGTAACCGTGAGCGCCATTTTGTTGCCGTTCACAGAATCTCGAGCTCATACCTCTGAATAGCTATATCTGAAATTTCACCTGAATCGGTTGAGCGGACTGGCCGCTAGAACTCCATATATCGGCAAAGTTTTTTTATGACCACCTGTAAAATAAAAGTACATACTTTACCGAATTTAATATATACATTTTAAAAACTACAACACAAAATATAAATGCCTTTTTTTCTCTGCCTATCACCAAATTTGTGACAACTGTATTAAAATAGAAACATCGACTGATGAACTATTATACAATATTTTTGTTTGTTTTTGAAATATGTATGAAATAATAGGATGCCTTTCAAAATGATAGATATGGACATCTACATGATTGTATCTAAAGGAAATAAGCATTTGTTCCAAATGTACTTCGTAAATATGTACTTACAGAAACATTTTTAGGAATTGGAATAAGATATTTCAAGAAACAAATTGGATATCATTTCACAAGAAAAAGCAATTTGATATTAAATACAAAAAAAAAAAAAAAAAAAAAAAAAAAAAAAAAAAAAACTAGAAATATTTATATTTGAGAAAGTGTATAAAAAACATTTTTGGCACAATATAAAATATATTGAACTGTTTTTTTTTTCCAAAAGTTATAATTTCATTAACTGAAAAAAATACATAAAAAAATTACAAGGATTGATTGAATGTAACTGGTAGCAGCTATATTTTGCTTATGAATCCTCCTCGGTTACCATTTCTTTAAGTGTGTTTGAATAATATCCATGTTCTGAATACTATAGATCAGCCGCGAAATACTTACCAGCAAAATAAAAATGAACTTACACAACTAATACAAATTTTATACAATACAAGAATACAATACAAATTTTGACATCACAGTCTTCATAGAAGCATCTAATTTATTTAAATTTCAATCACCAAACGTAAAGTACAAATCGTAATATAAGTGAATGGTATACACTATCGTTTTGCAAGCTTGACAAATATATTGCTTATTGAATAGACTCAAACGAGTCTGATCATTTTACCATTGTCCTCACGAGTATAATTCTTCAGGATTCGTACCCTTTAAGGAGTTAATTTGATTACAGGTGTTTTAGCATGAGAAATCTCGCAAAGTACTGGTAATTATACCTCAAAATAACATTTTATTTCATTAAGTAAGGCATATATTTTTTTTAATGGGGTAAAGGTGCGTAAAAGTCTTTGAAACGTACAAAACCTGGTCTTCTGTTTCAAAATTGTGTCTTTTTTGTGAAATCTGTGGCATGCAATTTTCATTTTTTCAAGTACTTATTTATTTTTTTATCTTTGTTTTGTATCTGTAATTAGCTTCTTTGATTTTATAAAGATTTTTATTTCGGATGATTCTTTCATTACAATTTAATATTTTAGATGTATAATTTTTCGAAAGTTATAAAATTTACTGTTGTAATTTTTTGGAAACTTTCACGTCATCTGAATGAAATCACTGTTTTTTTTATTGCATTTAAACACCTTGTACACGACAGAAATTTATAAATTATATTATGAAATTGTCTTATATATGTCTTATATAATGAAATACATAATTTTTATTACATTGAAAGCATTTTTATTTTTGGTTAATGTATTTATGTATTTTAAATTAATTTTCTATTATTACTATTACTATCCGAGCACATTTTATTTATCCGTTTGTCCTTCAGTATTATTAGATAAAAATGTTCACCTGAAAGAAATAAAAACTTTAAATAAAATAAAAAGTTATTTTTTTATTTTTATTTCCTTTTATTTTATTTATTTATAAATTTGTCGAACTTTTATCTATAACAAACGTTGCGACATTCGAACTGTAAGTAATGTAAAGCAGTTTATTTATTTATTTTTTGTTACGAATAATAAAGACTTAAACATAATTACAAATATTCTCAAAAGTGAAAAAAAAAAAAATTCAAAATATTTTTTTCTATAACAGAAGAAAAGAATTCATTGAAAATACAAATACTTTTTAGTTTTGCTTATTCTTTCATTTATGTTAAATTTGTTTCATCGATAGTAAAAAGTAATTAACGTTTCCAAAGAAAGAAAATTTAAAAAATGAAATTAACGGAATAATAAAACAGTAAAAGGCAAAATAAGCTTGTGTGTTTTTTTAAATATTACTGATAAAAAGCAATTTTAGTTCCGAAAGCGTAAACTGTGGGTAAAAAAAAATACATATTTATATATTAAATGTATTATACACAATTTCGGTTTACCAAATTTCTTTTTTTAAATATTTCATTAAGTATTTCTTTTCTTTCATTTCACGGGAAACTATAAAATTAACTTTAAAATTCAATATGCGCAAATTGAAACATTTCTAGATAATTTAATATGCAAAAATATTTTTCTAATCACTTTTCTTTCAAAAATATTTTTTATGAGAGTATTTTGTATGCGACACATGCTACACATTCACTTCAGTAACTTCTTAGATCCATTTTAAGGTACCAAGATGTGTTTAAATATGAAGAAAGAAAATTGAGACCATGTATATTTTTAAAATTTAAAAGTAACTAAATAACCGTATTGTAATACATTTCTTGTGAGTATTTTAATATATCAGATCTACATAACATGTATTTACTTTGTAAATTTCGGCATCTAGCAAATATACCTATCACTTTTATTAAAAGTGGTAAACGTCCGTCTGTCTTTTTGTCTGTATGCAAAAATCATTCAAGCCGCAAAAGTATTTTTCCTATTTCAAGCAGAAAGGAACGAAATACTTAAAGAAAAAGCCAATTTTTCGGTGCGGTCAAAAAACTCCGGTAGTAACCAGCGTCGAAATTAATTAAAAACCTCTTTTTTTGAAGAATTTCAGTTTAATTGCATGAGATGCAGGTGTGAAGTTAACGAAATTTATGCACTAGGAAACTTTTTAAAAAGCGATAACTTTCGTTCTAAAAAACCCATGAACACGCAAGTTGCATGAGGTAACGTGAACATTAAGGAGCTTTATAAATTTCTAAAATTATATTTTAAAGCCCCATTATTTTTTGAAAAATACTTAAAAATCTATTAAAAATTTATTTTATTTCGTATTTTTTTCAATCTGTCGCATAGGCACACTGTCTGAAAGAAATGAAATAAAACTGCCAGAGCCAGATTATCAAAGTTTTCTCCAAAGATGAAGAATTACATGACATCTGTTACTAGGAAATTTTTAAGGAGTAACTTTTTTTTCTCTACATCTCAGACATTCGAACTGTTACATGTAGATAAAAATTTACTTTCATATTTTCTCAAAATCGTATTCGTAGCCCATTTAGGATCCAAATTATTTATAAATTTTTTTTTTAATCGAAATCTTAAAAAATATTTTCTTTTACGCTTCAGTTTCTATGTCAGTGGATAAAACAGCTGCATTGTGTAGGTTAAAAATGAATAAAAATTTTCTATACGGGAAACAAATGTATTTTAAATGTGAATTTTCGAGTTCTGCTTAAGAATATGTCTCTATATTTTCCATTGGATAAAAACTTTCGGTTTTATGAAATTTCGGTTTTATTGGTTTTCGCACACATCAGTTCACGCGAAATTGCTCATATTAAAAATACTAAATATCACATCCTTTTAAACATAACAAAAAGCTTAAACAAAGCATGGCACTTGCAATATAGAATGTGGGGAGGAAAAAGGAAGGGGGGGCACAAGATTAAAAAAAATAAAAAAAAAACCTTTCTTACCGTTTAAGCTGCTAATTAAATATTGCCATTATTTACGCGATAGGTTTGAAATTTTTAGATACATAATAAAACATGATGATAAATATTTAAGAGAAAGACTGTCGTATCGTTAACCACTATATTCTAAGATTATTTTTTGTAAAAGTGTTAAATTATTGTTGGAACTGCTTGAAACTATATGATAGTTTATGACACATGATATTAATTTCTAAAACGTCACATTTCAGGGAGGAAGAGCGAAGGGGTGGTAACAAAATCGGGAAATGTAACAGAAATTTTAGGTAGATCTATTTCAAACTTTAAAATAGTTTATGACACTGGACGTAAATTTAGGGGAAGTTGGTGAACCTCGCACATATTTTAACTTTTTAATGTTTAATTTTAAAAAAATGCTAAAAATAAAAAAATAAAAAAGAGAAGATTTTATAAAACTTTATGAACTATATAATACACTACATATATTTGTTTTAAAATTTTTTATGAATAATGTCCATGAAAAATTTTGAATTAAAAATAAAATGAAAGTAGGATCGAGGTACACCACTAGTGATGTACCTTGGTGTCATTATTAAGAATGAAAAAAAAACTTGTTTTTAGGGAACAAAGAAAGAAGTTACATATATAAATTTCTGATACATTTCATTGTTTATTGGGTTTTAAAACTAAGAAACTCTAAATAAAACATCTTCTGAACATTTACTCGTACTATAATCAGAAAAAGACATTAAAACTGATTTATATTACTAATTATATTTATTTTTAGCCTAGATTGTAATTAGGTGAGTCATTTCCAAATGTTAACTTCTAGTGCTAGCTTTCAGATCCATAACACAATATCTAGGGTAACTTGGACCCAGTCCAATGTACACGAATTTTAATAGATTCAAGGTACACCACTTGACACTTAAAAGCAAAACTACCAATCATGATTTTAAGGTTAGGCTTAACTTTATTTAAAGCACATTGTGTAGTAGCTAGAGAAGTGTTTTATTATGCATATTCCTCATTTAAAAAAATAGGCATGTTTTAGTATAAAAATAACATAGAAATATCTACGAAAAATTGACATTTGAAAGGTGAATTTCCTTTTTTAAAAATTGTACAATTACTTGAGCTTCTAAACAAATTCCAAGAACTTAAATGAAACCTCTGGTGGCAAATATTTAATATACAAATGTTCTTGTTTAATGATTTTTAACAAGTAAAGCTACAAATAGCATAGGTCCAAGGTACACATATGTCCGAGGTACACTACTGTCCCCTATATAAAAAAAAAGTATTCCACATTAAATGCCACTATTTGCAAATGGTAACTTTTGCAAAAACCTTTAATTCTTGATTTAAAG
The DNA here is from genome assembly GCA_964019185.1 of Maratus speculifer. NCBI lineage: Eukaryota > Metazoa > Arthropoda > Arachnida > Araneae > Salticidae > Maratus > Maratus speculifer. The sequence goes on from OZ025297.1 coordinate 254,188,995, forward strand.
CGCCTCCACATCGAGTAACCTGATACGTTATTTAACGCAGTTTCAATAAGATACAGTTTTGTCAAGAATAGAGTACGCTTTTTGTTGTGGGAATGTGGTACTAATATAACGCGAATTAGTTACGTATAAAAAACCTAACAATGCGATCTGATTTAGGCATTAAGATGGCTTAAAACACATGTTAAAAACTTATAATAAAAATGACGCGTCCAATGTTGGGGTGGGGGGGGTAGCGTACACAATATAAGGAAATGTATGAGGTTAATGTAATAGAAACTTTATTAGAATTCACAAGACATGATATAAATTTATAAAAATATATTCAGCATAAAAAAGTTACATTTCGGGGCAGAGGGAAAGAGGAGGTGTGAACAAAATCAGGAAATATAACGGAAATTATAGATCGATTTATTTGAAAATTTAAGGTTGTCTATAACACAGTAAATAAATTTGTATAAAAAAGGATTCTACGCCAAATGCCTTTACTTACGAATAGTAATTATTGCAAAAATCTTAAATTCTTGCTTAAAATCGCGGCCATTTCGAATACCACATCGGTTTGAATTTCGTTCAAAAAAGAGGGTTCGATAGTGCAAGCAGGGTTCGCCTATTATACTTTGCTATACTAGCGGGTATACGGTTAGAATTTCGTTCGGAAAGGAGAGGCACATCCGGCGGCGGCGGTGCGTGCGCAGTACGACTGTTGTATGTTGACGGAGGCACCAGGGACACGGTTCGAACTTCGTTCGAAAAACAAGGGCACATCCTGAAGTGCGTGAATAGCACGCCTGTTATAAACTGCCGGAGGCACCCGGGGTACGGGTCGAGGTTGGTTATCTTCGAGTTTCGTTTGCTTCGACATTCGACATTCGAGATTTCAATTTAAAGATTTTATAAAAAATGAGGGACCCGCTAGCGAGCGAAGCCAGATAGTGTGTGTATATATATATACAGGGTGAGTCATAAATATCGAAACAATAGTCTATCTCCTTAAATATTGCCCCTAGACCCATACTTCCTGCAAAAAATCATAAAAAAAGGTGAAATTTCTGATAAGATAAGTGGCAACTCCATGGGGGGTCTATTTGAAAAAATACGAAAATTAAATTTTTATACGGTCCCAGTAGGGAAAAATTCCCAATTAGGAAATTATTCCTTTTCCATTCCTAAATTGAACAAAACAAATTCCGTCTCCGTATCTAAAAATCCAACAGAGATATTAAATCCCAAAAGCCTCAAAAATTCCTGACTTACACCGCTTTTCCCTCCCTCTAAATTGTGTTTTCTTAACCCAATTTCAACGCTTGTTAGGGAACATTCACAAATTGCAATTTAATAAAAATCGGTTTAGGACAGCGCTTTTTCGTTGGATATAAAATAGCAGCGTATAGTTTTTCACTAAATTGGTATACCAGACGTCTGCCCGGGTCAAAATATCTGGGTCAGGTCCCAAACCGACCCATAGCGGAAAAAGTTCGGCGTGGCCTGAAAAAATGTCAACATTATAACCCGGACCAGTCTGGAGAATAGTTTAAATCATAGCCCGGTTCAGTCGCAAATTTCTACATAGTTTTTTAATTCGGCGTGGGAAAAAAATCTTTCATATGGAGGAGTTCTGACCATAAAATTCTTTTATAGTTTTTCGTTTTTAGCACTTTCCACAATGTTGAAAAGTGCATTCGGTTTGTCTGTCCGTCTGTCCGTCTGGCCGTCTGGCCGAATGTCCGTCTGACCGCGCTCTAACTCCCGTAAATATACTCGGATTGCTATGAAATTTTTATACGTTATTGAGGTTTACTCTACGACGAACCCTATTGAAAATTAAGTATCTACCATGATTCGTTTATCTACAGAGAGAATCAAAAGTTTCCCATTACATTACGGCCTATGTGGAAAAATCGTTAATATACACGGATTGCCATGAAATTTTAGGAAGTTATTCACGTTTACCTTAGCACGAACCCTATTGAAAATGAAATTTATATCATGATTAGTTTATCTACAGGGTGAATCAGAAGTTTTCCATTACATTACGGCCCATGGGGAAAAATCGCTAATATACTCGGATTGCCATGAAATTTTAGGACGTTCTTGACGTTTACCCTAGCACAAGTTCTATCGAAAATGAAGTTTCTGTCATGATTAGTTTATCTACATGGCGAATTAAAAGTTTCCCATTATATTACGGCCTATAGGGAAAAACCGTTTCAAAGTAATTTTAAAGATGTTTTACCCTGTCAAACATATTAAAATATGCATTCTATTAAATATAAGGTGAAAATGTAGATATTATTCATTTACAGGGCCACACAAAAGAATTCCATTAGATAATGGTAAAATGGGGAATTGTGTGTGACACATTTTAAATATATTAAGCTGTTTCATGTATAATAAAATTGATATATGTCACTGAAGCTTAATATAAATTATACGCTACCGTCTTGCATAATATGAAGTACATAGCATTTACAGGGCCACACAAAAAATTTGAAATAGTATATTCTTTCCGAAGTACCATATATGTGTCAGATGAAGGCTGATGGAGGGATGATATGCGCGTTTATATTTCGCTAAATACATGCACATTATGTGGTGTGTATAAATGTTAATGTTCGTATACAGGGCTACTCAAAAGAGCTTACCAGCGTTACTGAATATGAGCGAAAATTATTTAAGCGTGGTTCTTAAATAAGCTATGCATTTTTACGCTGAGCTTCATTCAATTTACTGAGAAAAGATTGCAGAATATAGATAAAAGGATATACAGGGACACGCAAAGAATTCGGTACATGGACGCTTATGAATGATGATTTATAAGAATGTGATTTCAGTTGTTTTAAAAGTGTTTTAGTTTACAGTAAATTTTAGCCTAATGCTGACGTGTAATAAAGGTACAATGTAAACTACAGGGCTGAACAAAAGTATTCAAGTATGTTTCCATCTAATAGTATGAATTGCTGAAAAAGAAATTTCAAGCTACTGGGTATTTTCTTGCTAAACTAAATTTTACCATTATATCAACTGACATATGAAATACAGGGCTGTTCAAAAGTACTGGAGTACATCTTTGGGTATATTTGGCTATACACTATTATTTCCCTAAATAACAAGGTTTTGTTAAAGATTTTATTAAGTGTTGGAAAATGCTTCATAATCTATGTTTAACGCATGATTTTTCTTACTTGTTTATATTTATACTTCTTATTATTAAAGAAGCGCCAAAGTCTGTAATATATTTATTTTATCAATGAAACCCTAATTTATATGTAAATGTTTCACTTGTATTTTAATATCCTTAATCCATATCCACTGCGTTGGAGACTCTGAAAAATGTTATACACTAAAACTTTTTAAGACGGAATCACATAGGAAAGAAAAATACGTTATAGACAGATGCTCTCCCTAGAAGATGTAATTGGAGCTTATTTTCTTTTCAGGTGCTATTGCATTTATTTTGCATGGATCGACATATTTTCCGTTTAAGACAGAATTCCGTCATAGGTAGATTTTTTTTCACTGGTTTTATTGTATTTAACTTTTTTAGCCTTTAAATAATCTATTTAAAAAATGAATTTTAAAGTTTTTTTTTTTTAATAAAGATTTTAAAATCTGTATGTTTTTCGTAAAAAATTCGATTAAGCCGAATTTTATTTATTTTATGCAAGTATTAAGTCAGTCAGAGACATTGATTTTAATACGGGTTTTGTCGAGACCGGGTCTGAAAATTTCATGCAGAGTGCACCTAAGTTGAAGGAAGTAGTTCCCTCCTTTCTGAAAAGTGCGCTAGGCCCGGCCTGGCGGGTCTTCAGAAAAAGTAACATATCGGTCCTGGCCCTACCTGGGCCCAAAATACAGATTTTTTAACATCCTCTGGAGGACGGTAAAAAGCCTGAAGTTGTCAGAGGTAAATTTAAAAAGAAAAAAAAAAGACTTAATCTGCATCTTAGAAAAAGCATTTTTTAAAATACATTTGGACGTACAAATACATACTGACGGACATTTAAAAAATACACTTCGTTTTTCTACATAATGAATTTTCTATCCTCTATTTCTTGTCTTTAAATTATTAAACGTTAAGAATTTTTAAAAGAAAAGAGAACTTGAAACATGTCATTTTTGATTTTTTTTACATTAGTTTTGTTTCGAGAAATTTGAAAAAAAAAATGTTTACTTTAAAAAAATGTTTGCTTTTGGAAATATGATTTTTTTAAAAGTTATATTATTTTTTCAATAAACATTTTTAATAGTTTTAAAATTAATGTAAAAAAAACCCTTGGAACAAAACTAAAATCAGATTTTCATCTTTAATTAAATGGAAAGAAATTGAAAGCCGATAAATAATGTTACGAGTTATAAAGATTTTTGACTTTCCCATTTAAACCAGTACTAACCACATGAAACTTTTATAAATTGTATGAGAAATTTTAGAACGTGATTTTCTTAGCAAATTATAAGGCTAACCATCACAAAAAAAGTCAAAATTCTAACTCAAGAAATAGATTTTTTACATCTTTTCTAGAACTGTTAAAGTAACATTGATTTTGAATTGCGCGCATTTCAATTTGTGTCTCATCCCCTAAAACCTGATGAATTTTTCAAACGGCTATAACTTTGCGAATTTTGGAGAAATCTCAAGATGCATCTTTTTGAGTCTTATTCAAGACTAAATAAGGAAAGTTTTCCTAATTGGAAATTTTGTTCTACGAGGGCCGTATAAAAATTTAATTTTCGTAACTTTTCAACTAGACCCCCCATGGAGTCGCAATTTACCATATCAAAAATTTCACAATTTTTATGAATTTTTGCAATTGGAAGTATGGGTCTAAGGGCAATATTTGAGGAGATAGCCTATTGTTTCGATATTTATGACTCACCCTGTATATATATATATATATATATATATATATATATATATATATATATATATATATATATATGTATGTATGTATGATAACAAATATGTTAAAATTTCGATGAAATTATTAAAATACCTCATTGTTTATGCGGGGATTCACTTGCTTTTGATATGCATATGCTCCAAAAATTACTTTATACATAACAAAAAAAAATCCCAAATATCGTATAAACATATATTAAGATAAAATGTAATTAAAGAGTAAAATCGTATAAGGCTGAGCTTCATTTAAAAGTTATTTATTATATGCCTGTACAACAATTAATCAGGGTAAGGTAGTATAAAATAAAACATTAAATGTTATAAGATAATTTTAAATAATTTGAGTTGTGTGTCTTACATATAATATTATTTTATTAGTAATTCGTGAAATTTTATCACATTTTAAATATATTGAAAAAACGTTTTAGTTATGAAAGAGTAATTTCTAGTATTTCAAAATTCTTAAAACAAATTCATTAAAAGTTTGTTTTATACATAACTAAGTACAGTTTATACTAAGTAAAATTTTTAATTCCTATTATATTTAAAGTAGAAAATCGTGTTGTCTAGGGATTATTGCTATCACATGCTTCAAGAGATGTTTCGTAGATGATATATTCTTTGTAATTAATGAGAACTAATAGTCATGATTACACAATTAAGCTTCTTTTCTGGAAGAGTAATTAATACTCTTAGAATGATAAAAAAAAATTTAAAATATTTTCTATCATATTAATTATGTTGGCGTATTAATGAATCTTTTTATTAAATTGTGTGCAAAATATGCAGACATTGTAACTTTTAAATAACATAAAAACATTTTCAATTTAAAAAACTTTAATTAAACATAAAATATTCTAGAAACAATTCTCACTAAATGTTCATGTGATAGATTTTTCGAATTATAGTCTTAATTTGCTTTACCAATAAAGTATAAAACATAATTACCTTGGAGATGTTTTTTAATGATAACGCACGCTTAAAGAGTTGCTTCTTAGATAAAATACTTGCTGTAATTAATGAGAACTAATTTTCATAATTATACGGTTAAGCTTCTTTTCCAGAACAACAATTAATACCCATCACTGCATAATTTAAAACTAATTAATACATGATAAATTATTTTGGTAAATGCATTGCCAAAATTCGTTTTTTAAACCATGTGAGATAGTTTGAATATATTTTTATTATTTTACTTAAATTAAAAAGTTTCATATTTTATAACTTTGAAATCTACAAAAAAAATATTACAAGTTTCAATCATTTTCTATATTATTCGAAATAAATTTCTTAAAAGCTTTCTTTCTTCTAATAAATCTTGGCTGGCTTCTTGGCTGGAAGCTAATCAGGTGAGATGCCTTCAATGACCAGCTCGTAGCCCCAACTTGAATGTAATAGAAAATCTTTGGGAAATTTTAACCCGCTTTTTTTCAAATACCGGCTACAATTCAATTCAGAGTTGGATTTGAAGAATGTGATGAAAAACAGCTCGGAAAAAATGCGTTCAAATATGTTGTACGGTCTGATAGATTCAAACCGCAGGACGGTTACAAACAGATTCTCTATAACATAAATGATACAATTATTCAAAATTACTCGACAAAATTGAATTCTTTGAGGCTCATTGAAATTTGAGTAATGTACTGATTTTGAAAATTAAATTAAATTAATTTCATCTATACTAATAAAATAACAAATCGCTCTGTCTGCGTGTGTGTGTGTGTCTGTGATGGCTAGCAAAATCTACGGGACGTGCGAGGCTCAAAATTTTTATTGGAGCCCAATACCTCTCCCGATGCAGTTGAAGCTCAGAATTTTAATATTTTGATTAATTTCTGATGTATTAATTACAAAGTGGAACTCACTTTCATCGAAAAGGCATTTTTTTAATGTTCGGGGAAAGAAATCGTTTGGACATGCGCACAAACTCTTTTACGCACCTAAATGAAAGAAGAAGCATTTTTTGGCGTTTATTTCTGTTTTTGGACCACTTTGTTTAAATCCAAATCAACAAAACTGCTCGACCCAGTTACGTTTAACAGGCATATTGTGAAAGATCGTACTTTTAGGTCTCAAATGCAATTATTAGTTCGAAATTATGTTGCAGTTAACCCTTTAAACAGAAATGTTCAAAAATAGTCGTTTTTCCCAAAACCATTTTTCTCCCTTTTGTCAATGCTCTTCCAGCACATATTATTTAAGATGTAAACAAACTAAATAGATGATCTTAAAGTTGAAACTTTTTTCTAACCGATTGTGCAATTAGTTTTAAAATATTTGGATTTTAACCTTTTCAAATACTCTGGCAAAAAAAAAGGTCCTTTTGCGACGCGCAGAGAGGATATTTTTTTTCGATGCTAAAATTATCTTAACGTGCGTGTTTCAACTCAATCGTTTAAAATGTTCAAAACAGACCAAATTTATACTCCCTACAAAAAAATGTGCCGTTCGGACGGATAGAAATATGTTTTACAAAATATAAAATATTTGAAAAATTTGATGAAATCAATAAAAAACAGATCGTTTTCATTGCGGTCTTGACTTAGCAAAACGTAATCCTATAGGTACCGGTAAACAAAAAACACATTCTTCAAGCTTAGAAACATTCTTATAACCTATGATGCAATCGGTTTTGAAAATATAAGATTTAACCCTTTCAAATACACCAGCAAAATGAGGCACTTTGCGACTCACATATAGAATATTTTTTCTACGCTAAAAGAATCTAAGCTTACATAAATCAGCACAATCTTTTAAAAGCATCTCAATAGACCAAATTTACACCTTTTTAAAAAAATTGAAACGTTCGGACAAGTAGAAATAATTTTTACAAAATAAAAATGCGAAGAATTTGACGAAATCAATAAAAATAGATCGTTTCATTGCGGTTTTGACTTTGCAGGGCGCAATTCTATATACGTCCTGACAAAACCGAAAAGCTAAAACATTCCCATATTCCGTGTTGCAATTTGTTTAAAAAAATATATCAGATTTAACACGTTCAAATACACCGACAAACACGAATTACATCCTTGCTCATGGAAAATACATTTTTGCTACGCTAAAAGTAATTAGATGTCCGTATTTTAGCACAATCTTTTAGAGCCTTTCAATAAACCAGATTTACATTACTTTAAAAAAAATTGGAGCTTTCGTACGGATAGAATTTTTTTTTTTTTACAAAATAAAATGTGTGAAAATTTTTACGAATTCAGTAAAAACCTGAGTGTTCCATCGCGGTTTAGTTCGCTTTCAGTTAGCATAGTTTCCAAAAAGTCAAATTACATAGAAAATAAAATACCAAACAGCATGTGCTTTCAATGCAATATCTTTCCGCGATTTTCCCGTTTAAAAATATAAATTTTGACAAAATGGACTTAAAGGTATAAAATCATAGAAATTTGAGTTTAATTTAAGGGTTATTTAGAAAGCAAATAACACATTTGAAAAAAGAATAACATCACGGGCCCAGGCAACGCCGGGCAGATCAGCTAGTTAAAAATAAATTTACGGTGTGTTGTGTACTTTTAGCAATGTTAGTTAACACAGTACATTGAAAATTTATGGAACAGTGTATCTATTGATAAATAGAATTTCTGTTTTTCTAATGTCTGTAATTTTACATAAGACTTAAGACAATTGTTTACTTATAGATACTGTGAAATTTCAGAGAAATTCATTTAAACAGTGCGCATAATATATAGTTATTACTATATTAATTTATTTAAACAATTGCCAAAATCACTAAACGAACATCTTATTTGTATGAAAAATAGCGTTGAAACTTGAGAGTTAAATAAAGAAAGAAAACATAAAATGTATGAGCAAGTTTGGAATTTAAAATATGCAAAATCCTTTTATTGTAATTACATATTTGAGAAGAGTGAAAAGTATTCATAAAGTATCCGTATTTAAAAGAATTAATTCAAATGTTTACTCATTTCAGTAAATTTCTACTTTAGCTTTTTTAAAACGCTTATTTAGATATTCTTACATCTAGAACCTTCAATAAAAATTGTATGCTTTGACTTGTAAAACATCATCTTTGAGTTTCAAAATACGCAAGGTATTTTATGTTATGTGTTCCCAAATTTCTTTTCAAAAGTTGACGTGATAAAGTTTCTGCTAAAAAAGAATTTTTTTCATAAATACTCATTTTTTGGGAAAAAGACAATTGTATCTTTCAAAACATTTATTCCAATAACTGTCAAAAAAACTTATTAGTTAATTATTTATTGGCATGTTATTGATTTTTTAATTGTATCGTGACATTAGTATCAATATGTCCTTTATACATACAAGGTAGAACCCGTCAAATTTTGACGAAAGAAAATGTTTAAGAAGGAACTGTTTCATTAACTTATACTGTAACGTTACATGCATGCTGAGCGACATTTGTAACGTTTGGTTGCTCGTGGTGGAGGTTAAATGTAGACATACTCAGTAATTTAGGATAAAATAACAAAGTTTATTAAAGTGATAATGGCTGAAGGGAAGTGGAGCAAGTCTTAAATTTACACAACTGAAAACACTATGAACAGCTAAATCTTACTCACAGGCTTCGGCCTAGCTCAGTCGGGGCACCTTCTAATACTTTCCGCTATCTCTTGGCTGATCTGCTAGATAAAGCTTAATTAAACAGCCCGTGGCTGTGGGTAATCCTTTATTCACAAATAATCCAAATGAAACTCAGAGGTTTCTTACCCCGGCCAACTCTCAAGTCAACTGTCGGAACTTCTTTCCACTCACTGGAGGCTTCGTTGCTACTTTTCAATCGGCTAGCACTTCGCTGAACACTTATTCACTTCGCTTGTCTAATGGCAGAGAACCTCACTCGCTGGCTGCTGGCTAATGCCAGAGACACTCCTCATTCACTCAAACCCAAGCTTTTATATGCTGCAAACTGAGATACTTCACATTAACATATTACTAATAACCGCAAGCTAACTGTAAAATCCGAAAGAGCACACACACTCTAGAAAGTTAAAGTAAAAGAGAGGATAGATGTCGCTTTTACGCTTACACATGTTAACTTATTGACGTCACGATCTCAGAAACACTAGAGTGCCTTTATGGAAAGGTCACTCCCTCACAACCCCCCCCCCCTCGGATTTTACAGAGAAAAAGGGCTGGGCCAAATGCATGCCCAGAACTTTTTCTTGTTATAAATTTCGAGCCGTAATAAACACAGTGATGGGTGAAATTTAGCTCCAAAACATAACTTTTAAAATATTAACTTTAACCCATCACAACCAAAAAACCTCAGTTTGCCTCAAAAATTCACATATTCAATCCAATCATTCTTCTATCTTACAAATAGCCTCCGTAAAACTCCCAAAAACTCGTAAAAAACTTTCAAAACTAATTACTTCTTCTTTCAAAACATTCCACTCCACTGGGAGTGCTAAAATTTCTCAAAACACTAAACTTCCGAAATTTTCCTCAATATTGCAATACAACTATAACATTACCAAAAATTTCTCCCATAAAACTTTCCTAATACTAGAATTCGCACCAAGTCCAAAAAACCCAATGCGCAAAAATTTTCCTCATCCAAATACCGAACTCATCTAAAATTAAATTTTACTTCATACATAAAATAACTCTGCTATTACGTAATACCTACATACCCATTAGCCAATGAACTAACTCCCAAAACTCTTCAGAACTTAACTCCACTTTAACAATAATTGGGGCACATACGTACAGCGTCATATCGCTGTGCTTATGCAACAATAAAAAAAAATATCAAAAATTTACAAAATGACGTCATCATGCTCTTCATCTGTATTAACTAAAAGAAAAATAGCAGAATCAATACATAACACAGGTATACTTCCCTGCAAGGAAATCACATTATCATTCAATTTTAATACAATACAATTTCAAATTCAAACGCAGCTTAAAACATCGCAACTTGCGGAAACCATTCCCAACTAAAGTACAAACGCAACACATAAAACACGAACGATAAGGAGAAAGTTAATTCATTAAATGTTAGTATAAGAGATAGAAACGCGTGTCAAGGACTTCTTGACCGCAAAACACGTGCGCGCCTGAACCGCGGCGCGTGTACAAAATAACCCAAATTACTATCTGTACTTTCTGAAAATTTAAACATACATTAACATACATTTTATAACACATGAACAATATAACAATATAGTAACATTTTTAACAAATAACACAACAATTTAACAATAGATCCAGAATTTTTAAAAGCAGTTAAGACCAAAATCTCAAACATACATAAAACTAACAATTTTGCCAACAAATTTTGAACACAATTAAGCACCAATCGTGAGTCCGTCAAAAAATTCCAAAAATGGCCAAAAATACCAAACAGTCTTTCTGCTTTCTATTTCACATTGCTACCACATATATGCACTCTAATAGAAATTTAATAAAGAACATTATCACCCAATCATAGAGATGATTCGCTGCTGGCAGGCTTCATACTACAGGATGGCTTTCTCCTCTTGTCCCAGAAACCTTGTACGAAGGATCTTTCGTCATCGGAACTGTATGGTGACGCCACAGTTGACTGTCGTGCCTGCAGCCTGGTTCTGAATGGATGCCGTGGGATACTTGTAGGTTCCGCTCGACGACTCTGCTCTGGCCGGTTCGCTGGGGTCACTCCATGGCGAGATTCACATTGTTGATGCCGGTAATCTGAGAGTTGTCTCCTCTTTCTAGATGCACCCGAAGTTACTGAAGATCCTAGACCACGTTTCTTTCCGGATCTATGTTGTTTCTTATTAGGCAAAAATTCGGAATTTAAAGTTCGTTTAACAGTTTGCCGAGTGTCCATTTGAAATCTTTTCCGGGGATTAAGTACCGAAGATGGTGAACTATTAGATAATGTATGTTTGTGAGGTTGCTGTCTCATAAGTGGAGGAACGGGATAGTTTATAATCTTTTTCCTTTTATGGCACACAGAATCTGAAGTATTTGACACTGCTCTCTTATTTTTGTTATCATACTTTGCTCTCGGATTGCTAGGCTTTCGACTCTCAATAACAGTTTTTGGAGCTGTTTGACCAACTTTTCTTCTTGAATATTGAGGAAAAGAATTAGATGAAGAAGTGCTGGACTCGGGACACTCATTGGATCGGGAATTTCGCGAAACACCACTCGACACATGAGAGCCTTCACTACCATTTTCTCTAAACTTATAAACTCTAACCTGATCCAAATTAACCGTCATTCTTTCACCATTGACATCAACAACCATATTATTATTTCGAACTTCTAAAACCTTGAACGGACCTACAAACTTCGGACCAAACTTAGCTACTCTCTTTTGACGACTTGAACTTAACCAATGCTTTTCTACTAACACAAAATCTCCAACTTTCACTTCTAACTTCCTTCTACGCGTATTATAATACTGAGCCTGCTTTTTTTGCGCTTTTCCCATCTGAACTTGAGCTTCCTTAACCAACCTCTCAATATCCTGACACATGTAATGACTTTCCGCATCTGACACCATAACTAGCCTTTTTAGTGGAGTAATGACTTTTCTATCCAAAAACAATTCAGCTGCCGTTTTCCCCGTCGACTCATGAACTGCTGTACGAAGTGCGTACGCAAAATGCTGAAGAAACTGGTCCCAATTTGCATGATGAGAACCAACATATGAAGAAATCATTTGAATTAATGTACGATTTACACGTTCAGCCATATTAGACTGAGTAAGTTCCTTACCGTCCCCAGTCTCCAACTTTTCACACAAAGACTTAAAAATATTAGATATAAAATCATAACGAAATGGTTTACTAGCAACAGGTGCTTTCAAACCAGTATCAATCTCATGCCACGCAACATGCGTTAAACCCGGTTTATCAGAAAAAACCTCTCCAAATTCATTCAAAAACTTATTAAATTCCTCCTTCTCGATTTCACTTAACCCCGACTCCTCCAAATTAACTGACACTGAAACATGCTCTTTCTTACTCACATTCTCATCATTATTCACGATTAACGACTTTTTAAAGAAATCCAAACTAATTCCTCTATCCTTCATATAATCCACACCAACTATACAATGCACTGTTAATCCATCTAACACACAAAACTCCCAACATGTCTTAACCCGCGAGTAGTCGCGACTTATTTCACAACGTCATTAGTCGCGCTCGATCTTTTCGCCGCCGGCCTCTCGTATACCAAATATGTAAAATAAGAAATATTTTTTACCTAATATATCAAAATAACATTACAAGGAAGATATAAATTTGCAGTTTTCTTAAATTATGCATTTTATTCATAAGCTCTGGAGTAATTGGAAAAAGTAAAAATGAGCTCACATTAGTGATTTTTACGTAGACTTTTTCGCCGATTTCAACTTTGTTTCTAAAAATGTACCTGAAAGAAAAACAGAGGTGTCCTGTTACTTCACAAAGGTGGTCGAGAAAGCTTCAAAGTCAGCTACATGGTAGATCTCTGTTGTATTTGTAATGTGATATAAGTTAAGAGAAGATAAGTTATACGGGCGGCGAAAAGACCGACACGCGACTACTGACGGGTTAACCGAACGAATTTCAACTTCCAATTCTACTGAACCTTTATTATCGCAAGCTACTCCCTGTGCCGACTGAACCACCAGACTTAACCTCTTCAACTTCTTATACGAAAAATATTTCCGATAACAATCAAAAGAAATGAACGACTTATCTGCCCCTGTATCGAAGACACTTTTAACGACAATACCATCTAACACAATTAACACTTCAGGTAACTCAACCGGATTAATAGTAATTTTATTCAAACTCACAGAAGGCTTTTCCGATTTAATCCGTGACTGCATACCTTCCGAAATACAGTCACCTACCAGTTTAACTGACCCGACCTCTGAACACATCTCTTTTGCATTGACCTATTTTCCAAATTCTCATCCGAAGTTAATCTCCTTACTTGCGAAGAAACATTCCTGTCCCGTCCTTCCCCACTACGATTATAACCACTATTCTGTCTATTTCCATACATATTTCTCTCACCACTTCTAAAACTATTAGCACCACCACCATTCCTGTTACCATTACTCGTATTCGACATATTACGACCAAATCCATCATTTTTATGACGCAAATTATCATCCGGAAATCGCTGTCCCCCTCTCAAAAAATTACGTTCCCCCTCATTTCTCAAATTACTATCCGTGACCGGTCTCTGACGAGGGTTACGCAAATCCCGTTGATCCGAGCTATGCCGAGTCTCATACTTCGATAATATCTGATGCATTTCTGCAAAATTCTTCGGTGCTCTAACTTCAATAAAGTCCTGTATACTTGGATTAAAAAGAGGAAAAACAATGTCCAACAATTCCTCAAATGTGATATCTAAATCTAATTTATTTTTTAGTTCCAGCTTACGAAGATAAAATTTTGACGCCGACTCATAAATATTCTGTTTATTACAATAGAACTCTTTTCTCAAAATACTTTTATCTTTAACGGGAGGAAATGCCTTCTTTAACTCAATCACAGTTTGTTCAAATCTTTTCGCTTCATCATTAATCAAAAACTTTCCTATATTTTCCAACCACAAAAGTGCTTCGCCCTTCAACGAGCATTTAAGCACTACGTACCTACTTTTCTCAGGTATAATATTGAACAAAATATAATCATCTAATTTAACTAAAAATTCACTAATATCACCTTCACCGGTGAAATACACACGTGGCACAATCTCACAGTGTTCGATTTTTCGTTGGGCGCCATTTGTAAAGGTAAACCCACGGTGGGCGCCATTTGTAACGTTACATGCATGCTGAGCGACATTTGTAACGTTTGGTTGGTCGTGGTGGAGGTTAAATGTAGACATACTCAGTAATTTAGGATAAAATGACAAAGTTTATTAAAGTGATAATGGCTGAAGGGAAGTGGAGCAAGTCTTAAATTTACACAACTGAAAACACTATGAACAGCTAAATCTTACTCACAGGCTTCGGCCTAGCTCAGTCGGGGCACCTTCTAATACTTTCCGCTATCTCTTGGCTGATCTGCTAGATAAAGCTTAATTAAACAGCCCGTGGCTGTGGGTAATCCTTTATTCACAAATAATCCAAATGAAACTCAGAGGTTTCTTACCCCGGCCAACTCTCAAGTCAACTGTCGGAACTTCTTTCCACTCACTGGAGGCTTCGTTGCTACTTTTCAATCGGCTAGCACTTCGCTGAACACTTATTCACTTCGCTTGTCTAATGGCAGAGAACCTCACTCGCTGGCTGCTGGCTAATGCCAGAGACACTCCTCATTCACTCAAACCCAAGCTTTTATATGCTGCAAACTGAGATACTTCACATTAACATATTACTAATAACCGCAAGCTAACTGTAAAATCCGAAAGAGCACACACACTCTAGAAAGTTAAAGTAAAAGAGAGGATAGATGTCGCTTTTACGCTTACACATGTTAACTTATTGACGTCACGATCTCAGAAACACTAGAGTGCCTTTATGGAAAGGTCACTCCCTCACAACCCCCCCCCCTCGGATTTTACAGAGAAAAAGGGCTGGGCCAAATGCATGCCCAGAACTTTTTCTTGTTATAAATTTCGAGCCGTAATAAACACAGTGATGGGTGAAATTTAGCTCCGAAACATAACTTTTAAAATATTAACTTTAACCCATCACAACCAAAAAACCTCAGTTTGCCTCAAAAATTCACATATTCAATCCAATCATTCTTCTATCTTACAAATAGCCTCCGTAAAACTCCCAAAAACTCGTAAAAAACTTTCAAAACTAATTACTTCTTCTTTCAAAACATTCCACTCCACTGGGAGTGCTAAAATTTCTCAAAACACTAAACTTCCGAAATTTTCCTCAATATTGCAATACAACTATAACATTACCGAAAATTTCTCCCATAAAACTTTCCTAATACTAGAATTCGCACCAAGTCCAAAAAACCCAATGCGCAAAAATTTTCCTCATCCAAATACCGAACTCATCTAAAATTAAATTTTACTTCATACTCAAAATAACTCTGCTATTACGTAATACCTACATACCCATTAGCCAATGAACTAACTCCCAAAACTCTTCAGAACTTAACTCCACTTTAACAATAATTGGGGCACATACGTACAGCGTCATATCGCTGTGCTTATGCAACAATAAAAAAAAAAATATCAAAAATTTACAAAATGACGTCATCATGCTCTTCATCTGTATTAACTAAAAGAAAAATAGCAGAATCAATACATAACACAGGTATACTTCCCTGCAAGAAAATCACATTATCATTCAATTTTAATACAATACAATTTCAAATTCAAACGCAGCTTAAAACATCGCAACTTGCGGAAACCATTCCCAACTAAAGTACAAACGCAACACATAAAACACGAACGATAAGGAGAAAGTTAATTCATTAAATGTTAGTATAAGAGATAGAAACGCGTGTCAAGGACTTCTTGACCGCAAAACACGTGCGCGCCTGAACCGCGGCGCGTGTACAAAATAACCCAAATTACTATCTGTACTTTCTGAAAATTTAAACATACATTAACATACATTTTATAACACATGAACAATATAACAATATAGTAACATTTTTAACAAATAACACAACAATTTAACAATAGATCCAGAATTTTTAAAAGCAGTTAAGACCAAAATCTCAAACATACATAAAACTAACAATTTTGCCAACAAATTTTGAACACAATTAAGCACCAATCGTGAGTCCGTCAAAAAATTCCAAAAATGGCCAAAAATACCAAACAGTCTTTCTGCTTTCTATTTCACATTGCTACCACATATATGCACTCTAATAGAAATTTAATAAAGAACATTATCACCCAATCATAGAGATGATTCGCTGCTGGCAGGCTTCATACTACAGGATGGCTTTCTCCTCTTGTCCCAGAAACCTTGTACGAAGGATCTTTCGTCATCGGAACTGTATGGTGACGCCACAGTTGACTGTCGTGCCTGCAGCCTGGTTCTGAATGGATGCCGTGGGATACTTGTAGGTTCCGCTCGACGACTCTGCTCTGGCCGGTTCGCTGGGGTCACTCCATGGCGAGATTCACACTGTTGATGCCGGTAATCTGAGAGTTGTCTCCTCTTTCTAGATGCACCCGAAGTTACTGAAGATCCTAGACCACGTTTCTTTCCGGATCTATGTTGTTTCTTATTAGGCAAAAATTCGGAATTTAAAGTTCGTTTAACAGTTTGCCGAGTGTCCATTTGAAATCTTTTCCGGGGATTAAGTACCGAAGATGGTGAACTATTAGATAATGTATGTTTGTGAGGTTGCTGTCTCATAAGTGGAGGAACGGGATAGTTTATAATCTTTTTCCTTTTATGGCACACAGAATCTGAAGTATTTGACACTGCTCTCTTATTTTTGTTATCATACTTTGCTCTCGGATTGCTAGGCTTTCGACTCTCAATAACAGTTTTTGGAGCTGTTTGACCAACTTTTCTTCTTGAATATTGAGGAAAAGAATTAGATGAAGAAGTGCTGGACTCGGGACACTCATTGGATCGGGAATTTCGCGAAACACCACTCGACACATGAGAGCCTTCACTACCATTTTCTCTAAACTTATAAACTCTAACCTGATCCAAATTAACCGTCATTCTTTCACCATTGACATCAACAACCAAATTATTATTTCGAACTTCTAAAACCTTGAACGGACCTACAAACTTCGGACCAAACTTAGCTACTCTCTTTTGACGACTTGAACTTAACCAATGCTTTTCTACTAACACAAAATCTCCAACTTTCACTTCTAACTTCCTTCTACGCGTATTATAATACTGAGCCTGCTTTTTTTGCGCTTTTCCCATCTGAACTTGAGCTTCCTTAACCAACCTCTCAATATCCTGACACATGTAATGACTTTCCGCATCTGACACCATAACTAGCCTTTTTAGTGGAGTAATGACTTTTCTATCCAAAAACAATTCAGCTGCCGTTTTCCCCGTCGACTCATGAACTGCTGTACGAAGTGCGTACACAAAATGCTGAAGAAACTGGTCCCAATTTGCATGATGAGAACCAACATATGAAGAAATCATTTGAATTAATGTACGATTTACACGTTCAGCCATATTAGACTGAGTAAGTTCCTTACCGTCCCCAGTCTCCAACTTTTCACACAAAGACTTAAAAATATTAGATATAAAATCATAACGAAATGGTTTACTAGCAACAGGTGCTTTCAAACCAGTATCAATCTCATGCCACGCAACATGCGTTAAACCCGGTTTATCAGAAAAAACCTCTCCAAATTCATTCAAAAACTTATTAAATTCCTCCTTCTCGATTTCACTTAACCCCGACTCCTCCAAATTAACTGACACTGAAACATGCTCTTTCTTACTCACATTCTCATCATTATTCACGATTAACGACTTTTTAAAGAAATCCAAACTAATTCCTCTATCCTTCATATAATCCACACCAACTATACAATGCACTGTTAATCCATCTAACACACAAAACTCCCAACATGTCTTAACCCGCGAGTAGTCGCGACTTATTTCACAACGTCATTAGTCGCGCTCGATCTTTTCGCCGCCGGCCTCTCGTATACCAAATATGTAAAATAAGAAATATTTTTTACCTAATATATCAAAATAACATTACAAGGAAGATATAAATTTGCAGTTTTCTTAAATTATGCATTTTATTCATAAGCTCTGGAGTAATTGGAAAAAGTAAAAATGAG
Organism: Maratus speculifer; assembly: GCA_964019185.1. Lineage (NCBI taxonomy): Eukaryota > Metazoa > Arthropoda > Arachnida > Araneae > Salticidae > Maratus > Maratus speculifer. Next base: position 254,207,584 of record OZ025297.1, read on the forward strand.
CTCACATTAGTGATTTTTACGTAGACTTTTTCGCCGATTTCAACTTTGTTTCTAAAAATGTACCTGAAAGAAAAACAGAGGTGTCCTGTTACTTCACAAAGGTGGTCGAGAAAGCTTCAAAGTCAGCTACATGGTAGATCTCTGTTGTATTTGTAATGTGATATAAGTTAAGAGAAGATAAGTTATACGGGCGGCGAAAAGACCGACACGCGACTACTGACGGGTTAACCGAACGAATTTCAACTTCCAATTCTACTGAACCTTTATTATCGCAAGCTACTCCCTGTGCCGACTGAACCACCAGACTTAACCTCTTCAACTTCTTATACGAAAAATATTTCCGATAACAATCAAAAGAAATGAACGACTTATCTGCCCCTGTATCGAAGACACTTTTAACGACAATACCATCTAACACAATTAACACTTCAGGTAACTCAACCGGATTAATAGTAATTTTATTCAAACTCACAGAAGGCTTTTCCGATTTAATCCGTGACTGCATACCTTCCGAAATACAGTCACCTACCAGTTTAACTGACCCGACCTCTGAACACATCTCTTTTGCATTGACCTATTTTCCAAATTCTCATCCGAAGTTAATCTCCTTACTTGCGAAGAAACATTCCTGTCCCGTCCTCCCCCACTACGATTATAACCACTATTCTGTCTATTTCCATACATATTTCTCTCACCACTTCTAAAACTATTAGCACCACCACCATTCCTGTTACCATTACTCGTATTCGACATATTACGACCAAATCCATCATTTTTATGACGCAAATTATCATCCGGAAATCGCTGTCCCCCTCTCAAAAAATTACGTTCCCCCTCATTTCTCAAATTACTATCCATGACCGGTCTCTGACGAGGGTTACGCAAATCCCGTTGATCCGAGCTATGCCGAGTCTCATACTTCGATAATATCTGATGCATTTCTGCAAAATTCTTCGGTGCTCTAACTTCAATAAAGTCCTGTATACTTGGATTAAAAAGAGGAAAAACAATGTCCAACAATTCCTCAAATGTGATATCTAAATCTAATTTATTTTTTAGTTCCAGCTTACGAAGATAAAATTTTGACGCCGACTCATAAATATTCTGTTTATTACAATAGAACTCTTTTCTCAAAATACTTTTATCTTTAACGGGAGGAAATGCCTTCTTTAACTCAATCACAGTTTGTTCAAATCTTTTCGCTTCATCATTAATCAAAAACTTTCCTATATTTTCCAACCACAAAAGTGCTTCGCCCTTCAACGAGCATTTAAGCACTACGTACCTACTTTTCTCAGGTATAATATTGAACAAAATATAATCATCTAATTTAACTAAAAATTCACTAATATCACCTTCACCGGTGAAATACACACGTGGCACAATCTCACAGTGTTCGATGTTTCGTTGGGCGCCATTTGTAAAGGTAAACCCACGGTGGGCGCCATTTGTAACGTTACATGCATGCTGAGCGACATTTGTAACGTTTGGTTGGTCGTGGTGGAGGTTAAATGTAGACATACTCTGTAATTTAGGATAAAATAACAAAGTTTATTAAAGTGATAATGGCTGAAGGGAAGTGGAGCAAGTCTTAAATTTACACAACTGAAAACACTATGAACAGCTAAATCATACTCACAGGCTTCGTCCTAGCTCAGTCGGGGCACCTTCTAATACTTTCCGCTATCTCTTGGCTGATCTGCTAGATAAAGCTTAATTAAACAGCCCGTGGCTGTGGGTAATCCTTTAATCACAAACAATCCAAATGAAACTAAGAGGTTTCTTACCCAGGCCAACTCTCAAGTCAACTGTCGGAACTTCTTTCCACTCACTGGAGGCTTCGTTGCTACTTTTCAATCGGCTAGCACTTCGCTGAACACTAATTCACTTCGCTTGTCTAATGGCAGAGAACCTCACTCACTGGCTGCTGGCTAATGCCAGAGACACTCCTCATTCACTCAAACCCAAGCTTTTATATGCTGCAAACTGAGATACTTCACATTAACATATTACTAATAACCGCAAGCTAACTGTAAAATCTGAAAGAGCACACACACTCTAGAAAGTTAAAGTAATAGAGAGGATAGATGTCTCTTTTACGCTTACACATGTTAACTTATTGACGTCACGATCTCAGGCCCTTATTACCGCATGGGCAAATCGGGACTTTGCCCATGGGCCCCGGACCTTAAGGGGGCCCCCAAATCCATACATTAAATTATAAAATATTTACTTTCTTTTTCCAAATCAACTCTTTTATATGTTGAAGTTTTTTAATTCATTTTAAAGTAATATGACAAATTGCTAAAATTATATAAAGGCGTTTTGTTCTGCACTAAGGGAAAAAAAATGTACTTTTATTAACTAAGGTATTTAATTTAGAATTGATGGAGCTAAGAATTTTCTTCTATTTATATATAAGGTACAAAAATATGTTTAGGCCTTACACATACACATATGAGTGACCATCAGTTCTATTTGAATAACGTTGCAATGATTCGAAAGGGGGGGCCCCCCTAAATTACCTTTGCCCAGGGCCCCAATTAGTCATAATCGGGCCCTGCACGATCTCAGAAACACTAGAGTGCCTTTATGGAAAGGTCACTCCCTCACAATACTAAACCTACAAATATAGTTTAGTAAAAACTGCATTTTATATTGGTACTTCTAACTCTTAAACAAACGATATTTATCGTCAAATTAACAAAATACTATTTCTATAAAACGCAGTTGTAGAAGTTTTAAAAAAAAACTATAATCGTATATGTAAGCAGTAAAATATAATAAAGATATGTTATTATGATAAAGTTATCAATTAAGGTTCTTATGCCAGTATTCCAAAATGATAAAATGCAAAATTTATTCAACTTTGACTCAATCATAGAATTTTTTTTTCGTGAAATCTGAACCCGACATCATTTTCACCATATAAAATTTACAAATGTACATTTCACATCTATATTCACGTTTAAAAAAAATTGGCATTTTAATTTGATAATTTTGATTCAAAACTTGAAGTTTCAACGCTATTTACTGAAATAAATATTAACTGTTGATGTTCTTTTATGCGTAAATCAAATTTTGTAACTGAAGTCAAAATTCACCGGGTTTTATAACAGAAGATAGTTAAATTTCTATTTTTCCCTTTTAATGAGAAAATGGCAACATAAAGATACATCGCTCAATTTTTCCCTTTTTTTCCTTTGCTTTAAATAGAAATGGAGTGCTCCTGTTGCCACGAAAGGTATTAAAAGCTACAAAAATTTAATATTTGTAAAAAAAAAAAAAAAAAAAAAAAAAAAAAAAAATTAAGATAAAGCTTTCAAACAAATTTCATTTAAAAATACATTCTTTTCCCTACACGATAGTGTAAAAATTGAAAATATGTGACATTAAGAAGTTTAAAAACTTTTAGTAGCAAAAATTGCAATACCAAAATTAATTTAAAATTTAATGAGTTGCCATGCGCAAAATGACGTATGCGTTACGCACAGATACCTTTTCGCTTTATAATATGGATATGTTTTAAATACTGCAAGATGCATAACAACAGATAATAATGAAAAATTCTGTTTAAATCTTCTGTGAAAGGTATTAGTAAAGAGTCGTATTTACATCCTAACGTATCAAGCAATTGCAACTTTCTATATAAAAGTGATAAAAAATTTGAAACATTTTAAACTTAAAATTGTATTTTTCATCTAGAAAATATACTATTTATATAGAATTTTTATTTTACGATTTTTGTTTTAATACTATATGAAAAATGCTCGAGAAAATATGGAAATAATTTATGATTCCAGGGGTCGCGGCGTCCCTAAAATTTTCGCTGTTTCCTACCACAATTTTAAAACGACAATATTTATTGTAGTATATCACTGTAAATGTTAAAGGAATCTGACAGAAAGATCTTTCATTTAAAATACTGGTAACAAAGTGAGAAAATTTTAGGGACGCTGCGACCCCTGTGATTCAAGTATACAAATTCTTCCTTTGAAAAACTTTTAAAAAAGAAAAAAAAAAGTTTAAAATATATTGTGTGAGCAGTAATAATTTAATCAAATGAAATTGAATACAAAATTCATTATATGGAAATGAAAACTATGTACGTTGGATCTTATATATCGATATGAACAAATTATGCTTTCGAAGGCGTTTCTCAAGTCGATTGGTGAAGGGGAAACCAGTCTCTGGAGACGTAATTTGGAAAAATATACCCACATTTTAAAAATTAGAATATAGAAATGTTATCAATTAAATACAAGATCTTAAAATAAAATAATTTGAAGATATAAAAATAGAAAACATCATGTACGGAAAATATGTTATAGACAATTATTAATCTCTCAAAAATTTATGAAAATTTATAAACGGTGTCGGTACACACTCATATATATATATATATATATATAAGAGAGAGAGAGAGAGAGCATGTGTTTGCTTGTGTATAAATATTTAAAAATTGGAATATCTTTATGGCACTAACTTTTGGTTAAAAAAAAAATATATTTAAAAAAGCTTTATTCTTATAAAAGAAATTCTGTATTTGTTTTCTAAGAAGAAGTTTAATAAAACATTTAGAAACAAATCTAGAAACAAAGACTTTTTTCAAAGAAATGATATACTACCCACTTTTGAAATGACTTTTTTCTATGTCTTATAAATTTTCAATAGATATCGCATTATTTTAGAATGTTCGAAACAAATGCTTATTTTGTTTTGCTTTTATGATAAAGATAGCCATATTTATCATCTGAAATGTTTTGCATTTCTTAGATACATTCCTACCTCACGAATAAATATAATACGAGATATTTATAAATGTAGAACATTTCATTTTTAAACATATTTCAAAGATCTGAAATTTTGTTAAAAATATTATATATTTTTCTCTTTTAATTTTGTGTCTACAGATATCAGAACAATTTTTTAATTATATTTATAAAATATTGTATTTTGAGCATGTATGCTTCAGTTGATTCTGATGTGTACAATAGAAGAAGTATGTTCTTTATATTGAATAAATTCATTCCGGTCAGGTTTCAGTATTATATTTTTTAAGAAGTGCGTTTTATTTTAATGTTTATGTTGTTTTTAATAAGGGAAAACAATATGAAATGCTATTTTTAAAAACAAAAATTTATATAATTTCAATTTACTTAATAACTAATGTTAACTATTATATTCCAATAATTATTGAGCTGCTGTATCATAAAAAATTTTAATGTTTAAATACTAATTATTGGAAATTATTAAGAATTATTGAGAACTAGATTAGGGGGAACTGGGCACATTGATACATGGGGCACATTGATACACCCCCTCTACTTCTCACTGGGTCATTATAGGAAGTTTCACAACAGCTCCAAAAGGTGATGCTAGTGTACCCAATTACATACAGAAAGTCTTGGTATTATTCAGTTGCTTGATGAAATGGGACGGATGGATATATTGTTTTTGTAGGCGAAAAGTAAATTTCAGTTGTACAATTGCAATATTTTACAACGTTTCCAGTATTTTCAACCGAAAAGAATACTCTCCGTGGGAAACCAAAAATTATTCTTTATGAGTTCTTCATTCTTTATTGTTATTTTAAATTATGAAGTGTTGGAATCTAGGTTTATTTTATTCATAAAGGATGTATCGGGAACATTGATACAGTCTATGTCGGGGCACATTGATGTGTATCAATGTGTCCTATGATAACTACAGATTTCCAAAATCCTTTTCTAGCTCATTTTTTCCTTACTTTTTCTTTATTTTTTTACCATTCACTCCTTAATCCAATCATTTCAAGCCAAAATTTCTAATATTTGATTTTATTGAAGTGAAATAGCTCTAGTTTTTTTTTTTTTATATTAGAACATTTTATAGTATTTTTGCACACAAAAGACGTACAAACTTACCCAACAGCTAGTGCTAGTAGAACAAACAAAAGAAAAAGACGATAGCCTGGCAAATATCAAATATATATCGATTCTGAAAAGAAAAAATTATTTTCGACATGAGAAAAGTTAAGTAAGAGAAACATGATGCAGTATAACAAAAGATAATAAATTATGATTTTTTTTAAATATAATTATCCTTTATTCTCAGTTTATAAGCCGACTTATAAACAGAAAACGTGGTAACTTTTTCATCTTTCCTAAGAAAGAAGATAATACTGGGTTGAAGTGCCAGATATGACAAAGTAATCACAGCCCACAATCAGACAAGGAACAGCCAGAACATCAGGTCATTATACATTTAATTTTGATTGCTTTAATATTGCTTACAAATAAATTGTGGTAAACTTGAATTTCTATATATAAATATAAATTGGTTTGCCAACTCTTTTTCTATGAAGAATATGCACTGGTGTCATTTTGTCTCCATTTTCCAAAACGTATCAAGATGAACTATGTGGCCTTAATCTGCCCCGTTTCCGGGGCAGATTGGTACTAAGTGCTTTTTTTGTTTTATTTTAATTTCGTGCAAAAATACTGTATGAAACAACGATTGTACATTTTTATAACATGCCATACAAGTCTTACGGATACCCCATGGAAAAATAACTTGAGATTTCTATTTTCTGAAAAAATGAGACTACGTTTATGAGAAATATTTTGTAAAGGATTATTTGTGAATAAAATTATTTAATATTACCGGTAAAAGCAAATTACCATACATGTATTTTATCGATAATTAATTATAATTATCGATAATTAATTTGGAAAATAAGAAAAGTTGATAAAACAGTACGTTTTAGTATTTTGTATCTTTATAAACAATACAGTTTAAAAATTAGCTTTAATAGACACACACACACACACACACACACACATATATATATATATATATATATATATATATATATATATATATATATATATATATGTCTATTAGTTGTATAAGCAATAATATACGCTCATTTATTTTGATTATTTCTGTTTTATTATTCAGCTGATTTCATGATTGCATCATCTCTTATCTTTAAAGGCGTATTGGGAATTGAGGGTATCTGATCATTTTCCTACGTTTGCTTATTGTGACACGTAACATACAGGGGGAGTCATAAATATCGAAACAATTGGCTATCTCCTTAAATATTGCCTCTAGACCCATACTTCCAATTGCAAAATTCATAAAAATGTGAAATTTTTGATAAGATAATTTGCAACTACATGGGGGGGGGTCTATTTGAAAAAGTACGAAAATTAATTTTTTACGGACCCTGTAGAGCAAAATTCATAAATAGGGAATTATTCCTTATCCATTCCTAAATTGCACAAAAAAATTTTCATCTCCGTATCTAAAAACCTGACAGAGATATTAAAATCCAAAATTCACCAAAATTCATGACTTACACCACTTTACCATGCTTGTAAACGAAGAGTTATTGTCTAGTTTTCAGAGCAAATAAGGGATCGTCTACAAATTATCCGGTATTAAAGATAAGATCCGATTTAAGACAGTGCCTCTTATTTGAACATAATAAAGCAGCGTATTGATTTAAATCAAAACTTGTTTTCAAATTATCTTGATCGTCAGCACTGGAGGTCTGCATGGATCGAAATATGTAGGTCCGGTCCCATACCGACCCATAGGGAAAAAAAACCTGCCCGGCATGAAAAATGTTAAAATCATAACCTAGACCAGCCTAGAAAAAAATTCAAATCATAGCATGGCTCAGCCGTGAATTTCTACATAGTTTTTTACTTCGGTGTGATAGAAAATTGTTTCGTATGGAGAAGTTCTGACCAAAAATACTTATTATAGCTTTTCGTTTTTTATTGTTATACTTTTTATTATTAAAGAAGCGTCAAAGGCTGTGATATATTTATTTTATCAATGAATCTCTGCTTATATGTAAATGTTTCACTTATATTTTAATATCGCTAATCGACATCCTGGCGTTGAAAACTTTGAAAAATGTTATACAGTAAAACCTTTTAAGACGGAATCACATAGGAAAGAAAAAATACGTTAAGACAAATGCCCTTTCTAGGTGGGTTAAATGGAGTTTCCTTTTTTCTCTTGTATTATTGCATTTATTTTGCATGGATCAACACATTTTCCGTTTAAGACAGAATTCCGCCATAGTCAGTTTTTTTCTCTGGTTTTATTATGTTTAATTTTTTAGCATTTAAATGTACTATTCTTTTAAAAAAATAAATTTTAAAAGTTTTTATATATATATATATATATATATATATATATATATATATATATATATATATATATATATATATATAAAAGCGATTTCAAAATCTATGTGGCTTTCGCAAAAATTTTCATTAAAACAAATTTTACTTATTTCAGATACGTATTAGGTCAGTCAGAGACAGTGGTTTTAATACGGTTTGTTCGAGACCAGGATTAAACTTTTCGTCCAGTGCAGACCTAGATATCTCCGGTATGAAAAGTACGTTAGGCCCGGATAGGCGAGAGATCAGAAAAAAGTAACGTCTCGGTCCTGACCCGGCCTGTTCCCAGAATACAGATATTTTATAACAGCCTCTCCAGGACGATAAAATTTTAATTTATGAGAGATAAATTTCTAAAAAAGACTTAATCTGAACTTAGAAAAGCATTTTTTTTAAATAACTGACTTGCAATAAAACACTACATTTCATTTTTCTGCATAATGAATTTTTTTCCAAACTATTTCATGTCTTTAAATTAATAAAAAGTTAAGAATTTTTAAAGAAAAAAAATACAAACTTGAAACATGTCATTTTTAACTGTTTTATTTTAGTTTTATTTCGGGTAAAATTGTAAAAATATTTACTTTTGAAAATATGATTTTTGTTAAATTATGTTTTTTTTTTCAATAAATACTTTTAATAGTTTTAAAATTAATATTGAAAAACAAAAACTCTGAAACAAAATTAAAATTGAATTTTCATCTTTAATTCAATGGAAAGAAACTGAAATCCGATAAATAATGCTTCGAGTTATAACTGATTTTTATGTATCCCATTTAAACCAGTATTAAACATATGATTTTTTTTTTAAAATAAATTTTAGGATAAATTTTAGGATTTGATTTTCTTAGCAAATTATATGGCTATCCATCACAAAAAAAGAAAAAAATCGAAATTCTAACTCATAAGATAGATTTTTTACACGTTTCCTATAACTGTTAAAGTAACAATGTCTTTCGAATTGCGCGCATTTCAAATTGTGTCTAATTCCTTAAAACCTGATAAATAATTCAAACGGCTATAACTCTGCGAGTTTTGAAGATATGAAGATGGAACTTTTTGTGTCTTATTCAAGACTGAATGAGGAAAGTTTTCCTAATTGGAATTTTTATCCTAAGGCGGCCGTATAAAAAAATTAATTTTCGCACTTTTGCAAATATACCCCTCCCCCCCCCCCATCGAGTTGCAACTTATCAAAAATTTCACCTTTTTTTATGAATTTTTGCAATTGGAAGTATGGGTCTAGCGGCAATTTTTAAGGAGATAGCCTATTGTTTCGATATTTATGACTCATCCTGTATGTAACACTGAAAAATAAGATAGATATTTGAAATTAAGTTGTTTTGCATTTAAGGAAATAAATACACTCATTTCATAAGAAGTAAACATACGATAAACATACAAATGCTTTATTAGATTAACTGTTGTTTTACTTTAATATAAGTAGTTTTTACGTTGTAATATAAGTAGTTTTTTTTTTTTTGTTTTTTGATAAACTTATTCTTATTTAATATTTTTAAATGAATTTTATTAGCGGCATTTTCTTATATTTGTTAAATTTTACGTGCTGTTTGCACCAAGTTTAAATTTGGATACATCTTGCAGTAGAAAATCACATCATTGTTTCTTAATACAAATTCCAGAACAAACATGTCTAAATATGTAATATTAAAAAAATCTCCAAACCGTTAATTTTACTAAATTTAAAATATTATATTTTGAAACTTATATATTTTTAATCGGTTTACATTGTTTTTACCATAAATATGTATCTAAGACAATTAAAATGTCTATTTAAAAATCTTGTACATACGTATGAAGTATGTGTGACACGTATGTAATAATTAAATCATTTTTCATAAAAAAAAATATTCGGATTTAATATAAAGAAGGCAATAGGTTTATATTACTTCTAAAAACTCGTCGTAATCATTTATATTAATTTGGGTATTTGCTTAATACTGTTAATTCACTGTTCCACTAAAAGTTTCAATTATAATTTTATTCAATGAATTTGTTTTATTTTAATTAAATATTTTAGTTTATTTAATTGTTTTAATTTATTAGATTCGTGGTGCAAATACAATATTTAATACATTTTCTAATAGTATTAAAAAGAAACTTTCTATACAATAGCTATTTTTATATATAGAATATATGTATAAACCTGAAACAAATGTGTTTTTCTATAAAAATCGTCTGATTAAATAAGATAAGTAATAGATCCGAAACTGTTTAAACAGTTCTTCTCAAAATTATATTATTTAGCAAATTTAACAAATCGCCGAAAGAGATAGAAATCAAAGATAAGCCCATGTGATATAACAAGTGCTTGTCATATATAATGTAAATGAGATATTTAGTATAATTCGAAGCCACATTTATAATACAGCAACCGCAAATAACACCGAATTATGCTCAGAACTTAGCAGCTTATTGCTAGAGATATATTTAGTTTAATAAATTATCACTTTCAGAGTAAAATAACGATGATTGTAGTGAATAAACTTAAGCTGATAAACAAGTAAAAAATATATATTCAATTTATTATTCAACAAATATTTAAAATTTTAGATGAACATGGAATAAATTGTGGATTAATATAAACTGGCATATATTGTGTAAAAATGACACTTACAAAACAGTTTAAAAAACTTGCTTCAATTAATACATGGAACACTATGCATATTAGGTGGATTTCGTATAAAATACTACCTATTGCATTCGCACCAGTTTATATATCTATCTATCTATCTATTTATATCTATCTATATATGTATATCACTTTTTTATGGACACGATAACTTCTATAATTCTTCACCAATCTCCACCAAACTGGTACTTAAAATAAAAAGGGATAAAATCTCAGCTAAGTTCGTTAATGGGCAAAATCGGACCAAGGGGGTCGAAATAGGGGGCGTTTTTGTGAAAACAGAAAAAACACCATAACTTCTTAATGAAAATAAATATCGAATCAGTTTAAAGTTTATATTACTTCTAAATAATGGGCCAAAAGTTTATACATGACAGATTTTTGATAATGTCAAAAATGGGCTCAAGAGGCGAAAAAAATAGGATTTTTGGGAGAAAAAAATCATAACCTTATCAATTCCCCAGATATCAAATCCATCTATTTTTTTTTTTTTTTTTTTTTTTTTTTTTTTAATATTCTTAAAATTATCTAAAACTTTTGCTTTTGCAAGTTTTTGATTGGACTAACTCTTACCGGCAAAAAAAATTAAAAACTAAAATAAAAAAGTGTTTGGAAAAAGAAAAAAATCCATAACTTTGTCAATTCTTAAACTATCAAATCCAATGAAATTTATTTTACATCTTCTTAATAATATCTACAACATTTATCTTGACAAGTTTTTCATAGGATCAATTCGTATAGCAAAAATAAATTAAACAAAAATTGGAGTTGGAGAAAAAAAAACTCTAATCCAAACTGCTTACGTTCTGAATCGTTTTTTAAATTCATTTTTTATTTTAAACGCATCCAAATAGCAGATCCTCTTATATAGGAACTATATAATGTGAAACATTGGCCAGTTTTTTGATAAAGACATAATATGTTTCAAAAAAGGCTGCCAAAAAGGGTACTGTGAACAAAACTTCCGACGTGACCGTCATAGTAAATTTGAGGAAGTACTCAAATAACAAATTGCGTTTTTTCTGACTCATTTTTAAATCTATTTTTACCCTCAAACGTATCCAATTTACAAATCCTCTTATATTGGAATTGTATAATGTGACGCATTGGTCAATTTTTTGATAAAGGCAGAATATATTTCAAAAAAGGCTGCCAAAAAGGGTATTTTGAACAGAATTTCGATAAGTTATCGCGAATGAAAATTTGAGGAAGCATTGAAATAACAAATTGAGTTTTTTCTGACTCATTTTTAAAATCAGTTTTGATCTAAAACGCATCCAATTGACAGGTTCTCTTATATAGGAGCTGTATAACGTTCCGCATTGGTCAGTTTATTAATAAAGGCTGAATATATTTTTAAAAATGCTGTCAAAGTGGGCACTTCGCGCAAAATTTCCCGAAGCTATCATGATTAAGAATTGAAGTTGCTTTCAAAATTGGTTATTTTATAACTCATTTTAAAATTCAATTTTGCTTTCAAACGCATTCAATTGACAGTATTTTGTTATTTAGGAACTATATAATGCGCCGTATTAGTCGACTTTTTTAATAAAGTCGGAATTATTTCAAAATATGTTTTCAAATTGGGCATTTGATCCTAATTTAGCTTAAGATGATTCTGATAAAACCAGTCCTTACAGAAAAAATGAAATTAAAAAATTTTCAAAAGAGGACGAATAAAGTTGTTAAACTGAGTTTATCTGTAATCAAATTTATTTTTTGTTGCTGAAATGAGCACTCTTCGAAATCAGCCTCCGCCTATAGGCCAAGCCGACAGGGATTTCTTTTAAATTTATATCATAGTAGGTGAGAGGGGGACAAGTTTGAACTGGGGACACCTTTGAAAAACTCTAACTATTTTCCTTAAAATAAATTATTTAAAAAAAAATATCTCTGGCAATACATTACTACTGCTTCGGTGCAATAAGTATAAAAAGCTGCACCATTTTGTATGCACAATACTGTCTAAGCAACATATGTATTTTTCTCTCTCTTGAATATAAACTTAAGAAAATAAAGCCGTAAGATTTTCGTTGACAATTTTGCATCTCGAAAATTTTGATTTATTGTTCAGACTTAAATAAAGATGAAATCTTTAGTTTATGAGATTTTCTTTATTCAAATTGAGTAAACAGTTGTATCATTGAACTCCATGTGATGAGGCACCATTGAACATCTAAAACTATGAAGTAAAGCTTTGTTGATGTACTTAAATATTATTATTTTTGGATTTTTTCTATGTAAAAGGAGGTTAATTAAGAATATCAAAGAACATGGTTAACTTAACTGTTAACTTAAACTGTTAACAATCCCTCCTTACATCACACATGTATTACATTCTCTGGGTGTATCATCGATGGGAAGTTTTAATTCTAAATTGATGATGGCATTCATATATTTGATAATCGCAAATTCCTGATACACAATAATGATTCATGATTTAGCAGGTTTGTCTAAAAAAGCCTATACTCTTTCATTTACTCTTTGCGAAATATTATGTTTGGTTTCCGTACTAGATAAACGGAATTTAAGTCGGTTTTTTTCATAAAAAGATGGAATGAAAAATTTAAATTTTCCAGAAGAATCAAATGTCATACTGGTGTATCTCAAGGATATTGTAAAAAAAATTTCACAACAAAACATAACTGGAGGAACATTCTGTGCTGAAGATTTTTTTGTTTCATTGTATAGTGTCATCCGACAGTTCCACTGTATAATGCGAAAACCCATGCAAAGCTAAGCAGAAAACCCCGAAAACCAGATGACAGCACAGCACAAAAGTGTAAAAAAAAAAAAAAAAAAAAAAAAAAAGGCAAAACTGCCTTCGGCAATAACAACCCCGAAACAAGAAAATAAACAATAACCAGCATTTTTTTTTTCATTTGTTACTATCAGTGTTACGGCGTCTTTTTTTCTGACCGTGGAACGACTCGCTGATTTCTGAGATAAAGTTCATAATTAGAGTATTGAGAGCGCTAAAAGATTCCAATATTTTTTCCGAGTGTTTATGAAAAATATCCACAAAGATTTTCAACATATTATTCCTCCTTGTTTCTATTATTTTCTGGGGCTTCTCATAAACAGATTCTTTTATGCTGGTAACTTCGGCGTAAGTTACAGAACGGTTTTCAGCGAAAAACGGCGACGAGCTTCTAAAAAAGATAAATAGTTTTTTGCTTTTAAATTTCAGAAATTCTACCTCCTTAGAGCGAGACGGGCATTGTAGATAGTCAGCTCTATGTTCCCCTCCCCCCGCAATTCGAGCATCTCACCAGAGAAGATCATAGTCCAGTGTGACTAAGACTAAATGTTACGTAGACTTGTTCACAATTGCATTTCCCCGAAGCATGATTAAATTTGAAGCACTTCTTGCATTGTCGTGGCCTATCTACGAATAGACGAATAGAGTGCAAAGAACTCCACATTTTAATTTCTAAATTTAAATTTGTTCCAAGAGACGTGATAAGTACTGGAGAACTGGTATTTCGAAAATCTTTACGAAGGAATCTATGAATGATCAGTTCAAGAATTTTAATGTGATTGATTCCTGAGATTTCCTGAGCTGTCTCAGCCAGCGGAATATCCACAGTGATATTAAAGATTAAAAATTTATTACACAGATTCACCCAAATAACATGGTGCTTTTTAGACACTCCCAAAAATCCCAATAACTGGCATATTTCAGAAGTTCAATCAACATTAGATGTGCTAAAAATAATGTTACCATTTCTAGTGTAGCGTTTATTATTAATCTTGCCAGAATAAACAATTTTAGTTTTTATTTCTTTTTGGACATCCCGAGGGTCACAGTGAAGGACAGACTTGAATTCAACACTGTGAGTAGAAATATTAAATGACTTACCGCCATTATCTGTTGCAGCGTGAAGAAGGATATCCAGTGAGGCCGATGAACGCGGAACGTTGTTGTTGGCACTGTCGGTAACCAACACATTTTCCGAAAGTACCACCATTTCAGCATTTGAAACACTCGCAAAATTCACAGACACATCGACAATATTAAATACTGAGCTAGCCATTATTTCCAATGACGCCCATTCTGTCATAACACGCTGGAAAGGCCAATGTTATTTAAAATATATCGCCGAGAACCACAGTAAATATTAGAATAAATATCACACAAAGAAATACAAGAAACACACTCCGACAACACGTCTTAGACAGAAGCGAAACAAACTTAAAATATCAACGAAACCACAGCTGGTTGCAACAAGTGGACACTGCCCTCTACGTCATAAATTACTACCATATGTGGTTACTGATAAAACAGTAAACATTACATTCTGTGTTGTTTCAACAATGCTTTTTGACATCAAGTTTGATGGATTTAAGTTTGGTTGAATAATAGAAACATTCTAAGTTTGAATAAAATATAGTTATTTAATTTTATTCATATTACTACATATTTCTGAAATATATGCAGCTTTTAATGAAAATTCTCATTATTTTCATATTTTATTAATTTGTTCGAAGGTGTCCCTTACTTTTTCAAAGGTACCCTTACATGGGGCAGGTTTGAACAAAAAATTTTAAGTTTTTTAAATTCTCACAACTGTTTTGATTTACATGAAAACTCAATTTCTTTTTCATATGTTTAATAAATGCATCTTTTTTATTACGTAATACTTAAAAAGTAAAAAATATAATTTTAATAAGAAATGTATTGATGTTTTAAAAAAGGTTCAAACATGCCCCCCCCCCCCCCCTGCCACCTATATTATGAATATTATTAATTTATATCAAAGATGTTATATTTATTCAAATTATATGATAGGTGGGACATGTAGTTTACTATATAGAAGACAAATGAATATGAAGTATCATACTTAGCACGTTTACAACATGTATGGTATTTAAAATGGTTTATTAAATTGGTATGATACCTTTGAACTCATCGATAAACCAAAAAAAAAAAAAAAAAAAAAAAAAAATCACTACGTTCCAAGCTTGAAAACTTATGTGATGAGCTAAAAATAAAAATCAAACTTCTTTTAAATAAGATCATATTTAAATTTATATCTAAAAATATGTGTATACTTTTAAATTCATAACTAAATATTGAAATGATGAATTTTGAAAACTGTGTGATAATAAGAGAAAAAAAGAAACAAACAAATATAACACGTATTGAACGGATGATAAGATAAAAAAATATGTATATAAAGATTTGGCGAAAATAAATACATAATAGTGTTGCTTTTATGCTAGAACCAAAATATTTGTAAAGAAAATATTGACTGTCGTAAAAAAATAACCAAGAATTTAAAAATTTTAAAACTGTGAAAGTTATTTTCAAAGTAAAAAAAAAAAAAAAACAGACTATATTTTTATATTTTTTCGGTTTGACGTTGTAGATAATGCAGAATTAAATACGTTATCTTTTTTTTTTTTTTGATTGTTGTACACAGTTTTTTGGTGACACGGCGCGCTGTATCAAAATTTATTGTTTTGAAATAAGGCAACGCAGAGTTTAATTATTCCATTTCACATCACACATAGTCTCAAGAAAACCGCTATAATTACTAAAAAAATGGGAAATTTTTTAATGCATTTTTTGCACGATAATAGAATTGATTACAATTTCAAAATATGTATAAAAAATTCAAAAATTTTGAAAGTTTAAATGTATACTACTGCTTTAAACACATTTTTTTATTAATTTATTTTTAAAAATTACAGTGATATATTTATAAGTAGTTTTTTTGAACCACTTTCTTTTGTAAGAACTGGCTTATCTAGAAAATATGTCTAAAAAATGTCGTTTTCATCTCCCAAAATAAAGTACATGAACACCTAAAAACTGTAATGTTGTAGCTTCTCCGTCTCAGTATGTATTAAATGTTAAAGACAGGAATTTCTGTTAATTTTATTATTTCTCAAGAAATTAAAGCTTGTTTGCATTTCAGTTACGCCTTTTTATCTAAAAATTAAGGGTTTTTCTATGACTTGTTTAACTTTGTGATCATAATTACAGCTACACGTATGTGATTATACAGACATAAACTTGTTTTAATTAAAATATAACAGATAAACGGAAAGATTATATGTAGAATTTTTGTAAATTAAAATCAATATTAAATAGATGAAAATACTTTCATATAGGCTTTATTATTAAATAGGTTTAAATGAAAAAATTATTAAAAATGAAAATTTAATTAACTTTAAAGAAACATGGAAAAATGTTTACGCTATTTATTTTATAAAATTTAAATATTTACATTATATTATTTCATTTGTCTGGTAGTTTTACGGATAAAATCGAAGCATTTATAAACCATTAATTAATTCAAATGTATATTTTTGTGTTGCAAGCTACTTATTGCTAATAAATAGTTTTATTCAATAAAACTACAATTTTCGAAACGTAATTAGATTTTCATTGTTTGATTAAATGATGGAACAATAGTGCTTGTAGCACAATTTTATATATTTTTTTTTAAATTATCAATTTAAATATACCATTTTTTGAAAAGAAATTGTATTAAAAAAAACCTGAACAACTAATTATATGTAGAAATATAAATTTTAATTTTTATGCATTTTCTGCCCCATTTAAATTAGATTATTAAACTTTTATAGCTATAAACATGTTCCTTTTAAGAACTAATTGCTTAAAAGTTAAATTTTGATAATTATTTTCTTTTATTTAGTAATTTAATTTTTTTAAAATAGCTATATAATTTAGGTTCACTAATATTTATGGTTAATTAAAGTTCATTTAAGTAAAAGATATACTAAATAAAAGTTTAAACAAGCATAGAGAAATTCAAATGGGTAGCTCATGCTTTATTGCATGAATGATGATATCGAAGTTAAAATTAGCTAATCGGTATCTTACAAGGGAAGCCGTAATTACAGGACAATTTTTAAAACGCATATAACTGAAATATTATGACCATTTAAAATGTTAAATTGATGCAAATGTTTGTTTATAGTATTGGCATTTTCCCAATTGGCAAATACCAAAAATCTGAACTAAAAGACAACCTTTCAAAATAGTGGAACCAGTACAGAAAACTTGCAATGTGTAACATTTAATGCAACTAACTGGAAGGTAGCAGCACACCGAAAAATTAAATTCAATACAGAATCTTCTTTTCATGAGAATATATACGTTTATTAAAAAAAATCGGCGGAACCTCTATACAGCATCCGTAAAAAAATAATTAAAAAAATCATTATTTGGCGATTTTTCATCAGTTGGCGGTGGAATGCTATTTCAAAAAATATTTTTTTTTTATGTCAAATACACTTTAAGAAAAAAGTTTCATGTTGAACTTATTTAGATAAATTTAAATTAAATAACTGTAGTTTTGTCTGTTTAAGTATGTTTTAAGTATAATTTTCTTATATCAATATTTATGTGCATTTGATTCAAATTTAACCATAAAAATTTTACGATACAAAACAAATTTCATAATTTATATTAATTAAAATTGTTTCAAGTTCAAAGTCAAATTGAGCATTGTCGATTCGATTTTTTTGCTATGGAAACATCTCGCCTTTATTTCTGAATACTCTTAAATGCATAAAAATATTTTTCTCAATTTTAATTTTTTACATATGAAAATAGTTTTTCAATGAGAAATTAAATAATTACTACAACGAGCAATATATGTGTATGTAATATATTTTAGCGTATATAGGGTTCTTCTAATCTTATGCTTAGTCAAGTTCAAAGTCTTGTCTCTTAGAAAAGTAGAAAATAATTTATTTACAAAACTTGACAGCTTCAAAGTCTTCGAAACTCACAAAAATGAACAGGGATTAGGAAATAACTCTGCAAATCACACGTACAAGTACAGGTATATATCACAGCGTCTGTTTATACAACGTCTCAACACTATATCACATTCAAAACAACGTAGATAAATCTCAATGTATCAAGCAAACTTGCTTAAACAATCTCAAGTAGCTCACTCAACGCTTGACCAATAAATAATAACCACCAGCTCGCATCGCACACCTATATCTAGTCTTGCCGCATGCACTGGAAATTTCTACAAGCTTCTCGAAAAATCCAGAAAACCACGGAATAACATTCAATGTATCAGCATACTTAAAGGGGGGTTACCATAGAGATGGAAGGGTTACCATCGCCATGTCTGTCGCCAACTTGGCGATATATCGCCAAAATTGACGACCAAAATTAGTCGTCAAAGGTGACGCCAACTTGGCGATAACTGTAATATTTCGCCAATCTGCCGTAGACATTCACTGAAAAATAATAGACAGGTTTGCTTGATAACAGAGACAATATTACAAAAACTAATATTAGTAAATGAATGCAGCTTAATAAGATTATTTACATAATTTTAAAGTACAAACACTATTTATTTACAAAATTCGTAACAATATGTATGTGAATATAATATATTAAACTCTCTCATTCTTTATGTTTAAATTTCTTAAACCGCTCGCGACGATGCACTCATTCAGAAGCGCGTATCTCAGGACGGTGGGGGGAAATTTGATTTCACTTTCAGGGCCGAAGGATTTTTTGAAGCTAAGCCTAACTCTTGTAAAGTGGTAAAGTGTCCTTAAAAGAAAAAAAAAACATTTTTTTCATGCAATTTTTTGAAATACACATGCATGAAATAAGCTGTAATTATACATATTCACGCGAAAAATTGGAGCATTTTCTCAGATATTCTAGAATAAAAATGACTTTTTTAAATATGTAATATATATGTTTTAACAACTTTTTTCAGGATAAAAAACCTTATAATATGATTAAACAAAAAATTCAGTGCCTCTACTACAGTAACACATGAAATATTTTACTCCAGTAAAGAATAATTTTGTTAAAAAAATAATAGGCTAACCTAAATAATTTTTAACACATTCTTACACAAAATAAGGGTTTATAAAAGTTGATTTATTCACTAATAAAGATAATCAAATAAAACTTTCAAAACAACTTGTTGATATTACTTTTCAATATTAATTATGCAGACATACATTAAAAATAGTTTAAAAATTTTTAATTTATTTAAATTTTTGAAAATTTCAAAATTACATTTAAATATACTAACAATCATAAAATATCTTTTAAATAAAAATTATTTAATTATAATAAGTAAAGTAGAATTATACTATATAATAAACATTTATAAAAAGTTATTAAATGTTAAAAATATTTCTGAAAGTAAAAGAACAATATACAGTAATGCATAGTAAATTAAATATCAAATAAAGGGTATTTGATAATAACGAGTATGCTTGAATAACTTAAGATACATTCATCAAATAATAAGCTCATATGTATATATATATATATATATATAGATAGATAGATAGATAGATACATAGATAATTTAATATATCGAATAAATGTATTCAATTATTACTATTTTGGGGCAAAACTGACTGTTAATTTGAAAAATACATGTTATTGTATGAGTTAATTTATAAAAATAGTCAGAGTAAAATTATTATATTATAATCACTAACTCTCAAAAGATTCACTTTTTTAAAGATTAAATATTTTTCAAAATCTCTACCATTTTATTATTTATCAAAAACCTGCGGGGTTTTTATGACATTCTAATGAGTATGAAAATATAATACATGGATTTATAAACTTAATTTAAAATGAATTAATTTGAAACGATAGATAAAATTATTGAAGACAAAAAAAAAAAAAAAAAAAAAAAAAAAAAAAAAAAAAGATTAAAGTAAATAAACAAAAAGTTTTTTTTTTTTTTTTTTTTTTTTTTTTTTTTTTTAACTGGAATAGTTCGAAGTATTAAAGAAAGCAATATCCCAGAAACAGTAACTTGTATTTCTTTTCTTTATTATTTACTGAGCAAATTAATTTGCCACAATAAAATAAAATTATAAATTGGACGCATCCTTTTATTTTTAAACAGCAGGTCTCAGAGTCCAGAAAACACAACGATTTAGATACAAATCAACAATTTCCAACACAGATTTTAGGGAAAAAAAACTTAAGAAAGTATTTATTTAGTTGACCTGTAACTAAGTAAATTCTCAATCCAGATAAAAGTTAAAAAAATAGATATAGAACAACGCAATCAGAAGAGTTATTCATAGGCGCCCCGATTGCATGATATTTATAGTTCATAAATTCTTTCTCTCCTTCTTCCCCTTCCCCTACCCTTTACAAGTACTGCAGAAAACTTTATGATGAATAAAAAATAAAGTTTTACCAGACATGTTAATTATTTATGATCGAAAAGAGAGTTAGTTTCTGAAACTTCATTCAGAAACGAAAATAGATGAAAAAATAATCACATTTTCTTTTCACTGCAACATTTTTTTTTTTTTTTTGAAAAATTAAATTACATGGATTAAAAAAAAAAAAAAAAAAAAAAAAAAAAAAAAAAAAAAATCATTGATTCTTTTTGCTTTCCAGGTTAGAAGTAAATGTTTTCTTCCTTAATATAAAGTCAAATACGACTAAGATAATTTTTTATACGTTATATTCTTACACTTAAAACATTCCAAACAGTCGACAGGAATACTAGTCGTTCGTGTTCTGAGTGCGAACAAAGCTGTCGCATATACCGGTAGCACGGGATGTGCCGGCACGTATACCGATCGCTTGTGCCAAAGAGGTTAAATATCATTTTATACGCATTCTAAAATTCCAACAGTTTTCAGTTACATTGAAATCGTTTACTTTTGGCGAGGAAAAATGCTGCTTGCCAAATCGCATGATGCTTTTCTCTTTTCACACCAAATATTTTAAAGGTTTAATTTTTATATATTTTTTACATACTTTCTGCTGTAATTCCGCCGCTACTTTTGACTGATACTTTACAAGATACATAAGTAGTTTAATTAGCATTTAAAAAAAAAAAAAAAAAAAAAAAAAAAAAAAAAAAAAAAAAAAACCTCTGAGTATGCCTAGTATGGAGACCGTCTGTGTAAAGGAAATAAATCTTTTCAGAACAGCCAAAAATTCTGAATTTGAAAAAATCCATAATCAATTCCAAGAGATTAGTTCAAGTTGAAAATAAAAATAGTAATGAAATTTTTAAACAACTTTTTATATTTACAATTACCTTCTTTACGTTTAAATGAGCCGGGATAATCATATACAATCTTTCAAAAATTTCGATCAAGTAACATAGATAAGGGTGGAAAACCTGCCATCATTTGGGTGCCAAGAGGTGTTGAAGCACGAAAATATATAAAGCAAATCCTCACAACTTCGCTTTCATATTTCATACAGACCACTTAGAATCTGAACTTGTATCAAAGATCAGCCAAAATAAGGCATCTGATAGTAATTGGTAACTTATTCAGTTATATTATGTCCTAATATGAGTCTTGTGCAATAAAATTGTTTTTTCTCTGATCTACTCGGAATGGAAAGTTCCCAGGTTTAAGTCGTGGATTTAAACGAGTGTGGTATCAAAAGGAAAATCTTGTTATGTACATTACAAAGTACAAGGGAACTACCTGCCCGAATTCAATCGTTTTTGAGATATAAGCACTTCCAGTGGCAATGATTATATAAAATTGACAAGCATATATATAAATTGTTCGCATTGTTCGTAATAATCCTGCCTATACTTTTTCGAGATACGACCAAAATCCTTTGAACCCGCACACTGCCAGTTATTTCATCTCTTTTAGACAGGCACTTCGCATTTTATGAAGTATTCGCGTACGGTTGCATTCGGAGAGTATTTCCATCTGCTTTTCTTATTTCCAGCACCTTGTTCTTTGCAATTTTTTCGACAAATAAATTTTTTACAGAATATATATGCATATGTTTATTCATTACATCACAGTACACATTTGCCGAAAAATTGAAAAAAAAAAAACAAGGAATTAACAAAAACTCTTGAAAAAACTCTACGAAAGCAGACGTATGCAAAAATTTCGTAGAATGCTACGTTCCCATTTAAGAGAGGGGGATGAACCGGCAATATGTGAGCGTAAAGGATTTCACTCGCAGCTCGGAAAAAAGCATTGCAGGAAAATTAAAAGAGCAAAGAAACTTTAAACTTGCAAACAATTTATATACTTGCCAATCAATTTATTTTTTTATTCATTCACACTTCAAGTTTGATATTTTAAAAATAGTAAGATTCGGACGGGTAGTTCCATTTCACTTTTTAAAGTACCTGATGAGATATTTCTTTTGATACCTCACTCGTCCAAATCCATTAGTTACACATGGGAACGTTCCCTAGTGAGTTATTGACATACCAATTATTCTTTCAGCACACTAAATACAATTATGATCAAGGAATGTGTTTAAACTAAAATAGATTATTGAAGAGTTGAAATATTAGTTTTTACTTAAATACAATGTTTCATACAAGTTTGAATGTTTTTCATAATTCTTGTTCTGGAATGTCAAAGGTCTGAGACCGAAAAAAAAAATATTTATTTGATTTAGTAACGACTTTCTTAAATTGTTAGAAAATATTAAGCAGTAAAAAAAGTTCGTACTATTCTATTTCAAGAAGAGCCAATGAATATCAAATGATCATAATCAAATTTTAAAAAAAAAAGTTTACAACACATTTTCTCTTTTCTTTATTTGAGATTACCTCATTCATATCCTTGTCATCAAATGATGGTTTATTCCAAGGGTACATTAATATATTCTATTTTAAGAAGAGCACCTGAATATCAAAAGATCATTATCAAATTAAAAAATATTTACAACATATTTTTTTTCTTTATCTGAGATTACCTCATTCATATCCTTATCATCAAATGATGGTTTATTCCAAGGCCATCTTAACTACGCAGAACAATGAAACAAAATTGTACTTAATTTACTAAATCTGATAGTAACATCTCTTGTTTTTCCGACGCAGGATTTTCAAGACCGCTAACAAACAGTTTCTACGAAATATTAAAAAGTGTTTCACGAATCTTATTTCAAATATTAACTGCAAAAGTTTTATATCTCAGAGTTTCTGGAAAAAGCCTTACCGACACAGCTTTATTATCAGTCCAAGCAAATATTTAACTATATTTGAAACTTCAGTGAACCGAAACAATGTTTAAAAAATGACAAAAAAGAACTGAAAGTAGTTCGTCTGTCGGAATTGACTAAGCCATAAGAATTGGAGCTTACATTTATGTGTGAAAAGGTTTAAAATGATTTTATCAATCTGATAAACTGGACGTATATATAATATTACAAAATATGATTTTTCAAACTATCTCCAAAGCCAGGAATTTGAATATTTATGTTAATTGTATCTAATATAAATCAAGGATTTTTTTATTTATAAATTACAATCAAATCAATCCAAAAAAATGTCTATAATTTTTTTAAGTTATTCCTTTACAGGCAAAAAAAGCTGGTTAAAAGCAAGACTGATACATATCTTTTAGAATATTACATTTTTAACATTTTTAGAGGGAAAAGCCCAGGCAAATCTAATTGCATGATCTATTATTATGTGTAAGAACTTTTTGTTGGGTTGTAACAGTTAAATCCACCCACAGTATCAATAGAAAGGCATTCAAAAGGTTGATCTCTGGCTGGCATAGCTTGTAATAAGCCGAATCTTTTCTGTTTTGGTTTTCCATTTTCCTGACAGGTGTTGCAATATTTAACAAATTGTGTAATGTCTATTGTCATATTAGGCCAATAATTGTTGGGAGATATTAAATTAAGCATTTTTTGAATCCCCAAATGTCCAAAATTATCATGAGCAATATGGAGTAATTTTTTTCTTAGTGGCATTGGTACAACAATTTTTTTTTAATCCCTTTTTCTGAACTATAATAATTCCACTCTCTTTTTCATATTTTTTGTCACAAACATTGTCTTTGCCTTGCATCTGTATAATTTTTTTTCTATATAGCAATAAACTAATATGTTGATTAAAATGACAAACAGGATTTCGTGACAACATGTCTCCTTCGACATTTGTTGAACCCTTTTCATATTTTATCTCATAATCAAACATACAAAGTTTGAGTGACCATCTAAAAAGCCTACCTTTTAAGATTTTAACACTCTTTAACCATACTAGAGATGCGTGGCCCGTATGAATTGTAAACTTGACACCTTGAAAGTAATGATAGAATTTGTCAAGAGTATCAATGATAGCTAAACATTCTAATTCAGTTATGAAAAACTTTTGTTCATAACTTTTCAAAATTCTAGAATGATAAGCAATAAGATGTAAGAAATTATCTTTATCGGGTTTTTTTAGAACGGCACCTACTGCTATCTGAGAGACATCTACAAACATATGTAAAGGTAATTTAGGATAATAAATTTTGAGGATGGGTTTTGCAAATAAAGAATTTTTTAATTTTTCGAAAGAGTCCTGGAACTCTGAGTTTCACTCCCATATTGTGTCTTTTTTAAGCAATCTATTTAGTGGATATCTAATTTCAGCATATTTATTTATAAATTTATGGTAAACATTAATTGAACCTAGAAATCGTTGTAATTCTTTAACATTGGAAGGAGGTTTTCATTTTTTGATGGTCCCAATATTGGCATTTGCTGGTGTTATTTTTCCACTAGTGATTTCATATCCTAAGAAATTGATTTTATCTTATCCTAATTTACATTTAGAAAGTTTAAGTTTAATGTTTTCTAGTTTGCAGATGTCAAAAATTTGAGCTAAATGATTTAAATGTTCTTCTAAAGAGCAAGAGTATATTATAATATCATCAATATAGTGGCACGCAAAGTCGATTTTATATTTATTAAGGATCCTTCTAATGGTCCTATTGAATATCATAATACCTAGTGGGGTGGAAACTTCTAGGAATTGTTTGACAACGCGGTACCATTCGGTGGTACTACTAGGAGGATTTATTATAATACTGTTTTTAAATTCTGGTTTTAAACCATCAGTTAAACCTTGTAATAGTATACTTTCACTAATATGTAATTTCTTACCAATTTCAACTTTTTTACGAAAATAAGTTTCTAAATTGTGTAAATTATCTAATTTCAGATTTGAAATAAAATCCCTGTTGGCTGGGCCTATAGGCGGAGGTAGATTTCGAAGAGTGCTCATTAAAATAAAATAAATAAATAAATAAATAAATAATATATATATATATGATTAGAGATAAACCCAGTTTAATAACTTCATTTGGCCGTTTATGAAAAATTTTTAATTTCATTTTTCTGCAAAAACTGGTTTTATCAGAATCATCTTAAGAAAAATTCAGCTCAAATGACCATTTTGACAACATATTTTAAAATAGATTCTGAGTTTATTAAAAAAAATCGACCAAAACAGTACATTATACAGCTCCTAAATAACAAAAAACTGTCAGTTTAATGCATTTGAGAAAAAAATTGAATTTAAAAATGAGTCATAAAATAACCGATTTGTTGTTTGAATACATCCTTAATTCTTTAATCATGATTGCTTCGGAAAATTTTGTGCGAAATACTCACTTTAACAGCATTTTAAAAAATATATTCTATCTTTATCAAAAAACTGACCAATGCGTCACAGTATATAGTTCCTAAATAAGAGGATCTGTAAATTGGATGCGTTTGAGAGCGAAAATGGATTTTAAAACGAGTCATAAAAAACGCAATTTGCTATGTGAAAACTTCCTTAAATTTTCAAATCACCAAGACTTCGGCAAATTCTGTTCAAAATAACCTTTTTGGTAGCCTTTTTTGAAATATATTCCGGCTTTATCAAAAAACTGACCAATGCATCACATTATATAGTTCCTAAATAAGAGGATCTGTAAATTGGATGCGTTTGAGAGCGAAAATGGATTTTAAAACGAGTCATAAAAAAAACGCAATTTCTTATTTGAATACTTCCTTCAATTTTCAGTCCCGATGACTTTCGGAAATTCTGTTCAAAATACCCTTTTTGGTAGCCTTTTTTAAAATATATTCTGTCTTTATCAGAAAATTGATCAATGCGTCACTTTATACAGTTTCTAAATAAGAGGATCTACCATTTGGATGCGTTTAAAATCAAAAATGAATTTAAAAAAGAGTCAGAATATAAGCAGTTTGGATTTGAGGTTTTTTCTGCAACTCCTATTTTCGTTTAATTTCTTTTTGCTATACGAATTGGTCCTATGAAAAACTTGTCAATATAAAAATTGTAGGTATTGATGAGGAGATGTAAATTAAATTTAATTGGATTTGATATCTTAAAAATTGACGGAGTTATGGATTTTTCTCTTTTTTCAGCGCCCTTTTTCTTTTCGTTTTTAATTTTTTTCATCGGTAAAAGTTGGTAATATCAAAAACTTGTAAATGCAAAAGTTTGAGATAATTTTAAGAACATTTATAAAAAAATTAGTTGGACATGATATCTTGAAAATTGACGAAGTTATGAATTTTTATCTCTCAAAATCCCTGTTTTTTTCGCCCCTTGAGCCCACTTCTAAATTTATCAAAACTCTGTCATGCATATACTTTTGGCCCATTTTTAAGAAGTAATATGACCTTTAAACCGATTCGATATCTACTTTAATTAAGAAGTTATGACGTTTTTTCGGTTTTCACAAAAACGCCCCCTATTCCGACCCCCTTGGTCCGATTTTGCCCATTAACGAACTTAGCCAAGATTTTATCCCCTTTGATTGTATGTGCAAGTTTGGTGGAGATTGGTGAAGAATTATAGAAGTTATCGTGTCCATAAAAAAGTGATATATATATAGATAGATAGATAGATAGATAGATAGATATATAAACTGGTGCGATTGCAATAGGTAGTATTTCTTACGAAATCTACCTAAAATCAGAAAAACTCAGGATGTCTAATTCAGTGGATATTTCTATCAAAATTTTCTTAATTTGTTCATAATCCGTACAATTTAAACAGTCATTGATATAAACTTTTCCCGCTTCCCCTTTCAAATATTGAGCAATAAAATTAAATTTCCATTCTAGATTTTTCTTCTTCTTTTCACATGTTGTATCAAAATAAGTTAACAAAGACAAAATGTTCATTCCAGAACTCGAGTGAAAGGGTACGAATTTAGAATATTCCATATTTTTTTTTATTCTTACTCATTAGAATAAATGAAGCACTTCTATTTTCTTTATTAAATCCTGATCGTAAAATCACTCGCAATACATTTCAAAATTAAGAAGTTCTATCAATTACATAATTTTCCAAAATTCCTATATCAGAGCCATAACATACAACAATAAATAAATACATAAATTAGTAAATTAATAAATTAACTTCAAATTACTCTCATCAATAAAATATAAATAAATAAATAAATAAATAAATAAATAATACTTTCATCAATCATAAAAGGGATAGAAATATCAATCAAAACACTTAATATAATAACTTACAGTTCTCGAAAACTCTTCATCAAATATCTTTCGCATACTCACAACTTTGAAATCCTTAATTTAAAAAAAAAATGTCCTTATGACTATGATTATCTTGAGTCATCGGGGACACATTAAATGCAAAACGTGGAGTATCAGGCTTCAGGAATTCATTCACGAAATATTTCGAAGGAATCTTTCAAGCCATTCTCACAGAAAGCTATTTAATCCTCTCAACTACGGCGGGAAAAATTCTTGGGCGATCCATAGGTTTTATTATCACTTCGTTCCATAGCAAATTTCTTTCAAAATCCGAAAAAGGCAGCACAGGCATTAGCAATCCTGTCGACACAAATAAATGACTGTGACAGAGCTGCCAACTTCTACGCCTATTTAAATCGTATAAACATGTTTGGAGCCACAAAAATATTCTAATAAAATGTATGCCAAATATATTCAGTGTTATGCAGTACGGCAGATATTGTTAATCATTTATTAAAATTTCTCCTTCTAACATGTTTATTTGACTTTAAATAGGCGTAGTAGTTGGCAGCCATGCTGTGACATTTTAAAGTTAGGATCCAGAGACATCATCGCCGGGTTTCCCTTTCACCGCACAGAAGTCATGGCCAGCGAGAAAAAAAAACAAAATAAGTAGATGTAGAGGATACAATAAACTACTCATTGGCTGCTGTAAGTTCATTTATGAAACTTTAGTCATGATAGAGGGAATGCTCCTTTTGCAATCGATCTTTAACCGAAATATCCAGAAAAATATTCCATCATTTACTTCAACCAGCCGTACTCATGGAAGAGAAAACCCAAGAATCTCTCTTACCACCTCAAGGCTTCCTCTCTTAAATCTAAAAAGAAAATTCTAGAACATTCTTTACTCTTGAACCATCATTATTTTATGTAAACATAACTCATGCCCAGAGCCGAGACTATATTCCACAGACGATAATTTTATTTTTAAAAAAATATTATTTAACCAATCTATAATCGACTCGGAATTTTCAAATATCCGTGCAAACGATATAGTTTTGTAGACGATTTATTTTAAGAGAAAAAAAAAAAAAGAAATGAATTTATTGTTATGCACACATATCGAATGTTGAAAGAGGGAAAATAAATAAATAGATAAATAAAAATAAGGATTTTTTTTTTTAAAGGTATGGTTTTGGAATAAATTTAATAAGACTTACTTAAAAAGGGTTGATAAAAGCATA
The DNA here is from genome assembly GCA_964019185.1 of Maratus speculifer. Lineage (NCBI taxonomy): Eukaryota > Metazoa > Arthropoda > Arachnida > Araneae > Salticidae > Maratus > Maratus speculifer. The sequence goes on from OZ025297.1 coordinate 254,236,909, forward strand.
GAAAAAATGAGTTTTATTTGGAATATTAAGAAATAAAGTTTAATTAAGAATGTTTATAATTTAGAGCCATCTTTTAATTTTATGCATACTGGAATAAATGTTTTTTAAGGCGATCTAATAATTTATATCGTTTCCATAAAGATTAATAGATTAGATCTAGAAACAAGATTTTAATTTAATAAGCTGAATTAAGTACGAAATATTATTGTAATCAAATTAATATAGTATAAAGGTTAATTTCGGCGAAGAAAAATAAAATTTGTAATATATATATATATATATATACATGCATTTTTCCTTTTTATAGTTTTCAAAAGTTCGGCGTTAAAAAAGTTTCACTTTCCGAAGAATTTCAAATAAAATTCTGTGAAATAATCGCTTTTATTATTATTATTATTATTATTATTATTATTATTATTATTATTATTATTATTATTATTATTATTATTATTAAACAGTTAAAAAATATAAATCTCTGCAGTAGCAAACATATTTATTTTTTTAGTACAGTGAAATTTAAAGTTTTGAAATTTTAATATTTTATAATATTAATGAAATAGATATAAAATCTGTAAATTTTAATCTTATTTTTTACTATAAACATTAGAGTATTTTAAGCTTGCGTTAGTGAAACGCTTCTTTAACATGCAGAATAATCACAAAGTATTCCCACTAAAAGAAATCCATGCCACACTTTTTTTTTTAAAAACGCTGTATTCATATACACGTTATACCTAGAAATTTATTTTACACTTCCGTATAAATTAATTATATTTAAGAGACCTGAACATATTTTGTAACAGTATGTATATATGTATATATAATTATATAAATCAATAAGCAATAAACAATAAACAAACCATATACCTAAGTACTACTTCGAAGAATTCAATAGCCTTAAAAATTTTTATTATATAGATTACACTTACTTACAAAGATTGTGATGAGGAAAACTTACATAATAAATAAGTTTTTAAATGTTTGTACTTTTTATATGAAAATAATATCATGATAGCACAACATTGTAGATTTTTTATATTTTTATTTCATGAGTTAGGGTACAATAATATAAGAAAATAAATTCTTACTTTAAAACAAGTAATTGTCATACTATATTTATGTTCAGAAAATAAAGTAATTATGCCGTTAATGCAATTTGCATTTATTGCAAAAACGTGAGTGACATCAATTTAAATATTATATGTAAAGTTGGTTTTGTGTACTGGAGGATCTCAATAATAGCCCATTTAAAGGTTTAAAGTAATGTATTTTTATTCTTTTTCCAAAATAACGCGTACTTTTTCTCATAAAAGAGACATTATTTTATACTTTAAAATAAAGTACCTATTTGTTTTATGGGCTATTTTAATCTTATTATTTTGAATATGAAATTTAAATCAACGAAATAGGAATTTGTACAAAAACACTCGTTTGTTATTGTACCTTCCATTGAATATATTTCACGTAAAATTGTTTTATTTTTTTTTAGCGAAAATCAGATTCAATGCCATTTGATGTGACATTTAAAACGACAATTTTCTTTGTAGATTGATTTTTTTTCACTAAGGTAAATTTTAATAAGCATCCTTTTAATTGTTTGCAACACGAGAAATTAAACATGAAAATTAAAACCAATAATAATAATTATATTTAGAATCAGTAATTGTAGAGTTACATTTGTAGATATGTAGAAAATCTGTATGCTTACTTTATCAGAAAACTGTTCGATACGTATATAAAATAAGAGATATATGTTTCAACAGACTGCCTGCTTGATCGCGGATAACGCCGCAATTGTAACACTCAGGTGTCTAAAATTTTTGTCAAGTGTGGATGTTAACACCAAAAAGTGCACTTCGCAGCCGGATTTTTAAATTTATATTTAGATTAAAACACAATACTTATTGGTAAAGAGGATATTTACAGTTTTCCAGTAATTCACGGCAAGGAAGCAGCCAGGTTAGAGGCTATTTGCCGTTCGCCACCAATCCGTGGCAACGAAGCAATCAACCGATAAAAGCATTCGATAAGAATGGGATTTAACGACGGAATTTCGTGGCTAAATGTCTACAAGAGATTGCATGCATATTTGTTAATTTTTCCTGTTTTGATGATTTTGCTTTTCTTGATTATTTACAATCGATCTTCAAGAACCATCCATGGCACCATCCAAAATAGCAGTAAATTAGGAAATTACTCCTGTTTTTCTAGGACTTGTTAAAACTTCATAAAACATATAAAATTTACATGGTAATCTGATTACATTTAAGCGAGCTAGAGCATGGAAGGATAGCCGGACAAACATACAAACAGACAGATAAACGGAATTCATACACTCTTTTAAATACTGTTGGAAAGTGTTAAAAATGAAAATTTGACTTTAAATACATCGAAATCGACATGAATTGAGCATTTATACTACGCATATTAAGAAAATTCAGGAAATGACGCCATTTTGAATAACAACCGCCTTCTTGAATACCGTCGACTTTACGAGATGCCTCCCCCTCTAATATGCATTGTATTATCATAAAGTACATGCTCACCAAGATGTATATTCTTTTCACGATTTGCAGCTTTCACCTTATTTTTATCGCGTAGCACTCGCACTAAAATATTAAGATTAAATAATAATTTTTTTCGTGTTATTCGAAGGTAAAAAAAATTGAGGTAATGCAAATATCATGTGTTATTTAAACGCTAGTTTTGATCACTTTCTATTTTTTTCTATTATTATTTTTTACAGTGTCCATATAAACCCCGAATAAAACAATAAAAAGTTATTAATGAAAATATTTGTTTTGATGAATTATTCGTAAACAATTTACTTTCCAGAACTGTGTGTTTGAATCTCGTCACCTAACAATGCTTTACTGTGTAATGTTTTCAATTTAAATATGTCTATGCCTCGTCGATTTTAAAATTTAGTATTATTTTAATAGGTAGAAATTTTATAAGAAGATAAGTTTAATATTAATCTATTATTTTTCTGTTTTTTCGTTTTAATATTGACCTTGTCTTTCTGCATGCAGCATACTTTAGCAACATTTATAAATATACAATATTAAAAAAGAAGGTTTATTTAGAAATTTGGTTTTAGTATTTCTCAGCCGTAATTAATTTTTTTGTATAATTGAATAATTAAATAAATTCTTTGTTTAAGATATTTGTTTAATATTTTACATCATAAAAAGCACGTTTGTATAACGTTGTATGGATAACGCGAAAACTGGAATTTATTTTTTAGTACATACTGCAGATGATATCTGCAGTATCTAACTGCTCATGGAGATTTAAAAACGCACTTAAAAAGGTAAATCGTTAAAAAAGCAAGACAATGACTAGATAGCAATTATTATGCAAATGTATCATATTTACCTCTCCACGATTCCTTATTGGTAAAGTTAAACAATGCTTTATCATACAATTTTTTATAAACAAAATATTTCATCATAAAAACAATAACACAAACTTATGAACTTTTAGATTTCCATGTACTTTTAAAATGCTGTGTAGCATACATTAAAAATATGTTCGATACATAGTCTTTGGTGCTTTAAAGATTAAATTAGATAGTTGTTCTATCGATTTAGTAATAATATTAACATCATATGCAAATTAATATACGTTGTTAAATTAACTACAAATTTATTATTTGTATGTGTTCATTATAACAATTATTTACACCTTTATTTGAAATAGAAAATTTCAATGTCATTTATCAAATAATACCTAAGTGTTTCAAAAAGTGTTGTTAACAATATTTCAAATATTAGCCGTATATGAATTTTATTAGCATTACTGTCGAATACTTTAAACTGTTCATTGTTAAGCACATACTAGATTCAGCTATAAATCTTTAAATCATATCTCGTGTAATTTATGTTTTAAAAAGTTTTTGAACTAAGTGATAGCATTTAATGCGATCATATATGATTAATTTAATCTCTGAAATGATAAGCATTTTAATCATTAAACGAATACTTATCGGTTGAAATACAATTTCCTTTATATGTTACACGCATATTAATTTCTGAAAATGGGTATCATTTATTGTTATTTCGGCAATATTATAAATTCAGCATCAAAATATGCAAAGTTTGTAATATGCTTGCATTATGCATTTCAGATGCCTGATGTATCCCACTTGATTATCAGATAACTTCCATCTCCACTGTGATTTAATTATGCATTCGGTAAAACATATTCCCAAATGAATTATTTGAAAGCATGCGATATGTTATTTCACCAATTAATGTGTATATATTTTAATCATTATCAGTCGTAAACAATACTTCTTCCAGAATAATATACGTTAATAAAGAATAAATATAACAAGGTCTATAGATTTAAAAAAAAATGGATTTTTTAGTATTACTGATCGTAAAATAAAGAAACAGAAATTCTTGATACATATACATAATGTAACTTTTCATATAATACCAACTCATAGACCATGAATAGCTATAAACCGCAATGTACTTGACTTGTTCAAATGAAAAGTTATAAAATTTCATAACAAACAACCCGTTGTCAAATTGAATATACCTGTTTGGGATAACGCTGTAAGCCACGGAGAAACGCTATTGGAGTACCCGGCGTGATTGTCTTCATGCCTAGGCGCATGCACATGAAAGAGAAGGAAATCAGACATGTATGTATTCCATCCAACAGACGGACATCATGGATTTTCTGTCGCAAAATTCAAGGATTGAGGAGCGGCGAGGATTTTCAAATTTCTTGGTGTACGAGACACATTATCAGAGAAATTGCTGCATAATATTCGTCGAATTCCACAATAAGAAATTCACGATGTCCTCACGCACACTGTCATGCAATTTAGAATGAACTGCCTGTTTGTCTCATCTTTTTTTTCGTGGTCACGAACTCATGCGGAAAATAACGCAGGACACTCCAATCGTGTCCCCTAATGTCTCATTATATTATCCCAATTCAGTATTTTAAAATTTCAACCTGATTAGCTGTTATTTGATTATCCTTAGTATAAACAATGTGAAAACTGAAATCCATTCTCACCCTCTTAACTGACGTAAGTCTGAAGCAATAGTCGTATAAATCGTATCAAAAATATAAAGTATCTCTGTTCTAATTTACGAAACCGCATGCAGCACAACCTACTTCAAAATGTCCGAATTAGATCTCGAAAGTCTGAGTATCCCTGAAAACACTGAGTATCTCGAAAACAGGAAATTGCGAAAAAATGAATTACAAATATGTTGAACATCATTAACATAGAAAGCAAAGACACTTTGTAAGCATGAATTTAAAAAAAAAAAAAAAGATTTAAAAGCAGAACCGATTTTACACACAGTGACGTGACTAAGCGATCTTAGAAAGATGGAGAAAAACTAGTCACCACAAGATACTCGTACATTTATTTTCGATGGCCAAAATTTTCACCGTCCCATGCGACACCAATCTCGACCCTTGTTTGATCTTCACAGTGAACAAGTTGTTTTCATAGAGGGTTGTTTTTCATAAGAATCTGTAATTCGTCTTTGGATGTCCTGCAGTGGGGAGGGAGTGGTCTCATGCATTTGATTTTTAAGATATCCCTTAGAAAAAAGACTATAGGAATCAGGTCATATTGTTATGGTTTTGAAGATTATGGTGTTTGAAGATTTTGCCCACACCATGGAACCACTATACCCGATTACTTGTTTTCCGTATTTATCTTCTAATTACTACTTCATTGGCTCTGTATTGTGCACGGGTGCGTTAAATAGAGATGGTGGATCGTTTTCCGTCCGAAAGTTTCATTGAAATCTTTATTTTAAAATTATTAATTATTTTCTTCATGTGCAATCGGTTAAAATAATAAATGTATATATATATTTACATACATATATTTACCTTTTCATCAATTTAATTAAATTGCTCATTTACATAACATTTTTTTCTTGGGTACATTACAATTTTCAAAAATTAGGACATTCAATTTTTTCTCATGCATTTGACGCATTTCATTCAAAATACTTACAACATGAACCTGAAACCACATACACATTCATAAAATCGAATAACATATGACACAGTGATGAAGATTTTACCTTAACCTAAATTAGCTTATCTTTGTAATTCATTAAATCAATAGATAATCTCCGATCGTTTAACGAAATAAACTATATGGATATTATTAAATAATTGTTTTTGTAGCTAGAGTTTATTAGTATTTTTTTCTCAATATTTTTTTAGTAAAAATTTAGTCACGTCCAAAATTAAATGCTCAAAGTTACATTGACATATTTTTTTTTTTTTTTTAAATCATTTATGCATATTGCGCAGTATATTTTGAACTGCGAACTATTCCCAAACACATCCAAAATCTTTCACACCATTTTGAAAAAAAAACATAAAATACACTACAAAAAACAATGTATTTCCTAATAAATATGTATAGTCCTCCCAGCACAGAACTTTTCTTGCAAATTTTAAATCATACGTTAATTTTAACTGATTCTTAATGCAATAAGGCCTACAAATGGAAAAACTATCTTTTAGATGTTATTTGTGTTTCAGATGACTCAGAGGTCTTCTGCGCAGAACCTTTAGATGCAATTTCCGAGATTATTCTGTAACATTAGCACATTCCATTATTACACCTGAACACCATATATCATAAGAACTTAGTCTGTCTATCTGCAAAATAAAAAAAATTAATAGTATAGGAATTTTCAACTTTAATCTCAAGTTTATTAAAAAAAAAAAAAAAAAAAAAAAAAAAAAAATTGTTTGTTATTTTTTTGTAGTATTGTGAGTTTAAGAAAATTAATTTTACAAAATGTTTGTTATACTTTTATTTTAATAAAAGTCTTATCTTTTTGCATTTAATCAAATAAAAGCAGTCACCCATTGTTGTGTACTTCTATTCTTCCAAAGAAATTGAACAACTGCTCTTATGTTTAATATCAATTTTCTCACTTTCACATAATAGAAGTGTAATGTCAAAGAAGTTCAAGCAAAGAGCAAATTCAAGTTCTTGTAAGCGATGTGATAAATCTTTAGATAACTTGTGTTCAGTAACGGTGATTTAGAAAACTGTATTTCAACATTTCATGTTATTTAGGTGAAAGTTTTAAAAAATATTTTTTATTTAGATAGTTGTTTTACAACTTTAAATTCATCTGAGACCCACAATGTGGATTCAATTGTTTAAGACAGTAGAAAATGTATCGTTTCCTTCAATACTTTATGATTTTGATATTTTACGGGGACTTGTAGTTTAATGCGGCAAATACAAATATTTGTTTAATATGTAACACAAAACCATAAGCAGTATTTAATTAATTAGTATTTTGCATTATAACTTATTCTGAAAAAAAAAATACATACATTTTAGACGTTGGAATAGTTACGGAATCAAATATATTTAAAAGTGTTTATGGCAACAAATATTATATATTAAAATTAAATTGAACTTACTTCATTCTTGTGTCAATTCAATTCAAGAGGTTACAGTTCGAAATTTGATTGGATTGTGTGATCTCGGTAAAGAATTATTTAGACAAATCTTTAGAATTCTACGGTTAAAATCAAGAGACGGATTGCTTCTTACAAGGACATTTATATGTTTCGTTTTCTAGAACCGGAACACTAGACTATCCTTATGATGAACGGATTTTGTTATAACAATAAATATTTATACCCACAAACAATGTTAATTTAAACATGATAAAAACGAGCACTTTCTCTTTTTTTTTTCTTTTCCACTTAAAGGTGTATTCTAATCCAAACTGCTTATTTTCTGATTTATTTTTAAATGCTATTTTGCTTTCAAACGCATCAAACAGACAAAATGTTCTTATTTAGAAATTACACAATGTGCCGTGCGTTTCGAGTTATTGTCAAATGCAAAAATATGTCTACAAAAGGCACACAAAGTTGTCGTTTTGAACTGAAATTTCCAAACTGGGAACAAAAAAATGTTCATACTGATAAAATATTTTTATAACAAATCAAATTCTAATGAACTGAGCGAGAAAAAAAATCAAAGGCATCTTATACATTTTTTCAAAAAAAAAAAAAAAAAAACCTCCTCAAGTTTTACGTTTTTACTTAAAAAATAAGTATGAAAATTTATAATAAATTTTTGAGCTGTTGATGTTGAAAAAATATTTTTTCGAATACATCATTATCACACTGAGCCACAGCAACACGTGGCTGGGTACTGCAAGTAATAACATATTTTTGTATCTTTATTTTCTACTCTCAATATACACGTATTAAGATCTAAAAATAAATCAAACAAATTTGCATCTCAATGTTCTTAACCTTCCGTCTACCAGACAAAACACCCGTTTATCAACGGCAACACTTAATTTTAATTCCAAACTTGCAAACGGCACCAGTAATATTTTAATATAATTTTGCTTTTACAATGAAAGCTTAAATTAAGGAATTCGTAATATCTAGACAAGTCCTTTATAAATTCCGGTGTCAATCGACAATTTCTCATTTTACCATTGACACCAGAAATATTGCTGTCGGGTCCAATGGACCCGTCTGGTAGACGGAAGGTTAAATGAATAATGAACAATTCATGTGTAAATAAAAAACTATCCTTTTAAAATTTATAATATTAAAGAAATTCTGTTTCTGGCAGTTCCATATTCAATTGCGTATACAAAAGAAAAAAAATGCTATTTTGAAAGAAACTTGTAGCTTGTTTGAATTTTCGAAAATAGCTTGGAAAAATCGGCTCCTTGAAATTTTAATAAATGCTTTAGCAAGTGTGTAACAAAATGTCGTTTTGAATATTTCCTAATAAATGCTAAAACATAATTTTTGTTATAATTTTTAAATAAGATACATATGTTTATATAAATTTAAAACATATATTATAGCAAAGTGTCATATCCATACACAAGTAGAACTTTATTCAATTAGGGATGTATCTTTAAATATTATTAGTCTAAATTTAACGAAAATGCTTCATTTTTACGTAATCAAGTATATTTTCGATAAACAACTTCTTCTCTGTCATCAAATTCTTTAATTAAAAATAACTTACTATAATCATAATTATATTAAGAGATGGGATTTGAACACATAATTAAAATAAGCAATTTGCAGTTAATCTCTCAAGTAATCATATATAGGTATAATTATATGTCTAAACAAATTTAGTCCTAATCAAGCAGTTTCTAGAAAAGTTGTTTAGATACTCTTGAGGAAAAAAAAAAGTATTTTTAATATCTTTCTACTACATCTTTAACATCATACAGAGGTTCCACTGTTGCTCTAATGATAAATAGTTAAGTTATTCATCTAAAGAAAGTTAATCTTCATTTATTTTTATAAAATATAAATAAACAAACAAACCTGTTTTAAAAATCTATAAAATGAAATTAAATCCAAGGTTTCTTGACACACTTTGCATCACTTTACTGTATGATGAAAAACAATAACATAATATAGTTCATAATAACAGACTCTATTGTAGTTTAATGCAAGGTGTTGCCTAAATTTTACTAAATTACAAATTAAGGGACCAAAATTTGTTGCCTTCAAATAACAAATTTTATTTTTTTTTATCTATTCATCAAAATATCCAAGTTATATATTTTTAATACATATGTAAATATTTACAATAAAATATGTTATTCCACTCGAAACTATTACAATTGCAACACAATTCTATTTTACTACAAAGCCAGATTTATATATATTTAGAAAAATATAAGTGTGTTTGAGGTCAAAAGGAATAGTTCATGATCCGATTTGCGTGCATACAAGATATTGCACCCAAATTTCACAACTCCGTCGATTTGTGAACAACTCTACACAATCTAGACCAAAGCGTAACATTTTATCACAAACATCGATGTGAGTGTATAATACCTGAATCGATTTCAATTCGTTTTTCTTTTTTTCTCTCTTACTCATTTATTTCAAATTTCTTAAATATACTATAGTTTAAACAGGAATAATTAACTTGAAAATTAATAATCACATGGCGTACTGAAATTTGTCAGATTTCTTCTAACATTACTAATCAAGATATGGAATAAGAACAGGTTTATCAGCGCAAAATCAGCATTTTAAAATTTCATAATGTCTTAAATAAGTAATGTAATCATGAAATGCAATGAATGTATGCCTTGATTTCGTTGATTTAAGACGTCTGCTACACTATATAACTTGACATAGTTAATCTGTGGTAAATATAATTAATTAATTAATTAATAAAAATAAATAAATAAATATAAATGTGTTTTTATACACAAATACTCGAAATAGGTTGTTTTATATAAAAAAAAGTAACAATGCGCAACGCAAAAGCAATCACACACGCATACACAAAAAAGATAGAACACGTCGATATTGAATGCAAGCTAAAATTAAAATAGTCAATTATAATAAGAAAAATCTATAGTTATTGTAAGAAGAAGAACATGAACAACAGAATGTGTGAAATTTCAAATACTATACCAGTAAAAATACAAATTAAATGAAAACCATATAAAAAAATCATATACTTTCTAGGGTTAAAAATGTAATAGAAATGTAATGAAAATAGGATGGAAATTACATATTTTGTTATGGAAAGTGTAAAATTTATTTAACCTATTATTATAAATAAAGATCATTTAAAGTAATCATTGAATGTCCCATGTTTCTTCGTAGCAGGTCATGGACTTTTAATAACTTTATTTATATTTATTCCTAACTGTACATTTTTTTTATTATTCTTAAAAATAATGTATAACTAACTTTACTTCAGTTTTTTAAGTCATAATAATTCAAATTTATACACCAATATTCTTTTTTAATTATACGCAACATGGATATCAAATTTAAAATTAAATCATAACTACCTTTAAAATTATGTGTATATGTTTAGTATTTATATTTTTAAATGTAATTTGTTAGCTGAGGTTATATTTGAAGATTACTTTATTCAATTTTATAATTTTATTTAAGCAAATTCGCGATTTGTATAGACCTCCTTGACATATTTTCTGCTGTTAAAAGATAGTTTTATCTCAAAAACCATAATTAAATAGAAAAATAGTAGAGCTTAAAATTTTAGAAATCAAACATTAAAAATCAATTAAAAATGCACAAAATTTAAAAGCTATAATAAAAATAAATAAATATATACATAATGAAACTATAACTCATTCAAATAGAATAATCTCAATGGTTGTTTTACCTACATTTTTCATCGTTTATATAGAAATGAATAGCTGTACTAAATAGAAGATATTTTCCTTTCTTTAAAAAATTTCGTGAAAAATATTTAAAACAATCTGATAAAAAATATCTCAAATATTTTTATTATGAGTATCCCAAACAGTAGCTAAAAATCCGCAATACAAAACATTTTTTTACATTGAAAATTTTTAATGTCAAAAATTTTCCATTCATTTTATCAACTTATATCTTTTTTCAGAAACTATATGTCATATTTTAACATTCGATGATTAAAAAAAAGTCATATTAACAAGTTGTTTTTTTACAGAATAGAAGCATAAACAAAAAGATTTCCTAGTATTTACACCGAATCTAAAAATATCATTAATATTTTTTATCTGTATAATAAGAAGCCTTAAAAAATTAAAGTGGTGTAGGAAATGTCTATAAATTTCTATCATTAAGTTTCTTCAGAAAGTTTTGAATGGGAATTTTCAATAACATTGCTTGGATCTGATCCTGAATTCTGAATAAAGCCGAATATTTTATATTGATATATTCTTTAATTCTATGAAATAGCAAAACGTATATATATAAAGATGGTTATCAAAATAATGGAAACACCCTAGATTTTGAAGGAATTCTTTATAAATATGGCGTAGGACCGTGTTTGGCATGTAAAATAGCTTGGATTCGCCTGGGAATAGAATCATACAAATTCTGAATAGTGTTTAGAGGAATATTGTACCATTCTTCATGGAGATATTGTGAAAGTTCCGTGAGAGATGCCAGTGGAGGATATCGATTCCGGATTGAAAGCTCTAAAATAGACCACAATGGTTCGATTATGTTGAGGTCTGGGGACTGTGCGGTCCAAGGTAGATGTTCCACCTCATTCTCATGTTCATCAAACCATGATTAGACAACTCTGGCTGCATGAATAAGGGCATTATCATCCTGGAAAATTCCATCTCCTGCAGGAAACAAAATTTGCATCATGGGATGGACCTGGTCAGCTAAAACTTCTATATACTTCTCCCCAGTGATCCTTCCTTTCAGGGTTACGATTGAACCAGCAGAAAACCATGACACGGCTGCCCATACCATGACCGATCCACCTCCATGCTTGACAGTTGGACAGAGGCAATCAAGATCATACGCTTGTGCAGGTGTTCTCCAGACATGTACCCGTCCTGTTGTGGGGAAGAATGTGAAAGATGATTCGCCTGACCATATTACAGTCTTCCACTTATCAATCGACCAGATTTTGTGGTTGTGGCACCACTCTACACGACGTTTGGCATTAGCATATGTGACAAGTGGCTTGGGAATTGCTGTTCTGCCGTAAATGTTCTCTTTATGAAGGTATCTCCGAACTGTAATTGTTGACACTGGAGTATCCAGATGCTGATTGAGCTCTGCTGTCACTTTGGCTGCAGTTGTTTTCTTTTTAGACATTACAATCCGCTTCAATACCCGTCGGTCTCTTTCACTCAGCTTCTCCTTCCGTCCACTATTTTGCTTTGCTGAGCTTGACTTTCCGCGCTGTGTGTGTATGCTGTCATGATTTTAGACACCGTACCTCTAGAAACGCCTATAAGCTGGGCTGTTTCGGTCACCGTTGCACGAGCTAGAGGGGCTCTTACAATCTGGCCTCTTTGGAAATCTGTGAGGTCTGACATTTTACGCTTCTGACAAAAAAAATCAAAACGTAGACAACTCTTCTAGAGCTCTCTCATACTACCTAATACATGTACTTTTTATATTAAAAAAATCTGGTAGCTAAGATTATATTTCAATGCTTACGAAGGGAATTCTTAAATGTCCCTTTCATTCACAAGTGTTTCCATTATTTTGATAACCATCTGTATATATATATATATATATATATATATATATATATATATATATATATATATATATATATATATATATATATATATATATATATATATATAAATCTCATATACATTATAATTTTGCATGTATTATCAGTGAAATTTATCCTGTTATCATGATTTACATTTGAATGCTTTTTTAAATCAAAGAAATATGACAATAAAAATAAATATTTGCTTTATTGAATGCCAATGTAGTCTATCCGGAAAGCAGATCTTATTTAGTAAGTGTGGTTTTTGAAGTCGGTTCAATTTTTGATAGAAAAGTTTATTTTTCTCTTTTTAGTTAAAAGTTAACAATTTTTTGAAGTCGGTTGATAAAAATTATAACACGGTAAAAAAAAAAAAATATTGTAAATTATACATGAATGCAAAACATGTCAGGAGTGGGGTTTGAACCCACGCACTCTTTCGAGAACCAGAGTTTAAATCTGGCGCATCCTGGCAAACCGCTCAGCCATCCTGACTGCACTCCTATCGGCAAGCATTCAGAGTCCAAGTTACTTTTAATTTGCGAAAAAATCACCAATTTTATTAGTTTTTGCTTAATTACTAAAAAAAATACTGAACCAATTTTAATGAAATGGAAGTGATACCAATTCGAGAGTAGTCTCTTTTATTTAACACAAAAACCAAATTAATCTTTTGGATAGTTTCGGAGTAATAGGTGAACATATTTACAAAAAAATAAAAATACATACGATTCGAATTGATAACTTCCTCTTACTTTTCTGATGTCGGATAATATTTAGTAAGGATAAACTTTTCTACCAAAAATTGAACCGACTTAAAACACTACTGCAAAGTGAAAAATAATTTTTTACATAATAGTAATAAGAAATTAAATTAAGAGCGTAGTATTTACCATGTGTATTATTGTATTTATGTACATTAATTTCATTTTTTGAAGTCTGTGCCAGCCAAGCCAAATTACATATAATTTACCAATAGGCACACATCTAAGTATTTACCAGTTTTTCTACGATTTAATATTTAGTTTAAAAAATTAACTTTATTCTTTTACGATTTGCATTGGATACTCAATTTTAATTTTGAATTTGGCTTGGCTGGCACTGACTCCAAAAAAGAAAAATAATATACATAAATATAATAATATGCATGGTAAATACTACGCTCTTAATTTAATCTCTTATTATTATTATGTAAAAAAAATATTTTTCACTTTGCTGTGGTTTTTGAAGTCCGTTCAATTTTTGATAGAAAAGTTTATTTTTCTCTTTTTAGTTAAAAGTTAGCAATTTTTTGAAGTCGGTTGAAAATTATAACACGGTAAAAAAAAAATATATATATATATATTGTAAATTATACATGAATGTAAAACATGTCAGGAGTGGGGTTTGAACCCACGCACTCTTTCGAGAACCAGAGTTTAAATCTGGCGCATCCTGGCAAACCGCTCAGCCATCCTGACTGCACTCCTATCGGCAAGCATTCAGAGTCCAAGTTACTTTTAATTTGCGAAAAAATCACCAATTTTATTAGTTTTTGCTTAATTACTAAAAAAAATACTGAACCAATTTTAATGAAATGGAAGTGATACCAATTCGAGAGTAGTCTCTTTTATTTAACACAAAAACCAAATTAATCTTTTGGATAGTTTCGGAGTAATAGGTGAACATATTTACAAAAAAAATAAAAATACATACGAGTCGAATTGATAACTTCCTCTTACTTTTCTGAAGTCGGATAATATTAAAAAATATAATCCGAAAAAACATTGTAAACGATACATGGATTTAAATTATGTCATGTGTGGGGTTCGAACCCACGCTCTCTTTCGAGAGAAAGAGCTTAAATCTGGCGTCTTAGACTGCTCGGTCATTCAGTCTGCAACTCGTTCAGCTAATTTATTCAACACTTTTAATTTGCGAAAAATCTCTAATTTAATTAGATTTTGCCTAATTACTAAAACATTACTGAACCAATTTCGACGAAATGGAAGTGGTACCAATTCGAGAGCATTCTCTTTCATTAAAAACAAAAATAACAGAAATCGAATGCATAGTTTCGGAGTAATCGGTGAACATTCATATAAAAAAATACATACGAGTCGAATTGATAATCTCCTCTCCTTTCTGGGAGTCGATAAAAAACCAGGTGTCCTGTTTTCAGCTCTATGTAGTTCTTCCGGAGTGACTGGGAGGGGACAAAGGACCATAAATTATTGATACATATTTCGGTCATATTTTTGGGTGCTTCCAGTAAAGCTTGGAATAGCACTATCCCCGCTACATCTTGGCGCAACCAAAAAATTATTTCACTAAACAATAAAAAAAAAAAATAAATAAATAAATAAAAATAAAAAAAAAATTCAGAAAGACGGTGTTGTAGACCTCATAGATCCCCAGAAATCCCAAAATAAACTTTAGTAACCAAGCAACCACCGTTGATATGATATTGATGTAAAATTTACTGGTTTCTTGCATGGTCATGCTTTACTAAGTTGTCTTTTTATTTAAAAATTATTGTTTTAGCAACTTACCCCTAAGCACAGTTTAACTGGAAGAAAGGCATTAGTGTATCGCAAAAAATCAAAAACTCTTTCCTCGAAAAAGTAGGTAAAACCATCGAATAACGCAAGAAGTAGAGATATATTTTGATATAATGGACATAAATTAAAAAAGCAGGTATTTCAAAAGAACTGATCTAACTAGTCCCTTTAACAAATCTATTTTATTTTTAAAATTTAAAATGTGACGCTTAACTATCAATTCCCGAGTTAAATGTATTGTGTAATGTAGATTCTTTGAAAGTAAAAGAGTACTCAGTAATGCTCATAAATTCGCACAGTTGTAACTTTTTCAGAATTATCAAGCATTTTTAGGTAAATTTCGCAAGAAATACTACCTATTGCAATCGTACCAGTTTTTTTGGTTGATTTCGCAAGAAATACTACCTATTGCAATCGCACAAGTTTATATATCTATCTATCTATCTATATATATATCTCACTTTTTTATGGACACGATAACTTCTATAATTCGTCAACAATCTACATCAAACTGGTACATAAAATCAAAGGGGATAAAATCTTGGCTAAGTTCATTAATGGGCAAAATCGGACTAAGTGGGTCGGAATAGGAGGCGTTTTTGTGAAAACCGAAAAAACGCCATAACATCTTATTTAAAGTAGATATCGAATCGGTTTAAAGTTTATATTACTTCTTAAAAATGGGCCAAAAGTATATGCATGACAGATTTCTGATAAATTTAGAAGTGGGCTCAAGGGGAGAAAAAAATTCATAACTTCGTCAATTTTTAAGATATCAAGTCCAACTAAATTTTTTGTAAATGTTCTTAAAATTATCTAAAACTTTTGTATTTACAAGTTTTTGATAGGACCAAATTTTACCGACGCAAAAAAAAATTAAACCGAAAAGAAAAAGGGCGCTGAAAAAAGAAAAAAATCCATAACTCCGTCAATTTTTAAGATATCAAATTTGATTAAATTTTTTTTACATCTTCTCAAAAATATCTACAACTTTTATATTGACAAGCTTTTCATAGGACCAATTAGTACAGCAAAAAGAAATTAAACAAAAATAGGAGTTGGAAAAAAAACCTCAAATCCAAACTGCTTATATTCTGATTCATTTTTAAATTCCCTTTTGATTTTAAACGCATCTAAATGGTAGATCCTCTTATTTAGAAACTGTATAAAGTGACGCATTGGTCAATTTTCTGATAAAGACATAATATATTTCAAAAAAGGCTACCAAAAAATGTATTTTCAACAGAATTTCCGAAAGTCATCGGGACTGAAAAAATCCCTGTCGGCTGGGCCTATAGGCGGAGGTAGATTTCGAAAAATGCTCATGTCAAAAAGAAAAAATGTGATTAGAGATAAACCCAGTTTAATAATTTCATTTGGCCGTTTATGAAAAATTTTTAATTTCATTTTTCTGCAAAAACTGGTTTTATCAGAATCATCTTAAGAAAAATTCAGCTCAAATGCCCATTTTGACAACATATTTTGAAATAAATTGAGAATTTATTAAAAAATCGACCAAAACCGTACATTATGCAGCTCCTAAATAACAAAAAACTGTCAGTAGAATGCATTTGAGAAAAAAAATTGAATTTAAAAATGAGTCATAAAATAACCGATTTGTTGTTTGAATACATCCTTAATTCTTTAATCATGATTGCTTCGGAAAATTTTGTGCGAAATACTCATTTTGACAGCATTTTTAAAAATATATTCTATCTTTATCAAAAAACTGGCCAATGCGTCAAATAAGAGGATCTGTAAATTGGATGCTTTTGAGAGCGAAAATGGATTTTAAAACGAGTCATAAAAACGCAATTTGCTATGTGAAAACTTCCTTAAATTTTCAAATCAAGAAGACTTCAGGAAATTCTGTTCAAAATACCCTTTTTGGTAGCCATTTTTGAAATATATTCCATATTTATCAAAAAACCGATCAATGCATCACATTATATAGTTCCTAAATAAAAGGATCTGTAAATTGGATGCGTTTAAAAGCAAAAGTGGATTTAAAAACGAGTCAGAAAAAAACGCAATTTCTTATTTGAATACTTCAATTTTCAGAGTTGATGACTTTGGGAAATTCTGTTCAAAATACCCTTTTTGGTAGTCTTTTTTGAAATATATTCTGTCTTTATCAGAAAATTGACCAATGTGTCACATTAAATAGTTTCTAAATAAAAGGATCTACCATTTGGATGCGTTTAAAATCAAAAGTGAATTTAAAAATGAGTCAGAATATAAGCAATTTGGATTTGAGGTTTTTTCACCAACTCCTTTTTTTGTTTAATTTCTTTTTGCTATACGAATTGGTCCTATGAAAAACTTGTCAATATAAAAGTTGTAGATATTTCTGAGAAAATGTAAAATAAATTTAATCAGATTTGATATCTTAAAATTGAAGGAGTTATGGATTTTTCTCTTTTTTCACCGCCCTTTTCCTTTTCGTTTTTATTTTTTTTTTGCGTCGGTAAAATTTGGTCCTATCAAAAACTTGTAAATACAAAAGTTTTAGATAATTTAAAGAACATTTACAAAAAATTTAGTTGGACTTGATATCTTGAAAATTGACGAAGTTTGAATTTTTTTTCTCTCAAAACCCCTGTTTTTTTCGCCCCTTGAGTCCACTTCTAAATTTATCAAAAATCTGTCATGCATAAACTTTTGGCCCATTTTTAAGAAGTAATATAAATTTTAAACAGATTCGATATCTACTTTAATTAAGAAGTTATGGCGTTTTTTCGGTTTTCACAACAACGCCCCTATTCCGACACCCGTGGTCCGATTTTGCCCATTAACGAACTTAGCCGAGATTTTATCCCCTTTGATCTTATGTACCAGTTTGGTGGAGATTGGTGAAGAATTATAGAAGTTATCGTGAAAATCGTAAAAGTGAGATATATACAGTGTCTCACATAAGTGATGGGACACTTGTGCTTTACAAAAGGAAACTAATCTAATAAATTTAAAAAACATGTACACATTTTTTTGTGGGTGTGTTTCATACTTAAATTTAGTAAAGATTATTACATAACATACATTTTGTCAAAATATTAAAATATTAATTTAATAAAAATACAAATGTTTAGAACGGAGCAAAAAATAGCTCACATAAGTGATGGGACACCATTATATATGCAATAAAAATCGTCTGAAATAAGCAATAATAATATTTTTGGGGGGTTTATTTTTACTTAAAAGCAATTGGCAATAATTTATAAAATCGTCTGCAGTATTTCTCGCCAGTTTGTTTTGGAATTTTTGTGTTTTTTAGCTCTGTGTAGCCATGAATTCTAAACGAAAAGAAACTTCGCCTGAAATTCGAAAATTAGTTATTAATTTGCATATTGAACGTGGAAAATCTGTAAGAAAAACTGCTGAAACAGTTAACTTGGGTCGTTCAACAGTTTTCAATATCATTAAACGATATAAAAAGAATCATATGATTGAGAATAAAAGAAGACCTGGCTGACCATCAAAGCTATCCAATGGAATAAAGTGAATTATCGTTCGAAATATTAAAAAAAATCCAATAAATAGTGCTTCAAAAGTTGCTGCTGATTTACAAGCATTATATGGAATAATTGTTAATCCTGAGACTATTAGAAGGGTAATTCGATCTGCTGGATATCACGGTAGAGTAGCCAGGAAAAAATCCTTCGTAAGTGAAAAGAATAGAAAACTCAGTCTAGCTTTCGCAAAATCCAACATAATAATAGCTCACTGCTAAGAATTCTGATTACTGGAATAAAGTTATATTTGCTGATGAGAGTAAATTTAATTGTATTTGGTTCTGACGGTAGACTCTTGGTGTGGAGAAAACCCAGGGAATAATTTCGCAAACACAACTTGGAACCAACAGTAAAACATTGTGGAGGAGGAGCTATGGTATGGGGGTGTATGTCGTCCGCTGGAGTTGGTAATCTTGTTTTTATTGACAGTATAATGGATCAGTACAAGTATATTGATAAATTAAAGCAAAATTAGAAATCTTCAGCACGAAAATTGAACCTTCATAACGATTTTAAATTCTACCAGGACAATGACCCCAAGCACATTGCTCTGAACGTTAGACTCTGGCTGCTATATAACTGTCCGGAAATAATAAAAACACCACCACAATCTCCAGACTTAAATCCCATAGAGAATATTTGGCAAGAATTGGAATCAAGAATTCGCAAACACACCATTTCTTCAAATAAACAACTAAAATCGGTGCTTCAAGAAGAATGGGGTAAAATCACTCCAGAAATCACAAAAAAATTAGTCGAATCCATCCCAAAAAGATTAAATCATGCTTTAAAAGTAAAAGGAAATCTAACAAAATATTAAAACCTTTTAAAAAGTAAAATTTTTGGATAAATATTTGATGGAAAAGTAAGTGTCCCATCACTTATGTGAGCCATTTTTTGCTCCGTTCTGAACAATTGTATTTTTACTAAATTAATATTTTAATATTTTGACAAAATGTATGTTATGTAATAATTGTTACTAACTTTAAATATGAAATACACCCAAAAAATTTTTGCACATGTTTGTTTATTTATTTTATTGCAGTTTCTTTTTATAAAGCACAAGTGTCCCATCACTTTTGTGAGACACTGTATATATATATCGATAGATAGATAGATAGATAGATAGATAAACTGGAGCGATTGCAATAGGTAGTATTTCATACGAAATCTACCTAATTGAAGGAAGTATTCAAATAAGAAATTGCGTTTTTTTCTGATTCGTTTGTAAATCCATTTTTGTTCTCAAACGCATCCAATTTACAGATCCTCTTATTTAGGAACTATATAATGTTATGCATTGGTCAGTTTTTCGATAAAGACGGAATATATTTCAAAAAAGGCTACCAAAAAGGGTATTTTGAACAGAATTTTCTGAAATCATCGTGACTGAAAATTTAAAGAAGTGTTCAAATAAGAAATTGCGTTTTTTTCTGACTCGTTTTTAAATCCATTTTTGCTCTCAAATGCATCCAATTTACAGATCCTCTTATTTAGGAACTATATAATGTGATGCATTGATCAGTTTATTGATAAAGACAGAATATATTTTGAAAAAGGCTACCAAAAAGGGTATTTTGAACAAAATTTCCCGAAGTCTTCGTGATTTCAAAATTTAAGGAAGTTTTCACATAGCAAATTGCGTTTTTTATGACTCGTTTTAAAGTCCATTTTCGCTCTCAAACGCATCCAATTTACAGACACTTTTATTTATGAACTATATAGTGTGACGCATTGGCCAATTTTTTGATAAAGATAAAATATATTTTTTAAAATGCTGTCAAAATGAGTATTTCGGACAAAAATTTCCGAAGAAATTATGATTAAAGAATTAAGGATGTATTCAGACAACAAACCGGTTATTTTATGACTCATTTTAGGTAGATTTCGTAAGAAATACTACCTATTGCAATCGCACCAATTTCTCTATCTATATATATATCTCACTTTTTATGGACATACTTCACTTGTAAAGTGATATTGCAAAAAATATTTTGACCTGGTTAAAGAATTTCTTGGCCATTCTGAACCGATTTTTAGTTTTAGTACATTATCACGTGGTAAATCGGCCTTACCTTTTTAAAGGATACAAATAGTTTGTCATGATGCGTTTAAATCTAGGGCTTTGCGGCAAACAGGAAAATTCTGTTCCAATAAAGTCAAAACACGAGATGTTGAACGTCCAACACCAGCGTCTAACGTCGCAAGTTGTGCACGAAAATATGTATATATATATATATATATATATATGTGTGTGTGTGTGTGTGTAATCCTTGAAAGAATCAAACAGCTAAAATGGAAATGGGCTGGGCACATTGCAAGAAGACCGGACAATAGTTGGAGCACAAATTACTACAGTGGTATCCCAGAGATGTAAAACGACCGAGAAGATGACCACAAGTTAGATGAAGTGACGAAATTAGAAAAGTGGCTGGTGTAAATTGGATGACGACAGCACTTGACAGAAAACATTGGAAAAATCTGGGGGAAACCTACATCCAGCAACACTATTGAAAACGGTTGATGATGATGTTATATGTAAAAAAGAATGTAAAAATCATTCTTTTCAAATTACTACCAGAATTTAAAAAAAAATGAAGGGAGAATTTTGAGTCATGTTAACCTGCAAGGGCCATCACATCACATAATAGGAGCGTGATAGAAACTCGTGATTGGAAATAATTGTCTAATATATTATCATCAAAATCACAGAAATTGCCTATAATGTTATGGCAAATTTCTCTTGCTAGTAAATTTTCGTAAGCATTATGTTATTAATAGCTATTCAAAAATTACTTCATTCTGTTAGTGCCAACCATATTGCATTTTTAAATTATTATTACTGTAATGGGTAATTTTTTAAAGAATAATTAAAAACCTTAATGTGTTATAAAGATACTATTAAAAGACAAAACGTATGAATTATTTGAACATATGCTATGTGATATTTGACCCATAAAATATGCATTTAATGCTATCTACAAGCTAATGTACTTATAAAAGATAATTATAGCTAGGGTTTTATGCTTTGTGTAAAGTACATTCAAATATTGATTTAGTCAGTGTAATGGAAACATATTCAATAAATTCTAACCGTTCGTGTAAGGGCATAATTTATTTAAATGAAATACGTCATTTTAAAATCAAAGTTCACATTTACATCATTTGTCAAATTTATTTAAAATATATTTTATTCATTGTAATCCAAGAACCGCTGTAACAGTATATTGTAAAATTTAATAGAGATTGAAATATTTAATTTTAAATTAAACAGCTGTCGATTGAATGAGAACTATTTGTCCCTATCTGCCAATGCTGTAATTCGAAACAATTTCTTTGTGTTTCAGTTTGAAACAAACAGTGACAGTCAAATGTCATTCAACATACCATGTTTCGGAATGTAATAGCTGAGCACGGATATTAATAATAAATTCACATTCATTAATGAATGAAATAAGAGTCGATATTTGTTCATCTGTATGTTCATCACTATTCATGCATTATAATATGATGTTAAATGAACAGAAATATTCAGAATAATATCAGGCTAGATATCAATTAATTGTAGCAAAATGAATTAGAAATATTTTTATAAATATTTTATTAACAATATATTTAGTTAATATATAAGTCTGTAACTTCTTTTTGAAACCCTGAGGAAACTATTGAAAATAATGTATCTATACTTAATCGTAATCTGCAATGCATAATTTTCTCTATTTATTTATATATAGGTATAATCGAAAATGGCATTGAAATTATACAGCTTAATCTAAGACTGTAAAATATATTTAAAAAGAACTTAAATAGCTCGAAACATTTCTAATAGCATTGATACAAGAAAATTCTTATTTATCATTATTATTAGTGACATAAATATTATTTTTAAGAAATGCATAATTTTCTCTATAAACAAGGAGAATACAGATCTGAAAGAGCTGGATAAAGTCAATAAAATTACAATGAATTACCATAATGCTTTGATACACTCTAGTATGCAAGATATTGAGAGAACCATAGTGATCGCAAATTTTATGTTATAAATATTTTGAAATATATGTGCATTACTATATTTTACGTTAAAAAAAAATGTTTTGATATTTATTTTAACTATTTTCAATAATTTTTAAGAAATACAAGAAAGAAAATCACGCGTTTGACGTACAATGTGAAACACACTCCATCATTCTAACACACTCAGAATATTGTAACGAAACTTCACAGTTTTTTAAAGCAAAATATTTCGAGTAAATAAACAATTGGAAATTGCATAATGCAATTGAAAAACACATTCAGATGATAACATGAGTAATAGACAAAATATAGGAACTTTTAAAACTCTATATCAAGGGCTAATACACGGAGTTCCACCAAACTTCAGATTCGGTTATTTGTTATAATTGATGCTGTTTACATTTTTTTTTTGTAAATGGTCAAATAGTGACATTGATTTGCTGCATTTTCACAAATCCTGCAATAGTTTTGTCTCAAAAATTAATGCTCGGATTTTCATCAAATTTCAGATTGAGTTAATCCTTGATATAAACTTGTTCTAATTACATTTTGATATCAATCGCCCAACAGGTCGTGCTGCTATACCAATTTTTTCTCGATTGAAAGAAAAGCTCCTTTTCAAGCAGTAATGCACGCATTTTCATCAAATTTTGTGTTTCTGACATACCTAGATACATATTTTTTCTTATTATATTACTGCGTAAATCTCCCACTAGGTGTTATTTTTATTCTGCATTTTTCCTGTTTTAAGAAAGAAATACACAGTATTTCACGAGCTTTCGAAAATTTTAATAAATTCATAGAAAATTCATAGATATAAACATCGTATATGGCGATATATATGTATATGGCGATCGTATATGGATCGTGTATGGCGATATATATGTATATGTCGCCTATATGTATAATAACGAACAAAAATCACAATACATTCATGTGAATTGTGCTGAAACGCAGTAGTAAAACACATAAATTAAAAAATACACCATCAAAATAATTAAATTAGCAAGAACTAGCACACGCCCCCTCACAAAACAAAAATTCCTTTAAAATTTAAAAATTCAACAACAAAAGAAATACAAAACAACAGGCTGCGGCCTGGTCAGCGATGGGATTTAATACAAAAAACCAACCGAACATTCAAATTTGCAATCGTAATACGTATAAATGGCAGTGCTTTTCGGCCAGAACGGTGAATATCGAAAATTACATGTTAAAACACTCGAAGGCTATATTTCATACCCCCCCTACCGGACCCTACGCCACAGTAGTAAATGAATGTCGACATGGAAACATAGTAAACGATGCACCGTTATTCTCCATTCCGGCAGAAACGCATTACCAATTATACATATTTCGTTTGCAAATTTGAATGTTTGGCTGTTTTTTTTATTAAAACCCATCGCTGACAAGACTGCAGCCTGTAATTTTGTATTTCTTTTGTTGTTGAATTTTTAAATCTTAAAAAAGTTTTTGTTTTGTGTGTGGGGGGGAGTGCTAGTTCTTGCTAAATTAATTATTTTGATGATATATATATATATATATATATATATATATATATACGTATACACACACATACATTATTAATATAGAATGATCCATGGTAATAATGACAGGAAAATAAGCATAATGTTGTATTCAAATACAGAAAATATTCACAAATAAGATATATATGTTCCCGTGTCATCTAAGACACAATGAAAATATGAAGTATATACATAAAATTTAAAAAACTTGGTTCAGAAAGATATTCTCAGAAAGACGGAGATTTTTAATGTAAAAAGTAAAGGAAAAATATTTCCATACCACCGATTTTCACAACAGCAAAATAGCGATACTTTTAATCTAACATTTTTATGCAATCTGGTTTTCAAATTTTTAGTGATCTTCCTTACATGTCTTTTAAATAGTGAGTTGTTCTTTTAGTGGTGTTAGATGCTATGAACCAAAAAATACATCTTTCAAAGCGTAAAACAATGCAACCGAATGACAGAATAGCTGTTATTATAGTGATAATATAGTAAATCTTTTGTAACCTAGGAATATACTTTTTAACACAGCACATTAGTATGTTTTTAGAGGCTAAGAAGCACGAACGGACGTAGCTTCCATGAAGCTAACCATCTTAGGATTTTTTTATGGTATTTCCTCTATGTATTTTGATTCAACATACATCAGCAAAATAAGTTTTTTTAGAAATCAGACTTAATGAGCAATGCAATGCCTTTCAAACAATGGATCTTTGTTCAAAAATAATTGTCAAATACTTTAGCTTTTTTATACACAAGGTACTTAGAAAAGTTAATTTAACATGAAAATATTTCCGAACGGAGAGAGCAACAACTGTCCAAAGGAGGTAAATGTATAACAAAGCGACTACATCTAACTTAATGCAAATAAGAACATCATACCTAGTGTCGAAATTTGGAAGATAGCCACTACAAATTAAAAACGATAAAAGATTTTTAAAAAATCCAATTAGAAAGATTTAAAGCATCAATAAATTAGTATGAACTGATATTCTTTCACACTGATAAGCGAAATCGTCATCCCAAAATGCCCAAAAATAATGCGCAATTATTCTACTCAGGATATTAATATTTCTGAAATGTTAGCTTACGTAGATGCAGATTATAAAGTTATAATATACTCTAAAGTATGTAAAAACTTCACTTCTTCATACTATATTTCTTCTAACTTTTTCAATAAAAAATATAGTATTATAGGTGCTAGCGCTCGAAAGATACAAACAGCATCATCCTATACCATAAATTTATCGGTATTTGACGATAATTTTATTTCCAATGAGTGAGTACTTTTATTTTAAATTTTTTATGTTCTGTAGTGTGGCAATTTAAATCGTTCCTAGCTAATAGTGGAAAATGCGTGCTCTTTTTTCATAGTGACAATTTAAATGGTATTCTCAAAGGTATTGAATGGCATTCTACAAAATGCACTATTAAAGAAGTGCATTAAAAAAGTCTTTTCATGGAGATTGGGTTTAGAATGATCGAACTACGTGAGAATGGTGAGTTTCTCAGACTTCGAATATTGCAAGATGGCATTTATTTAAGGCACGAGAGTACGTTGTTCTTTTTCCAAGTGCTGACCCTTTCTTCGCTTTATCCAAGTGCAGCTACCATCGTAAATATAGTGTGCTAGCTCAGGGAGCTCAGGAAGCTCTAGATGTTACGTTGGCGTTTTGGCAGACCAATGAGTGTAGGTATTCATATTGAGCCAGGGAGAATTTTAGAACACATCCACTTAGCCATAGAAGATACATCAACATGACATCAGGCTTATCATGGTCCCGAGCACAGCAAATGCTGCATGTTCACCAATCATAGCTCTATTGCACCACTTTACAGTAAACTTTGTGGCCACGAAATAATGAGCATTTTTTATTGATGAAATTGGGCGTTAATTGTTGTTGAAGGTAACTCCGATTATTTTGCATAACGTTGTTTGGTTAGATGAAACACTGTTTCAATGTACCGGAGTACTAAGGGAACAAAATCGTAGTACCATTGTTACGTAGACAACTAGAGATGCACATAATGAGTCCCAGCAATGCTACTACAGGGCGCTGGGAAATCCCGCGTGAGGACTATCAACCAGAAACCAAGTGCGCTGGTCTATTAAAGTGCGGTGAAATTTCTGTAAGGATCACCTACTGGAACCTGTGTCCTACGAGATGATAATAATCAGGCCAAATGCACCTCCAACTATTGCAGAATATCATGCTTCGCTTTTTAGATGATATTACTCTGTCCGCGTTATGGGACTTGTGGTTCTAAAATGACAGTACCCCTGCACACTAATCAGATATAGTGTGATTTTTTTTGCAAATATTATTTTGAAAAACAAATTATCCAGTGCTGTGGTAATGGTAAATGACCTCGGTGATCACTGGACCCTTCCGTTGAATTTCTCCATGAGAGATTACGTAACAGAACAGGTTTATGCAACTCCACCTGCGAATCTACTGGATCTACACATAGTATTGAAGATTCAAGGGAATAGTGTGATACCTTCCATGCTGAGAAATGTGCATTCATAATAACTCTCGCATACAAATGTGCATCTTTAACAATGGCGAATGGCAATGATGTTACCAGAATTTATTGTCATGTGTACGAATTCATGCAAACAATTGTGCATACTTCTTCCTTATTCTGGATATCTTTCCAATGTTTACACACAAAATGGAGTCCATACATTTTCGAAATTTTTGAGTACCAAGGCGATAATTAATGTTATCCATTTGAACCAAATGTCGTTTTATACTCATTAATTAATGATCTTAAATTTTCCAATACGAAATTTCACTCTTCGTTTCGATTTGCAACAGCTATATTCCAAATTTACATGCAATAGACACTATTGTTATTTCCATTATGTTGAAAGTAGTAATTTTAATATAATATTACTTTACTCACTTAACTTTAGCTCTCTTCGTTTTTTAGGATTTTGAAGATAGAGGGAATTTCCATGCGCCTTGTACATATTTTAAACAAAATTCTTTAGATTTAAATCATGTAACTGCAATAAACGGATATTTATTAAGTCATGGTATAAGAATATTGAAAATAATTAAATTACAGAGGAAGCCCAAATTTTATCTTAAGATAAAATTTGATGTATAGTAAAATGAGCATTCATACTCTATTTTATTGCAGTTTTAATTTTAGAATTAAAAATTTTGATGTTGTATTTAAATTGTAGTTTAAATTATTCATTTGGATTATGCATTTTATGGAACTGATCAAGACTGAATGCTCATCCCAAGCGTACGCTTTATGATTTTGTATTAGGCATTATATTTTCTTGCCTTAATTTATGATATTTAAATATAATTAACATTTAACATTGATTAAAAATTTTATGTTGTCTTAATTTAAATTTTAATGTATTTTAACTTTCATTTTAAAAAATATTTTATTCAATGGAATATACATGTATAATATATTTTGGAGAATTGTTAATGAATCAGTAAAAAAATTATATATATATATATATATATATATATATATTTCAAATACATGATAATATAATACAAATATTTATAAATTGTATTATATAATCATACAACATACATTAAGGAATTTGATGCGAGCTCATTAAATTCTGAAAATATTCAATCCAGATTTAGGATGTAAATTCGGCCCAATATTGTCTCTTTAAATATCACTTCGGAAAATTAATTGCAAGTTCAATAAGGTGAATTGATGTTATCTCATTACTTTACACATCTTGAATTCTCTTAAGTTAAATTTTTTATGATGTTTATTTTTTTATTTTCACTTTATTATTTTTTAGATCGTTTTCTTTACAAAGTATATTTTTTACTAAAGTACTTAAAAAAAAAAAAAAAAAAAATTGTGTAACGATTCATTATATACTGAGTTTTTTATAATACCGCAAAAAATCATAGGGACATTTTCTTCTAATACACAATTGCAATTTGTAAAAGAAAATTTAATGACACTTCATTCTGATTCTCGATCCTAATATGTAGGCTAAATATCTATAAAGAATAAAGGGAAACAGTTAACCCTTAAGTATAAATACAGACTCATTATTAAAACATATACGTGATAGCTTTTTGAGCTTCTTTAAATGTAAAAATTATAAACATGAAAAAAGAAAAGCTATAATAAATATTTTTGATCAGATTTCACTCATACAAAAATTTTTTAATAATATCGATATAAAAAAAATCTATATAGAAATTCTATTAGGACAGGCCGTGATATGATTTAATTTTTTTTTAAACCGGGCTAAACTGTAATGACTATAAACTATTTTTTTTCTATTCTATGGTATTCCACCTTAAAAGGGTTTAGTGTATAGTAGCTTAAAGTCTCCAACTCACAGATTATGGATTAACGATATTGAAGTACAGGGTTATTCTAAAAGATGGATCCATTTTCAAAAAATTCTGTTTATTAAGGCCCCACAATAGTCATAAAAAAACCCCGAATAGTAAAGTCTTTTGTCCTTCTTAAGTCTATGGGTTTTTTTTTTTCAAATATCTTATCAAATTTTTATATTTTTACATAATTTGTTTTGCATATGATAGCTGAGGACGATCTACAACAGGGCTAGATTTTACATTTTCCAGTTTGGTTTCAGATTTTTTTTTTTTTTTTTTTTAATTACTATAATTTTCGAAACCTGTCAGAACTGGTTCTGAAATTGAAACTATCATAATATGAAAAATATATATAACAAAAATAGAAAAAGTAAAAACTAACCCGGTTTTAAATCATCCTCGGCTATCTTATGCAAAAAAAATATCATGTACAAAAATCTTAAAATTTGAACGAGATATTTGAAAACAACGCCTCCACAGACTTAACATTATCATCTGTGCCAGTGACTAGTGTTGCGTGTTAAAGTACGAAATTTGCCGCTGCGAAATGAATTTATGAAAGCTGTGCCCTCAATAACAGCAGATACGCTTACTCGCCTGTAGGACGAGTTTGGTTATCCCCTAGATGGTTGCCGTGCAGCAAACTTTGGACACACTGAACATTTATAATGTCTTATAAAATGAAACTTCTTCTTTTTATTGGTATAAAGATTGTTCATTTTGGATTTGTACTTTAAGAGATACAATTTTTTTGGAAATGCATCCTTCATTTAGAATAATCCTGTATAAGTGAAACGTTAACATATAAACAGAGATTCATTTATAAAATAAAGATATCACATATCACAGTCTTTTGTCCTTCTTTATTAATAAACAGTATCAATATTAAAAACGAAATGCTATAATAGGTATTTTTCGTTTTCATATTTTCTTTAACTCCTCCATTCAAAACAATTTTTAACCATCTCTATGTAAAAAACTATGTAGAAATTCAAGGCTGAACAGGACTATGATTTAATTTTTTGGAACATGGAAAAGTGGAGTAGGTCAAGAGTTTTGGATAATTTTGTATTGCTATATCTCTTTGACATATTAAATATGGGCATGATTTTTAGTTGCTGTTGTTCAATTCAGTGATAGATAAGGAATAATTTTTTAACTGGGAGTTTTGCCCTACACTGTAAAAAAAATCAAGAGGTTACTAAAAATTTCTTAGTAAATTTGTATTTAACAGAGTTTTTTAGTAACCTTTACAAACTTTTTTTTGCAAGTGAAACAAACATTTCTATTGTAAACTGAACAAAAGAATTTTTTGTATAACTAACTTAAAACATTTTAGTATGAGCCACCAAGTAAATATTAACAATAGCTCCAAAATTATTTTTAGTAACCATTACGTGTGCCCGAAGGACAGGAACTTCCTTCGACCTGCATCCAGTGGGTAAAAAGACAGACTTCTGAAACGGAAGATTTTCGGTAAAGCCGCAATAGATTACAGCACCAAACATTGCTACCTACTCTATTTTGACATGTTTCTAAAGGGGAGGGAATGTTCAGAGATCATTACCCATGGTAACTGCTACGACAGGATTTTCACAATCCCTTTTTTTACATTCGGTGCATATTTGGCGGCGGCCAGCATCGAAACCAGGTACTTTCAGCCTGGAGTTCGGTGCTATAACCACTAGCCTATAGCGGCCACACCAAGCGAGTTTTAGTAATAGCTATTAAAAATGTAAACTATAAACTCTATTCGTTGCTAGCTTTTTTCTAGTAATTCTTACAGATTCGTTGTAACCGAGTAAGATTACTAAAATTTTTTAGTAGATCGACCCTTTTTTACAGTGTACTGTGTCCGTATAAAAATTTAATTTTCGTATTTTTTCAAGGACAAGATGAAGTTGCATTGTTGTTTTCATGGAGTTGCAATTTATGTCATCACATTTATACCTTTTTTATGAAAATTTTTAATTGTAAGTATACGCCTAGGTGCAATATTTGGAGAGTTAGCCAATTGCTTTTGAATTATGACTCATGCTGTACATATTACATTGAAAGTAACTTAAGCGGCAGTATTTTCACACCTATCTTTTTAGAATATCTCAACAGACCAGATCAAAATACCATATATTCATTTTGACAATTTGTACATGTACCGATTAACATGTAAACAAATAAAATATGAGAAAATTTAAAGGAAATCATTATGAAACTTAATTGTATCTTTACATGATATAGTTTGTTTTCGGTACGCATATACTGCAAAACTTATATTATGTAGAATAAATTTTAAAAAGTACGCACTTTCATATCAATCTTTTTTCTTTTAATAATGCAAATTAAAATAAAATGCAATTAAAGATGGAAAATCATACAAATTTGAGTTTCATTGAAAAGATATTCCTAATGGGCCTAAACTAGTATAGAGTAAACCATTGCATTTTATATGAAAATTTTAAATAATTTGAGTTGTGTGTCTTATATACAGGGCTATTATTAATGAATTCTTCAAATTAAAACACGTATTAGTAATAAAAAACTCATTTCTAATATTTTGAAATTTATAAAAAATCATTAAAATCCTCGTTGTACAATTTCTATGTACAGTTTTAATTCCTATTCATTAAAATAGAAAATCGCATTGCCTACGGATTATTTTCTAATGATATCACATGCTTCAAGAGATATTTCGTTGATGGAATACTCTCCGTAATTAAGGAGATCTAAATTCAATAATTATAAAATTAAGCTTCTTTTCCGGAAGAGTAATTAATTCTCCCAGAATAATTTTTTATAATTTAAAACAAATTTGTGTCGCATAATCTCTGTTGTTAAATGCATTTATGTAGCTTTTTATTAAAGCATATGCAAAAAGATGCAAATATTGCTACATTTAAATAAAATGAAAACGTTTCCAATTTTATAAATTTAAAATGTGAATACAATCTAATAAAATATAAACAAATCTCATTAAATGTTCATGTAAGATATTTTTACAATTATATACTTTATTCTTTTTACTTTTAAAGTAAAAAACATCATTGCCTTTCAATGTTTTATAAAGATATAACATGCTTCATGAACTGTTTCTTAGATGAAATGCTTGTTGTAATTAATGAGAATTAATCTCCATAATTATATGGTTAAGCTTCATTTTCAGAAGATCAATTAATACCCCTCATTGCATAATTTAAAACTAATTTATGTATGATAAACTATTTTGATAAATACATTGTTAAATTTTGTATTATAAGCCACGTCAGATAGTTTGTATATATTTTTATTCTTTTTACTTAAATTAAATTATGTTCCCTATTTTATAGATTTAATATTTTCAAAAAAGTATTGCAAGTCTCAATCATTTCCTATGATATTTGAAAAAATTTCCCCTTTCTAACATTTTTTTAATTTAAATATTCAATACATATTTTAAATGAAATTTTATAATTTATACTCATCAGGGTGTTTCATTTTGTAAGGTAAAAATTATAATGTATAATTTCTGTAGACTTCGTTTATGTCCCGAGTCTCAGTTATGCAAAAAATACGTATGCCAAATTTCAAAATTATTTGATAATACTTAGGGGTTGCACATTTTTGCCACTTTTTGAAAAGTAGGCAGAAATACGATTTTTATATGTCAATTACTTTTATTGTGAAAACTAAGAAGTACAAACTGAAAATAATACTAAAACTCGACCTAAGTTTAACAGGTAGTATGAAGAGCAAAACATAAGTTATATTAACCAACTCTAAACGATGCAGTCTCTTCTTTTGTTCATTTGGTGACAATTTTTCTGTGACGCTTGACTACTTTCAGCAAGATTTTTTTTCCATTCTTTCCTGACTGATTTGTTAAAGATTTTTTATCTGAGCATTTTTTAAAATCATTTTAGGACGTTCGTATGGCTTTCTAGAATGTCACTGATAAAATTTGTCTCGCCGTGGGTACGAAACAATTCAAAGAACACTTTTGTTTTATTAGTAACAAAATGGCTCAAGTCATTTTCTACAAAAAACTAGATTTTTACCCCCCCCCCCTTCTTTAATCCCTACAATTCAGTTTACACGTTTGGGTTCTCAAATTATAATCATATTTCCTTAACAATTCTAACGCAATACATTCGAACATAATATATTCTTCCTACAAAATATCGTCGTCCAAAAAACCCAATTTGATTTTTGTTTCTGACTTGTACCAAATATGTCTTTTAGCAACTGTAAGGATGCTGTTTTTAGCTTCTACATTTGATTAATTGCTCAGGAGCTATAGTATATCCGAATAATTTCTTGGTGCCTTTGGATTTGCCATTGCCTCAAAAAAGCGAACATGTCTAAAGCTAAAGAAAAGTACAATCCGTTTCATTCCTCCCACTTCTCGTTATGGAATACTCAACTGTTTTGTATAGAGGATGATTTGTAATTGCATATATAGACTTTACTATCCCACCTTGCTTTATACAAAGCCCCTGAAA
This sequence comes from Maratus speculifer, assembly GCA_964019185.1. Taxonomy (NCBI): domain Eukaryota; kingdom Metazoa; phylum Arthropoda; class Arachnida; order Araneae; family Salticidae; genus Maratus; species Maratus speculifer. The sequence goes on from OZ025297.1 coordinate 254,270,349, forward strand.
TCCTGAAATTGTAGTCGTTTCCAGACTAACCTTCTAGGTACAAGAGCGAAACTTGTAATATTTCTTTGAAGTTTTCTCTTGAATATTTCCGACATTTAGAACATTTTGGAAGTAGTTAATAATTTTAAGTTATTGCACTTCTAGAAAACCTCACACGATATTTTCTTCCTCCAGCATTTTCGCATATAACCTTTTATCTAAAGAAACCTACAAACTTTATAGGGTTCTGGGGGGAAGTTGCACTTTTCGACCATTGAAAACAGAAAATATCAAATCTTCAGGGGACTACATCTCTTTCCTTAGAAGGGGAGCGTCCCCCACCAGCCATCCCTCCGTTTAACACTCATTTCCTTTTATACTGCTTCAAATTTAGTACTGGTAGATAAAGAAGCATCTAAATGTGTTTCTTTCTTTTTTTTTGTAATATGAAAGACTTTGTAAAAGTAGTCGTTTCTTTGAAGGGAACATAGATTTTTAAAATTCAGTCGAGTCTCTAAACAACGAAATCCGAGTAAAAAATTCGAGTAAAAAATTCGTTATATAGAGAAATCCGTTGAATAGAGAATAACATTAAAATTTTCCTTTAATGTGTAAATTTTGAATAACTGTTATTTTACATCTGTTTAATCAAGAATTTGAAATTGTTTATAACTCTGCTTAAAAGATCACTATAAGTAAGTACTGCATCAGAGCTGTGCAATAGTGAGTTTGTAATCCACTTCCAAAAAAAATCCCTGTCGGCTGGGCCTATAGGCGGAGGTAGATTTCGAAGAGTGCTCATTTCAACAACAACAAAAAAATATATATATGATTAGAGATAAACACAGTTTAATAACTTCATTTTGCCGTTTGTGAAAAATTTTTAATTTCATTTTTCTCCAAAAACTGGTTTTAACAGAATCATTTTAAGAAAAATTCAACTCAAATGCCCATTTTGACAAAATATTTTGAAATAGATTCTGAATTTATTAAAAAATCGACCAAAACAGTACATTATACAGTTCCTAAATAACAAAAAACTGTCATTTGAATGCATTTGAGAAAAAAAATGAATTTAAAAAATCCCTGTCGGCTGGGCCTATAGGCGGAGATAGATTTCAAAGAGTAAAATATATATATATATATATATATATATATATGATTAGAGATAAACCCAGTTTAATAACTTCATTTGGCCGTTTATGAAAAAATTTTAATTTAATTTTTCTGCAAAAACTGGTTTTATCAGAATCATCTTTAGAAAAATTCAACTCAAATGCACATTTTGACAACATATTTTGAAATAGTTTCTGAATTTATTAAAAAATCAACCAAAACAGTACATTATGCAGTTTCTAAATAACAAAAAACTGTCAGTTGAATGCATTTGAGAAAAAAATTGAATTTAAAAATGAGTAATAAAATAACCGGTTTGTTGTTTAAATACATCCTTAATTCTTTAATCATAATTGCTTCGGAAAATTTTGTGCAAAATACACACTTTGACAGAATTTTAAAAAATATATTCTATCTTTATCAAAAAACTGACCAATGCGTCACAGTATATAGTTCTTAAATAAGAGGATCTGTAAATTAGATGCGTTTGAGAGCGAAAATGGGTTTTAAAACGAGTCATAAAAAACGCAATTTGCTAGGTGAAAACTTCCTTAAATTTTCAAATCACGAAGACTTCGGGAAATTCTGTCCAAAATACCCTTTTTGGTAGCCTTTTTCAAAATATATTCTATCTTTATCAAAAAACTGATCAATGCATCACATTATATCTTTCCTAAATGAGAGGATCTGTAAATTGGATGCGTTTGAGAACAAAAATGGATTTAAAAACGAGTCAGAAAAAAACGCAATTTCTTATTTGAATATTCCTTCAATTTTCAATCCCGATGACTTTAGGAAATTCTATTCAAAATACCATTTTTTGTAGCCTTTTTTGAAATATATTCTGTATTTATCAGAAAATTGACCAATGCGTCACTTTATACAGTTTCTAAATAAGAGGATCTACAATTTGAATGCGTTTAAAATCAAAAATGAATTTAAAAATGAGTCAGAATATAAGCAGTTTTGATTTGAGGTTTTTTCTCCAACTCCTATTTTTGTTTAATTTCTTTTTGCTATACGAATTGGTCCCATGAAAAATATGTCAGTATAAAAGTTGTAGATATTTTTGAGAAGATGTAAAATAAATTTAATCAGATTTGATATCTTAAAATTTGACGGAGATGTGGATTTTTCTCTTTTTTCAGCGCCCTTTTTCTTTCGTTTTTATTTTTTTTCGTCGGTAAAGATTGGTGCTATCAAAAACTTGTAAGTACAAAAGTTTTAGATAATTTTAAGAACATTTACAAAAAATTTAGTTGGACTTAATATCTTGAAAATTGACGAAGTTATGAATTTTTTTCTTTCAAAATCCCTGTTTTTTTCGCCCCTTGAGGCCACTTCTAAATTTATCAGAAATCTGTCATGCATATACTTTTGGCCCATTTTTAAGAAGTAATATAAACTTTAAACCGATTCGATATCTACTTTAATTAAGAAATCATGGCGTTTTTTCCGTTTTCACAAAAACGCCCCCTATTCCGACCCCCTTGGTCCGGTTTTGCCCACTAACGAACTTAGCCAAGATTTTATCCCGTTTGATTTTATGTACCTGTTTGGTGGAGATTGGTGAAGAATTATAGAAGTTATCGTGTCCATAAAAAAGTGAGATATATATATAGATAGATAGATAGATAGATAAACTGGTGCGATTGCAATAGGTATTATTTCTTACGAAATCTACCTAAAAATCAGAGAGATATTTTTGACACCTCTGCATTCTTTAATTGATTTCCGTTCTCTTTTTAAGTCTGCACAAGTCTCATTTTCTCCGTCCTCAAAATCCACATTATTCTCTAGTATATACAATTCGGCCTTTTTGAAGAAATCGTATTTTTTTTTTCTTCAATTACCCCCATTGATCCCGTTCTTATATGTTCTTATATGTATGTAACTATCCAATTGACACTGATTTGAGAAGGATGTTGGAAGGTGTGTTAGAGGGGGGGGGATGAGTTAATTAGACTTAAATAACAAGGAGATTCAAGCAGAGAAGTAATATAAAAAAACTCAGCACTGAAGGATAAATTAGGAATAAGTGATAGAAAATTGATTTCATGTGATTTTTCGAAGCCTTTTTACAACTGAATAAAGAACATTTTATGAAAATATTCGTTATATGGAGATAGATATTTCTCTATATAGAGACTGTTTTTAATATAATCATGCGTAAAGGAGAACGTTCCTACTAAAAATTCGTTAGAGAAATTCGATGTATGGAGTTTCGTTATAGAGAGTCGCGACTGCATTAGTTCTAGGCACCTTTACTAGCAACAAAATTCCTCTTTTAGCTCCCCTTTTAAAGTTCAATTTCTTAAAAAAAAAGTCCTTCCGGCAATGCCGGGAGGAAGAGGTAGCTTTCATATACTTATATATTTATTTATTTATTTTAAAGTAAGTTACATTGTTCAAAAATACTAAGCTCAAATTAGTGGAAATAATCTTATAAAATTAGTGATTTTATAAGATTGAATACTAGTTTTTGTCAAGACTGAATATTAATAGGAATTTTTAGAAATTAGTCATCTTTTATTCAACCTGGTTTTATTTTAAGCGATTTAGAGAGTCACCAAATTCCACGATATCATAAAGTGTATGCCATTTTAAAGCAACATTGTGGATCGTTCAGATCAGACCGTTTCAAAATGTCAGCGATAAGCAAAATTCAAAGTGCTATAACTCAATCATTTTTTAAGATATAGACAAAATAAAAAGTATTCTGGAACTGTTGTTTTAAGTTCTAACACGTAAAAGAAAAATATTTTTCAACTTTTAATTTTTTCGCATTTAATTTTAAATTTTAAATTTGTTTAAAAATTTAAAATGGCCACCATTGTGAAACAAAATGGTGGATGATGCTGGCCAACGAACTCGGTCGAGAAATTTGCATTTACTATGTACATACCAAGTTTCAGTGAAATCGGTTTATAAATACGCGTGTTATCACGTGACAAAAATCAGATCGTTTCAAAATGTCAGCCATAAGAAAAATTCAAAGTGCTATAACTCAATCATTTTTTAAGATATAGACAAAATAAAAAGTGTTCTGGAATCTTTGTTTTAAGTTCTAACACGTAAAAGAAAAATGCTTTTCAACTTTTAATTTTTTCGCTTTTAATTTTAAATTTAAAATTTTTTTAAAAATTTAAAATGGCCGCCATTTTGAAAAAAAATGTCGGATGATGTTGACCAACGAACTCGGTCGAGACATTTGTATGTACTATGTACATACCAAGTTTCATTCAAATCGGTTCATAAATACGTTAGTTATCGCATGACAAAAATCAGATATATATATATATATATATATATATATATATGGTTATATATATATATATATATATATATATATATATATGTCAACATTTGAACAGAGGGTGGTTTTGGGGTCTGGGGGTCATGATCGGTGAAAATATACCAAAATTTTCCGGAAGTGCTTTCCTCCGGACGGCTGCAATAGGTAGCTTTTTACTTTTTGTAATGAAAGCTACCTAAAAAATACATGAGAACCTCATTAGTACAAAGCACACCAATATTAGAAATTTAACTACAGTGAGATAAAAGTGACCGAAATGTGCAACTTTAAATACTACCACATCTTCTTGAAATTTGGCATATTCAACTCAATATTATATTTAGCATAACACACATGATAATCTAGAATCAGTACGTATTATAAACTATCATTGAATTAAATACACATGGATGTAATATAATGAAGGAATCTTTTATTAAAATTTTATTAATTTTCGGGCAAATATTCTATTTTTTTATAACTAACGAAAAACTTGCAACAAATAAATATATATTAAAATCCAAACCATACTGTTTTGTTGTTTTTCTTTTGTTATGTACGGGCAGACGAACAGGCACACGGACTGACTAAAGTACGACTATTTATGCAATCTATTAATATAATCTCGATATTTCTCATGGACCAAACTGTAAAGAAATACTTTTGATTGCCTCTGTAAAAGGGCAAAGAATGCCACATAATTAGATACAAAAATATTAACGCATATCACAGTCGGGGCAGACAGACAAACCGCGAACCAAATAAAAATCATAAACTCTTTAACAATGTTGGAAAGAATATTTAATTTTGTTCAGCATAAAAGTGCAGAACCTATTTAAAAATCACTTGTAAGCTTTTTTTTTTTCACACTCAATAAGAAGTCGAATTCTTTCGTGGAGCGTGTATATTATTTATACTATGTGCATATACAAAGCAATTTGCAAAATTACATCTAAACGTAAAAACTAATATCACAATACAAATTCTCCAGCAGTCATCGCGAAAATAGAGTACTTCGCATAAATTATAACATCCGAAATCTTTTGGGCGTCCCTAAAAATTTTTCCATTTTTTGCATTACACGAGATGTAATATGTAGAAAATCTAAACAATGTATATCAATCTTATTACATGCGAAAAAGTTTTACATAATTACAAGATGCCACAATTTAATGTCCGTGCTATACCATTATTTAACGAAACTATTTTGTAGGTTCCTGTAAAAGAATTTTAAAACTTTTCTTGTGTGGTATATTCTACAAAGAGTCTATTTTAGTGTTCCCCATAAATACATATTATGTTCGAATGGGTGTAACATCATTTAAAAGCACTTGAATCTATTTTTCGGATTATAATGGGACACTTATATAGTGTGTGAATTCGAAGTATACATCTTATTTACATAAAATTTTAAGTAACTCGATAACATTCTGCAACAAATGTATATTTAAAATTTGAAATAATTTGATTGGGTGGTTTTTGGACTGTTATACGCAGACTACAGAAGGTCAAACCTGTTGAAACAACATGTTGCACAAAGCAAATACGGGAAAATTGTAAAATAATTATGAAAAAGTAGCCTAAGTTAACAATGTTCCGACTTTTTGAGCTCGCATACAGCAACATCTACCAATTACTGCACATGCTTTTCCGGGCAATTATTAATCCTAATGATGTACTCTAACTCTCCTCTAAGTTTGTACACAGCATTTGGAAATACCCTGTATAAACCTAATTTATGAAATAAAAACGAAATAGTCAAAACAATAATGAGTATTAAATATATTTATGGCATGCGGCTAATTTGTTACAAAAAATATTTGATAGAATTGCAGTTTTAAAATTGAAATGACATTTCTTAGACAAGTTATATAAAATCTCTAAATAATGAATAAATATACAAACATTAAAAATTTCTTAAACATTAAGTTAGGATACATAACGATGTTCAATACCTCTGCTCTAAGTTTGTATATAGCATTTGGGAACACCCTTCATAAACCAGATTTATCAAATCAAAAATAAAATTTTCAAAACAATAATGAATGTTATATATACATATGACATGCTACTAATTTGTTTCAAATAATATTTCATGGAATTATAATTTTTAAATTTAAATAACATTTCAGTAACAAGTAATATAAAATCCCTAAATAATGAATAAATACCCAAGCATTAAATATTTTTAAACACTAAGTTATGGTACCTAAAGATGTACAACACCTATCCTCTAAGTTTGTATACAGCATTCGCGAACACCCTGCATAATCCAGATTTAAAAATCAAAAACAAAATATTCAAAACAATAATGAATATTAATAAATATATGTATTACATGCTACTAATTTGTTGCAAATAATATTTCATGGAATTACAGTTTTTAAATTTAAATAACATTTCAGAAACAAATAATATAAAATCCCTAAATAATGGATAAATATCCAAGCATGAAATATTTCATAAACACAAAGTTATGATAAACAAATAAATTTACTGTATTTAAATTACATGTCTAGGTTATCATTACTAAAGAATCTTTTTTAACTACATATAGAAGTCATAATGTTTTAAATATTTATAGAAGGGTTTAATTCAAAATGTATTTATCTGCTGTTAGCATCTTATCCTGAACACTTTTTTCAGAACATAATACTTTCCTTTACGAAATGATAAATAGGCTTACTTATAATTTATCTATATACTTTTAGAATAAATAAATTTCCTTTTAATTTAATACTGTATGCATTTTGTAAAAAAAAATATTTCGAAATAATAAAAATTCTAATTCAATTTAATATTTGTTTTACATTTAAGTGTAGATTACATATGATATTTAAATTTTGTATGGTTGAGTTTTCATGAACTAACTATGAATAAATATGTATTCAAATAAAGATTTATATATTTAGATTTATTCGTACTTGAAATCAAGATCTACTTCTATAAAAGCTCCGAAATTGAAAGATTTTGTTTTATTACATAATAATCTAAGGTTTATTATTATTATTATTAGTAGTAGTATATTTTTCAAGAATAAAAATAAATAAATAAATAAATAAATAAAACGAAATAAAAGGAAATAAAATAAATAAAAAACTAATTTATAATTTTATTTATATTCATTTATATTCATTTTTCAAATTCTAAATTTATGTGATCATTATTTAATTGTTTCTATATAAATGCTAAGTGATGTTCGAATAATATGATATATACAATGCCGGAAAAAACTATAAAAGCAACAGAAAAATTTTTAAAATTAAGAAAAAAGCAATAGAATGGCTCATAACGTAAATTCTATTTTCATTTGTATGAACAACATCACAATAATACGCATAAGCAATATTTAGAAAAACGGAAGAAGGAATATAAAATATGCTAATTTCTTTCAACCAATGTAAAAATGTTTGGAAAAAATGATAAAGCGGATGGTTCTAGCCTCATTTTACATAATGCCGGACATGATATTGCAAGTTGTCAGAAAAGTTTATGTAAATGTAAATGTGTTATGCTGATTCATTTTGAATTTAATGTATTTAATACAATGTCACCTAACAAAAATATTCGAGAAAAAATTAAAATATTAACTTTAAATGAAGATATAATTTTTGGTTCTATTACTTAAAAAAGTTCAAGGGCTATAGTAAAAAGTTTTCACAGAAAACCCAAACATTACGGCAGTAAGAAGTATACAAGAAGACCGAAATTCTTAGCTGTAAGGCAATCAAGATAAATCCGGGAGCTATAAGGCGGACAAAAATTGTCGTCTACCCAAATTCAAGAACAGTTATAAATATTATGTACAAGCCGATCGGTAAGAAATGTTTTGAGTTACATTCCCATTGCTCAATTTAAAAAAAAAAAATAATAATAAATGAAAACCCCCTATTTCTTAGCACCATAAAAATGCTCGCTTAGAATCTGCACAAATACATTTAATCCAAGGCGCAATCTCGAAATATGTATTTTCCAATGAAAAGAAATTTAATTTCGGTGGACCCGACATGGATATAAATTCCTTTGGTATGATATACTACTTAAAATTCATGATTTTTCAAAGCGTCAATTTGGAGGAGCATCGGTGACGGCATGAGCTGCATTCGCTGATAGTTAAACCAGTCCAATTCTTTTCATGCATAAGAAAATGAATTCTGTTATTTATCAAGAAATGTAAAGAGATAGTTTATTACCCATTTTTCCTCCTATAACTTCAAGCGACTGGCCATTTGAGCAATTGAATGCTTTCGTTCATGTTTCCAATCAACTGAATCTTAGCCAGAAACTAATCAGATGACATGCTTTCTTTGGACAGCTTCTAGTCTCGATCTGAACATAATAGAAAACTTTTGAGGAATTTTAGCCCAAAATGCTTTGAAAAATGTGTTCCAAATCAATTCAAAGTTAATTTCATGAAAGCCATTAAAAAAAGCTGAATAATATTGATGGAAAAATTTTGTGTTTTCTGATAGATTAAATGAATAAGAGACTACTCAAAATTATAGAAAAAAGGGTCTCACATGATTATCGATGAAGCACGTGTATCAACTTTATATTTATTTTCAACACTCTTTGCATAGTAAACTTTTACTAATGTAATTATTAATGATTTTTTTTTACTTCCTTGTAACTTGTAATATACATATATATGAATTTTCATAAATGCTCCGTCTTTTGTTTTTTAGTTATATCATATTTTCATGTTATCATATTATCTGGTTTTAAAATTTTTTCCACCACTGTAAATGCTGGTACCTTTCATATTTAAGATTAATTTAGGTTGAGAAAATTTATTGGGGATTTAGTATGTGGGGTGTCTGATGAATGCAATTCAGTTTTGATTCGAATCAATATATCAGAGTATATTACAGTGAAAATGTTACTACTGTAGGTGGTTAAAAGGATAAAAAGGAAGATGGAATGTAAAGATTACTTTGTCTAGTGATCTTAACTGTAATAGAAATAAATGTTCACCATATTTGTCAGTTACAGTACTCACACCACAAAAAAACAGTAACAATTATTACTTTACTCTTTGAAAAACTTTGAAACTTTACACTACTCTATTGTCATTCATTAGGAAATATTTCGATTTCTACTTAATTCGTTGACACCATTATTTTTTTTCTTTATATTCATTTCATACTTTTAAAATATTAAATACCAATATACATAAAACAGAAGAAACTCACATACAAATTAACTCAAAGGGCTAATAAGCCAATATATATATTTTCTACTCATTATGATAGCGTAGTTCGTATGAATAACGTTATTTCCCAGGAGAAATAATGGCAATTTTTAAAAAATAAATATACTTTAAATGTGCGAAAATTCCTCTTATTTAATCAGAGGATTTTTTGTAAGAAAAAACTGGTACGTAAGAATGCTCTGGTTATAAAATTCCATGACCCTTAAGAAAACTGAATAGAAAAATCAATAATTTTGAAAGAAAGGGGAGCGCATGGTATTAAATATTTGAATAACATAGATAATACATATCATAGTACACGTGTTTGTGTGAAGATTTATACTTACAGAAAGTGTTCTGTATTTGTGTTTTATGAAGTACTTTAAATAAACATTTAGAAAAAAATATTTTTCCAAACATATAATATGTAGTCCAATTTTGAAATGGCGTATTTCCATTTCTTATAAAGTTTCAATGGGCATCACACTATTTTAGAACATTCGGAACAAATGCTGATATCCTTTTGCTTTTACAATAAAGATGGTCATATTTATCATCTGAAATGTCTTACATATATTAGATACATTCCTACCATACGCATAAATAGTATACTATATATTAATATCTGTAGAATATCTTACTTTTGAACATAACTGGAAATTCAAATATTTTGTTTTAAAAAAGTATTATATCTGTGTCATTTTTATAAGTGTGGGATTGTCTCTACTGAAATGAATACTCTTTTTAAATTATATTTATCTAATATTGTATTTTAGCATGTATGTTTCAATATATTCTAGTTTCTGTAACAAAAGAAATAAATTTTTTGTGTTGAATAAGTCCATTCCGGGACAGAGTTCAGTATTTATTTTTTAAGAAGTAAATTTTATTTTAATTCATCCTTTTCATAATTGAGGGAAAACAGTACGGAATGTAATTTTTGAAAATAAAAATACATATAATTTTAAGTAACTTAATACCTGATTTCAACTGTTATATTTCAATAGTTGTTTAGCTGTTATATCATATAATATTTCTAAACATTAAATACTAAAATAATTGAAAATTATTACATATTATTATCAAATAAAGGTCTACAAAAGCCTGAGACTACGCTTACAGGAAATATATTTTAATGAATTATTTGTGAATTTTATCTTTTAATATTTATGTTAAACGTAAATTATCATACATACATTTGCTTGATAATTATGTTTCCAAAATTAAGTAAAGTAAATAGAAGAGTAGGCTTTAGTATTTTGGATCTTTAAAAACAATGTAGTGTAAATTTTGGATTTTACAAACATATTTATAGGAGGAATTTATTATTGATCTCCAACCTTTAATTTAGCAACCACTGGTCGAAACATATAGTTCTAATTAAAAAAAAAAAAAACAAGTCAAATGGGGTAAACATGTTGTTGCATTGTTTAATGTAAAAAAAAAAAAAAACAATTTTGTTAAAATTACAAAATCCCCAATCCCTATAATAATATTTAGTGAAAGTTTATACACATCGTAACTGATACATCACAAAAAGTTTGACTTCAGTACTAAAAAAAAGACAAATGTATAAAATTTCAAAGTTTGGGATTTTTGCACATGATTTTACCTTTTAATGAGAGATCGATTAAGGAATGAATTAAAATATCTGGAGATCAAAATCAGCGTGTATTGCAATTTTTTTTTTTTTGGTCAAAACTACCTTTACCTTTTTTTTTTTAAATCATGCTATGACTTAAAGGGGATAGAGGTTAGCTAAAATTTACAGATGAAATAACCTTCTTTAGCGATACCCTGATTTGGCGATACCGGCAAAAAGTGGTTTCGACGAAAAAGGACTTTGAACTCTTATTTCGATCTCTAAATGCTTTAATTAATTTCTTTTCTGATCCCTCAATTAAAGAAAAAATCATATGCAGAAACCTAAAATTTCGAACTTTAAAAACTCTCTCTATTTCTGTAGTTCAAAAGTCAGACTTTTTTAATAGGGAAAGGGGGACCTTATAAAAAATTAGATTTTGTAATTTTCATAGCATTCATTTGCTACATTTAACATAGCCCCAACATATATATTTACCTCATATGAACCTTTTTTTGTAATAAAACAATGTGTCTACGACCAACGACAACTGCACTTAGCTACTGTAAATTTACTGTGTTTTACGAAGGTCTTTTAAATGAGACTAGATTAATTGTAGGAAACATGTACAATAATTCTTAAAAAATTGATCTAGAAATTATTGCTAGCGAAAGCGTTTGACAAAGACTTTTTATCTCTATGATCGATTTAATAGGATCAGAGACAATTATTCTCTTTTTATTTAGAAGACATCAATTTCCCATTCGTGTTGCGTTTTGTATGGCGTTTAAGAAAGCACAAGGCTAAACATTAGATTGTGTTGGTACTTATTTATCATAACCAGTATTTAACTGCGACAATTTATGTGTCGCCATCTATCGAGTACATTCCTTTGAAAATTAATAAGTGTTATCAGTTCTAAAAATAGCACATCAACTAATGTGATAAATAAAATAATACTTTTAAAAAACTGATAAAAAAACTGTTTTTGAAACAATATGAAAAATGATTTGATGCTTATTATAGGGAGAACTGAATTAAATTGATATTGTCTTCAACACCGTAAAAGAAAATCTGTAAAGTTACTAAATTTTTTCTAGTAAACTTGTATTTCAAAAACGTTTCATATGTATATTATAAGGGCCAAACATATCTGTGCGGAACTCATACGTCATTTTGCGAATGGCAACACATTTCCCCTGCAATTTCAGTTTTGCAAATCTTGGCTACTGTAAATTTTACACTAAACATCATACCTTTTAAATTTTTGCACCGTCAAATGCAAAAAAAAAAAAAAAAAAAAAAAAAAAAAAAAAAAACATGTAATTTCAAATACAATTTGTTTGAAAGCTGTATCTCAATTTATTTTTGAGACAATTTTTTTTTCTAGTTTTTAGTACCAATTTTCTAATTGTGGCAACAAAATCACTCCATTTTCTCTTAAAATTGAGGGGGAAAATAGAAATTAAAATGCAACACATTTTTCAATACAATTTCCGTTTTGCGATTTCCGTTACTACAAATTTCTAAACATCGTACCTTTTAAAATTTTACACCGTCGTATAGAGAAAAAAAATGTACTTTCAAATGCAATTTGTTTTAAAGATATATCTCAATTTATTTTTGGGATACATTGAAAGCACGATCTATCGTTCCCGCATTAATCTTTTTCCCGCTTTGATCATTTTATTTCTATGGTCCCTGCATAAATTATATTTAAATAATGTTAACGAAACCCGCAAGCATCGTTCTTCAAAAAGTCTTTTCCCGCCTTCATCGTTGTAATATTTTTCTTCTCACCGAAATGAAATTAGAATTCATATGAATCTATATGACATATAAACTGGAGTTACTTCATTTATCTTAAAATACCTCAATTATGCTGTTTGTGTTGATGATGGCGACAGTAATAGAGAGGAAGAATGGTTGTATATAGCAAAGGATGTGATTGTTTTTCCATTTATCAAGATGTTGCAACATACAATGTCCTAAAAATAGGAGAAATGTGTGATAAAACAATAAAAAGAATACTGCCCAGTTAAACTGATGGCATTGAGCTCACATCCTACGCATACTAATTGTACATTACAGCCTTGTATTTTCGTTAATTCCGATTGAAAAAAAAAAGAAAGAAAGGGAAACAGCTCTCCCCTTTTTTCCTTTTTTATACTTAATCATTGAACCTCCTGAACTATCAGGGACATGCTTTATCATATAAAAAATCTATATCCAAAATTCAGAGCCAATCGGATAATTCTTAATAAAACCCATTTAGCTTTTATATAATTTAAGAGGAGTTATTCCACTCTTTTATACTTAGCCATTAAACTTCAAAAACTATTCAGAGATTTGAACGAAATCTGACAATTCTGCTTGAAAAGTCAATTTATACAAGTTAAGGAGAGGGGCATTAGAACCCCCGTTCCCCCTGTTTATATTTATTCAAATGAACACCTAATAACAGCCACGGACTCGCCTCATCAGAATGATCCGATATCTAAATTTTGAACGAAAACTGTTAATTCTGCATGAAAATCCCGTTTATATCAATTAAGGGGAGGGTCATGAGCCCCCAATTCCCCCTGTTTATACTTATTCAATGAGAACCTAATAACAGCCACGGTATCGCCTCATCTGAATGATCCTATATCTAAATTTTGAACGAAAACTGTTAATTCTGCATGAAAATCCCGTTTATATCAATTAAGGGGAGGGGCATTAGAACCCACGCGCCCCTGTTTATACTTATTCAATGAACAGCTAATAAGAACCACCGAATCGCCTTATCAGAATGATCCTATATCTAAATTTTGAACAAAAACTGTTAATTCTGCATGAAAATCTCGTTTATATCAATTAAGGGGAGGGTCATTAGAACCCCCTTCCCCCCTGTTTATACTTATTCAATGAACACCTAATAACAGCCACCGAATCGCCTCATCAGAATGTGATAGAATATTTATTCTAGTTTAGGCGTGAGTACGATGTAGTGTCCTCTTTGTGTCTTTAATAAAAACTATCTTTCAAAACTTCAAAATGAAAGGTAATTAAAATATACTCACCCGATTTATGAATTCTTCTTTTACGATGTATCCATTGATATCCACATGGAATATTATCCCGTGGTATTTTGCAGCTTCGAGCACAATATGTTGTATATCCTAGTTTAGGTTCTTATTCCTTAGAAAAAGGTATATTTCATTATTAATTCTTTTTCACACAAACATTAAGAACATTGATTCAAACGAAAAGAACACATATTTATTATTTTACCGCGAGAAAAAGGACAGAGCATTACTGCTCTACTCAGTGAATTACATGACTATAAAAGAAAATCAGAAACGCACACACAATCACATGAAAAAGGCAAATAAAGAAATAAAAAATGTTAATTTAGAGTTTTGACAGTTCGAACAATACATAATGATTCTTACCTCTGTAATCATTTTTCAATGTCCCGCTAACAAGCATCCAAGTTGATTTACGAAGTAATTTAAACTGTCATTTGTTTCGCAACACAGGAAATTAGTTCCGAATGATGAAATCTTCTATCAACTCCTCCTTAATTTCTGTAGTTGCATTATCACTTAAATGTAAGTTCTTCCTGTGAACTTCAAAAATAGTCTTTGGCAGGGGTTTTGTAAATAAGTCGGCTAGCATGACTTTTGTTGGGCAGTATTCGAGGTTTATTATTCCTTCTTGTTTCAAATGTTTTATAAGATGAAATCTTAGTTCGATGTGCTTTGTTTTACTTGAATGTTTTTCTAATTCTATCATTTTAATGGCCGATTGATTATCTTCATACAGTGTTATCGGATATGTTTGTGAGAGATTAAGTTCGTTGAGTAGGTTCACCAGCCATTTAACTTGATTTGCTGCATTTGCTGCTGAGATGTACTCAGCTTCAGCAAAGGATAAGGCTATACAGGACTGTCTCTTATTCGACCAAAGTATGGGGTTTCCACCTAACAAATATATATTTCCACTGGTGGATTTCCTCGATTCTGTGTCTCCACCCCAGTCAACGTCCGCATAAACTTCAAGTATAGGTTTTGATTTTCCATCAATAACTAAATTAAAGTTCTTTGTTGTCTTGAGGTATCTCATTACCCGCTTTACACTGTTCCAATCTTTCATTCTTGGCCTTTCGGTTCTTCGGCTCAAGATATTAACAGCTGCACATATATCAGGTCTGCTCACTGTGGCAAGATATAAGAGTGCTCCGATGGCTTGTCTGTATTGTGTGTTGTTTGGTAAGAGATTGTCATCATCTTTAAAGTGTGTGTAATTTGTTTCCATGGGTGTACTACACGGTTTTGCTTCTTGTAAATTGAATTCATTAATTAACTCTTCGATTTTTGGGGTTTGGTTAATTAAGTAGTTTTTATTTACTTTTCGAATGTTCATGGATAAATAATTACTTATATCCCCTAAATTCTTTAGTTCATATTCTTTATTTAAGTTCGCGATTATTTCCTCTATGGCTTCGTCTTTTCCTACAATTAAAAGGTCATCGACGTACGTTATTATGTAGAATGTATCATTATTCCTTTTCTGTGTAAAAAGACATGTATCGATTTTACTTTGAATGAAATTCATGTTTTTTAGTGTTTCTGTTATTTTATTATGCCACGCTCTCGCGGCTTGCTTAAGTCCGTAGATTGCTTTATTCAACTTACAGACTTTGTTTTCCTGATTTGGTTCAACGAATCCTTCCGGTTGCGTCATCTATATCTCCTCCTCAAGTTCCCCATGTAGGAACGCAGTGTTTATATCTATATGCTTAACATTCAAGTTTTGGTGCAACGCCGCCATTAATAATGCTCTTATCGTAGTATACGACACGACCGGTGCGTAAGTTTCGTCATAATCCTCTCCGAACCTTTGCGTGTACCCTTTAGCTACTAAACGTGCTTTATATTTTTGAATTTTTCCGGTATTGTCACGCTTTAATTTATAAGTCCATTTACAACCAATTATTCTCTTATTCGGTGGAGGATCTACAATTGACCACGTTTTATTTTTCTTTAATGAATTCATTTCGCTCTCCATGGCTTCTATCCAATTCTGTTTTACCGGTGAATTTTCCATAAATTTAATTTCCTTATAATCCTTTGGTTCATTAAGTTTTTCATCTTTAACCATGTATATTAGCCTATCAGGAGGTACGCCTTTATTTATTCTATCTGAACGCCTTCGTTCCGCAATTTGTTGTTGGGACGCGGATGGTGTTGTTTTGTTGTTTGAAATTTCTATTTCTACAAGATTTTCACAATTGCGTTTTTCACCCTCATCTTGTTTTGGTTCGTTTTCAGTCTTGCCGTTTACATATTTAAATTTATTTTCAAGAAATTTCACCGTTCTCGCGATTTTTATTTCATTTCCTCCTATATATATACGATATCCCTTAGATTGATTGTCGTATCCCACAAAAATGCCTTCTACAGCTTTATTGTCTAATTTTTGTCTTTTGGCTTTATCAATGTAAGCGAAGGCTTTGCAGCCAAACACTTTAACGTAACTTAAGTTTGGCTGTCTTTCTGTCCATAATTCGTATGGCGTTTTTGCATTTGCTTTTGTAGGTAGTCTATTTTGTAGGTGGTTTGCCGTGCAGATTGCTTCCCCCCAGAACTTTAAAGGTAAATTTGATTCATTTAACATTGTCCTAGCCATCTCGACTAACGACCTATTTTTTCGTTCAGCCACCCCGTTTTGGCTCGCACAATATGGGACTGTGTGTTGATGTTTTATCCCATTTGACTTGAGATAATTCTCAATTTCATCCGATGTAAATTCCCCCCCCCCCGTTGTCCGTTCTGATTTCTTTCGGTTTTTCACCAAACTTAGTGCTTATCAGCGCGACGAACTCTTTAAGTTTTTCATAGACTTCACTCTTTTTTGACAATAGATAGATTATCGTAAATCGTGAGTAATCATCGACGAAAGTCAAAAAATATGATTTCCCACCTATCGTGGGTGTTTGAAAAGATCCACAAACGTCCGAGTGAATGAGTTGAAGCCTTTTACTTGCTCTATACTGAGCAACTTTGGGAAAGGGTTCATCAGTTAATTTCGCTTTAATACACATTTCGCAATCTATATTATGTTTACAATTGTTTATTTCAATACCTCTTACTAACTCTCTTTGTGTAATTTCTTTAATCGATGTTAAATTTCTGTGTCCTAACCTCCTGTGCCATAGTTCTAAACAATTTTTATTGTTGCACGTTTGTGTTATGTTCGCGTGGTTTTCGTTTGTTAATTGGACTTCATAGAGGTTATTTACTTTTCGTGCTTCTAAGCAAATTTCTCCATTAAGTTTGAAAATACACTTGTCATTTTTAAATACAATCTCACATCCGTTTTGAGTTGCTTTACTGACCGATAGTAAATTCGTTTCGATTTCGGGTACTAGAAGTACGTCTTTAAGCGTTATTTTATGGATTTTATTATCCGATGTCAGCGTATTTAAATTTACATCGCCTGATCCATAAGCGATAAGTTTTTTTCCATTTGCGATAGTCACGTTTGTTTTTTCCCGCGTTCTAATCTCTGTAAACATTGATTCGGAGGATGCGATGTGGCTTGAGCTACCGCTATCCACAATGAAAGTTTTATTTTCTATTCCCTGTGTTATAAAGGCATAATCTTTGTTTTCGCTTTCTCTCCATGTATTGTTTTTGCCTTCATAGCGATTAAACCTGTGGTTCGATTCCGATATTTGTTCATTCTTAAAATTGTTTTCGCCCTTTTGAAAAACAAGTGATGTTGAATAGTATTTTTTACTGTATTTGTTGTGTTGATTTTGTTGTGTGGTGTGTGCTTTGTTTTTATTATGCCAGCAATCTTGAGTGTTGTGGCTTTTCATCCGACAGTAGGTGCAAAATTTGTTTTCTCTTTTTGTCGGGAACCTTTTCTGAGCTTTAAAAGCTCTCGCCGGGTTTTCAGAATTTTCGGTATTTTCATTTCTACGATTAAACTCATCTATGAGTTTACTTTTTATATATGACGGAGTGAGTTGTGCCTCTTCTTTAGATTCGAGCGCAGTTATAAGGTGATCATAGGACTGGGGCAGAGAACACAATAAAAGTGCTGAAATGTGATGATCGTTAATGACTTCGCCTATTGCTCCCAGTTGATCAACAAGTTCCATTATTTTTGTTATATGGTTAAGCATGTTGCCTGATTCTGCTAATTTTATGCTGTAGAGTTTTCTCAGGAGAAAAAGTTTGCTTGTCAAATTTGACCGCTCGTGAATTTCTTTTAGAGCCTCCCAAGTTTGTCTCGCGGTTTGTAAATTTTTTACATGCGTAATTTGGGAGTCATCAATAGTTAAATTTATGAGTGCTCGGGCTTTGCGGTCATTTTTGGACCACCCATCGTTCATAGGATTTGGTGGATCGTCTGTTATTACATTAAATAATTCTTCCTTTGTCAACAGCATCTCGACCTTAAATTTCCAGGTCGAATAATTTGTTGCTGTGAGCTTTTCTATAGAATAATTATCTCTTAAGGTGGCCATTGTTACTATGTTTTTATTCTACGGTATTAATGTTTTTCAAATGGATATATTTTTTTTTAAATCAGTCTCATAATCTTTGATAGAATATTTATTCTAGTTTAGGCGTGAGTACGATGTAGTGTCCTCTTTGTGTCTTTAATAAAAACTATCTTTCAAAACTTCAAAATGAAAGGTAATTAAAATATACTCACCCGATTTAAGAATTCTTCTTTTACGATGTATCCATTGATATCCACATGGAATATTATCCCGTGGTATTTTGCAGCTCCGAGCACAATATGTTGAATATCCTAGTTTAGGATTCTTATTCCTTAGAAAAAGGTATATTTCATTATTAATTGTTTTTCACACAAACATTAAGAACATTGATTCAAACGAAAAGAACACATATTTATTATTTTACCGCGAGAAAAAGGACAGAGCATTACTGCTCTACTCAGTGAATTACATGACTATAAAAGAAAATCAGAAACGCACACACAATCACATGAAAAAGGCAAATAAACAAATAAAAAATGTTAATTTAGAGTTTTGACAGTTCGAACAATACATAATGATTCTTTCCTCTGTAATCATTTTTCAAGGTCCCGCTAACAAGCACCCAAGTTGATTTACGAAGTAATTTAAACTGTCATTTGTTTCGCAACACAGGAAATTAGTTCCGAATGATGAAATCTTCTATCAGAATGATCCTATATCTAAATTTTGAACGAAAACTGTTAATTCTGTATGAAAATCTCGTTTATATTAATTAAGGGGAGGGGCATGAGCCCCCCGTTCCCCCTCTCATACATATCGAATGAACTCCAAAAACTAATCAGAGAAGCGCCTTATCAGGATATACCTATATACAAAATTTCAAGCGGATCCGATGTTTTATCATGAGTTATCGAGTTACGTACGAACGTACATACAGAACGGACGGGCACATAAGCTCTCACGCTATGATAGCCTGTGATCTAAAAACTGAAAGTAATGGTAAAGCGGCAGACGATAACGTTTATATTGATAAGCTGAGCCACCAATGGCAAGTCTGTTAGATGCAGTTACGGCATTTGACTTTTGTATGAACTTTTATATATGCATATGAAACTGCAGAAAATGTCCTGAAAAATGTTGTACATCTTGAAAATTTATTTTTTGATTTAAAAAAATGAATAAAAAACCAGACAAAATTATTGATTATTTAAAATCTGTATCAATTTTCTATAATATCGATTTATTTCATTTACAGTTTAGTTTTTTTTACAGTTTTACATACTGTATACAATGTATGCATTAGTAATCGTGTGCTTTTGTCTATTTGAAGTTCATTCGCTTTCATCGGTTTTTTTTCCCACACCCTTGAAAATAGATGAATCGAGGTTCAACTATATTAATTTCTTAATAATTTTTAGTACCAATTTTATAATTGTGGCAACACAATCACTCCACTTTCCTTTAAAACTAAAACTAAAAAATAAAAATAGACATTAAAATGCGTAAATTATTTCAAAAATATCGTTTGTTTTAAAATCCGGTGAATACTGGTTTTATTTCATTTAATTTTAGTAATTTGGATAACTGAGTTTTATAATATTTTGTTAATTTTAGCTTAAAATAATGCTTGTTTGAAAGTTAGATTGACCAATATAAGATGCATTTTTTAATATAACAAATTTTGTAGATTTATTATAAATCAATAAAACAGTTCTTCCTTAAAAATTTCTTTCGTCGAATTTCGACGGGTTCCACCTCGTAACGATAACAGCAAAATTTCATGTAACCGACGAAGGTTACATGAGTTTTTGCTGCTACCGTTTGATGAAAATTTTTTGCAATACAAGAGTACCAAAAAAATCTTAGTAAATTTACAGATTTTTTTTGTTCAGTGTAAATACAGTTTTTCTTTTACTCATAAGTTTGAAGTGTTACATTCCTATCATTCTCTTACGTCGAATTTAGACGGGTTCCAAGTAGTGTCGTTTTAAAAGTCATGTATATATGCATAAAATATGAATTACACGTATATATTTTGATATCATTTTTCACGAAATATACTTTAAATAATTTAAATAAGACAATACTATAAATTAATTCAAGAAAATAAATCGTCCTCATTGATAATAGTTCGCGTAATTTCTTAATACATGGAGATCACTGTTCTACTAAAAGCTTTGATTAAAATTTGTTCTGTCCAATTTAATGACATAAAAAAATCTAATTATGCGATTAGTAGTGTCAATAACAATATACGATATAATTTCTAATAGTATTTAGAAAATTTCTATATATTAGCTATTTATGTACGTGTCTCAATGTATAAATCTTCTGAATTATTATGATAAGAAATTCAACTGTTTAAATAGTTTTTCAGAAAACACGTGCTTTACTATACAATCCAAGTCACTGAAGGAGACAGAAATTAATTATAAGATATGTGTTATAACAAGTGCTTGTGATAAATAATGTAGATCAGATATGTAATATAATTTGAAAGCACATTTGTAAAACAGAACCCCTAAGTAACAGCGAATAAATAATGCGTATGTTCAGAACTTAGCAGCTTCTGGCAAATTACTAGAGATCTATTTAGTTTAATAAATTATCATTTTCAGAGTAAAATGACGACAATTGTAGTGGATACACTAAAGCTGATAAACAAGTAATAAATATATATTCAATTTATTATTCAACAAATATTTAAAACTTTAGATGAACATGGAATAAATCGGGGACTAATAAAAACTTGCATATATTGTTTTAAAATGATTTTTACAAAATAGATTATGCTGTTTGTTGCAATAAATACGATAAATATTATACATATTTTTTTATTTATATCATAGTATATAGTTAATATTATTAATTATATAATATGTATTATATTTATACAAATTACCTGATAGATGAGACATATCGATTGCAATATAGAAAACAAATATAGATAAAATATCATAATTAGCACATTTGCAATATGTGCGGTATTTCAAATGGTTTATTAAAAAGCTACCCCATTAATAAGCTTTTGAACTAATAAATAAATAAAAAATATTACTGTTGTGTGATAAGGTAAAAAAAAAAAAAAAATCCAACTTTTTTGAAATAATTTCATATTTAAATTTATATCTAAAAATATATGTGTAATTGCAAATTCATAAACAAACATTGAAATTATAATTTTTAAAATATATGTGTAAGAATAAGAGAGGAAAATACAAATATAACACATATTTAGCGGATAATAAGATTTAATAGGAATATGTATAAAAAGAAGAAATTTCGTTGAAAATAAATATTATAGAGTTGCCTTTAAACTAAAATCAGAATATTTGTAAAAGATATTGACTGATGTTAAAAAAAAAAAAAAAAAAAAAAAAAAAAAAAAAAAAAAAAAAAAAAAAAAAAAAATTCAAAGTACAAAAACAAAACCAAATGTAGTTTTACCTTCGTCTGGTTTGAAGTTGCAGATAATACAAAATTGGATATGTGATCAAAATTTCTTTTGATTGCCATGCATAGTTTTTTTAGTGACACTGCACGCAGTATCAAAATTCAAATGATTTAATTATTACATTTCACATCATACATATAATCTTAATAAAACTGTTATAATTCTTAAAATAATGGGAAATATTAATGCGTTTTTATTGTATGTTTACGGAACTGATTCTAAATATGTATTAAAAAATCGAGAATCTTGAAAATTCCATTAAAAACATTTATTATTATTATTATATTCATAAAACAGAGCAAAATATACGTAACGAAATTTTCATGATGAGTCTCTCTTTAAGAACCGGCTAATTTGAAAATTTTGAAAAATATACCAGTGTATTTTTCAGTAAATTAAAGTGCCATTCATTGGCAAGAGTTATTGCCAATAGTTCAATGTGGACTGAAATTCATGATGAAAGATGGCAATGAAAGTGAGGCTTGTATGGTGTGTAGTCGCCTCTAGTATGGTATGTGGTCACCTCTAACAGATAGACAGCAAGCAAAAAGAGTATGCATGCTGTTAATAAGAGAGTTAAGGATTGCTTGTGGAAGACTCTCCTTCTCTTCCACCAGAGAAGTTTTTAACTCCTGAATGGTTCTGGGTGGGGGTTGGCGTGTCGCAATAGCCCTTCTAAGAGGATCCCAAGCATGTTCAATGGGGCTAAAGTCAGGAGATTTGGCTGGCCAATTCATTCGATGAATATCCTCGCTTTCCAGATACTCCTTAACCAGGCGAGCCCTATGTAGTCGGGCATTTTCGTCCAATAAAACGAATTCAAGGCCAACAGTACCCCTGAAAAGACGCAAGTAGGATTGTAGGATCTCTTGCCTGTACCTCTGGGTATTCACGGAAACAGTGTTAAACACATGGAGCGGTGTGCGAGTATCTTGCATGATCCCTGCCCAAACCATCAGTCCTCCACCAGCATAATGGTCCCTTTCCATGATGTTAGTGGGATGGTATCAGGTCCCAGGTTCCCTCCACATGGGTATTCGCCGAGAATTAGGTTGAAGACTGAATCTGGACTCATCTGTGAACAGAACATCAGTCCATTGGAGCTGTGTCCAGTGTTGGTGCTCTCTTCACCATTGTGCACGCTTTTTTTTGTGGAAGGGAGTGAGTGGGCTGCAAATGGCGGGCTTCCTGGCATACAACCCTCTTTCTCCGAGCCTCCTGGCAACAGCCTTCCTTGAAACTAATGTTTCTGTGGCTTCAGCAAGGTCTCTAGACAGTTGTGTCGCTGTAGACGTCCGTTGAGGAGTATCTGGAAAGTGGGGATATTCATCGAATGGATTGGCCACCCAAATCTCCTGACCTTAACCCCACTGAACACGCTTGGGATGCTCTTGGAAGGGCTACTGCAACCCCCACTCAGAACCATTCCGGAGTTAAAAACTGCTCTGGTGAAAGAGTGGGAGAGTCTTCCACAAGTAATCCTTAACTCTCCTATTAACACCATGCATACTCGTTGTGCGTGCTGTCTGTCTGTCAGAGATGACCACACACCATTCTAGAGGCGACCACACACAATAAAAGCCTCACTTTCATTACCATCTTTCATCATGAATTTCAGTCCATATTGGACTGTTGGCAATATCTCTTGCCAATGAATGGCACTTTAATTTTTGCTTTGCACATATTATTTTCATACTATAAGTCATATCCATACCAATTTTCATTTATTTTTATCCATTATTTCTCGAGATATTTGGGAAAATGCCTTCCATCTCTTAATTTTGTCCACCAGTGTATATATATATGCATGTATGAAATAACGCATTATGTGTAGAATATTTGTAAATTAAAATCAATATTAAATAAAAAAAATATGCTTTCATGTATGCATTATTTCTAAATAAATTTAAATACATAGTTGACTAAAGTTTAAATTTTACTTAACTGTGAAGTACACGGAAAGCTATTTACGCTATTTCTTTTAAGATAATTAAATATTTCTTTTAAATTATTTCATTCGTCTGCTAGATTTACGGTTCAAGTTCTAAACATTTATAAACATTTAATTAATTCTGAAGCATATTTAAAAGCGTTAAGCTACTTATTACAAACAGGGTTATTTAATAAAATTCTTATTTTCGAAATATAATTAGATTTTTATTGTTTGATTAAATGAAGGTTTAACAGCCTGGAGTGAAATTTTACAAAATTATTTTAATTGGCAATTTAAATAGGTCATATTCTCAAAAGATATCTTATTAAGGAAAGCCTGGACAAATAAGTATATGTAGAATTACATCTTTTAATTATTAAAAAATTATCTATTATGTTTGAATTAGATATTAAAGTTTTATAGTTATAAACATGTTCATTTGAAGAACTAATTGAATAAAATTTAACTTTTTATAATTATTCTCTTGTTTTAATAATTACTGTCTTGTAATTATTTGTTCATTACATTTTAAATAGCTTTATGATTAAATTTCATTAACTTTTATGGTTAATTAAAGTTTATTAAGTAAAAAGATAAATTAAATAACAGTTCAAATAAGCAGAAATAAAAACAAATAAGTAGTTCATATTTGATCGCAAGAATGATGACATGAAAGTGAAAATAATGGAATCTGTAACTTACAGGGGAAGCGTTATATAAAGAACATTTTTATAAATCAGCAAACTCAAATAGTAAATACCATTTATAATGTTAAATTTATGCAAATGGATGATTATAGTATTGGGTTTTTCTTAGGATTAACCCATTATTAGCCTTAATTCCGGGACTACTTTTATCGCGCCTCAAATTTGAACTAAAAAATCAAACTTTCAAAATAGTGAAGAAAGTATAGAAAACTGTCAATAAGGAACAATTAATACAACTAACCGGAAGGCAGCAACACTGATTATCACCTCATCGAACTCACGGCTGAAGATCCTGAATTATTAAAAACTCGATTTGCGTGTTAAAACGCATTCAGCCGGCAAACTCATATCTTGGTTGAAAACACATTAAAACCAGATTTTACAGCTAAAAAGGATGTGGAGCAAAACTAATTCAATGTCTAGAATATGTAATTTAAGAAACATTGATTTCTGGAATAACTGTAAAAAGGGCACCATGCAAAAAATGTCTTGACGTCTATGTTTGTAAATCACTTACATAATCCTTACTAGTGGCTAACAGTATCGCTCTCAAAACTGATCTGCTCGACGGCAGGTGCTGCATTCGAACCCAATCTTGGCCGCCGGACTAATCGTTCGGAGTTTTCTGTGGATTTCTTCGAATTCTTATATAAATACGGGCTAGGTTCCTTTAGAAAGACGTCACACAGGGCAATCCCCCATTAGAGTCTATATCGCTCAGATAATTGGCCGGCACAAATAGATCCAAATACGTAGAACCTTTGACAGAGGACATAAAGTTCTCAACTTCAATCAGGGTTCAACTTGTAACAATTATGTAGAGAATTCTTCATTTATAAATAGCTAACATTCGCTTGTTTTAAGTAAATGATATTGCACAGATTTTATATTAACCTGTAATGCACGCCACACAGCCTACCATAATGTGAAGCAGAAAGAGAAATAATTTTTCACATAATATTTTCATTCGCCGAAGAATTTTGAACTAATCGATAATTACAAATGCTACATAAACATTTGTATAAAATACGCAAATACTTTCTTAAACCTTTCACATTTGTTGCAGAGTCAATGACTAATTTAATTGGCTTAATTCTAAGGGAAACAAATAGTTTCAGAACAACCAAAAATGCAAGCAGAAATTGACAAATCCAAAATCAATTTCAAAAGATATGCGCGAAGTAAAAAAAAAAAAAAAAAAAAAAAAAAAAAAAAAAAAAAAAAAAAAATAGCAATGAATCTTTTAACCCTTTCGTCTTTTCGAGAACATGTCTTTTCGAATATTATTCTTTCTTAACCATTATTAAGTTACTTTCGACGCTTAGAAATATTAGTATATGGCTATTCCTTTCTTATTATGAATTAATTCATGTTTCGACATTCTGTAATAATAAAATTAATAAAAGTTTATTTAATCCTCTTTGTGCCATTGACTATTCCTTTATTTCATTCTTTAAATTTAAAATATGAGTTACATTTCTGAAGCAATCATGTATGATAAAATGCAAAAAGCATTAATGAAATATAATACCCTCCCAAATCCTGCTGTAATATGTTATATTCTAAACAAATTGAGAAAAACTTCTTTGACCTATAAACATTTGTAAATAAAAGTAATTTTATTCTCAAAGCGGGAAAAAATTGGACGCAAAAGAGTTAAACAGCTTTTTATATCTACTATTTTCTTCTTTAAGTTTAAACAGACCAGTATATCCATATTCAGTTTTTGCATATTTTCGACCAAGTAAAATGTATAAAAATGGAAAATCTCCCCTCACTCGGGTGCGAAGAGATGATGAAGCATGAAAAGTTTTAAAGGAAATCCTCCGACCTTTAATCTTCTTTTTTTCATCTAGACCGCCTAGAATCCATAAAATTTATCAATGAATTGCCAAAAGAAGTCATGTGGTAATGCTTGGCAGTTAATTCAGTTATATTATGTGTCTTATGCAAAAACATTGTTTCCTTATTCTAATCTTCTCAGATATTGGTATACCAAACTTTCTCTCCGCACACTAAATATAATACAATATTGTCTGTAAATATTAAGCAGTATAAAACAATTCGTACTATTCTATGTGAAAAATAACACTATTTAGTCTTGATTACTTCCATTAATAACTATATCTTAATATTAATAATATATATTCCACAATAAAAAAGTAAGAATTAATATTATAAATAAATATTTTGATTAGAAGATGTGTTTGTATTAATAAAAATATTTAAAATACATTAAAATTTTTATTTACATGTTTCAACTCTTTTTAATCGAGTGATCTTCAGAATGTAAATAGAAAATAAAATTACAAATATAATGAACGTGAAAATTGGAATAAATAATTATTGAAATTAAATTAAATGTATCACGCGCGTTTTAATTTGGATATTGACAATATCATTGCATTTATATGTCAAAAGATTTTAGGTGATTAATCGGATAAACTGAACTCATATATATTATTGCAAAATATGGTTTTTCAGCCTATCTCAAAATCCGTCAATTTGAAGAATTATGTTAATTCTAGCTAATATCTATCGAGAAATTTGCAATTTAAAAATTGCTTTAAATAATTTAAAAAATTACCATAATTTATCAAGTTATTCCCTAGTTGGCAACAAAACTGTTCATTCACGAGTCCGAAATATCTGTTTTAGAAAATACATTATCTTTATTCTGGTCTAAAGCAGTGAAACAAAATAAAACACTGTTTAACTTTCATTGAATGAATTAATTTTATCTCATCATAATTATTTTAAGATGATGATTCTATATCTTCCTTATGTTCTAGGGAACTATTTCTTAAGAATATAGATGCATTTAAAATCCCTTTTTTTTTATTAAAGCCACACTGTTCAAATAATAATTTTGCTGAATAACAAATTCCATGACTTCTTTCCATTTCTGACTTCATGCAATAGAATGATCTATGTTCCATTAACCAAAAGTCAACGTGCGGCGCAATGAAGTTGGGTTGTTGAGCATTGACATTGGGAGCCACATGATTGGAGCCAAGTGCTCTTTACAGTCGCCTTCTGATTCGGTCCTGAGTGTGACACCCGACATGTTTTGGTATAGAGGGAAAGGGACACATGAAATAACCCCACATTCGTTCGTGAAAGGTCACACTGTAGACGAGGTGATTTGATAGTATGGGGGAATCAGCATAGGTGGACGTACGGACTTATATATCATTTGGAATGGTAATTTTTCGGCTTAAATGTATGCAAACGGAAGATTGAGACAGTATATTATATTTTATGCTGCAACCATTGGAGAATGCTTTGTTTACTAGCATGATAATTCCAGACAGATACAGCCATCTTGTGAAGAAAATACTTGAAGCTATAACAATACAATGTATGGAAGGACCAGTGAGCTCTCCTGAACTGATTCCAATTGAAAGTGATTCAGACATGCTCGAAAGATACATTCCTGCGAGACCAAGGCCTCATTTTACAGTCCGAGACTTGGAGATTGCATTTCTTCATGAATGGAACAGTATTCCTCACGCCTTATTAAAAAACTTGCAAAACATCTAAACAATGCATTTTTTGTCATACACGATGTGATCATATTGTTGTCCTTAATCATCTATTCATGTTTTTCTATCTTTTCAAAGAATCAAAAATTAATAACATTTTTGTGTGTCTTTTTTTCTCTATTGCGCATTCATGCGCATTTATTATCCATTTTATGCCAACACATTGCTGTCTCGCACGATTTTTTTAACTTCTTTGAAACTCAACTAATTTTTTGAGCAGTGCACAAGTCTTTCAAAATGGCTGCAGATCCTAAATAACAACTCACTTTTCTCTTCTACGGCAAGCTAATAAATAACTTTAGTAGAGAGAAACTTTGTAGGTACCATAACAAATATGAATTCTTATATATAATCTACAATAGGGTTCAATAGAACCCTGTGAACCCTTTCTCGGAATATTTTTTAAGAAATTTTTATTTCCTACATTAATGAAGACTTGTATAAAATCGACCTCTAAATCTGCGCGTACAACAATATTCAAGGATCTAAATTGGGGAATATTTGGGAAAAACATATTGCTACATACGGGGAATGATCTTTAGAATATCGCTTACACACAAGAGGTGGATTATGCAGTTGTAGCCAAAACAACACTTTGAAATTCTGCGTGGTGAGAAAAAAACACGTGAGATAATGGTAAACCCATTAAGAAGTTTTTTGTAATATGTCGTTTGTATGTACACTCTCAAACATAAACTGTTCATTATGAAAAATATAACGCAATCCAATTAATTTGTAATCAGCGCATCGTGTAACTAAATTTTATTATAGTATCACTCCTACAATAAACATAAAACTGTGTTATAGTTTGAATCATATTGCACGACTCTGAATAATTTTAAAAGCATTGTTTTACAAGAATATTTTAAATGCTGTAATTTCTGACAGTCTGATAAACTGTCATAACTACCCATGCAAACAAGTCATAAAACTATAAACTTTCTTATAATATTACAATAAAAGTGTGAAGTTTTAGTTATAGAATTTAGAATTATACATAAAAAGTCCTTCCGGCAGTACCGGGAGAAAGAGGTAGCTTTCATACATCTTATTTATTTATTTATTTATTTTAAATTATGTTACACTATTCGAATATACGAAGCTCAAATTAGTGGAATCCGATTATATAAGGTATAGTACTAGTTTTTGTCAATACTGAATATTAATGGGAATTTTTAGAAATTATTCATCTTTATTGAAGCTGGTTTTAACTAAACCGATTTGTAAGGTTGCCAAATTCCACAATATCATAAAATGTATGACATTTTAAAGAACATGATGGATAAAAGACAGTAATGAGCTTGGTTGTAATCTTAATTCATGTACACTCATATCGAGATCGATTAATACAGGATGTGTCTAAACTACTGGGAAAACCTTTAAGGGCTGATAGTATACATCAAGACAAATAATATTAAATGGGAAACTAAGGGTCCCGAAAGTCTTCCGAAGGTGATAGGCGCCATCAAAGTTTAGGGTCCAAAATTTGAAATGATTATAAAAAAACGGAAAAATTGGTCGATTCGTTTGCGGTTTTCACGAAAAAAATTCTTTATGTCAGTATTGTCTTGAAAATAAATTATAAAGAAAAAATTCAAAAAATGCCGATAGAGTGCGCTTTAGACTTTGGAGTAACGAATAACTATTTTTATCGTTATTTTTGCATCTCATTAATTTTTTTTAGAAGTTTAGACATAAACTTAAATTTTGAGCTCAAATTCCATGGTTAAGTAGCTCAAACTGAACTGTGTTCAATGGGAATGGGTAGATTCAAATTTCAAATGATTATAAAAAACAGAAAAATTAGTCAATTGATTTGCGATTTTCACTAAAACTATTCTTTATGTCAGTATTATCTTGAAAATAAATTATAAACATACATTTCAAAATATGTCGATAGAGGGCGTTTTAGACTTTGGAGTAACGTACAAATATTTTTTACCGTTATTTTTTGCATCTTATTAAATTTTTTTGAAGCTTGGACATAAACTTAAAACTGTATTCAATGGGGGTGGGAAGGTTCAAATTTCAAATGATTATACAAAACGAAAAAAGTGGTCGATTCATTTGCGGTTTTCTCTAAAACATTCTTCATGCCAGTATTTCCTTGAAAATAAATTTTAAAGTTAAATTTTAAAAAATTCCGTTAGAGGACGCCCTAAACTTTAGAGTAACCAACAGCAATTTTTAACTGTTATTTTTGGTCTCTAATTAAATGCTTGCAAAATCGTACAGTTAAATTTTGAGCTCAATTCCCGAATCGGAGGGGTTAAGAAGCCCAAACTGAACTGTGTTCAGGAGTTGAAATGTTACCCTGCACTCCCTACGAACACAGTTCAATTTTTCGCTACTTAATTACTCACAACGATTCAGATTTTCAGCTCAAAATTTAAGTCTAAGCTTTTAAAACAAACTGGGGCAACAAACTCGGTCCCGGCCTTAGTACGTACAATGTATACACCAAGTTACGTCCAAATCGCTTCTTAAATAGGCGTTTTATCTCGTGACAAAAAAACAGATCCTGTCAAAATATCAGCCGCACTAAACATTCAAAGTGCTATAACTCAGTCATTTTTAAAGATATTTATGAAATAAAACTTGTTCTGGAATCTTGGTACAATGGTACAATGTTCTAACACAAAAAAGGAAAATATGTTTCAACTTTTAATTTTTTCGCATTTAATTTTAAATTGAAAATTTCAACAAAAAAATTAAATAGCCGCCATTTTGAAACAACAATGGGGAATGATGCTGGCCAACGTACTCGGTTGAGATATTTGCATGTACTGTGTATACACCAAGTTTCATTGAAATCGGCCCATCAATACGATATTCACAGAGTGATAAAAATCATATATATATATATATATGAGGAGCCCAGAAGCCAAGGGGTACAAGTGACAAAATTTACATTTCGAGTAAATTGAGTCCAAAGTTAAACATCAATTGTAATTGAACGAACTGAGATATGAAACTTTTGCTTACTTCTTAGTGATCTTTGAACTCTTATTTCAATAACTGTTTTAAAAAATGTGGAATACAATTTTTCTTTTTATTTATAACTGAGCAATGTTTATCGTCATTCGGCACTTGTATCCCTTGGCTTCCAAGCAATAATGAAAAATGCTTGGAAACTAAAAGCTACAAGTGACAAATGAACACAAGAAATGAAAATTTATTAAATAAAAAGTTGTATTTATGAAAAAATTAAGAACAATGTTGATGCAAATAAGTGAAAGGGCAAAATTTTGTTTTAATATAGATTCTAAAAAAGGAAAAATTATGAAATAAAAAAAATGAATTTACGAAAAATTTATGAACAATGTTGATATAAATAAATGAAAGGAAAAACTTTTGTTCTAATATAAATTTTAAAATTTTATTATAAGTTTAGAAACATTGTAATTTATATTTTTTAACACTTACCCACAAAGTTGAAAAGTGAATATGATTTTGGTTTGTCAGTCCGTCTGTCCGCGCCCTAACTCTCGTAAATATATTCGGATAGCCTTAAAATTTTTGGGAATTATTCATTTTTACCTCAACACAAACCCATCGCAAATGAAGTTTCTAACACGATTAGTTTATTTACAGGGGCAATCAAAAGTTTTTCATTACATTACAGTTTATGGGAAAAATCGTTTTAAATGAATTTGAAAGATGTTACACCTTGTCACATATTAAAATTTACATGTATTTACGAATTGCACTAAAATAAACATTTTATAAAATCTGAGGTGAAAAGAATACTTAATATTTATATACAGAACCATACAAAAGATTTACATTGCCTAATGATAAAAAGGAAATTGTTTGCGACTTATTTTAATTATATTACAATTTTCACGTGTACTAAAATTCATATATATCGCCGAGGCTTAATGTAAGTTATTTCGCATATAATACGCAGTACACAGTATTTACAGGGACAAAAAAAGATTTCAAATAGTATATTCTATCAGAAGTACTGTATATATTATCAATGATGATTGATGGATGGAACAAATGCCATTTTAATTATGGATTGCACTTTTATGTTTCACTAAATTTATACATGT
The DNA here is from genome assembly GCA_964019185.1 of Maratus speculifer. NCBI lineage: Eukaryota > Metazoa > Arthropoda > Arachnida > Araneae > Salticidae > Maratus > Maratus speculifer. The sequence continues at coordinate 254,302,710 of OZ025297.1, forward strand.
AATATATATTATGTGTAAATGCTATAGTTCATATACAAAGTTACACAAAAATACTCGTAAAGGTTACAGAATATGAGCGTACTTTACTTAAAGATTGCTTTTAAATAAGTCATGTATTTCAATGCTGAACTTCATTCAGTTTAGTAAGAAATGCTTGTAAAATTTAGATAAAATGATATACAGGATCACATACAAAATTTTATACATGGTCATCGATGGATGATAATATCTGAAAATGTGATTTCAGTAGTCTTAAGTGTGTTTTAGTTCTAAGTAAATTTCAGCTAAATACTGGCGTATAATAAAGTTTCAAGATAAATTACAGAATGAACAAAAGTATTCAAGTATGCTTCCATCTATTAGTATAAAGTGCTGAAAGTGAAATTTCAAACTATTATGTGTTTTCTTGCTAAACTAATTTTTCCCGTTATACAGTACATATCAACCGACTGATAAAACATAGGGCTGCTCAAAAGGATCAGAATACATGGCAATGGATTGTAACTCTTTATTACCCTAAATAGCAAAATTTTTTAAACATTTCAGGGTGTGTTGGAAAGTGTTCATAATCTATGCTTAACGCATGATTTTCTTACTTGATAAAAGTTAAAATGCATTTATTTAATGCATAAAAAACCAAATGGCTTTTTATGTCATTGGTCGCGTTTCTGCTATATAGAAGTTAACGGATACAACTGTACTTATACCCCTTGGCCTCCAAACGTTTCACTGTTTTGGGAAAGAGGTTAAGTAACTGACCCCTATAGCTCAGTACATAATGAAAAAAAAAGCACTCAACTCTTTACCTACAAATAAATAGACATATTTCCAGCTAGCCTGTGCACGTAACTCAATTTTTTCAATTTTGTCACTTATACCCCTTGGCTTCTGGGCTCCTCATATATATATATATATATTAGGGTGGATCGAAAAATCGAAATTCGGATAATCAAATCGGCGCGGGGTGCAAAAGTAGCCTTTTATGCATACTAATTCACATGCGATTTTTTATTGAAATCCATTCATAACTTCCGGTGCCCCAAACGCCTCAAAAATAGTTAAAAATTGAAATTTTTATAAATTTTATAACTTTTTTTTTGCTTCTTAATATTTTAAAAATTATTTTTGGCGCTGGTTGCGAAAGTTGCCTTATATATATATTAGTTCAATCTTTTTTTTTAAATTTAAATCCATCCATATCTTTCGGTGCCCTCAAGCGCCCCCAAAATAGAAAAAAAAAATGAAATTTTTATAAAAAATCATATTTTTGTTTTTTATTTTTTTTTAAATTATTTTATCAATGGGATAAAAAAGATGCATTTTATGGTGTATAAGCATGGATCCAAATAATTTTTGACTTTGATAAATTTCTTCGAATGCCCCTAAACTTTTAATTATTTGCTGAAAATCGAGTTTCATGCAAATTTTGAGCTAAAAAATACAAGTAAAATTAACAGTTAAAGAATAATTTATCTATCGTAAAACGTAGATCGAAACGATGAGATATCGTTTATCGTATTTTATTAAATGTATAAAATAAACTTTTTATACTTTATTATTTGAAAGACAACATTGATAGAAGAGTTCTCAGCAATGACCAGCAATATTTATATGATATTTGCATAGCAACATCACGTGGTGAATGTTGTTCTGATCTGGCATTAATGAAACCTGGTCCAGTTTATCACTCAAGATGGCTAACAACTGCGTGTAGAGTTTTAAGGTTATAAGTGGCTACAGAAAATCCTTCTGATAATCTCATTACTCTTACAACATATATTATGAAGGTATATGCACCTATATGGTTTCATATCAAAACAAAGCCATCCATAACTGAAGGAGCGCGTTATATTTGGAAACTTATCACATATTCTAGATATTTGGAACCCGATTTAAGAAAGATCGTTGATGCTGTTATTCAACGAAATATATATATATATATATTTTTCCCCTCCCTGAAAATTTGCTATTGTCAATGCTCACAGATAACATAGAGCATATCAGATCTTTAGCAATGCGAAAGCCAATTTGTGTTGGAAATAAAAAGAGAAAATCACCAGAAATGAGAATTTTCAAAGTACCCCAAATAAACTTCAAAGCGAATAATTATTTTGAACTTATTGACTGGCAACGAGTTGGACGTTTTGAACAACCTCTTTTGATGAATGTGCCTTGCGAAGAAATTGAGAATATGATAAAAGTTGTAAAAACGAATGAATGGTATAATATCCATGCCATACCCAAGCAGTTGAAAGATGCGTTCGACTAGTGTGTGAATAGCAGAAACTGTATCTGTGCAAGAAAAGAGACACGGCTTTATACTGAGTAGAATAAAATGAAGAAGCCATATAAAACACTATGACACCAAAAAGAAGATTACAAATTTTAAAAATATATAAATTTCCAAATTGAAGGATGTAAAACTTTTCTCTACGTAAATTCGATTTTTGTATTTTTTATGATTTAATGCTTTGATTTTTAAATTTATATCTGGCTTATTATTGTAAAATTAATGTTATTTATAACCTTATACGTTATTAATTAAACTGTTTTGAAAATTTGTAAGTATTTTTCGTAAATTATAATTTTTAATACATTTTTGTAAAAATTTCAGTTTTTAATTGTAATTGGTGCATCAAAGATGTGAATAGATTTAAACTAAAAACATATATGGGAACTGCAGAGTTATGTAGTATTGTAATAACAACTTTCCAACCCAGTGCCAAATGAATTTCAAAAAGTAAAATAAAATAAAATAAAACAAAACAAAATCAAGAAAATTTCAATTTTAAACTATTTTGGGTGGTTTGGGGCACCGGAAGAAATAAATGAATTTTATTTTTAAAAAAATATGTAAGCTAAGATAGATAAAAAATAGCTTTTGCACCCCGCGTCAAAAGTAATTAAGAAAAAATAAATAAACAAAAAAATATAAAAGAAAATCATAAAAAACTCAATTTTTAATTATTTTTGGGGCGCTTGGGGCACCGGAAGATATGAATAGATATTCATTAAAAAAAAACCCTGTAAACTAGTATGCATAAAAGGCAACTTTTGCATGCCGCGCCGATAGTGATTTCTAAAAAAAAATTTTTTCCCTATACTTTCCACCCTAAAATATATGCAAACATTTAAACAGAGGGTGGTTTTGGGGTTTGTGGGTCATGATTGGTGAAAATATACCAAATTTTTCCGGAAGTGCTTTCCTCCGGATGGCTGCAATAAGTAGCTTTTTACTTTTTGTAATGAATGCTACCTAAAAACTAGCATTTTGATTCAATTTTTTTTTAAAATAAACTGTATATTATTTTAATTAGAATTTTAAAGAGGATAACCTGCAACGAACTGATTTACAACAAGATTATCGGCAAAAAAAACCCTCTTCACATAAGGAAAAAATAGCTTTAAATATCTAATCTAATTGTACATTCAGTTGTTCAATTTTATTTTCAAATAACGTAACCTGCCTGAAATCATCCTTATCCATCGAACTATCAATATTGTTCTGTTAGTTAGTAGTTCAATTATTTAGTTAATGTTCTATCGATTAGTAACATTCGCAATTAGATCTCTGTTTTTATATGCATATTTGACCACCATCCACAATAAGTAAAGATTAAAAAAAAAAAAACATCCACTAAGTAATAGATATTTAACCATTAGATATCAACCGCTGGTGTAAGTGACACTAAAGCGGTGCTCAGAGTATTTTCTTATTCTCATCAGTTATTTTATCAGTTATTTTTTATTGTAAAATTTATCTTTTTTTAATCAAACCTTTTCAGTGATTCAACTACAGAATATTTTCTCTATAAAAAAAAACACTGATAAACTATTAAAAATTAAACAAATGGCTATTGTCTTGGAGGAGTTGAATGATAAAGCTCGGCAATTCAATCATCATTTTACAAAGTTTGAAACATTTGTTCGATTGAGGATGAGAATCAAACTCTTGTTAAAATTAAATCATTTTTAATGATTGTTTAATATGAATATTTTGACATAAAAATGTTACAGATTCAGCAGACATAAACATAATTATAAAAGCGATGGTTTTAAGTAAACAAATAAAGGATTCAAAAATGTATTAATGAAACTTTTATTAAATTATTCAGTTTAGAAAACTTTTTATAATCCAACGACATATACATAGAAAATTGCTTTAGATGTATCAACAATAAATATATAGAAAGTTTTTTTTATTAAACAACGATAAAAAAAAAACAGAACATAACGGTTTTCATAACAATAATCTTCTACAAAAAAAATTACTGCCTCTGAGCTTTGACAGAAGATCACATTATCGAAAGTGAAAAAAAGTACTTCTACCATTGGCAAATATTACACAATATTGAGGCAAAAAATTATTTCATGTAATCCACATAAAAATATTATTATTTTTATTATTTTTCATTCATTTATTTCTAATATGTTAGTTCCACTTCCTTCTTCTTTGTTTTTCCTAACTTTTTAAAAGTTTTTGATACGTAACATGAACTAATATTATTGATTATTTTATGAAAATGTCTGTAATTGACAAAACGTCTAGAAATATCTATACTTAAAAAAAAAAAAAAAAAAAAAAAAAAAAAAAAAAAAAAAAAAAAAAAACTCATATATTTTATATGAAATTGCCAGGATTAATTTCCATAAAGTGCAATCGGTTTGCTATCTTTTGCACATGATGTTGCATATTCGATAATGCATTTAAGTTATCTTAATGATGGTACTAAATTCACAGTACATTATAAAAGATAAATAAAACCAAATGCAATTATTTTCGACTATGTTATACTTAAATCAACAAATTACATACTAGGAATCATTGCAAAGTTTTAATTATAGGTGAATATCTTTATATTCCATTCGCAACACTTATTTTTTTTCTAAAACACATTTCGTAGTATGTTTCTCATGCAAATGTTATCGAAGCGTATGTCAAACTTTTTGTTTTTAAAAACTACTATGAAGAAGCATTAAAAATATTAGCTTGTAATTGAAACATTGCGCTACGTGCCACATATTGAAAGAAATTTGACAGAAATCATATTAATCATCATATGATTTATGATCATCATCGTCATTTATTAAGTGTTGTCTTATATGATCAGTTTTTAATATTGAAGCTTACTGAAATTGAAAATCATTGCCATTTCCACTTAATATTTTACAATTATATATCAATTCATGATTTTAGTTGATATCAGGGGCGTCGCCAGGGGGGGTATGTGGGGAGGAGCCTCCCCCCAATATGTGTGAAGTTGGGAAATTTGAGCTTAGAGTTGGAAAAAATTAGAATTTTGAAAGACTTTCTTTTTTAAAATAATTGTAAGGAATATATGAACTATTTATTCTTTCGGCGACTATGGTTTAGGAAACAATTTAAATTATCAAAAGAAATCAACCAGACTCATTTTGTCGTTGTATTTCCCTGTTCTACGAAAACATCATACACTTATTAGACCTAAATGTCTCTGCATCTGTGTATCAATATCTGACTCTAAACAGCCTCCTCCACTCCTTTATTTCCTCTAAAACTTTGTTTATTTCTGAAAAATTTCAAATTACAGTCCGTGACATTTATGTTATTTTCATATGAGAAGCCATAATGGCTCATATACTAGAAGTCTGTCCGGGCCTGGGCTTGGTCCAAGACCCTGGCATGGCCCGTGGACCGAGCAGGCAAAATGAAAGGCAAACTTTCAAACAGAGTGCGTCCACCAGTCTGATATAAAAATTTAGAAGAAGCTCATAAAATTTGAATTATTTTCAATAAATATGAGTTTCACAAGAATACGTATAAATGTGCTGCATGAGCCGATTTTATTTTGACAACATTAATACAGAAATATATTATGTCCAATATGTAGATAGCGTCATCGAATAGTTAATCATGTTTGAAAATAATAAAATGAAAATAAAACAACAAAATATTCGCATTTTTTCACATTTAACCCGTTGTCGCGTCGCCAGATAATTTTTACAACGGCTTTAGTCGTCGAGTCAATCTAAGCTTAAATCTGTAAATTTTATTTCAAAATAGCATTCTATTGTAATGTTGTAAAAGCAAAATGCAATTTTTATTTCCGTTTTATGCTAATCTCAAATAGTATTAAAAGAACTTGGAATAAGTAATTTTGAAATATATATATATATTCATTCAGGCGCCAATAAAGATTATGAAAAAAAATGGAGTCCTAATTTCTATAATAGTAGCTACACCTGCTATGTTACATAACTGGGCAACAATATCTGATGCATTTTCGACAGAAAAAAATAGTGGTAAGCCAATGTCGTCAAGAAAATATAAAAGCAAATTTGATTTAAATAATTTATTGACTCTGATAAATGTGTTGCTTTTATTTTGTTTGTATGCGGAGAAACAAAACTTATATTTTTATCTGTTTATAAAATATGAAACCAAAGCGATAAAGTTCAATGTTATATTTGTGAAGCAGTATTTAAAAATCACTATAAATCTCAGCATGAAAAAAACAATCATAATGGGAATAGAGTTTTTGTGCAGGAAATTGAAGCCCCTAAAAATCCATTCGATGCTTCAGTACGTAAAAGGAAAAAAAGTGGACGATGTGAAATCGGAACAAATATAAGGATATCAAAGCTGTCCATCGAATGAAGAAATAATCAGCATAAGCTGTAATACTGACTGAAATACTTTTTGACTTGTGTTCAAACAATAATGTTGACTCCCTTAATGGATTTTTCGTTCATGCCAAAAAATTCAAAAATTATTTAGATCAAGCCTTCAATCTGTGCATTTTAACATTCAGAGCAGCTTATTGTGTTGCGCCAAATGAAAGGACATATAGTCAGCTAAAAATTACAAAAAAGAGTTACGAACTACCATGAGCGATGGCAGACTGGACAGCTTAATGCTTTTGAAATGCGAAAATGAAATAGCGGACTTACTTAAACTGGACGATGTGATCATTAGGTGGGCTTCTTTGAAGAAAAGAAGGATCAATGTTAAATGAAAAACAAAATTACAATGTAAGTGTGCATTAGCAATCGTTACAATTTTTCTTTATGTAACATTTTTGGTTCCTTATTTCATATCTTTATATAATTTTCCTTAAATGTGTGCAATGTCTCTAACTTTGAATCTTACATTTACTGCATTATTCAAAATTGTTTCATTAAGCTTTGGGTTAGGTAAAAGTATGATCTTTATCTCTTTTTCTTCAGATCTTTATTTTCATGCTGAAAAAATAGCAATAGATCTAGGTTTTTTTTTTTTTCGAAAAGGAATAATTTTTAATGCATAAGTATTATTACCATTATACGCACATTGCATTGTATAATTTTAATTGGAAATTAGAACAATATTTTTCAAGTTGGGAAATTTTAAAATCCCCCCCCCCCCCCAAACAAAAATCTGTAGCTACGCCTCTGCTACATACAAATTACAAATAAAATAAAATATTTTGAATTTATGAAACATATTCGAGTAATGTAATGCAGAAAATATTGATGAATGATAATTCAGTAAAGAATTGATAATAATAAAAGAAAATTCTTATAAAGAGCCATACATTACCATCTATTATTTATAGGTATTCTCAATTAATCAATAAAAGTAAACCGTAAGAGTTATGATATATAAGAATTACAAATAAGATATGAAGAAGAAGAAGTAATAAAATTCTATCATAAATCTTTCGTGAACTTATGAACAAATCCTTCGAAGTATTATTTAATGAAAGTGAATTTAGCTTAACGTCACACACTGTAATGAAAATATTCGTTAAATCTACGGCAAAAACTGCAGTGGCAGAAATATTGCCAGTCGTTTTTTTTTTCCGTAAAAAATGCATTAAAATTAGATGTAAATTATTTTATTACATCTGATTTTACTGAAATTTGCCGTAAATGAAACAGATTTTTTTTCATGGAATCAAACCTGCGTAAAAATAATTTATATTCATTCATAAGTCAGAAAATTTTTTCATTTCTGAATAACTTTATACCTATATATGTTTTTTTATATATATTTTTTTTAAAAATTTGGCGTTAAAAAAGTTTAAGTTTGCGATATATTTCAAATAAAATCCTGTAAAATGTTAGTTCACTCCCTTTTTTAATATAATAACCAATTAAAGAGCCCGTTTTAAATTCTAGGCAGCATCAAACATTTTTTTTTAAGTACAGTTGAATTTTTTTTTTTTTAATTTAATATTTTTTTACATTTATGAAACAGACAAGAAAGAGATTTTTTTTTTTTTGTAAATTTTAATTTTATGTTTTTACTATAAACATTCGAGATTTTAAACATGTGTTAGTGAAACACCTATTTTAAATTCAAAAGAATCAAAAATTATTCTTCCTAAAATAATTAATGCTACATATTTTTGAAAAAAAGATGTATATATATACACGATACACAGAGACATCTATTTTGCATATCTGTATAAATTTCTCATATTTAGCAGAACTGAATATATTTTTTAACCGAAATAAAAAAAATAAAACTGATATTATTAATCAATAAACAAACCATATACCTCTACAGTACTTGGGAGGATTCATTAGCCTTAAAAAAAAATTACTATATAATCTACACCTACATGCAAATATGTGATAAAGAGAATTTACATAATAATTAGAATTTTAAATATTTTATTATTATTATTATTTTATGGAGGAAAAATCTTGCTAACACAACATTGTCGATTTTCGTGAGTTAAATTAAAACTATACACGAAAAAAAATCCTATTTTTAAACAAGTAAATGTAATATCACTTTTATGTTCAGAAAACAAAGTGATTATGCTATTAATGTAACTTTCGTTTATTGTAAAAACGTGAATGACATAAATTTAAATATTATATGTAAATCTGGTTTTGCGTACTCAGGGATTTCAATAATAGCCTATTTAAACTTTTAAAGTAGTTTATTTCCATTCTATTTCAAATACAATGCGTACTTATATTAAAAAAGAAGACTTTTTTTATGCTTTAAAATAAAGTATCTATATATTTTATGGGCTACTTTCATATTATTACTTTAAACACGAGACTTAAATCTTTAAAAAAGAAATTGGTACAAACAACTTCGGTAATTATTGTATTTTCCGCTGAATATATTTCATGTAATAATGTAATATTTTTATAGTGCAAAATTGCATTCAATATAACGAGATATGACATTTAAAACGACAATATTCTTTTTAGATTGTTTTATTTTCACTAATATAAATTTTGACATTACCCCTCTTAATTATTTGTGACACTACGAACCAAGCAGGAAAAAATCTGTAACTGTAGAGTTACATGTATAGAGACGTAAAATATATGTACCCTTAGTAAAAGATTATTTGTAAAATATACAAAAAAAAATTATACCTATAAAAGAATTTTTTGCAAAGATATAGTATTCAGTAAATGTACAAAATAATATGCTAAAATTACGTTATTCTTACTCCAATTTTATATGTATCTCGGTTGCAGTTACATAAAAAATACATAGGATTATTGTAGGTCATTCTAGCTTTCTAAAAAAATTCTTGATAAAGTTACAGATTTTCTTTCAAGTGTAAATGTGTATCAGTTACACGGATTTTGCCTATTGCCGTTACATAAAACTAGATGGAACCCGTCAAAACTTGGAGGCACCAAACAAAGTAAAAGGTATTTTCCAGCTATTAAAGGATTTTTCAACGACTGATCTTCAGCAAAAATTTCAATAAACAAAAGAAAAACCTGCATTTTATATCCAGGCAAATGACCCGCATTTGTCCGAGTTACATTCAAACATGCTGTCATAGAATTAGAATCTCTCTCATTTGATAATTTTCCATTTACAAATACAACACCAATAAATTATACATGACATGGATAAATCATAAATTACTGTCATTTATCATTTCATACAAAATATACATACTTCACTTACTTCGCAGCAAAATAAGACTGAATTTATAGTTTGCCATTTAGAAACAACTATAATAATGATCCTCTCAGTGGTTAATTTGTTTTTACATTATCCACCCCACTCAACAAATAAACATTTGCATTTTCAACTAGCTTTTCTATTACCTTTTTATAAAAAAATGTAAATTTCACTTATTAAAAAAATAATGATAATATTTATTCTGGCAAGGTGAAACCCGTCAAAACCTGACGGCAACAATATGAAGGAATCAAAGAAAAAAGTATTTTGCTGCTATAATTTTTTTAAAAGATTAATATTTATTAAATTTTCAATATGCTTTTCCATTTACCAACGCAACACCAACATGGCATGATCCCGGGCAAAGAATTGGTGCTACAGTGCGACACACGTCACAGACTCTTGGAAATGTTTGAAGATTATTTTTCAACTGTTAATTTTTTTTTAATGCTAGAAATCATTTGCTATGTATTAAATTTGTCTAGGTACCATACAAAATGCAAATAATCACAAAAAATAGCAAATTTCATCAAAATACACCCCCCCCCCAAAAAAAAAAAAAAAACATTACCTGGAAATTTTGTAAATAGATGTGGAAAAAAACAGCAAATTTCATCAACAGAATGCAAAAAACAACAAATTTCTTCAAAAGATCTCTAAAAAATTTTTTCAAAAAACTGCAAAAAAAATTATCTAGGTATCTCAAATAAAACAATTTCGCGAAAGAATTGCAAAAAATCAACATTTTGCCAAAATATCTAAAAAATGGCAATTTTTATGAAAAAATTTCGAAAAAAAGAAAAATTTTGACAAAAAAATCTCTAAAAAATGGCAAATTTGTAAACATATTGTGAAAAAAAAATTCAAAATGTTGTGAGAAAACAAAAAATTTTGACAAATGATTGTGAGTAAACAATAAATTTCGTGAAAAGATTACAAAAAAGCAAATTTCATCAAATAATCACAAAAAAGATAAATTTCACAAAAAACAACAAATTTTGCAAAAAGATCTTCAATAAAATGGCATATTATATTAAAAAATTGTGACAAAAAGACAAATCTCATCAAAAGAACTCGAGAAAACGATAAACTTTACCGAAAGACCTCAAGATGACGAATTTTTTCCAGGTTTCATAAAAGACGCGAATTTCGTCCAAAGATCTCAAAAAGCACATATAAAATTTGTCTAGGTAATCGCTAAAAAGGCTAATTTAGCTAAAAATAGCGAAAAAAACGACGAATTTCTCAAAAAATATAACAAAAATCCACAATTTCGCAAAAAAAATCATGAAAAAAGGATAAATTCGATAAAACGGCAAATTACATCGAAAGATAGTGAGAAAAAAACGACAAATTTCACCAAAAATTCCTGAGATAACAAATAATTTTGTTCTAGTATCATAAAAAACATGAATTTCGTCAAAAAATCATGAAAATACTTTAAATTTTTCTAGGTACTTCAAAAAACGCAAATATTGGTAAACAGATTGTGAGAAAACAACACATTTTGTCAAAAGATGAAAAAAAGAGGCACATTTCGCCAAAAGATCACAAAAAGGTAATTTTTGCAAAAAAAAAAAAAAAAAAAAAAAAAAAAAAAAAAGTGAAAAAGATGACAAATTTCTGAAAATAACAACAAAACCGAAAAATTTCACAAAAAAATCACGAAAAAAGGATAAATTCGATAAAACGGCAAATTACATCGAAAGATTGTAAGAAATAAAAGACAAAATTTCACCAAAAATCCCTGATAAAACAAATAATTTTGTCCTAGTATCATAAAAGACATGAATTTCGTCAAAAAATTATGAAAATACTTTAAATTTGTCTAGGTACTTCAAAACACGCAAATATTGGTAAGCAGTACATACTTAAAACAGTAGCGATCTTTTTTCAGCACAGCTAAAACTGGTCTCTAAGCATACGCGCTTGCGCAGAAACCTGACAACCTATTGGAGAAGACTGTATTTACTCTCTGTATACGCATTTGCAAAGTGCCTTGGTAAATATGGGATAAGACTACATTTTTGCTATTACTGTTTAATGCAATGCTATGATAATTGTATTTTTTTCTTTACTTATCTTATAATGATCGAAATACATTGGTTTTTGCACTTTACGTAGGGGGAAGTGCGGTACATTGATACAGCTTTTTTCTAAAAAAATTTTTAGAGTCTAGAAAGCAGAAATGTCAAAATATTTTTCTATTTGATGTCAGCAAAACTTGTGTAGTGTGTTATAAAAATCTACAATCGTTGTTTTATATACTATTTTTTAATGTAATTTTGAAAAAATCAAAAAAATCAATTTGTATCAATGTGCCCCATCCCCGGGGCAGATTGATACACTTTGATACATCTTGAAAAAGTAGAGACAAAATAACACCAATGCATATTTTTCATAAAAAAAATAGTTAGCAAACCATTTTATATTATTTTTAAAAATTCAAATCACCCACACTTTATTTGTAAGCAATATTAAAGCAATCAAAATGAAATGTTTAATGACCTGATGTTCTGGCTGTTCCTTGTCTGATTGCTGGCAGTAGTAACTTGATCATATCTGATATTTTAACCCCAGCATTATCTTCTTTCTTAGGAAAGATGAAAAATTACCAAGTTTTCTCTTTACTAATCGGTTTATATACAGAAAATAAAGGATAATTATATTAAAATTTCTCTTTTTAATATAATTATTCTGTGCTGTATAAGAGCTTGGTTTTCTTACGTAACTCTATTCATGTAGAAAATACTTTTTTCTCTGGAGAATTGATATAAATTTGAGATTTTTCAAGCTGTCGTCCTTTTCTTTAATTAGTTCTACTAGCACTATATGTTGGGTAAGTTCGTTCGTCTTCTCGTTGCAAAAATACTATAAAATGTTCTAAAATGTTCTAAAAATAGTTTCTACTATAAAATGTTCGAAAGAAATTAAAGTTATTTCACTTCAATAAAACTAATATTAAAAATTTTTAGCGAAAAATGGTTGGATTAAGGAGTGCATTGTAAAAAAATAATAAAAGGTAATGAAAAAATGAACTAGAAAAAGATTTAGGTTGTATCAATGTGCCCCGACAAAGACTGTATCAATGTGCCCTATATAGCCATTTTGAATAAAATGAGTCTAAAATCCAATACTTCATAATTTATCTAACAAAAAAGAATCAGAAACTGATAAAGAGTAGTTTTACTTGCCAGAGAGAGTATTTTTTTCGGTGGGAAATACTATAACAGTTTTATAATACCATTACAATTGTACAAGTCAAATTTACTTTTGACTTACAAAAACAATGAATCATTCGTTCCATTTCAATAAACAACTGAATCATTCCAAAACTTTCTGTATATATTTGAGTGCTAAAGTATCACCTTTTGGAGCTGTTGTGAAACTTCCTGCGATGACACTGCGTGCAGTACAGGGGGTGTATCAATCTGCCCCATGTATCAATGTCCCCCACTTCCCCCTATGTTATTTTATTTTCATTTGTATTCATTTTTCGTGTTAAATGCTATTCCCTCCTTCAAACCTTGTGATGTTAGGCTTAATGTGAAATTGAAACATTCAATAGTTAAGGATTAAAGTGTTTATTTACGTTCTTGGCCGATAAAGCATTTTCTATATTGTATATCATGATTGAATGCTATGCAAAAAAGAGGGATCTCTCCTGAAATTTTTCTTTTTCTTTGTTGATTATAGTGATCTTCGTATTTTTTAAAAAAAAAATTGTTAAGAGATCAAGATCAAACAATTGGAAAAAAAATAGCAAATTTCATCAAAATATTCCCTTTTCCTTCTCAAAAAAACTCAGCAAATTTTGTCACGGGAACACTTTTTAAAAAAAGGGTACTTTTTTAAAAAGGGAACTTCGAGTCAACAAAAAGAAAGTGAAACATTAAATAAATATTAATGTTTTACAAAGCTGTTTATAACTGGGATTATTTTCATTTCATATGCAATTCTCTATTATTCGGCGAAAACAATGTAATGTAAATACTTTCTAAACGTTATGAATTTGCTCAAAAACGAAAGGGGCTCAAAATTATAAGGGGGAAAAATCACCGTTTTTTGACATGAGTATAATAAGAAACTGAAGCAAAAAATAAATAGTGATTTGCGATTCTGTTTACATCCATGAAGTCAAAATATCCGCCGAAAATCGCGCCATCAAAACACAAAACAAAAAACAATGTGATTTCCAGGCTTTTTTTTTATACATACTTAGTATAAATTTGAAATAAAATGATTTATCGGCCAAGAACGTAAATAAACACTTTAATCATTAACTATTGAATGTTTCAATTTCATTTGAAACATCTCTACAATTAAGCCTAAGATTGCCGGCAATAACATTGCAAAGTTTGAAGGAGGGAATAGCGTTTAACATGAAAAATAAATACAGATGGAAATAAAATAACTTACGTAAAGTGAAAAAACCAATTTATTTCGATCATTATAAGATGAGTAAAGAAAAAAAATTAATTATTATAGCATTGTATTAAACAGTGTCAGCAAAAATACAGTCTTATTCTTATCCCATATTTACAAACGCGCTTTGCAAATGCTTTTACAGACAGTAACTACACTCTCCTCCGATTGGTTCGGAGCGATTTCAGCGCAAACACGCATGCGTAGAGACCATTTTAAGTATGCTGACTCTTTTTGGCTATTGTTTTAATACATATGATGTCTCCCAGTTTCCCCAAAAAAATTTTAGCAACTATTCATGTATCTTCATTTCAAGGTAAGATGGTGGAATTTAACCATGCTTTAACCATCTTTAACCAAGCAATAAAAAGTGGAAAAATTAGATGCATTTTAGTACAAAAACCACTAACTTCTTTGGTTCAATAAATTAAATTATGCTTTTTTTTTCTATTTTTGTATCGTTTAAAATTATATCTTGTTGCTATGAAGCAATTTCATAAAATTTCGACTATTGTTTTTTCTAAACACTAATTAAAATACATGAAAACATATTACTTTAAAATTATTGGTCAGAGTTCCACCATTTCTCATTCTTTAAAAAAAGCAAATTATATTTTCTGAAATTTATATCACCGAAAACTAAACTTTTGAATAATTAAAATATTTATTAAAATTCTTAAGATATAAAAAAAAAAGACCAAGACAATCGCGATTTTTAAAAAATATTCCTGCCATTTTGACAAAAGTCAATTGTTTAATCTACATGTTGGATGATATAAACTCCACAAAATTTATCGGATATCATAATGTGGTGACATAATTTCTTTGTGATACTTATGAACTATCAGTCGATTGGAACTGCATGGCGTGAATTATTACTCCCACAAGATACAGTATTCATAATGTTTACATACGAAAATTAAATAAAGAATGAAAATATAAATAAATGCACTGCGAGAAGTCTGACGATGATATGCTTTTTCTTTGTAAATCAAAATATTCTAACAATCGCGTAAATTAAAAGAAAAAATGTATAACGCAAAATTAAATTGATTTTAACCGTCACAAGATAAATAGCCCTAAGTATAAAACTCTAAGCATAACTTCATATGGTATATTTATAGCGTAATAACATAGTGTATCTTCATAATAATAACATAATATAACAGTTCATAACATAATCATAATACATCATAGTGCACATTCATCAAAACGTTCCTAGCTCTTCAAAATTTAATTTTTAGTGTATAAGTATTCAGCAGTTATTTTTAAGTATGATTTTTCACCCGTAATTTCCTTCACTGAAATCATTTTTTAAATTTTTTAACATGCCTATCCACACTTTTTTCTGACTCATGAAATTGTTATTGAGATATAATTAAAAATCTATGAGAGTTGCAATATTTTTTCAAGCAGTTAAAAAGAAATTTAATTTTAATAATTGTAAATATTGTAAATATTAAAGTTGCATAGTAACTTTTCTTTTCTCTTCTCTTTTTTAAGTGTAATTTGAAAGCAAAAGGGTAAAACATTTGAGGTAAAGCAAGTACGATGCAAAAATTTAAACAATAGTTTTGAGTACTTTATTTTTTATTGTTATTTTTTTCAGCATCTATGTTACCCCAGAATAAAATGATGAAATATTATAAATGATTGCATTTTTTTACGATGATTTATAACTAGAAAACATTTTATTTTCTCGACGTGCATGCTTCAATCTCGTCATCTAATAATGATTTTCTGTGTACAGTTTTCAATTTAAAAATGGCTATGACTTGCAGGTTGCGATGTCTAGTAAGATTTTAATATGTGAAAATCATAGTATATTTCATTTGAATATAAATTTATTATTAAACTGTTAGGTCTCTATTTTTATGCATATTGAGTTTGTATTTCTGCATGCAGCACATTTTGGTAAAATTTTCAAATATGCAAAAAAAAAGCTTTTGTTAAAAATTTAAATTTGCTATTTCTCGGTCGTAACTCATCGTTTGAACAATTGAATACATAAATAAATTATTTGTTTAAACAACATTTTATATCATAGGAAGCACATTTCTTTTGTATGATTCCTATAATTTAATCACTTTTTATTTATTTTTGTTTATTTATTTATTTATTTTTTTTTTTTTTGCTTTCAACTTTCTGAAATTTGTTTACGCAGGAGTTGATTTATTTTTATTCATTTAAAAATCAATTTAATAAATACTAAGTTTTATAGCTAAAGCTTGTCGCCTAATTTTTGAAATTGGCATAACCAAGTACATTTCAATTTGAATTCAAATTTAAAAAGACAATTTTCGATTGACCATACAACGGAGTTGTTTGTAATTAAAAGCAAATGATTAGTAGTATTATATTACGACTATATAAATGTATTCTTTTTCTTTCACGCAAACGTTTTCATGTTTCTGGACATTAGAATTTATTATACCAGTTCCACTGTCATGTTTCTTTTACTATTATAGTTTTCCACACTCTTTATTTTTAAGAAGAAAAAAAAAAGCATTTAATAGAAAAACATAGTTTTTAATGCATTAATTAACAATGTAATGGAAGGAAGAATTTATGAAGTAGTTGATTTTGCATATTTTGTCAATTTTACTTGAGCTCCGTGGCTTTTAGAGTTAAAAACATGAATGAATAATTCTTATTAAAATCTATTAATAAGCTCTACGGTTTTATTTATTTATTTTTTACTTTTTGATATTTAAATAATATGGGTTGTTTATAGAAAATCTCGTAAATTCCAACATCAATAATACGTATTAATATTATTGTGGTAGTTATATATAAACAGAGAAAAAGACTGAAATTACAATTCTTCAAAAAAAAAAAAATAAATAAATAAAAGGACGAAAATGTACAATTATCTCTAAGGGTCATTGAATATTCCAAACACATACCAATAAATTTAAAATCCATGAAATACTATTTATTTTCTAACATTAAAGAAGAATTTATGACAGTAAGTTTTATTAACTGTTTACCACGTTTGGAAATATTTTTAAATAGCTTTTGCATTACAATAATCAGTTTTCACAAATAGAAATATTACTTTTATCTTATACTATCATTTATCAAGAGCAAATGAATATTTCTATATACAGAAAACATGTTTAACAGACAAACATATTAAATTAACTGTATTGACATTAATATGGATGTTAAGAATATTTTGTTACAATTTGATGCACAATTTCGATTTGGGTGCTGCAAATGGTTCCTTATAAAATGGTAGGATTCGGAAAATGGACTTTCGGGGCACAAAAAACTAATTAATGCATTTCAAAAAATTGAAAAACATGAAGAAATAAAAACATTTTTAATTCTTCATATAAAACATATCATATTTTTGAAAGGCTTAGCAATTTTATGTTTTTGTATGTTGTGTTAAAGAAGTTTTTATCTCTTCATATTAATTAACACCAGTTCCAACTTTATTTTCTTTACTAAAAATGTTTTCAAAATTTACAAACATCCAATGGAATTCATTTATAATTTTTTTCTTTAAATAATAAAATATATTTTCTCAGGTTTCTAAATATAAAGAATCATTTTTCGGAACCTTGTGAACGATTACGTACACTAATTTCTTCCGAGTCACACTCACTTTTGCCTTTTTAGTCTTTGTTTTTGGCGTAGCATGTCCCTGAAGGGATTTTGCGCCATTAAACCGTATACAACCAACCAACTAATCTTCCAAGTCACAAGCTCGGAAGATGTTATTGTACATTTTCTTTTTGTTTTGTTTTTATTATCGTTAAATAAAAATCATTAGTCTTTTTTTTGTTTTTTTTACAATGTATATATATCAAATACCTAAAATCAGATAATGCGAAAAATGTGATTCATTTTTTTAGTTTATACTGTAACATATATCTACAACATTTAGATCGGCATGGAGCTGCAAAACTGTATTTAAAAGGGTTAATATTTAAAAAACAAGGCATAGACTACATAGCAGCTATTATGTAAATTTATCATACTCACTTGTTCCCGAATCTGTATTGGCAAAGTTAAACAATGTTTTCTCATATGAATATCCTCGTAACGTGAATGGCTTTTTTTGCGTATGAGCAACATATTTCTTCATAAAAACGATAATATAAACCTATGAACTTTTAGATTTGCATGTACTTTTCAAGAGATCTTAACTTATATTTTAAAATATGTTCGATATATAATCCTTGGGTCTTTAAAATTTTTGATATGTACACGTTCAAAATCCCTATTAACCCTCTGACTGCCGAGCAAAAGGGCAAAATTGTAATGTTTTTTCTCAGCAGTTTATTTTAAATGTTAATAAAACAGGAATTTTTTATCACGGTATAATATGTAACAAAATTTTATGTATATGCTTATAAGCCTGGAAAGTATCAATTCTAACTTAATTTCTTAAAACTGGATTATATTTGTAGAATTATATTAATTTAAATAAAGCCTCAAATGCAGTGAAACATGCAATATAGTGAACGGATATATCCGGTCGCGGCAGTGGGATAATTATTTACACCTTTACTTAAAATAGAAATGTTCAATGTTTGTTATGAAATAGTTACTTATGTGTTTCAATAACTGTAGATAAATGAAATTCAAATACTACACATATATTAATTTCATTAAGCATTACTACAGGATACTTTTAAATGCTCATTTTTAGGCGCATACTAGATCAGCTATAAATCATTAAACCATCACTTGTGTAATTTATGTATTAAAAACTTTTTGAATTAATGAATAACATTTAGTACCATCATATATGCTTGGTTAAATATCTGAAATGATCAGCATTTTAATCATTAAACGAATATTTATTGGTTGAAATACTATTTCCTTTATATGTTACATGCATATCAATTTCTGAAAATGGATGTCGTTGATTGTTACTTCTGCAATATTATACATGCAGCGTCAAATTATACGAAGTTTATAATATGTATTATGCATTGCAGATGCTTTATGTATCACACTTGATCATCAGATAACTTCAATTTCCACTGAGATTTGATTATGTATTCGGGGAAATATGTTCTCAGATAAATTATATGTAATTATGCGTTTCCGAATTCCAAACTTATTTTAATGATTATTAATTTTAATTATTATGAGTTCTAAACAATACTTCTAACAGAATAATATATTGCTCATAAAGTGTAAATATAAAATTGTGTTAAGAATTTTAAAAAGATAAAAAAGAAATCCATATTTTTAATATTATGGATAATATAATGAGAATAATAAGTCTAAAATTATAGAAATATATAAAATCATTTTTCATATAATATAAATTCATAGACCATGAATAGCTATAAACAATAGGGGTGTTTAACCCCTTGGGGACGAGCGACCACTATATATGCCGGCACCGATTGTACTCAGATCCCGCGAGACTACCATTCACGCCGGCGCTGTTTGTACTCACATCCCGCGAGACTACCATTCATGCCGATCAAACGGAACGTTTTGTTTTTCACAGTTTAGCATATAAAAAATTTATCCTAATTCTATTTGAATGTATATTAAGGAAGAAGACTTCTCCTTCAAACTGGGAAAGCTAATGAAAACATTTTTTTAATCCACGCGAATTTAATTTTTTATGGAAATACTACAATGGGAAAAACATTATTTTTTCATCACGTCTTTGTGTTTCATAAATCTTTTTACGCGTCTAGTAAAACTTTATTTTTCTTTATTATAAATAATTCTACTGAACTTCAGAAGGAAAAATTATTTGCGGTTAAAGAATAGGATCATAAGAAAGTATATATTTCACGTAAGTAAGCGTATTAGTAAGCACATTTACGATTACGAACATGAACATCTGATTTATTCCTTTTTTTCCCGCTCTTTTATCTCGATCAGAAATAGTGGCAAAAACCGACGTCAGTAATATTTCGTGCTTTCTTTCTTGTAGAAGGAAAGATTTATCTTTTTTATATTTTTATTTTATTTCAGGAGTGCTTCGCAGTTAAAAAATAAAAAATAATAAGAAAGAAAGAAAAGTGCTACATACTGATTGTGGGGGCTGATACGCTGATAACATTCTTTCTCAGTGCAGCTAAATTAAGAATATTTTTCTGCGTTCTTCTTTTGATTAATTTTTATTTTTCACACTTGTTTAAATTAATTCGTTTTAAATTAATAATATATATTTAAGCGATATCGTTTATTAACTAATTAAAATGTCTAAAAGACGCCGGTATTTGATTGCTGATGAGATAGAAGATATTATGAATAAAACTTTTTCTTCGGAAAGTGAATTTTACGAAAGTGATAGTGACTCGAATACTATAATTGATTCGATTGAATCTATAATTACTGACCAGTTTTTTTTCTATAATTCTATATATTTATCTAATATGTTTTGCATTACATGCTTGCATACGAATACATTTCATTTTAAAAATTACTAGTAACATGAACAAAAGTTTTTAAAGAGTGTTTTAAGATTTAAAGAGTATTTTAAAGTATTATTGTGCTTTATTCATTATTATTCAAGATTTTTTCTTACTTTTATATTAGATTATATGTTAACATAGATTTTAAAAGATAATTTTAACATAACGAAAGTTTTGAAAGTTTCAAATCATTATTAAATTTTATTCATAATTATCCAATAATTTTTATTTGATATACCTTATTATACGATATACCATATGGAAATAAATTTTCTATTTCTGAAATAATTTTAACATAAACATATTTTGGAAAGGTACATTTTTAATTTTTACTCTGATTTGCACATCATTACTGATTATTATTCAAGACTGTTTGTTTGTTTTTTATAATGTGTTATATATATATTTTTTTTTCAAAAATATTATACAATTAAACTAAGTTTTTTTTTAATCCAATCTTACACACACACACACATATATATATATATATATGTGTGTGTGTGTGTATATAAGTGTTACAAAGCAACAGTAGCAGGTTGTTTGAATGTTTTATTTAATATTTTTCATTTCTAAATAAATCGTTTTTTGTAAAACATTTATTTTATTTACTGAAAGTGTTAAAAATTATTAAATATCAAGATGGTTAGGCTTGTTTTTCTATTATAGCAAAATGTTTCATAGGTTGATATTCAAGAGCCTGGTAAGTATTTTTCTGTCATGTTATAACATTTTAAAAGCTACAAACAGGAAATTAACTATTCATTATTTACATTTAAACATTTTTTTCCAATTAAAATATCACACAATATACATCATTTTTTGAATGAATATATAAAATAACATCAAATTCCGTGTATGTGAATTTAAAAAAGTTTCATGCGAAAGTTATTTTTTTATTAATTTTTAAAGAATTTTTGACAAACTTTACGCTTAACTGCGCGAAATCCTCCGGCCCAGAAGGTGAAATCGAATTTCCCCGCTCCGTCCTCAGATGCGCACTTCAAAATGCGCAAGCCGTCGCGAACAGGTTAAATGAAAAAGAAATAAAACTTGACAACAACCAATCCGGTGTAAATTTGAATATACAACGCCGTAAGACATTGCTATGCGTATGCACCTGCGCATGAAACAGAAGGCAATCAAAAAGTTATGTATTCCATCCAGTAGACACGGCAGTGCGCATCACGGATTTTCTATCGCGAAATTTAATGATTGAAGAGCAGCACGGATTTATCGGTTTTTTTATGTATGAGTCTGTTACAGAGAATCTGCTTCTCCTCAATCGTCAAATGTCACAGTAGGAAATTTATGATTTCTTTAGGCACACTATTATGCAATTAGGCTGAACTGCCTGCTTCTCTCTTCTTTTATGCGCGGTCACCAGCACATGTGCAAAATCGTGTAGTACACGCCATTTGCGACCCTCAATACTTTTTTATGTTATCTCAATTCAGTACATTAGAATTTACATGTTTGTTTTGCGACGTTTAGTATATTTTCATTTGGATACTTTTAGTATAAAAATTATTGAAACTGAAGTTTATTCTCAATCTCTTAACTGCCAAATGTTTGCAGCTACAGCCGTAAAATTCGCGAAATAAAAATAACTATATTCTACTTTATGAAACGGCTTACAGGAGAACCTGGTACAGAATGACTGAATTAACTCTCCTATTTCGAAAACAGTAGAAGAAATGGAGAAAAAAGTATTACAAAGATGTTGAACATCATCAACAAATAACGAAAGAACACTTTGTGAGCAAGAATCCTAAAAAGAAATTACTTAAAAAGAGCATTTGTTTATTAATGATTTTACACACTGTGATGTGGCTAAGCGATCTTAGAAAGAAGGAATAAAAACTAGTTTCCACAAGATACTCGTACATTTATTTTCGTGAATTTTTCATAATGTTACGAAAAATTTACGGCCACATTTTTTACCCCCATATGCAACACAAATCCCTACCCTTATAAGATCTTAACATTGAACAATTTGTTTTTCATACCGGGTCATATAAACATGCGTAATTCATTTGGAAGGTCTGCCAGTGTTGGTGGAGTGGTTTCATGCACCTGCTTTTTAAGGTATTCCACAGAAAAAAGTCTCTTGTAAGCAAGTCATTTGATTATGATGGCCACTACCACCATACCCCTCTATTTGTTTTCCGTATTTATCCACCAGGTGTTGCTTCACTGGTCCTGTCTTGTGCACGGGTGCACTATATCGTGATGCGGGATGGATTTTCGCCCGAAAGTTTCGTAGAAATCTTTATTTTAAAATTTGTATTTTTTTTCATAAAGAATCATTTAAAATAATAAAAGTATATATTGCTTCAACTTTTTTCAGTTTAATCAGATTGCCCGTTTTCATTTTTTATATGTACATCACAGTTTTCCAATATTTGATACTTAAAATTTTGCGAATAAATTAAAAAAAAAAATACCTCTAACATGTACCTGAAACCACATATTCTTTTATTACATCCAATGACACAGGAAACTTTGTTGAAGATTTTACCTTAACCTGAATTATCTTATCTCAGTAATTTATTAAATTAATATGTACAATCGGCAATCGTTAAGCGGAATTACTAGACAATTTAGTTTGTACACTATTTATCAAATAGCTAAGGAAATTATTGAAGAATTGTCTGTGGAGATCGAGTTTATTAAAAATATTTTTTCTGTGAAAATTTAGTCGCGTGCTTTATTAAATGGCTAATGATACAATTAATAAAAAAATAATAATATTTACAATTATTTATGTTTGGTGTGCAGTATATATTAAACTACAAACTGTTTTGCAAACACATCTACATCTTTCATAACATTTTAAAAGTACAGGAAATACACTATAAATTTATTTAATTAAAAAAGTATTTCCTGATAAATACCATTTAGTTTTCCCATCGCAGAACTTGCCTCGTAAATTTTAATCAAGCCCTGATTTTAGAATCTTCTTAAAGTGATAAAAGCTACGAATGCAACAAATTAACTTTAAGCTGTAGTTTGTGTTTCAGAGGACTCACAACCCTTCTGAGAAGAACCTGTAGGTGCCATTTCCAGAATAATTTTATAATTATGCATAATATTAGTATTTGGCGCTATTACCCAACCAGGAAATTTTTACCCGACAACATCTTATATCATTAGAACCTAAACTGTCTAAAAACATAAGAATAAGAAAATTAACACTGTAGAATTTTTCAACTTTAAGTTTATTATTTTTTAAATAATAATTTGTTACATTTTTTACTGTATGGTGAGTTTCATCTTTTAATAAAATTAATTTCACATTTTTTAAAATAATTTTTTGGAGAAAGACTTATCTCTTTGCATTTAATCAAATAATAGCAATAAACCATTGTTGTGTACTTTTATTCTTTTCAAGAAATTGAACAACTCCTCTTATGTCTAATATCAATTTACTCACATTCATACAATAGAAATCTTGTGTCGAATAAATTCAAGAAAAGAGGTAATTTAAGTTCTTGAAAGCAATCTGATAAATCTTTAGATATATTGTGTTCAGTAACAGTGATGTAGAAAACTGCATTTCAAAATTTTATTTTATTTATGTGAAAGTTTTTTAAAATAATCTCTTTTTAGAATTAGTTTTTCATCTTGAAATTCATTCCAGGCCTAAAATGACGATAAAGTTATTCTTTAAGACAATAGGAAATGTTTCCTTTGCTTCAAAATTTAAAACTTGCATAATTTACAGAAACTTGAAATGTTATGCGGTAAATACAAATATTTGTTTAATTTTTAATATAAAAACATAAGCAATAATTATTACAATGTATTTTACATTATAAAATACTCTGAAAAAAATAAATTTCAGATGTTGAAAATTTACGTTTTAACTTAAATTTAGAAGTATTATATATAACAAATATTACATATTACAATTTAACTTTTTTTTTCATTCTTGTGTCATTTTAATTCAAGAGATTCCGATTCGCAATTTCATTGGTTTTTGTAATCTCCATCAAAAAAGCTTAGGAAAATTCATTAGAATTCGGCAGTTGAGATCTAGAGGCAACCTTTGTATTCCGCAGATAATGTAATAAGGAAAAAAATATTTAACCACAGCTACTGTGCAATTAAACACGATAAAAACATGCACTTTTGCTTTTGTTTATTTTCCACTTAATTAAACTAAACCACAGCAATTCAAGGCTAGGTGCAGCTAGTAATAACATATATTTATCTCTTTATTTTTTACTCTGATGATTTCAGTATACGTGAATATACTGAGTCAGTTATAATCAATTCAACAAATTTTCTTTAAAATGCTTCTAAATGAAGAATCAACAATTCATGTGAAGAAAAAATAAGTATTGATTTAAATTTGATAATGTTAAAGATATTCTGTTTCTGACAGTTCCATATTCATATTCGCTTACTGAAGTGAAAAAACTTGATCCATTGAAAGAGTAATGCGGTTTGTATAAATTTAAGAAAACAACTTAGAAAAATATGCTTCTTGAAATTCAAGTAAATGCTTTAAAATGCATTATAAAACTATTTTTGTAATAAAAAGTGCTTTGAGGATTCCTTAATAAATATTTAAAAAAATATTTTATGTTATGGTTTTTAATTAAATTATAAATATACAAACATTTGAAACAGATATTTTATAACGTACTGTCATTTCCATACGCATATATAATTTTATTCAATTAGAATTGTATTTTCAATTATTATTACTTGAAATTTAATGAAAACTCTTCATTTTTACCAAATGAATTATATCTTCGTGAAATAATTTCTACTCAGTCATCAAATTCTTTAATTAAGTGTAAGTTACAGTATCCATAATTATATTAAGAGTTCGGGTTTGAACACATAATTAAAATATACAATTTGCAGTTATTCTTACCATCTCTCAAGCAATCATAGACATATATAATTATATTTCTAACCGATTTCAGTACTAATAAAGAAGTTTCTAGAGACGTTTTTCAGAATATTCTTGTGGTATATGGAAAAGTCCTTTTACTTTATTTCTAGGACATTAAAAAATCGTATAGTTCCCTTGTTGCGAATATGATCAACAGTATAAGTTGATCATAGGCAGTAAGTTAATATCAATTTATTTTTATGAAATATAAAATAAACAAATAAGCATTTGAAATGCTGATAAAATGTATTTAAATTTAAGATTTCTTGAAACATTTTGCATTAGTTTGCTTAATAAATAATAATCATAATTTTAGTTGTGCATGTTACACAAATATAATGGAGTACAAGAGAACAAGTAGAGAGGAAGAAACAAAATCTTGGGAAATATCCATGTAGAAACTACTTTCTTAAAACGTCAGCCAAAAAAAAAATTCAACTTAATCCGAAATTCACTTATATCACATTTTTGAAAGGCAGCTTCTCATAACGAGTTGAAACAACTCAAGTGAGTGAGTTGCTTTTAAACAATTTAAAACAAGATGAGTTACTTAAATAAGCAATCGAAATCAAGATGAGTAAAGCATTTAAAAACATCTCATTCACGATTCAATAAATTACAGCTCTTTCCTGAGAAGCCAAATGCACTCCTTCGTTTTAAGAGTCTAGGCCAAATCTACCGCATTCTCCAAATACTGGAATACCAAATAATATAGAGTATTAAATATATACAAATTTTATTTTTGCAGTTATTAGAAAAACGATGCGGTGCATTTTGGATGTATGGTGCAAAATTCGTGGGCCAATTTCTTGGACAAAACGTACATGTTTGTTTCAGCAGACCACATCAATTAATGTAACATGGTTTATATTAAAATACTTTAGTTTCCCTAAATTCAATATATTGCTAAAAAAATCCTACAATGCAAATTCAAGGTGCCTAATTTTTTTTCAAAATCACAAATTTATTTATTTATTGTAATGTTCTTCGACATATAGAAAATATATACATTTATTGATACATAAATATTTGCAAAAAAATCTATTATTCCAGTCGAAACTATTACATTTAAAGTTCAATTTTAGTTTTGCATACATTCAGAAATATATAAGACTGTTTGAGGTCAGAGTAAATAGTATCATTGGCGTGCATACAAGTCACTGCACTAAATTTTCTGCATTCCTATGAAAGCTTAGCACTCTTGCTCTGTATATTGAGTATATCATCCCTACATTGAAAGCTTTTCTTCCTCCCTCTATCACATTCTCTTTTAAATTCATTGTAAATACCTACCTAATGAGGAATAATTATTTTTTTAAATTATAATCCATTGAAATGCTTGCGAGTTTTACCAGCATTACTAATCATTATATAGAATAAACTCTGTTTTATAAGCGGAAAATCAGCTTTTTAAAATTTCTCATCGTCTTAAGAAATGAATGTGCACCAGGAAGTGCAATGCATTTATGTCATGATTTCGTAGATTCAAGATGTCTGCCACACCAGATAATTTGACATAGCAATTCTGTGGCAAAATAAATAAAGAAATGTGATTTTTAATATACTAACTTTCAAATGCGGGTAACTTACAACAACAACAAAAAAAAAACTAATAACGCAAACGCGAAAGCAATCACAAGAAAATAAATGATGTACAGCGATATTTAAACCAGGCTGAAAAAAAAAAAAAAAAAAAAAAAAAAAAAAACATGAAATAAGAGGAAAATCTACACTTGTTGTAAGATGAAGTAATGATGTAATCACATGAAGCTCACAATTGTTGATATTTTAAATACTAAACCAAAGAAAATACAAATTAAATGACACTCATTTATTTATTTATTATTTTTCTTTACTGACCAAGTGATTTCTTCTATTAAAGGTTAATTTAAATCTAATGAAATCACAATGTAAATTTACGCACAGATTGTTACGGAATGAGGAAAGTTTATTCAACATATTATAAACAATATGTCATTAAAATTGAGATTCAACTTTCCCACCTTTTACCGCACAATATCTTAAATATGAAACATGCTAAGAGTGTTTAAGCACTTTACTTACATTTATTCTTAATTGTACGCTTTTTAATTATCATTAAAATGATGTAAAACTAACTTTACTTCAGTTTTTAAAAATTACAATATCTCATATTTATACATCAATATTATTCATCAATTATGTGTACCATGGATATAAAATTTAAAATTGCCTGTGCCCTCCATACCTGTATTTACATTTTTAAGTGTGTAAAAAAAACATTTGCAACATTTTGATGAAAAATATCAAAAATATTTATATAATGTAAATCCCAAACAGTAGATAACACGTAGAATAGAAAACAATCTTTTACATCAAAAATACATTCAATTACAATTCATTAATGCGAAATTACATTCAATTTCTTAGGAGATAATAAAAAAAATACATGCCATAATTTAGCATTGGATAATAATAAAAAAAATCATGCAAACTAGTTATTCTTCACAGAATAAGAGCGTAAAAAAAATTGTAGAATTCATGTCGACTTTGATAATAGCATTAATATTATTTTAGCAGTATACTAACAAGCCTGAAATATTTCAGGTGGTGTAAAAAAGGTCTATTAATTTTTTTTCAGAAATTTTCTTCAATAAAACTGCTTGGATCTGAGCATAATTAAAGAATATGACCGAGTATTTTATTTTGAAATATATTTTAAATGTATAAAACATTATTGCGTATATATACATTTTTTATGATTTATAAATAAAAAACTCTAAATTCCAATACATATAAGTGTATCTAAATGTTAATGTAAATAAAAAATGATATATATCAAATAAATTTTAGTGGATTTTATGAGTGAAATTTATCATGTTATCCTGATTTATATCAATGCTTTTTAAAATCATAATATATAACAAAACAAACATAAAATTTTATTCTGATTGCCAACATAGTCTAGCTTGAAAGATCTTGTCTAGTTCGTAAAAAAAAAAAAAAATATGTATTCTGTTTGAAGCTCTGTACAGTCTTTTCATCGTGGTTGACTGAGAGCATAGAACGATGAAATTTTTGCACATATCTCGGTTATTTGCTTGCATTCTTCCAGTAAACCAAGAGATGGCACTAGCAAAACCACATACACATAATGGTGCATCCAATAATTTATATCACTGAGCAATAAAAAACAAATATGTAAAAGACAATGTTCTAGAATTCATATATCACTAAAAATCCCGTCTTAAAATTATATGGAACCGGATAATCATAAGTGATGTGATACTAAATTGTATTCATATTGAAACACTATAGCCATATCAACTTGCCTCTCAACTTGCTCTCTCTTCAGTACAGGAAAAGCAAAGGCATATCAGAAAAAATCTAAACTTTTTCCTCCTACATATTATGATGAATAAATGTATAGTGTAGAAGCATTGTTTAGCATTTATATGATATTAGCATGATATTAGCTTGACGATATTAGCATGATATATTTTGATATAATATAAATAATGCGTCAATGCCGATATTCCAAAGTAACTGTACTAACAAATCCCTTTAAAAAATCTATGTTCTCTGTAAAATAGCCATTTAAAAAGTTCCCGACTTATGTAGTGTATTATGTAGTGTGGATTATTTGAAAATAATGGGTTCGAAATACTCATGCATTTGTACAGTTGTAACTTTATAAGAATAACCAAGCGATAACGATCATTTTTTAAGACTAAAAAGCTGTTGTATAAAATAATTATACCTTTTACATACTGATTTTTTTATGTTTCTGTTTCTTCTACAAAAAGTTTTCTATTACCGTAATTTCGGGTGTAGGGGAAGATGGGGATACTTGAGCCATTTTTTGAATTTTAATTTTTTAAAATTTTTTATATTTTTTTAGAATAAAATAAAATATTGAAAATGAAAATTTGGTATTTTTTCTTCAACTAGAAACCACTTTCAATTAATTTTGAACTATTTTTCTATGTATAATAAATGTTTATTTTTTGTTTTACATCGTGGCTCAAGTATCCCCATGGCGGGGATACTTGAGCCAAGGTGAAGGGATACTTGAGCCACTACGGAAAAATACCTACAAAAGTAATTTTTTTCGCTTTATTTTTGCACAAACATTTTACAGAATGATAAATTATGAAACGTAAAGTCCTTTAAAACCAATTGAGAAAACAAAGCTAGTAATACGATCATTTTTTGTCGTTAAAACTGGTTGTCGAAGGATAATTTCAACTTGAGTTATAACGACAATAGAAACATCCTCAGTTCAGAGCCATTTAAATTTGGAATCTGCATATCTGCAATTCTTCGGGCAAATTTCATTTTCAAAATATTAAGCACTTATCCAACAAATATTTTTACAGTTTTCTTTCTGGCATATTTTATTAGTAACTAACCATCAATAGAAGGTTTTCTTTTCACTTCATCACCATCATTGACAGAATTTTCCTCTAATGATATTGTCGAACTCATGCTTTTAATTTAGTAACTGTCGGAATTTAAGCCAGATGTATCATTCTACTATTTCAAACACTTTTTTGATTTCACAGGAAAAGATTTTGTCTTCCTCTTTGGCTCCATGCGGGTAAGTTTGAACTGGGATTTTTGTTGCTTTTCTTGTTTTCTGTGCACGCTTTTTACCAATTTTTCTTCAATTTTCTTAGTTAAAAAAGTTACAGCAACAGAGGTTATGATTTCAATATAAAATATTAATCTTAATATGTTATATTAAAAAATAAATATTTTAATATGTTGGACCTAACTAATTAAAGTATTAGAGATTATAGCCTGTAAAACCGTTTTAAAAAGTTATTTTAATTTAACGAAAGTTAAATTGAAAACTATGTTTACATTTATCTAGACAGGCTATTTTGTTAGTCAAAATGAAAAATAAACTAGATATTTTCATTTAAAAAATATACATTTTTAACCATTATTTTAACCATTATTTTTAACCGTTATTTTTTAAGAAAAAAAATGACAAATTATTCTCCCTTTTATCCAGAAAAGTATCTATTAGTGAATATAAGGATGGAATTTTATTTTTTGTTTGTGTCACCCATGTTTAATTTCTAGTGGGGATGGTTTAGACATGGCTCAAGTATCCCCACTCTCATTGGCTCAAGTATCCCCACTATCACTATTTTTGTTTCCCAGAGTTTTACTAAATAAAGCATGCAGCTATTAGAACTATTTTAGACTCAAAATACAATTGAAATTATGCTTATTGAATGTATGTATATAGTTGCAACTTTAAACAAAACTTTGATTACAAAAATACAAAAAAAACATGCACCCAAATATTTACTTCAGATAGGGAAACGACAACTATTAATCACTATACTTTCAGAATGGTACCAAGATGTGTGATTTCTTTTTTACATGTTCACAACTATAAATATGTTATCATATTGGCAGTTTCAGAAAGAAAAATTAACCAACTGTAGAGATAATAGGGGTGGCTCAAGTATCCCCTATGCTCAAGTATCCCCACTCTCCCCTATAAGCCGCGGATCAAACAATTTTTTTTGGACCCAGAAATCTTATTTAGTGATTGAAGACAAATATTTACGTCGATCTAAGTAATAACATTTGTTTCTTAGAAAATTCTGGGCCGAAAAAGAATTGTTTGATCCGCGGCTTATACACCCGAAATTACGGTATGTGTTGTAGGGGAAAAGGGGGAACGTTTTAAAAATTTTTTTAGAAAATCAATATCTTTCTTATTTAAATTATATTTATTGTGTTTTTAATAATACATAATAAAAACAATGCATTTATTTATAATATGAACCAAAAATTAAATATTTTCTATTAAATGAAAGAAGCAGAAAGGCTTTAAAAAATTGGAAATTTTCTGTTTAAACCTGCCCCATGTAGCGGTACTTTTGAAAAAGCAAGGGGGAACTTTGAACAAATGAATCAAAATTTGAAAATATTGATAATTTTCTTTAAAAATGCACATGTTTCAGAAATATAAAGTAATATAAATAAAATTGAATAACAACTTTTTATTTAAATTACTATTTTTTATTATTTAACCGACTTTAAATCTATCAATAAAATCTATAATCAATAAAATCTATCAATAAAATCTATATCGTTTCAATGTTAAAACTCATTAAAACAGCACACAGTGCCTCTCCAGGTATGTTTGGTTATGAAAACTTTTAGGTAGATTTCGTATGAAATACTACCTATTGCATTGTCTCCCATGTTGGAATTTCTGAAAAATTTTTGCGGATCTACACGAATCATGACTCCTAGACCCCAAAACCACCATCAGTAAAAAAGTTTATATATCTATCTATCTATCTATCTATCTATCTATCTATCGGTGTATATTACTTTCTTCTAGACACGATAACTTCCATAATTATGCTCAGATCTTCTTCAAACTTTTACATAAAATCAAGGAGCCTAAAATCTCTGTCGAGTTCGTTAATGGGCAAAATCGGACCAAGAGGGTGGAAATAGGGAGGGTTTTTGTGAAAACAGAAAAAACGCGATAACTTCTTAGTTAAAATAGATATCGAATCAGTTTAAAGTTTATATTACGTCTAAACAATGGGCAAAAAGTTTATGCATGACAGATTTTTGATAAAGTTAAAAATGGGCTCAAGGGGCGAAAAAAACAAGGTTTTTGGGAGAAAAAAATTCATAACTTCGTCAATTCTCAAGATATCAAATCCAACTAAATTTTATATAAATGTACTCAATATTATCTAAAACTTTTGTATTTACAAGTTTTTGATAGGACCAATTTTTACCGATGAAAAAAATTAAAAACGAAAAGAAAAAGGGGGGAGGAAAAAGAAAAACCCCATAACTTACTCAATTCTTAAGCAATCAAATCTAATTAAATTTATTTTACATCTTCACAATAAGATATACAACTTTTATATTGACAAGTTTTTCATAGAACCAATTCTTATAGCAAAAATAAATTAAACAAAAATAGGAGTTGGAGTAAAAACCTTAAATCCAAACTGCTTTTATTCTGACTCATTTTAAAATTCATTTTTGATTTTAAACGCATCCAAATGACAGATCCTCTTATTTAGGAACTATATAATGCGACATTTTGGCCAATTTTTTGATAAAGGCAGAATATATTTTTAAAAAGGCTGCCAAAAAAGGTATTTTGAACAGATTTCCCGAAATTATCGTCATTAAAAATTGATTAAGTATAACAAATTGCGTTTTTTCTGAGTCATTTTTAAATTCATTTTTGTTCTCAAACCCATCCAATTTACAGGTCCTATTATTTAGGAACTATATATTGCGACGTATTGGCCAGTTTTTTGATAAAGGCAGAATATATTTTTTAAAAGGCTGCCAAAAACGGTATTTTAAACAGAATTTCACGAAATTATCATGATTGAAATTTGAGGAAATTAAAAAAATTGCGTTTTTACCGAGTCATTTTTGAATCTTTTTTTGTTCTCAAACGCATCCAATTTACAGGTTCTCTTTTTTAGGAACAATATTATGTGACGGAGTGGCCAGTTTTTTGATAAAGGCAGAATATATTTCAAAAAAAGGCTGCCAAAATGGGCACTTCGCACAAAATTTCCCAAAGCGATCATGATTAATGAACTGTGGGTATTCAAATAACAAATTGGTTATTTTATGACTCATTTTTAAATCCAATTTTGCTCGAAAACGCATTCAAATGACAGTTTTTTGTTACTTAGGAACTATATAATGTGCGTATTCTTTGATTTTTTGATAAAGGGTGAACATACCGTAATTTCGGGTGTATAAGCCGCGGATCAAACAATTCTTTTTCGGCCCAGAATTTTCTAAGAAACAAATGTTACTACTTAGATCGACGTAAATATTTGTCTTCAATCACTAAATAAGATTTCTGGGTCCAAAAAGAATTGTTTGATCCGCGGCTTATACACCCGAAATTACGGTACATATTTTTAAATGCTGTCAAAGTAAGTACTTCGCAAAAAAATTTCCCAAAGCGATCATGATAAAAGAATTGAGGTTGTATTCAAATAACAAATTGTTTATTTTATGACTCATTTTTAAATTCAATTTTGCTCTCAAGCGCATTCAATTGACAGTTTTTCGTAATTTAGGAACTGTGTAATGTGCCGTATTGGTCAGATTTTTGATAAAGGCTAAATATATATTTAAAAAAATCTGTCAAAGTGGGCACTTCGTACAAAATTTCTCAAAGC
Source organism: Maratus speculifer (assembly GCA_964019185.1). Classification (NCBI taxonomy): domain Eukaryota; kingdom Metazoa; phylum Arthropoda; class Arachnida; order Araneae; family Salticidae; genus Maratus; species Maratus speculifer. The sequence goes on from OZ025297.1 coordinate 254,336,541, forward strand.
AATCTTGATTAAAGAATTGTGGATGTATTAAAATAATAAATTCGTTATTTTATTACTCATTTTTAAATTCAATTTTGCTGTCAAACGAATTTAATTAACAGTTTTTTGTTATTTAGGAACTATATAATGAGCATATTGGTCAATTTTTTTAATAAAGTAAGAATATAATTCAAAATATGTTGCCAAAATGGGCATTTGAGTAGAATTTCGTTTAAGAGGATTTTGATAAAACCAGTTCTTACAGAAAAAGGAAATTAAAAATTTTTTAAAAGCGGTTGAATAAAGTAGTTAAACTTTTTTTTTTTTTTTTTTTTTTTTTTTTCTTTTGAGATGAAAACTTTTTGAAATCTACCTCCGCCTATAGGCCATGCCGAAAGGGATTTTTTAATGTCCTTGAAATACACCAATGTGATATCTGATATTTCCGGAAAATTAAAATTTTTCATTCACTCTTTTTATGAAGAAACCTGACATAAAAACCCATTATATAAATTATGAAAACCCGAAATAACATTCCGAAAAGAAAAAAAGGAAACAGGATTTGATAGACAAAATTTCGAAATCATGAATCATAATTGTGTAGCTTGGATTTGAAATTATCCAGTAGATGAATACCATCATCATTTTAAATTTGAAACTTCCGATCACTGATATATCAAGACTTTATAATCAATGTGTGTTGTAATGAGAAATTGCAAGCAGTAAAAGTCCTTTGACATTCTTAATTAACCGCATTTCACATAAAAGAAATTCCAAGAATAATAATGTTTAGATGCATATACAACTCTTTACATATTACTTTTAAATGTTCAATGGTGTCCCAGTTTTTTGTTGAATGGTGCTTCACCATTTTGAGTTATATATTACAACTTTTAACTCATTTCGGCTGAAGAATTTGAATAAAATAAAGTAACATATTTATTTAAGTATTCAAAAATAAATTAAAATTTTCAGGATACACAATTGTCAACAAAAATCTTACAATTTTATTTACGTAGGTTTAGATTCGAGGGTGACAAAAATACATACCAAGCTCAGACAGTATTGTTCATGCAAAATGGTGTAGTTTTCTATACTTATTGCATTGAAACAGTAGTAATGTACTGCTACATGCATTTAAAAAATATATATTTTAAGAAAAAGATTTAGAGTGTTCAAAGGTGCCCCCAGTTCAAACGTACCCCCCTCTCCCCTACTGTTTTCCGTTTGAGATACATTGATGCATTTACGAATGTTTTTTTAGACCAAACAGAATTATGATGATAAAAGAAATTGAATATTTTTTTCTTAATATTTAAAAGAAAAATATACATTATTTAAATTAACCGCATTGATTTAAAGATCAAAGAAAAACTTTTGATAGATTTAAGGAACATTATTCCTTTACATTTTTCATGAAACAACCGAGAGAAGAAATTTAAACTAGTTAATGGAAAAAGGATTATGGAAATATTCACGAAGATTAGTTCTTTATAATTAGAAATAAGGCAGTAATTTTCCATTGATATTACATTTATACGTAAAGAATCATTAAAGTACCATGCAAAATCGATATCTATTTAATTCTGAAGCTAATAGATAATTACCATCTACTTAAATCTACAAAAAGAGAATTTATCGGAAGCTAGTTTTAAGTCATTTAGAAACATCTGCAAGGAACACTAATTAACATCTTGTGATGAAATCTGAGAAATCAATAAATGAAATTTCTTATGAAGATTATACGAAGTTTTTTCAGGAAATAAGTTATTTATTATTTAAGTAATATGTTATAACTTTTAAACGATAATATTTTTTCAAATCTGTATTTGATGAGGTTTGTTAATTTACAGATTTTGTGCTGTGTATTATACCTAAAAATATAAATTCATATATTTAAGATTTTTTCCCAAATTTTATATTTATAGTTAAATTACTAAATTTTTGAATTAGTGAATCATTATGCATATGCAATCATATTTTCTAGGTTTAACAAGGATATCCTCTAATTAATTGATTAATTTGAAGAGTGGAGAAGAAGAAGAGAGTCATTTAATTAAACGATAGTACATACATTAATAATATATATTTTTTAAAATCTTGATATACGTGATAATCATTTAATGCAATATTTTCATAATCAGGATTAAAATTTTCTAGTTTTTATTTTATTTTACGGACAAACAAACATTATTCCATTGGCATTATAAATTTTTTCCCCCAAATTGTTGCTTTTTTAGTGATCGTAAAATAACCGAAAATGTAAAATGTGTAACACTACACTCTAACAAATGTTTCGAAACGTTCCTGAGGGTATCAAGGATTCTGCTGCACGATACTAACGGAAAGATTTCTGATTCGAGTAGAAAAATTTTTGGTTTCATTATATTTCTGAAACTAAGCCCAAAAATATGGGAAGGATTCTAATGGTTTTGGAAAGTTAAAATAGCTCTCATATATCCGATGGGATCCGAAGTGTTTCTGTTTGCAAACTTAACTTTTCTTTTTTTGTTTAGTATGTAAATATTGTTTTCACCATTTACTTCATAATGAAAAACCATAAATTTACTAATCACTAAATACAAATTTCACGAAATCGTCGGTAGTCGGTTAATAATAATCACTGTTCACATTATCTTTTAAACATAAAGGAAGCATCCTACAATGCAATAAGTATTCTATATAGACGGTAACATGATTATGAAAAATTAATTCAGTATCATTGAAAAACCGCAAAAATGAAAAGGGGCGAATTAAAAACACAATAAAAATTTATGTCATGAAACAAAGAACATTGTGCTTTTTATTGTAACACAAAGCTTTTTATTGTAAAATGATTTTTTTCGTGTGTGTATGGGTGTGTCATTAACGCATATTTGCAAAAAATTTCTTAAGAATACTTAACATTTGAAGCATTAAATAATTCTAAAAGGATAATTAATCTTATGCGTTAAAAAATGGACAATATTCGCCGATCTGTGTTAGAGATTAAAAATTTCCCAATTTAAGGAAATCAAACCAGGATTTTACCGTGGTAAGCATTAAAAAATAATTTAAAAGTCTGAATTTAAATGCTTTACAATATGTGCGCGTGGAGGGTACAAAATAAAAATTCTCAATAAAATTTATATATTCGACTCCACTTTTATATCAGTATATTCTATTTATATAATTTATGGTTAATGTTGAAATACTACAAAAATGCTATCTTATCATAAAAAAACACCTATAATGACACCAAAGGCGCCGTTTAAACATTAGTAATTTAAAATCAAATTGTTTGGTGACAAAATAAAGTCATAATCGTAAATTAACAAACATGCAACTCATAAGTATCATCATTTTCAAAAAAAGATCTGCTTGCCATACCTGTAAATAAAAAAAATAAAATTATTCACAAGACATGTTTCTTTGAAGACTTGAAACATTTTGAAAAAAAAGCTTATAAAATTACTCAATTGTGTAAAAAATATCAGTCAGATGTAGAAGCAGAATCCCAACAGACAATTTGTAATATGTATATATTTCTATTTCTTATATATATATATATATATATATATATATATATATTATATATATATATATAATATTTTTGAATATGAAACACGAATTCCCCTTCTATTTAGTGAAGCCATACTTTTCGTGGCCAAATGAAATAGATTGATATTCATTTTATTATATTTACTATTATATTTACTTGTTAAATTAGTGCTAAAATTAATTAGTAAATTTATCTGAAAATTCATTTGTATATTAAAATTGATGCTCTAACTCCGCCCCCCCTCAAAAGAGCAACAACTTTAAGGGTTTTTTTTTTAAACATAGCTATTTATACATAAGATACATATTATGAACCTAAGATAATTTGCAAATAATACGATTGCAGTGTGTTACTGGATCTACGATAGCAAAAATATGTTTATCCAGTTAATTGTAAAAAATTGTTATAAAAGTACAGTCTTTGACAAATAAGTACAAGGGAAACTAGGGCACATTGATACACCCCCTCTACTAATTACAAGATCATTATAGGAAGTTCACGACATCTTCAAAAGATGATGCTAGTTTACATAACTACATACATAACGTCTTGGGGTGATTCAGTAGTTTGATGAAATGGGACGGGTGATTTATTTTTTTTATAGGCCAAAAGTAAATTTGAATTGTACAATTCCTATGTTATTATACAACTGTTCAAGAATTTTCAACCTAAAAGAATACTCTCTCTTTGGTTAGTAAAGCTAATATGTATCAGTTCCTCCGTCTTTATCGTTAGGTAAATTATGAAATGTTGGATTTGAGACTCATTATATTCAAAATGATTGCATGTATGTATGCAGTCTATGTCTTAGCACATTGATACGTATCAATGCGCCCCATGATAGCTACAGACAACCTAAAACTTTTTCCAGTCTATTTTTTTTTTACCTCTTATTTTTATTTATTTATTACCATGAACCCCTTTATCCATCCATTTCCCGCCAAAAAATTCTAATATGGGATTTTATTGAAGTAAAATAGTTCCATTTTTTATATTAGAAAATGTTATAGTATTTTTGCAAACAAAAGTCGTACGAACTTACAGAATTGCTAGTAGCAATAAAACTAACAAAAAAATAGGACGGCATCCTGGCAAATCTCGAATTTCTATCGAATCTCCAGAGAAAAAAAGCATTTTCGACATGAGAAATGTTAAATAAGAAAAACAAGATGCAGTCAGCAAAGGATAATTATATTATAAACAGAATTATTAATATAATTATCCTTTATTTTCTGTTTATAAATTGATTTATAAAGTCTGGTAATTTTTCCATCTTTCCTAAGACTGAAGATAATGCAGTGGTTGAAGTACCAGATATGACAAAGTTGCCACTGCTGACAATTAAACAAGGAACAATCAGAACATCAGGTCATTATATATCTAATTCTAATTGGTTTATTATTGCTTACAAATAAACTGCGGGTGATTTAAATTTCTATAAATAAATATAAAATGGTTTGCTAACTCATATATATATATTTTTTTATGTGCATTGGTGTTATTTTGTCTCCATGTTTTCCGAACGTATCAAATTCCCTCATGAAGTGTATCAATTTGCCCCGGAAATGGAGCACATTGATACAAAAGGCTTTTTTAGATTTTTTTAATTACATGCTAAAATACTATAATAACACACTGCACTAGTTTTTCTGACACCACAGGTAAAAATAACTTTAATTTCCTATATTCTGGACACCCCCCCCCAAAAAAAAAAAAAAAAAAATCGTAGGAAAAAAAAACGGATCAATGTGCCCAAATTTCCCCTACTTTTTTCAAACATTGCATTTCTGCGCATTAAGTGTTTGAATTATCTAAATATTTCAGGCGAAAATTATTCAATATGTTATAAATTAGACATTGAGCATTGCAATGACACACAGTTAAATATCTTTAACGATTCGACTTTCATATGATAGACAGTGTTTGTGATCATTAAGAATGTGTCAGGTACCTGTTTAACATAAGTAATTTCCCTCGCGTTTAATGGCTTAAGTATATTAGAAGGCATTTTCCAAACTTCGAACTAATTGCATTTACTAGCTAAATCTTTCATTATTTATAATGCAAGCTGTAACATCTGTATTGCAAATCAATTAGTGAATTTAAAATTTGGTTTATTATAAACCTATTTAATGGTTACATTACAAACTTCTAATTAAAAAAAATCAAATAATAAATGCTGCAACTAAAATTAAAGTAATTTCTTAGTTTGGAAATGCATTACAATGAAATTACAACGATGACTCATAAAACGTATTTATGTATGTCACAAAATGTATGAGACTATTGTATTATATGCCTTAAAGCTTTCATAAAAAAAGTTAAAATTGATTAAATTCCAGTTAATTTTGATATATATTACTAATTGTTTTCGCTATGCAGAAAAATTATATGCAATTTCATTAATTAAAACGTACACATTTTTCAGAAATTCTCAACCTATAAACTGTTAAACCAACAGGGCATGAGCGGGATGTTTTGACACTTCATGCCTGAAAATATTTATGAGTTGTCTCGCCATTGTCTTCTCGATCCTGAAAACCAAAAGTTTGTTGGAATCGTTTCCTAGATAAAATTACCTTGATCCACAATGCTCTAAAATGATCCACTAATGGAATCTTCTCAAACATAGGATTTAACTCAATAGTTTACTCGCAATTCAAAGCGATAAGCTATTATATTTAGAGATAAACATCGCTTTTTGTCCGTTTTCTAACTCGCTTAAATATGGTCCACTTGCATTAAGACGTATGTATGATATTGTGGTTTACTGTGTCAAATTTAGTTATAAAACTTTTTTTAGCACTTTTCGTTGATTTCCAGGGCCAAATAAAAAAAATCTTTACATCACAGTCCGGACAAAATCGTCTGACATGTATTTTAATGGTATTAAAAAGTTTTAAACATTGGAGTAGACATACTAAGATTTCGTCACTAAGTTTTAGTACAATATTTTTACTATAGAATATGTTATTCAAAGAATTTGTTGTTTATTTACAGGAATACTAAAAAAAAGTTGTAGAAGAAAAAGAGCAATAATTGAACTATTGAAGCCTACGAACAATAAAAGTTGGAGGTGCGTTTTCAGTTACGATACGACGCTTTAAGTTCAGTTACTTCTTAAATATAACTTAAATTCTATAGATCATTTACATGATCGCACAAATGCTGTGACCGTTTTACCTTAGAATTTACTGAGTACAAATTTTCAACCGTGATTTGCCGTTTTGCTGAATCACCTTTTACAATACTATGCAAAGGTACTATACAGGAGATAAAAAAGGAAAAGACATTTAATCCAGAATCTTAATATTAGAATGTATTACTTTATTTGTCCCATTGGTAAATAAAACCGATAGATTACAGTTCTAATCATGCATTGATTACTTGGATTGGTGATCATTGAAGCTTAACAAGCTATAGAGTTCTTTCTTTATTTTATATTTCTAATATTGGTTTGAAAAGAGAACTTTAATATATTTTTTCCCTATGAAAATAAACTGTTCTGATACAAATAACCGACATAAAAAGTTTAAAATTGTTGAATACCTCGTGCTTTGACTTTACTCAAAAAACATCCCAGTAAGTCGTAAAGCCTTGGATTTACAAGTACCAAGATAAATTAAATCTGTAGTAAAATACCAAGACCTATTTACCACATGGAAGTACATCAAAACAAATAATCGGTTAAAAAAGAGCGAGAGAATCTTCCATATCAGCTAAATCTGATATACATTTTCGAAACGTCACGAACTGTTAATACCAGCTATAACTAGTGCAAAAAAAATATTACTAATGAATGTAGCAGTAAGGTAAGAGTTGAGGTAAGGTAAGGTAACTGTTTTTGAGTTAATATCAAAATATTTTTTGCTAGCTCTTTACATGAATATCTGTAAAAATAGTGCAGATATATCATATACAGAACTAAAGAAAAAAACGCAAAGTTCAATGTTTATTCGTGATAACAGCAGTAAACGGATTTTTTAATGCTTTTTCCAAGTTGTCCTTTTCGATGTCAGAATTTCACATTTGTAAACTGTGTGTTTTGTTATGGTATTCTGAATGTGTTGTGGCATTTTGAATGTGCACGCATGTTTTATGGCATCTTTTACAATCGTATGAAATAATGCATTTATAGTCAAAATCTGGTTTCTTACAGTCGGACGAATAGACAACCAGATGTAGCTTTCGTATCTTAAATTTATTAGATCATTTGATATCTGAATAATTATTGTAGAAAATGTTGTAATTTTTAAAAAATACGTATGTGATTTGTTATTTGACTTCATCCCTACTTTTAGAATTGTGATTGTTTTATTGTTCGAATATGTTAGTTTTTAACATCATATTAGCCATTTTATATACATACACTAAACATAAATCTTCTTAATACGAGATATTTTCATGCAGATTTTCGTATAAGAATTTGTTAAATGTCTTTTTACTAACAAATGTATGTATAGATACACACATTCACTCTGTTTCTATAAATAATTTGTTTAATTTTATTGAGTAATTCATCACTACCTCTAAGTGAGTTTCCCCATAAAAAAGGACTGATTCTACACAGAATCCCCAAACCAATAATTTGTATGTAATTTCGTTTCTTCGCTTATAAAGAATTTAAAATAAATTCATAATGATTATTTAAATTTAAAATGTATGTATGGATCATCATCCGATAAGAAAAACGGATTTTTGTAATGAAAGTGTACTTATTCAAATTTATTCGAATAAAATATTTTACTGTATTTTCAATGCAACACCATCATTTGCCTATTTGAATACATTTTTTGAGGTTTACTTAATGACGTATGAATTTTCTCTATACTCTTCTGATTCTCAGTAAAAACAACAGAAATCAATTTATGTATTGAATAAAATATTTTAAATAACTTTATAAACAACATTTATAAAATTGCAGACCGTTATTTATTTTATTTTTTAAACCATCTTTATGAAATTTCTGCGAAAGTTTCATGGAATATTTAATTTTTAATTTTTGTAATGCATATATATATATATATATATAGATATATAATTTAGAGGTACTTTGATTTATTTAGAGCGTATGTTTATGTGATTGACATCATTGAAAAGAGTTACGATTCCGATAAAAGATATTTCAGTAATTTACTTTCTTTACAAATTTTAACGTACTCCTTACTTCTAATTTAATACCCATCATGATCGTCTTGCATGGTTTTTTATACCATTTTTTAAAAGTACTTATGAATTTATATATAGAAATATTCAAGTACTCCTATCAATTTACCCATTTAAATCATTTGACTTTGTGACATTATAAGATTTATTAAAACTGCCATTAGTATTTTACTTATCACAAGTTATTATTTTATTTATGTTCTCAGCAATATCGTTCAGACTAATCCCTCAAAGAGAAGTTCCAATTTCAAATAATTTTAATTAACGTGGATTCTTTCATGTTGTTTTTTGATTCTTTTGATACCAATCAATTTAATATCCATTGTTATTTTGATAAAACGGTGAAATAAACCAATAATATATATAATGGAAAGTTTTTTTCATACCAACAGTATGAATTGATGTACATAAATAAATAAATATTTATAAAATGATATAAAAATATTCTTGTTTTCACTGAGTTTTACTGAAGACCAGGCTCTCACGATTCTTGGACTTAGTAAAACTAGGAAAATCTTCAGATCCACAATGTACTTTTAGAAAATAGCTTCTCAAATAACGAGAAACTTTGCGTGTTTGAACGATATTTATTTATTTACTTTGATTTAAAAATGTATAACTGGTATCATCTGGATGCTGGTATATACCCATACAATTCTCGTAATAAAGCGAGATTACATTTAAGATTCGATTGTCTAAGCAACATCTTTTATTGTGGATGATACTAGGAAGCAGATGATTAGCAACTAATATTTCTGTTTATCTTTTTCGGTTCGTAGGAAATGGCAGTTATATTTTTATGCTCGTTAAATTCTTAATGGTCTCATTAAATTACGGTTTAAAAATTAAAATTCATTTTTGTCACCACTTTTTTGAAAAAAAAATCATCTTATTTAATGACAAGTAAAATGATACCAGAATAAAACCAATTACACTATTTTATTAAACTGGTAATAATCAAACAGTTCTGAATAAAAGCCGGGAAGCTTGCATTCCGTGAATGTCTCCGGCGCGACGAATAATGGTTAATATTATTGAATTGCGTTGCTCTTATGGAGCTTCAGAAATTTCTTAACTAAAACAAAACTTTATTAAAAGTGTTTTCATGTATATTATTAATAATTTGTCATTAAACGGTTTTAATATAAATCTGTTCCATAATTGTAATTTTATTCTATTTTAATACTAATGTTTCAACACTATGGCATGAATAGTGCTAAAATATGGTTATGCAACTGTTTTCTAGAAAAAAGATCGGATAACTGGAGATTTTGTAGTAAACTTTTAACAGTGTATATTTAATTTTATTACCGCAAACCCTGTAATTGTCCGTCTTCATTTAGCAAGTCAATAAAAAGTCATAAAATGATTAAATGTTTGATTTCTGTTTGAAATTTGATTGGTATTTATATCTATTCATAATTTATTTTAATATTGTTTTATTTATTTATTTATTTATTGACTGAATATTTACTACTTTAAAAGCAACAACAACAGCATTAATAAAACATCTGCTGAATAAAGTAGCATAGTTTATTCAAACCAATAAAATTTCACTTTATGATTATCTTCACAATAAAAAATGTAAAATAATTGCATTGTTTAAATATTGCAAAAATTTATTCTATTTCGTACTGTTTTATTTACTGATGGAAACGGAATCATTGAATAGCCTACAAAAAAAAAAATCATTTCCATATTTGTATTAAAATCATACGAATTCAATTCCTTATTGTATATTCTATAAAAATGTTACATTTTTCCCCATTTGAATGAATTTTGTAAGATTTACTTAATGGCATACTTAAGAATTTTACTTGAAATTTCCGATTTTATTTGCAAAAAATAAAAAGAAAGTAAAAATCAAAAATACTTTTATGTGGTTTAAACTAAATATTAAGTACTTTGATATATGTTTCTAAAGTAACATCTAGTCATTTCTTTCAGTTTTTAAACCTACTATGTTTCGTTTATATTATTTTATTTCATTTTATTTCATATTATTTTTTGAGTTGACATAATGTGTAGTAGAAACTGTGCTTGAAATTTGATTTCCAATTCTTTTTTCACTATATGTTGAAAAGGGTTCTTCTTTTAACATAAAACATTTCTTTTTCCAATATCAGTTTAGTTCAACATTGAATAAAAGCTCAATTACAAAGATTTTTTGAGTCTTCGAGCATTTTATATATGAATAAATAATGTAGATGCAAGAGATTTGCATTCCTAATTTAAATCTAGTTTCGCACAACAATTTTAAAACTAAATTTTTATGACTATCATGCATCTTTAAATATATATTTCTTTTAAAAAAATGCTGAATATAGTAAATCTTATAATTGAATATTGCTTTGACTTATAATGTTATACAGAAATGTTACTGATAAAATATGTAATACTTATTTTAATGCTATTTTGAAATATTAATAAATATATTACAGAAATATTGTAGAAAGATTTTTATGTAGATGATGCTGGCCAACTAACTCGGTTGAGGCATTTGTACGTACTATGTACATACCAAGTTTCATTCAAATCGGTTCATAAATACGTTAGTTATCGCATGATAAAAATCAGATATATATATATATATGTCAACATTTGAACGGAGGATGGTTTTGGGGTCTGGGGGTCATGATCGGTGAAAATATACCAAAATTTTCCGGAAGTGCTTTCCTCCGGACGGCTGCGATAGGTAGCTTTTTACTTTTTGTAATGAAAGCTACCTAATAATTGGGAGCGGTTAAGTAGCACAAACTGAACAGTGTTCAAAGAGTGCAAATTTCAAATGATCTGAAAAAACGGAAATATTGGTCGATTTGTTTGCGGTTTTCGCTAAAACTACTTTTTAAATCAGCATTTGCATGAAAATAAATTTTAAAGATAAATTTCACAAAATGCCGTTAGAGGGCACCTTAGACTTTGGACTAGCGTCCACCTATTTTAAGCCGTTATTTTTTTTTTATCTAATTAAATGCTTTCAAATACTTTGACCTTAAATTTTGAGCTCAAATTCTAAATCGTTGTGAGTGTTTAAGTAGCGCAAAATTGAACTGTGTTCGATGGAGGAGAGGATTAAATTTCAACTCCTGAATACATATCAGTTTACGCTTCTTAACCCCTTCCAACGATTTAGAATTTGAACTCAAAATTTAAGTTGAAATCTAAGCTTCCAAAAACATTTAAAAGGCTTTTGCAAGCATTTATTTAGTTATAAAAAATAACGGTTAAAGTTAGTTGTTGGTTACTCTAAAGTTTAAAGCGCCCTCTAACGGAATTTTTTGAAATTTATCTTTAAAATTTATTTTTAAGAAGTTACTCACTTAAAGAATATTTTTATTTCAAACCGTAAACGAATCGATCATTTTTTTTCCGTTTTCTAGAATTATTTGAAATTTGAACTTTTCCCTACCCCCTTGAACACAGTTCAGTTTGCGCTACTTAACCGATCCCAGTTATTCAGGTTTTGAGCGCACAATTTATTTTAAGTCTAAGATTCCAAAAACATTTAATGAGAGGCAAAAAATAACGGCAAAAAATAGTTGCTCGTTACTCTAAAGTCTAAAGCGCCATTTATGGACATTTTTTTAAATTTATCTTTATAATTTTTTTAAAGAAAATACCGACATAAAAAATAGTTTTAGTAAAAACCGCAAATCAGTCTACCAATCTTTCCCTTTTTTATTATCATTTGAAATTTGAAACCTCGGAACACAGTTCAGTGTGTGCTACTTAATCACTCCCAACAATTCAGATTTTGAGCTCAAAATTTAAGTTTAAGTCTAAGCTTCCGAAACCATTTAACGAGATGCAAAAAATAGCTGCAAAAATAGTTGGTCGTTACTCCAAAGTCTAAAGCTCCCTTTATCGGCATTTTTTGAAATTTATCTTTATAATTTATTTTCAAGAAATTCCGATATAAAGAATAGTTATAGTGAAACCCGCAAATCAATCGAATATTTTTTCTGTTTTTTATGATTATTTGAAATTATGGACCCTAAACTTTAATAGCGGCTATCTCCTTCGGAAAAAGTTTGGAAGCCTTGATGTGCTATTTAATATTGTTTGCCTTAATGTGTACTATCACCCATCTTTTTTGTAAAAACACTTTAGAATCACCCTGTATATATTACATAATATGCTAAATGGCAGTTTGATTATAAAAAAAAACCACAGTTGAATTTCCATTCAGTTAGTTCCGTCAATCAACGGAAATGCACTTCAAATAAAATTCCGTTCCCCTGTATGTAATCTATAGAATTTATACAACACTAACATGGAAAATATCCATACGGGCATATACCGAAAAATCTGAAAAAAAAATACAGATGTTCTTCTCGTAAGGATATATAAGTTTATAAAAGAAAATTCTATGGAACCTCCATACTCTGTCCGTAAAAAAATAATGAAAATTTCGTTGTTTGGCGATTTATCATCGATTGGCGATAAAAAACAATTTCAAAAAGTGTTTTTTTTTTTTTTTTCTTTTTTTTAAAGACAAATACATTTTAAAGAAAAAAGTTTCATGTTTAACGTATTAAGATAAGTTAAATAGCTTTGGTTTTGTCAGTTGTAGTTTGTCTTAAGTATAATTTTAGTGAAAACCGCAAATCATTCTAACAATTTTTCCTTTTTTTATTATCATTTGAAATTCGAACCCTCTGAACACAGTTCAGTGTGTGCTACTTAACCACTCCCAACTATTCAGATTTTGAGCTCAGAATTTAAGTTTAAGTCGAAGCTTCCGAAACCATTTAACGAGATGCAAAAAATAGCGGCAAAAAATAGTGGGTCGTTACTCCAAAGTCTAAAGCGCCCTCTATCGGCATTTTTTTAAATTTTAATCTTAATCTTTAATTGAAATCTTTTGAAATTTAATCTTAATCTTTAATTTATTTTCAAGAAAATACCGACATAAAGAATAGTTCTAGTGAAAACCGCAAATCAATCGAATAATTTTCTGTTTTTTATGATTATTTGAAATTATGGACCCTAAACTTTAATTGCGGCAATCTCCTTCGGAAAACGTTTGGGACCCTTGATGTCCTATTTAATATTGTTTGCCTTAATGTGTACTATCACCCATCTTTTTTCTAAAAACAATTTGGGATCACCCTGTATATATTACATAATATGCTAAATGTCAGTTTGATTATAAAAAAACACAGTTTAATTTCCATTCAGTTAGTTTCGCCAATCAACGGAAATGCACTTAAAATAAAATTCCGTTCCCCTGTATGTAATCTATAGAATTTATACAACACTAACATGGAAAATATCCGTACGGGCATACATCGAAAAATCTGAAAAAATTACAATATGTTCTTCTCGTGAGGATATATACGTTTATATATATTAAAAAAATGGCGGAACCTCCAAACCCTGTCCGTAAAAAAACTATGACAATTTCGTTGTTTGGCGATTTATCATCGATTGGCAAAAAAAAAGCAATTTCAAAAAGTGTTTTTTTTTTTTAAGTCAAAAGCATTTTAAAGGGAACAAGATTCATGTTTAACGTATTTAGATAAGTTAAATATATTTGGTTTTGTCAGTTTTAGTTTGTCTTATGTATAATTTCGTTATATTGATATTTATGTGTATTTTTATCCAAACTGAACCATCAAAATTTGAGATTTAAAACGAAATTTACATTTATATTAATTTAAATTGTTTCAAGTTCAAAGTCTAGTTGAGCATTGTCAATTCGATTTCTTTGCTATGGAAACACCTGACTTTTGTTTTTGAATACGTTTAAATTTATAAAAGTACCGAATAAGATTTTTTAATATTGTTTCAAATATATTTTTTTAATTTTTTTCAGAATTAAATCAAAAGTACAGCAACAAATGATATATATGTGTGCAATTTAATATGTATATATGTATATAATATATTAAACTCTCTCATTGTTTATGTGTAAATTCATTAAATACCATTTACTCGAATTATAAAAATCCAAACGTTTTCAGTTGCATTAAAATCCTTTGCTTTTGGCGGGGAAAAATGCTGCTCGCCAAATCGTGTGACACTTTCGTCTTTTCACGCCAAATATTTGAAAGCATTCTATTTTTTATATGTTTTCTACTGCAAATCCGCCGCTAATTTTCACTCATCCTTCATTACAAACATGAGTACTTTAATTACTATTTAAAAAAATCTGAGTATGCCCAGTAGGGAGACCTTCCTTGTAAGTAAGATACACAAAAAGATAAAATTTTAAAATGCGTATAACAACTAAAAACAATTTTCCAGAAATTATTCTTTATATTAGTCAATACCATAGCAGAATACTTTAGTGTGTTCCTGTAAATTAACAACAGGTGATATCCATACCAATTTCTACAGTAAGTATTTTGTATTTCAACTCAGTAATGTATATAAATATAAATATCTTTAAAAAAATGTAACATTATTTAAATACAACAAAAAATATTTACTCCAAAAGCTGTAATGTAATAGTATTCTTTTGAATTGTCCTGTAAATGACACTACTTCAACATGAATGCTGCAATTTCAATACCAAATATGCAACAATAAACTTCAATAAAAATTTCATGATAATATGTCTTTACGCGAGTTAGTGCACGGACAGACAAATCAAATTCATGAACATTTCACTATTATGTTGAAAAGTTTCTAAAACATAGTAAAAAATTTCCACGAGCAGTGAAAAATAACCTAGATTTTTAAATAATATACATTAATCTTATTTTTCCATAGATGCTCATTATATGCGTTTTTAAAAGTGCTTTGATATGAAATAAAACATATTGCATGTTTAAAGTATTACGCTAAAA
Source organism: Maratus speculifer (assembly GCA_964019185.1). NCBI lineage: Eukaryota > Metazoa > Arthropoda > Arachnida > Araneae > Salticidae > Maratus > Maratus speculifer. The sequence goes on from OZ025297.1 coordinate 254,352,024, forward strand.
ATACCCACTTTCACTAAAATTTTCCACATGAACAAATTTTAATCTATTTTTCCTGATTTAGATGTTGTTTTAATAGGTACCAAATGCGAAGTACTTTCATAGTATATGGCGTCTATTTTTAAATTTTATAGAATTCCGGCGCAGTGTGTCCGGTCGGGACACATCTAATTTTAATTCCAAACTTGCTATTGGCACCAATAATATTTTAATAAAATCTTGGTTTTACGATAAAATCTTAAATTAAGACGTTCTTGATTTCTTGAAAAGTCATTTGTAAATTCTGGTGTCAGTTGATAATTTCTAATTTTACTAACAGAATTTTACCGCACCGAAAACGGTTAACGTGATGAAAAGTGACTTCATATCATTCTTCAAGGACAAATTATATCAAATTTCTTTTTTTTTAATTCTCCATTTTTAAATTAAAGTGAACTCAGAAATATCAGGAAACAGTTATTAAATTATGGATTTTTAAACGGAATATACAGTGTGTAAAATCTATTAAATATCACTAGGTAAAAATTTACTCAAACATGTTCTTCTTTTATAATAAATTTGTATCTTGAAATACTCTATGAAGTATATTTATATTTTGTAAATTAAAATTCTTTTTGAAGTTAGATCGAATTCAGATGTAGAACCATTAAAAATGTAATATATATCACGAAATACAAATTTGATATTTACAAACCCAAATTGATAAATACAATATATGAGGGCCACTAAAACCAAGGGGTACAAGTGGCAGAATTTCGATTAGGAGTACATTATAGTTCAAATATTATAGACGTTAAAGTGAAACATCAATAATAATTGACTGAGTGAAATAAGAAAAATTCCTGTCGGCATGGCCTATAGGCGGAGGTAGATTTCAAAGAGTTTTCTTTTCAACAATAAAAAATAAAATATGATTAGAGATAAACCCACTTTAACTACCTTATTTGGCCACTTTTGAAAAAAAAAATCTTTTTTCTGAAAGATCTGGTTTTATCAAACTCATCTTAAACGAAATTCGGCTCAAATGCCCATTTTGACGACATATTTTGAATTATATTCTTTTCGACTTTAGCAAAAAATCGACCAATATGCTCATTATACAGTTCCTAAATAACAAATAACTGTCAATTGAATGCGTTTGAGAGCAAAATTAAATTTAAAAATGATTCATAAATTAACCAATTTGTTATTTGAACACATCTCAATTCTTTAATCATAATTGCGTTGGGAAATGTTTTTGCAAAGTTCCCACTTTGACAATTTTTTTATAAACATATTTAGCTTTTATCAAAAAATCGATGAATACGCACATTATATGGTTCCTAAATAACAAAAAAAAAACTGTCAATTGAATGCGTTTGAGAGCAAAATTGGATTTAAAAATGAATCATAAAATAACCAATTTGTTATTTGTATACATCCGCAATTCTTTAATCAAGATCGCTTTGGGAAATTTTGTGTAAAGTGCCCACATTGATAGCTTTTTTGAAATATACATTTAGCCTTTATAAAAAACTGACCAATATGGCACATCTCACATTTCCTAAATAACAAAAAAATTGCCAATTGAATGCATTTGAGTGCAAAATTGAATTTAAAAATGAGTCATAATATAACCAATTTGTTATTTGAATACATCCTCAATTCATTAATATCATGATCGCTTTTGGATATTTTTTTGCGAAGTGCCCAGTTTGACAGCTTTTTTTAAATATATATTTATCCTTTATCAAAAACCTGACCATTACGGCACATTACACAATTTCCAAATAACGAATAACTGTCAATTGAATGCGTTTGAGAGCAAAATTGAATTTAAAAATGACTCATAAAATAACCAATTTGTTATTTGAATACATATTCAATTCATTAATATCATGATCGCTTTGGGAAATTTTTTTGCGAAGTGCCCACTTTGAATGCTTTTTTTTTTTAAATATATTTAGCCTTTATCAAAAAATCGACAAATACGCACATTATATAGTTCCTAAATAAGAGGACCTATAAATTGAATGCGTTTGAGATCAAAAATGGATTTAATAAATGACTCAGAAAAAACGCAATTTGTTATACTTCCTCAATTTTTCTATCAAGATCATTTTGGGAAATTCTGTTCAAAGTACCCTTTTTTTGCAGCCTTTTTAAAAATGTATTCTGCCTTTATCAAAAAACTGGCCAATATGTCACATTATATAGTACCTAAATAAGAGGATCTGCCATTGGATGCGTTTAAAATCAAAAATTAATTTAAAAATGAGTCAGAATATAAGCAGTTTGGATTTGATTTTTTTTTCTCTAACTAGTATTTTTGTTTAATTTATTATTGCTATAAGAATTGGTCTTATGAAAAACTTGTTAGTATAAAAGTTGTAGATATTATTGAGAAGATGTAAAATAAATTTAATTAAGTTTGATTGCTTAAGAATTGAGTAAGTCATGGATTGTTTTTTCTTTTTCCACCCCCCTTTTTCTTTTCGTTTTATTTATTTTTTCATCAGTAAAAGTTGGTCCTATCAATAATTGCAAAAACAAAAGTTTTAGATAATTTTAAGAACATTTATAAAAAATTCATTTGGATTTGATATCTTGAGAATTGACGAAGCTATGAATTTTTTTCTCCCAAAAACCCTGTTTTTTCGCCCCTTGAGCCCATTTTTAATTTTATCAGAAATCTGTCAAGCATAAACTTTTAGTCCATTTTTTAGAAGTACTATAAACTTTAATCTGATTCGATACCTATTTTAATTAAGAATTTATCGCGTTTTTTTCGGTTTTCACAAAAACCCTCCCTATTTCCACCCCCTTGGTTCGATTTTGCCCATTAACGAACTTGACCGAGATTTTATTCCGCTTGATTTTATGTAAAACTTAGAAGAAGATCTGAGCATAATTATGGAAATTATCGTGTCTAGAAGAAAGTGATATACACCTATATATATACAGGATGAGTCATAAATATCGAAACTATAAGCTATCTCCTTAAATAGTGCCCCTAGACCCATACTTACAATTGCAAAAATTCATAAAAAAAGATGAATTTTTTGATAAGATAAGTTGGGGGTCTGTTTTAAAAAATACGGAAATTAAATTTTTATACGGCCCCCAGAGGATAAAACTTTCAATTAGAAAAAATTTCTTTATCCCTTCCTGAATTGAACAAAAAAAAATTCATCTCGATATCTGTAAATCCCCGAAAGATTTTAATATCCAAAATTTTCCAAAATTCCTGACTTACACCACTTAAGCATGCCTCTGAGCGCAGCAAAATCAGTTCATTTGAAGTACAATTAAGGGATCGACCATACATTTACGTATTGTTAAATCTCGATCCAAGACAACACTTAAACTTTTAGATATAAAATAAAAGCGTATAGGTTTTTGCTTTAAACTTCTATGAAATATGCTAGATGTCTGCAATATTTCGACCTTGCCGCCAACTTCGTAACTTGCCCGACTCATTGAACGGACCGTCTTATTAAACACTTATTAAAAGTGTTATCAAATTAAGTGATATTAATTAAACTCTCACTAAAAGTGCCTTAAAAAGTTATTGGCGCAGGCAATAAGTTTAGTAAATATAGTAATAGCGAAAATGACTCCTCTATTACAGGAATCAATGGAAATATATTTTAATAATTTACATAGAAATATTTTCAAAAATCTACTTTATACTACAGTTAAACCGCTATAACGGACGCTCCCGAATAGCAGACACCTCTGTTTAAAGGACTATTTTCCAATCCCCATTCTCAAAACCTAAATTTGTGTATGTTTAACCTCTGAAAAAGGAACATTCGGAATAGTGGACACTAAGGCGATAAAGGATGAAAAAGTATTTTTTAAGGAGAAAAAAAATGAAAAAAAGTAAAAAGGCCTCTAAATTTATCAGGAATTTTGTGATAAATGAGCTGGGGAAAATCCCCCCCCCACGTTCAGAGTTGAATTGAAGGGGTTGCCAAGGAGGGACATCTTCCAAGAGCATTGAAATATCCTGTCGGAAAATTGAGATTTCATGCTTTTAACAGCCAAAAAGTGCAATCCCCCTCCCTGACCGGAACTCTATAATGCCCAATAATGTCACTTTGAAATACAAATTACATCTAATCGCAAGCAAAAGTTAACTTTTGTAACAGGGTTTTTTCACAAGCATGTAATGAACAGTGGGTAAAGGTGTGTACAGTTTTATTTAGCCCCATTGCTTAAAAAATAATTTTAAATTCTGATTAATCATATAAAAGAGGTTTTAGGACACATAAAAGTCAATTAATGAAATGTTAAACGTTTCTTAACACTTTTTGAATATCTTTGATTTTCCCAATAGTGGACACCTCCGAATAGCGGACAATTTTTGCGTTCCTGAGGTGTCCGTTATTTAGAGGTTTTACTGTATTCATTTTCAAAATTTTTTAAAGGTTTTAAGCCTATTTTTGCTTTCTTCTATCTTTACAAGAAGAAAGTATTGGATTCATGAAAATTTTGAATTCTGGTTTTCGATGGATTCACACGTTTTGGGCCTCGGAGATACCGAAAAACATGTTTTTATGAAATGTCTGTCTGTGAGTCACAGCACAATGAAAAAATTTAAAATCGACGTGATAAAAAATAAAGTTTAAATCAACTGACGCATTTAAACAGTAATTAAAGAAGGTGAAAACGGCAAAACTTAAACAAAATCTGAAATGGAAACTATACAGCATTTAAACGTTAGGAGCCCATCTTTGCCCATCTTAAAACTAAATGCACTTTACTGCATCAAATGTTTTTGTTTTGTTTACAACTGACGCATTTAAACAGTAATTAAAGAAGGTGAAAACGGCAAAACTTAAACAAAATCTGAAATGGAAACTATACAGCATTTAAACGTTAGGAGCCCATCTTTGCCCATCTTAAAACTAAATGCACTTTACTGCATCAAATGTTTTTATTTCAGTATTTCTCATTTTTCAACTGACGTCAATAACCGTTGGTTACGGTAACTTTTCAGCTCTGAAAATTTATTTTTAAAAATATGATTTGTTTACAAAAATTACTTTTTTTTTAATATTACTATTTTAAATACTTTTATTTTTTTAAAATAAATATTATTTAAAATGCTGAATTAAAATTGAAAATTAGACATTTTCGTTTAATCAAAAGAAAAAAATTCAACGCGACAAACAATATTTTGAGTTATAACAATTTTAATTTACTCAAATTTTTTTTTGAAAAAAAAATATTAAGAAGTCTTATGATGTGATAATTCTTTCAAATTATATTGTTAACCATCACAAAACATTCAAAATTCCAACTTTTTAAATAAATAAATAAAATAAATGTTTCCTGGACCCATTACAGCAACATTGTTTCTTCAATTACACGCATTTCAATTTGTGTCTGATCCCTTGAAACCTCACGATTTATTAAAATTGTCATAACTCTCTGAGTTTTGAAAATATCAAGATGAATTTTTTTGTTCAGTTCAGGAATGAATAAGGAAAAATTTTCTAATTGGATGGTGTATCCTTAGGGGCCGTATAAAATTTAATTTTCGTATTTTTTAAAATAGACCCCCCATGGAGTTGCAAATTTTCTTATAAAAAAATTCACCTTTTTTATGAAACTTTTCAATTGGAAGTATGGGTCTAGGGGCAATATTTAAGGAGATAGCCTATTGTTTCGATATTTATGACTCACCTTGTATATATATATATATATATATATATATATATATATATGTATCAGGCATATGTGGGTGAAACTTCTGGTTGTTTAAATGTACGCATTAATAACCATAGATCTAATGTTTATAAAGAAAATTAACAATACTCTTCATTTGAAATTTTGCATTTTAGATTGCATTCTTTTGAAAATATTCAAATAGAAATCTTGGCACATGTTGAAAATAAGGATGACAGATTAAAAATAAAGAATGAATTTATTTTGAAGTTTAGAAGTCATTATCCGTATGGTCTGAATACTAAAATAAATAGATACAATGTTAACCTTCCTACCCTGAATGGGTCTAATCGACCCATAACTATAATTTGTTTTATACGTCTCGAACCAGGAGTTTTTTCATAAGAAAAGTTAAATAAAAGATTCGCAGATATAAGTCAATTAAATATATTAAAATGTTTTAAATAATAATTCTGGTGTGAGATATTTTTATCAAGATTGAGCAAAATTTGAACAGGGTAGGAAGGTTTAAAATATAGATAATATTTATAATTTTTGTAATTTGTATGCTAATGTTAATGCTATAAAGAGATTCAAAATGGTTTCTCAATTCAATTCTAAATTGTTAAATTGTTGGGTTCCTTCTGATTGGATAAAAGATAATGAAAAAAATTTTATTGCTGTTTATAATGTTAAATTAGTCAAAAATGCTGTTTTTAGCTTAAAATTAAAAACACATGATAAAATTAAGAAGGCTGTTCGAGGCTATAAATTTTTAAATACACAGTACAAAGATTTGCTTTATGATCTTTTGAATTTTAAATTGAAGTCATTTTCTAGTTTTGAATACACAAAAGCTTTTTTTACTATACATTTTCATCCGAAATCATTTAATGATTTCAAAATAAATAATTTCATTAGACAATTTCATTTTCTGTTTCCAATAAAAAAGATAAATATTGCTGTTGCTTATAAATATGATATACCTCTTAGTAAGAAGCTTTTTAACTACAGATACATAGCTTTAGCAGAGAATGATGCTGTTTCTTGAAATTGTAGGGTGATTTTTTCGGATTTTTCAGATTTTATAGATGATTTTCATGGGCATGTTGTAACTGGTAATTTAGATATCATTAAAAATAAAAACTTGAAATTTTTGGTGGGATTTGGAACCAAATTCAGATTAAATAAAAAATTTAATAAGGAAAAGGCTGTTTTGAAATTTAAAAGAGATTTGTCTGCATTTATTTTAAAAATGTGTTACAAATTCAATGTACCTTTTGAGGCTTTTAATGAATGGAGGTGGAATATTTTAAATAGTTTTGTTATTTTTGTTGACCAAAAATTGAATAATAATCAATACACTTATCATCGTTTAAGTAAGGAGGATTGCAGCTATATACAATTTTTACATGAAAATTTTGTTATTGTTCCTGTCGACAAGGCTTCATCTAATTATGCAATCATTTGAAAATTATTTTACATAAAAAAAGTTACTAATGAATTGAATGATACTAAATATTATCGAAAATATAATTTGAATCATAATACAATTATTAAAAAATTAGCGCTTATTCAAGAAAGGTTAAAAATCTTTATGCATACAATTTTCCTATTAATAATTTTCACAGTCTTCCATTTCTGTTTTTAACACCCAAGTTTCACAAAAATCCTATACAATTTAGATGTATATGCTGCAATTCTAGAGGTATTGATAAAAGTTTTAATGTTAAGTTACAGGATTTTTTGAAGCGAATGTTTTTTTTTTTAATTTAAAAATTCTAGTTATTTTTGGTGTATCGATAACAGTATTGAAGTCTTAAAGAAATTAAACACGCCCACAACGCCCCCAGATCTGTTTACTTTTGATTTTGAAAATCCTTTTTCAAATATTCCTATTGATCTATTGTTTAAAACTCTGAAGGATTTGTTTGATACATTTCATATCGAAGAAGAGCTGGTCATTAATAGAGATTTTTCTTTTGAGTTTATGTAATTTTTGTTTCTATAATAATTTCATAACATTCAATTGTTGTATTTTTTTTTTTATCAAGTATATGGTATAGGTATGGGTACAAATATTTCAAGCACTCCAGCTAATCTTTTTCTATTTTTTTATGAAGATAAATTTATCGATGAGATAATTCTCTTCGATTAAAACTTTTTAGAATCGATTAATCATATTTATCCACCTTGTTTAAAATTGAATTGTGCTTCTGACAATAATTTACGTGTTGTTTTTTTTTTTTGGACCTTGACCTAAATATTAATAATAATGGTAATTTGGTTGTCAAATTATTTGATAAAAGGACTTTTTTAAATTTTAAAACCCACTCCATGCCTCATTGGCATTCTAACCTAAGTAAAAGAGTTTTTATAAATATTATTTTAGGACAAATAATTAGATATAATAATATATGTGGGTCGAAAAAAATTTTGGAGACACAAATTTTTAAATTTGCTGCAAACTTGTTTTATAATAATTTTTATCCTCATAAATTTATATTTCATTATGTAAATGAATCAAAGAAAAGTGTCTTGAAGTGGCAACAGCAAGGCCAAACGCCATAATGGAGGTTTCTCCTCTAGTGTTGAATTGATGAGGATCTGTGGATGAAATTCCATTTAAGGAAAGTTCACAGGGCGATGGTTATCAACTTTTGAGAATAAACGGACCTGGATCGAATATGGAGAAAGCTGAACAACGGAAAGACAATTCAAAAAGCTTAAATTTTTTATGCTGGCCTGCTACTATCCTAGGCCTAACAGTTTCCCGCTCATGCAAGTATGGGGTTGTAATGTGATAATTTTTAGCAGGTATCTTTTTTCTTTTTTCTTCATAGGTAAAGGTGGGGGGCATCACATTGCTGCATGTCTATTTAGTTTATTGTTTAGTTATTGAGATTTCTTACAGTTGTTATTTATTTTTTGAAATTTCAGATTCTTTTATGTTACGAGTTGATTTATGCCATGGTTTTGTTGTTGGTTATTCATTAAATTCAGTATTCAATGTTATTTCGTTTTATATTCTTTATTTATTAAATTCGGTAAACAATGTTATTTTGTTTTATACTCTTTATATAAGTGGAGTATGCGGTTTTGTCATGCCTTGCGAAGCCTGTAATGATTAATTTTTTAAAAAACTTTTTGATGCCTGTTACTCGTCCCACCTTCTGAAGAGCGGGGAGTTTATTTTGTTTTGTTTTTTTGATGTTGTTCTTTTATAATTCATTGTTGTTGCACCCATTTTATCATCTTTTCACCATTGTCATACTTTTCTCATATAAAAAATATATATGACCTTTGTGAAAAATAGAGTTGTTATGCGCCAGTTGCATGAAGATGGTAACTTTTTACACTTTTTACACTTTATATATATATATATATATATATAAAGATTTTTACTGATGGTAGTTTTGGGATCTAGAGGTCATGATCAGAGTAGATCTGAAAAAAAAATTCAGAAATTCCAACATGGGAGAGAAAGCAATAGGTAGTATTTCATATGAAATCTACCTAAAATGTTGCTTATTCACAGTGGTCTTTGAACTATTATTTCAATAATTGCGGAAAAAAATGAGTACAATTTTCTTTAAAAATAGCATTAATCAGTATTTATAATTATTTGTCAAAATTTGTTTTTGTCAAGAACGTAGAGCATAACTAAAAAATCAATTATATTTTATTGACTTAAAACAAAAAAAATATATAATTCTAGATCGTCTATGCACTTAGATAACTTTTTTGCTTTTGTCTTTTATATTTTTTTGCTTTTTGTATATTCATATATATATTACTTATTTTATTTTATATTTAAATGTAATACAGTTATTTTGTTCAAAATATTAATCAACCTATCTATATATAAATCTAATTACGAATAAAAATACGAAGCATTCATGATTCAAACAATGAATTTGCATAAATATTTGTACACGAAATTGTAAATCTCAAACTGTGATAAAGCCTGTTCATTTTTCTTTTTATCGAGAGACTCTAGATAATATATTATTTATCAAGTAACCAAGAATGATCGTGTTGTTTTTGAGAGCAGTTATATTTTACGCGTAACTATGGTCAAATTTCTCCTGCTTATGCAATGTCTGTACATTCCTTTTATGACCCTTTCAGTGAAGAAAGAGTTCACTTCTTTCATCACACGTTTCTCTATCAGTTTTGCAGGAAGTGCAATATTTGTTGTAACTTGTCGTTGACAAATGGGATTTCGAGACTTTTTTTTGCTCTACGAGTCCAAATTTGCAAACAAAGCTGCATATGCTGCTAGAAGTATATGCCCCGTATTTAGAGGGACTTTGGTTACTGAATGGACCTCTCAAACATCAGCGGTTCAGGCAATCTCCGCTCGCATTCGAGAGATTTCGAAGCTAGGCCCAATGATGGTAGTTCATCCTCAAAGACAACGTCCAACTGTATAAGAAAATAAAACAAAATCTTCATCAAATGTGCTAGGAGCTATGTTATACATTTGAGTTATATGACGAAATCACCCAATCACATCTGCATAACATTTTATTGTCGTTGAAACTCAACAAGTGTATTTCTAATATTCTGTCGGACGGTAACAAGTTTTAGTCTTAAATAATGTGCTTGTCACTGCTGTCATACCAAAACAAAGCATTATTCTTGAATCAAATACATGCAATGAAAATTGCTTCATGTGTGATAGCCGAAAGAGAAAAAAAAATTGCCCAAGTTTTATATCTGCTTCATTGATCCTCAAATCGTCATTTGAAAAAAAATCCCTGTCGGCTGGGCCTATAGGCGGAGGTAGATTTCGAAGATTGCTCATTTCAACCAATATATATATATATATATATGATTAGAGATAAACCCAGTTTAATAACTTCATTTGGCCGTTTATGAAAAATTTTTAATTTCATTTTTCTGAAAAAACTGGTTTTATCAGAATCATCTTAAGAAAAATTCAGCTCAAATGCCCATTTTGACAACATATTTTGAAATAGATTCTGAATTTATTAAAAAAATCGACCAAAACAGTACATTATACAGCTCCTAAATAACAAAAAACTGTCAGTTGAATGCATTTGAGAAAAAAATTGAATTTAAAAATGAGTCATAAAATAACCGATTTGTTGTTTGAATACATCCTTAATTCTATAATCATTATTGCTTCGGAAAATTTTGTGCGAAATACTCACTTTGACAGCATTTAAAAAAATATATTCTATCTTTATCAAAAAACTGGCCAATACGTCACAGTATATAGTTCCTAAATAAGAGGATCTGTAAATTGGATGCGTTTAAGAGCGAAAATGGATTTTAAAACGAGTCATAAAAAACGCAATTTGCTACGTGAAAACTTCCTTAAATTTTCAAATCACAAAGACTTCGGGCAATTCTGTTCAAAATACCCTTTTTGGTAGCCTTTTTCAAAACATATTCTGTCTTTATCAAAAAACCGATCAATGCATCACATTATATAGTTCCTAAATAAGAGGATCTGTAAATTGGATGCATTTGACAGCAAAAATGGATTTAAAAACGAGTCAGAAAAAAACGCAATTTCTTATTTGAACACTTCCTTAAATTTTCTGTCACGATGATTTCAGAAAATTCTGTTCAAAATACCGTTTTTGGTAACCTTTTTCGAAAAATATTCCGTCTTTATCAAAAAACTGACCAATGCATCACATTATATAGTTCCTAAATAAGAGGATCTGTAAATTGGATGCGTTTGAGAACAAAAATGGATTTAAAAACGAGTGAGAAAAAAACGCAATTTCTTATTTGAATACTTCCTTCAATTTTCAGTACCGATGACTTTCGGAAATTCTGTTCAAAATACCCTTTTTGGTAGCCTTTTTTGAAATACATTCTGTCTTTATCAGAAAATTGACCAATGCATCACTTTATACAGTTTCTAAATAAAAGGATCTACCATTCGGATGCGTTTAAAATCAAAAATGAATTTAAAAATGAGTCAGAATATAAGCAGTTTGGATTTGAGGGTTTTTTTCCCAACTCCTATTTTTGTTTAATTTATTTTTGCTATACGAATTGGTCCTATGAAAAACTTGTCAATATAAAAGTTGTAGATATTTTTGAGAAGATGTAAAATAAATTTAATCAGATTTGATATCTTAAAAATTGACGGAGTTATGGAATTTTTCTCTTTTTTCAGCGCCCTTTTTCTTTTCGTTTTTAATTTTTTTCATCGGTAAAAGTTGGTCCTATCAAAAACTTGTAAATACAAAAGTTTTAGATAATGTTAAGAACATTTACAAAAAATTTAGTTGGACTTGATATCTTGAAAATTGACGAAGTTATGAATTTTTTTCTCTCAAAATCCCTGTTTTTTTCGCCTCTTGAGCCCACTTCTAAATTTATCAAAAATCTGCCATTCATATACCTTTGGCCCATTTTTAAGAACTAATATAAACTTTAAACCGATTCGATATCTACTTTAATCAAGAAGTTATGGCGTTTTTTCGGTTTTCACAAAAACGCCCCCTCTTCCCCCCCCCCCCTTGGTCCGATTTTGCCCATTAACGAACTTAGCCAAGATTTTATACTCTTTGATTTTATGTTCAAGTTTGGTGGAGATTGGTGAAGAATTATAGAAGTTATCGTGTCCATAAAAAAGTGAGATATATAGATAGATATATATATATATATATATAAACTGGTGCGATTGCAATAGGTAGTATTTCTTACGAAATCTACCTAAAAGCTAACTCCGTGTGTTCGGTGGACCAAAGCTTGATCTAGTTCATTATAAATTCATAGAAAATGGAAAACACATCACGACCGAAGACAACCCGTCATACTTGCAAAAGATTCAGCGTACGCCAAAAACAGCCTGCGCTGTTTAAGAAGAGAATTATCGTGTTCAACGATAATGCCAGGCGTCATATAGTGAATGCGATAAGGGCGTGATCAAAATACTAGGCTGATAAATTTTGCTCCATCCTGCTTATTCTCTTCCTGTCCATTCGATGTCATTTCATTCGATTATTATCTATTTTAGTCCTTTAAAAATATCTATGGGAACTGAAATTCCTGAAACCAAGAAATAGTCACAAATGTTGTTACACGATTTTTTCAACACCAAATTAAAAGATAAAAAAGAGCATGTATAACATTCTGTCACATTCGAAACATACAATTGCAGCCAATGTTGATTATATCGCAGGATGAAATAAGTATTTAATTGTTTTAAGGATTGTTTTATGTCTAATGAAAACCACAAGAACTTTCTTGGTTGCCGTATATATTACACATTACTGATTGAATATTTTAAAATTCAGTAAGACATTATAATAAAAATGTTACAAAGAAATACATATTTTTAAAGCATTTCTTTTTTATTGTGCTAGAATTTATGGTTGATACATAGTAGTGCATAAAAAAAACCCTCTGTTTTTTTTTTCAATAACTATAGTAATTTTTTTTTCATTTTCTAATTACACTTTTTGCAATGGACAAAATTCTGTTTCAAGTTGATTGTAAATATTTCATACTATCTCTCAGATTATCTAAACTACTATGAAGCTATATATTTTTATCTATTGTCTCATAAGCCTGATGAATTCCTACAAGAAATACGAGTATATTCACATGCTTCACGTATAAAATATAAAACAGCAATCATGTTTAATAATATCTTATATAATTGTTTTTAGATGCATCTTTCATATCAAGATAATGGAAAACTGATTATTTTTTTTCATAAATGCTGCTGAATTTGTTTTCTAGATATTTTTTCTATTTCTTCTTTTCCCTATTCTGTTCCTCAATAAAGTTGAAAGCCATTACGTTAAAGTATTTTAGATTATATGCAAAAAAAAACCGAATTTTATTTCTTGAAAACAGATCATCACAGACAAAAGTCTCTCCAAATTGAATGGATAATGAAAAAAGCAAAAAATATCTAGAAATTTCTTTTAAAAAAGGAAAAACTGAAATACTTTATATTTCTAATTCATTTTTGATTGAATATTTTCTCTACAAAGAGATAATTCTCAGAAGAAAATCCGCAGCACTGGCTGAGAACATTTGAAAAGCAATAAATATCGATTGTACAGGGTGAGTCATAAATATTGAAACAATAGACTCTCTCCTTAAATATTACTCATAGACCCATACTTCCAATTGGAAAGTTTCATTAAAAAAGGTGAATTTTTTTTTATAAGATAACTTGCAACTCCATGGGGGGGGGGGTCTATTTTAAAAATTACGAAAATTAAATTTTCATACGGCCTCTTGAGGAAGAAACTTCCAATTAGAAAAATTTTCCTTACCTATTTCTGAATTGAACAAAAAAATTTCATCTCGATATCTTCAAAACTCAGAGAGTTATGGCAATTTTAATAAATCGTGAGATTTTAAGGTATCAGATACAAATTGAAATGCGTATAATTGAAGAAACAATGTTGCTGTAATGTGTCAAGAAAACATTTATTTTATTTATTTATTTATAGAGCAAGAATTTTGAATGTTTTGTGATGGTTAACCATATAATTTTTAAGCATTATAACACCAGAGTTCTTAATATTTTTTTTCAAAAAATTTAGAGTAAATTAAAATTGTTATAACTCAAATTATTATTTGTCGCGTTTTTTTTTTTTTTTTTTTTTTTTTTTTTTTTTTTTGTTAAACAAAATAGTATTTTTTTTTTCAATTTCCATTCAGCTTTTTAAATAATATTTGTTATTATTTTTTAAAAATAAAAGTATTTAAATAGCAATATAAAAATAATACAAATCATACAATACAAATCAAACAATACAAATCATATTTTTAAAGTAAATTTTGTGAGGGGAAAACTTCTTTCGGCGCGTTGGGGATTTCTTTTTTGGGGTGGGAGGGATGTTAAAAAACTATTGAACTCCCTGGACTGTTACCATAACCGACGGTTATTGACTTATGTCTGTTTAAAAATGAGAAATACTTAAATAAAACCATTTGATGCAGAAAAGTGCATTTAGTTTTAAACAAAGATGGACTCCTAATGATTAAATGCTTTTTAAAAGTTTCTATCTGATTAACTGCGTCCTGTGTAGGTTTGATTTCAGATTTTGCTTAAGTTTTGCCATTCTCAACTTCTTTAATTAGTGTTTAAATGTGTCAGTATTTTTAAACCTCATTTTTTATTACGTCGATTTCAATTTTTTTCATTGTTTTGGCCCTGTCAACTTCGTATTTTTCTTGTTAAAATTGTTATTGCACGATGCGTAAAAGATGCCTCTAATTACGGGCAACACTAGGCGTATAATTCTGGATATACGGCTATTGTGGAAATCGCACAAAAGCCTGTACAGTAGGGGCACCTGTTAAGCGATTCACACCAAAAACTAACCAGTACCAATTTAGATCAAGGACTAAGTAAATATATTTTTTTATTAAATTCTGTGGATTAATTCTTGAGATAGAGCACTCACAAAATTTATGTCATATACAGAGATACAGGAACAGTGACTTACAGACAGACACTTTGTAAAAGCATATTTTTCGGTATCTCTGAGCCCTAAAACGTGTGAACCCGTCGAAAACCGGAATTCAAAATTTTCATGAATCCAATACTTTCTTCTCGTGAAGAAAGAAGAAAGTAAAAATAGGTTTAAAACCATCATAAATTTTGAAGCTGAATAGTAAAAAGTAGATTTTTGAAAATATTTCGGTGTAATTTATTAAAATATATTTCCAATGATTCCGTTAATAGAAGTATCATTATCGGTATTACGACTGTTACTAAACTTATTGCCTGCGGCAATAAGTTTTTAAGCCACTTTTAATGAGAGTTTAATTTATGTCACAATTTAATAACACTTTTAATAAGTGTTTAATAAGACGGTCCGGCCAATGGGTCGTGCCAGTTACGAGGCTGAAGCCAAGCTCGAGATATTGCTGATATCTTGCATATTTCAAAGAAGATGAAAGCAAAAACCTATACGCTTCTATTTTATATGTAAAAGTTAAATTATTGTCTTTGATCGACATTTAATAATGCGTAAAATTATGGTCGATCCCTAAATTTTATTTCGAATGAACTCATATCGGTGCGTTCACATGTAAGCTTAAGTGGTGTAAGTCACGAGTTTTGGAAAATTTTGGATTTTAATATCTTTCGGGGATTTGTAGATATCGAGAGATTTTTTTTGTTCAATTCATGAATGGATAAGGAAAAGTTTTCTAATTAGAAGTTTTATCCTCTGGGGGCCGTATAAAAATTTAATTTTCTAATTTTTTAAATAGACCCCCCCTATGGATTTGCAGCTTGTCTTATAAAAAAATTCACCTATTTTTATGACACTTTGCAATTGGAAGTATGGGTCTAGGGGAAATATTTAAGGAGATAGCCTATTGTTTCGATATTTATGACTCACAATGTATAAGCCCAGAAATCAGTTATTTAAATATCTTGAAACATTTGACTAGAAATGTGTTTTTCTACGTTATATACCCTTGATAAGAGAATATTTTACTGAGCTATACGATTACAAGATCTATATAAAAATTTCTGTCTTATATATTTCTATTTTTCTAATATTGTATATTAAATTTTAGTTAATCATTTACATTTTTGATTTTGCGAAACGTAATATAGCTTGCTAAACATCTTAAAAGCGACCTTTATTCAGACATTGTGCTACTTGAAATATTTTGTTCTTTTCAAGATCTTTTCGCAATATACCCTCCTATTTCTCATCAAACGCAAAATGGAATAAAAAATTAAGTTTATGCATTTTTTGATATTTTATTTTACTTCTTTGCATAAGGAATTTGTCTGTTGAAAATAAATGCTTGATAGAAGAACTTAGAATGCTTGATAAAATTCCACTTTCGTTTCATGTGTCTTTTCTAATGTATTTTTGAAAACATTTTCTGCTAAATCATATTCAAAAAGACTTTATGATTTTCTTTCTTTAATTTTAGGTATAAGTAATTTTTTTTATTATGTAGTTTACAGAACAATAAAAAAATATCCGCAAGTTATTCCGATATGTTTTATTTCATGAGAATTTTCCATGTCCTAAAGGGAAACAGAACTTCTGTTTTGCTGTATGAAAAAAAAATATAAATAAATAAAATAAAATGTGAAAATAACTTTTGTTGCAAAGCGGCTATTCTTCCTTCCTCAAT
Organism: Maratus speculifer; assembly: GCA_964019185.1. NCBI lineage: Eukaryota > Metazoa > Arthropoda > Arachnida > Araneae > Salticidae > Maratus > Maratus speculifer. Next base: position 254,368,800 of record OZ025297.1, read on the forward strand.
TTGGGCTTTGAGAAGCTCATTGTTCATATGGGTTAAAGGTTAACGGTCTCTCCGCGTCATGTCACCAACGCACTTAACCATAGTAATCTGCCCTATCAGCTGAAGGAGCCAAAAGTTCATATACCAATATCTTCCTGACACCAAAAGAATTCGAAATATATTTTTTTATTTGTCCTTATCACTTTATTTTCATTAAAAAGTTTAAATTTTTTTTTAATTATTACTTTTATTATTATTATTATTATTTGTTAATTTGTTAAGCACCATATCAATTTTAATGAGTGTTGAGGTCAAGTTAGATGAAATGTAAACACAGTCCTTTTTAACTCTTCACTTGCAAAATGATACTGAAAAGCACTAATTTAGCAATAAATTAAAACATATACACAGAGAAAATATATCTTGACATTTATAGAAAAATGCAAAGATTTTACAGATGGTTTTTACTAATACACACATTAATTATGTTCTTTTTTATCTTTCTGAAATTGTTATAGCTGTATTTAAATATACTTCACGTTTCAAAAAAGTATTTCTATTTCTTGGTCATTCTAAACAGATTTTTAGTTTTAGTATACTGTTTCATGGTAAATAGGCCGTGTCTTATTTAAGACAAACGTAATTTATCATTATGCCTGTAAATCTAAGTCTTTACGAAAAAACAGGAATATTCTGATCAAAACATGAGTTGTTGATCAATAGTAAGCTTCGTATGTTATGCACTAGAACTTTGTTTGGTTGTTGTTGTTGAAAAAAGAATGTAAAATGTACTCTTTACAAACCACTAAGAGAACTAAAAAAATAAATATAGAATTCTAAGTCATGATAACCTGTAAGAGCTACCACTTCGTTTAATAGAAGCGTGATAGAAACTCTCCGCACCTCTTTTATTTAAAACTAGAAAAGATTGAATAAAATTTCCGAACATTAAAATTACTGTATTTGTTTTCTTTTTACTTGCAATATATATTATTAAAATAATTTAATAAATAACACTGTATTATTTTACACAATATTAATCTAAATGAAAAAAAAATAAATCTATCGTTAGTTATGCAGCATTCAATTAACATGTTCAATGCCCCACGCCAGTCACCAGTGAATGACATTAAAAACCCAATTTTGGTCGCGTCAGCCCCCGTTGCGTGGCAGTCTAAATGTGATGTAAAACTAAAAAAAAAAGTATTGTTTTATGTAATTATTAAAAAATTAATTCAAATTTACTTAACTTTTATTTATTAGAGGATTATATCAGTAAATAAGGGGGAGATGTAACATAAAACAACCGGTGGCTGAAATAATACTCAGGGCTTTTACATCCAAGCGGATATCAACAATGATATATAGAATTCTAAAATACTTATGCAATGATTAAAACAAATGATTTGATGTAATAATAAGTGAAAACAACGCGTGTAATATAAATATACTGAGAAATTCCCTCTCACACAAGTACATCAAGATTCTATCGGAATATTTTCTGTATATTGAAAAAAGAGAATTGTTGCCAAATTGTTACATATAGAAATTGTTATGCGAAGTAATTAATATGGTGTGAAAAATTTTAGTGCCATAATAATTAAAGGCGTTATATGATTGGAAATAATTGTCTAAAATATGATCATCAAAATTACAAAAATTGCCTGTAATGCTATGGACAATTTACTCTGACAGTAAATCTACGTAAGCATTATGATATTAATAGCTATTCAAAAATTACTTCCTACATTGTGTGCCAACAATATTATATATTTTTTAATTATTATTACTGTATTGTGTAAAAACTTAAAAAAAATATAAACATAATGTGTTATAAAGATATGTTTTAAAGAGAAAACATATAGATTATTTGAACATATACTATGTAATGTTTGACCTATAAAATATACATCTATTTTTACGTGCTAACTGAAGTATTTATGAAAGATACGTTATACTAGAGATTTTGGTTTCGGTATAAATTAGATTCAAATATTGATTTATTCTGCACAAGAAACATATTTAGTAAATACTAGCCGATTATGTAATGTCATAATTTATTTGAATAAAATATGTCATTTTAAAAACAAAGTTCACGTTGACATTATTTGTCCAGTTTATTTAATATACATTTTATTCAGTGTATTCCAAGAACCGCTGTAACAGTATATAGTAAAATTTAACAGAGATTGAAATATTTAATTTTGATTTGAACAGCTGTCGAATGGATGAGAATTATTTGTCACTGCCTGTCAATGCTGCAATTCGAAACAGTTTCTCTGTGTTCCAATTTGAATCAAACAGTGACTGTCAAATGTCATTCGATATACCATCTTTCAGAATGAAATGGCTGAGCACGGATATTAATAATAAATTCATATTCACCTAATGAATGAATAAGAGTCGATAATCGTTCATCTGTATGTTTATCATCAGTCATGCATCACAATTTGATGTTAAACGAATAGAAATGTACTGAATAACGCCAGGTGTGATTTCAAATTATTGTAGCAAAATAATTTAAAAATATTTATTTATGAATAAGCTACAATGTATATCTGTAACTGCTTTTTGAAAACTAGAGGTAACTATTAAAAATATTTATCTCTACTTATATACTACTCTTAATCGTAATCTTCTATGATTAATTCCATGCATACACTGGGTTATTATAAAAAAAACTATCCCGACATTTGATCTCCTTACTATTATACCATTTACAGAAACTGACTGAAATTTTGGCAAAAAGTATTTTGCGGTATGTGCTCAAGAATGATATGGAAAACATCAGTGTCACTCAAACAGTTACGGTGACAGTCAGAAAATTTCGAAAAAATCAAATGGCAACACCCCGTTTTTTGTATTGGAATGTCATCTCCAGATCCAGATTCAGCAGTGCGGGATAACCCACCAATCGGCATAGGCTTCCAGATCCCGCGTTGCAACTTTATTTAAAATATATATATATACATTACATTATATAATAATGTTTGAACATGGCATAATCTTTTTAACAAAATGAAGATAATGTTTGCAGTTTTTAATAATGTTAAAAAAAAGAATATTTTAAACTCTATAACTGAGTTATAGAATGTTCTATTTACAAGTCTATATAATAGTTGTTAAATGTTCTATTTACAAGTCTATGAATAATTTGTTGAGAGTTGTTTTTATAAGACAAGAGAGAGTTGTAGAAATTTTTGTACATATTACCGTAGCTATAGTTCGGGATCAGAATCCTCATAATTATTTTTTGTACTTTGAAAAATATGTTCATTATTTTCTATAATCTAGACACATTCTATTATTTTGGAGTAGAGAGATGGAGTTTTTTGCACAATGTTGAACCACTGCTGTAGTTGTATGGTTCTGGATTTTCGAATATGAACTAAAGAAGTTAATGTGCATTCAGTTAGATAATGAACTGAAGTACCTAATTTGCCACATGTGCAGAATGGAGTCGGAGCTTTTTTAATTTTATGAAGATATGTTGGAAAAGGTCCATGATTGGTTGGAAATATATAAAGATTTCTATGAGGTAATATAGTGTTTAAATTTACTTTTGGCTGAAGGGCATATTTGTATCTCCCTACATTGCAATATTCCCAGTCCATTTGCCAATGGGCAAGAGCTTTCTGCTTTAATATATTTTTTAAAAAAGAAGCTGGGAGTGGATGATATTTCTCTTGCACACCTTCTTGTGTTATTGCGTTCTTTGCTAGTGCATCCGCATGATCGTTGCCATATGATCCTGAATGACCTTTTATCCACTGGAATTGAATATATTTCATTGTTTCTTGAAGTTTTTTAATTATTTGTGAGTTTATAAAATTTGTTGTGAAAATATCTTCCATTAGGTGCAGACTTGATTGATTATCAGTGAAGATGATATATTTCTCCATTATGGAGGAATCTGCCCATTCTGTGGCATCTAGTATAGCTAACTGCTCAGCTTGAAAGATTGAGTTATTATGCTGTTGTTTAACCTGATGAGTGTTTTTTATTTTTGTATGAACAAAAGGCATAGGCCGTTTTATTGATCAGATGTAGAGCCATCTGTAAAGATGAGAGTTGAGAAGGTGTCTGGATTCCCTTCTAATATGTGTAGATAATTAACATATGGTGCAGTTAACGAGGAAGATATTTTTGGTTGAAGGAAATGCGGCTGATATTCATACTTTGAAATTCCTAATCGTAGCACTTGGCCTATTGTTGATAATGAACTGAGTTGAATTTCAAGCGGCATTATTCCACATAGTACGTTCAGTGCTGCTGTAGAAGTTTTCTTACAGGCTCTAGACACAAGAAGGAGGCATTGAGCTTGAATTGATGACAAGAGTCTTTTACCGTGTGAGGGTTGTAAATAAGGGAACCAGCAAGGTGAGATATAACTTACTTTTTTCTAATATATGAAGATACCATATTTTCAAGATTTGTTTTGATAGACCTCTGTAGGCAGACCCAAATTTTAATAGGTTTTGTTAAAATGTGTTGATTGTAGACCGCTTCTTATGCAGGTGTGGTAAAAAGGAAAGAGTATTATCTATAGTGATTCCTAGATAATCTATTGCATTATCTTTCTTTAATGAATGTCCAATAGGGTGGAACGAAAAAAAAATTAATTTCAATAAGTAATAGCGATAAAAAGTTGTCTAATACATTTGTTAAGACGGTGTTAAAATATTTTTACAAACATAATATATTTAGAAGAGCCGCAAAAAACTTGAATATGTGTATTTTTTTTTATTTTTTTTTGGTAAAAAAAAAAAAAAAAAAAAAAAAAAAAAAAATCAAATGCCCGGTTTTAATTTTTAAATAATACACATAAACTACTTTACAATAAATATTTTTAGTTTTATACTGCATGTCTTTATTATTTATGCTACTAAATGCTATTCCTGTAGTATCTCGCACCCGCATGTTACAAATGGGAGAAATGTATTATGATAAATACAGAAGCATTTTAAGATCAAAAGGCAGAAAAGTCATACAAAAATAAGATTTCAGCAAATATGATATGATCGCAGCAAAGTCTTTAAATTAAAGCAATTGTCTTTTTGATGTATCAGCCTGTAAGTGCGAAAAAAGAAAAATGTACCTAACTTGAACAAGATTTTTCAATTGACCAAAGAACTGTGAGAAAATATGTGTAAGTGAAGTCGATAAAGTTATTTCCAAGATTTTAGCACAAAGAGATGAGAGGAAGCAATAGGTAATACAGAAACAATTAAAGTACAAGTACAGTCAGACATTAGTAGTTAAGCTACTAGAAAATCTCAGAATGATGCCCTTCAATCAGATCCTGAGCAAACACTGAAAGGAAACTTAACATACAATCCCAAAAATTACTGTACTTCTTTTTTGGATACAACTACAAGCGAGCAAATGCGAGTAGAACTTCCAACAGTAAAAAGTGCCTGTGACCGAACTGGGGTTTCAGACAGAGTTGCTGCAACTATCGCAAGTGCTGTTCTTGAAGATGTTGGAATGATTACAGAAAAGAACAAACGTAGGGTAATTGATAGGATGAAAATTCGAAGAGAGAGATACAAGAATCGGACAAAAGACATAGTAAGAAGCCTTAACCAAGTTGGAGAAAATATAAGTTTGCTTTTGGATGGAAAAAAAATAAAAAAAAACAATAAAAGATAAAAAAAATAAGTAAGATAAAAAAGAAAACAAATATTAGAAAAAAATAGTTATCAAAGAACACATTTCTTTGAAAAAATAGCCCAACTAATCCTTTCTAGGGCATGTAGCCCCTGCTTTTGGAACAGGCGAAGCTATAAAAAGCAGCATAATAGAGTACTTTAATGGTAACAATCATTTGAACTTATCAACTGTAACTGCTATTGTGTGTGATGGGACAGCACAAATACTAGTGTTAATAACGGTGTGAATGCTTCAATGGGAAAAGATCTAAACAGACCATTGCAGGGGATGATTTGTTTGTTCCACTTAAATGAATTGCATTTGCGCCACCTATTTTGTGGATTGGACGGAAAAACAAAGAGCCCTAATGAACATGGCGGGGTTTTAAGCTAAAAACCTGGAAGTTTTAACGAACTATCAGTGGCTAAGTTCTTGCCTATACAAAACAGCCTTCCTAATGCTAAAATAATTGAAGATTCAAGCACAGACCAAAAATATTTACTTGAAATGTACACATCAATCTCAAACGGTGCATGCCGTCCAGATCTACCCTTAAAAATACCAGGAAAGTTGGTTAATTCTCGATAGATTACATTAGCTAGCCAGAATCTTTGGTTGTTTGTTGGAACAGAGAATCTTTCAGATAACCTTATAAAGCTCCAATAGAGTATGTTATCAAAGTGTATGCTCCCATCTGGTTCCGTATTAAGCTTAAACCGTCATGTGTAAATGGTTCCAAACATTTTTGGAGTGTGATAAAAGTTTCACGTTACCTTTGTTAGCAACACCAAAAAATAATTAACCCAGTTATTCAGAGAAATATTTATTACGCTCATCCAGGAAACGTGCTTCTCTGTATGTTAAGTGATGAGAGAAAGCATATAAGAGAGTTGAGTCTTCACCGACTTCTAGAAGCAAGATTCGAAGAAAAGAATGGCGTCAGAAAATCTGTGGTCCCCAAGCTCAATTTTCATGCTGAAGATTACTAAGATATGATTAAGTGAGCAGATTTAGCAATCACAGAACCTCCAATGACAAAATGCATAACTGATGAGGATTTAAAAATGTATATAAGTGAAGCAAGAGAACCCAGTTGCCAGTTGCCATCTTTACATTTCCCTCGTTTGCCCTGTAATACACAAGCAGTACAAATGCTTGTGACAGAATCCTCAATAAGTGTATGTGGTTCTGAAGAAAAAGAAGGCTTTATTAAAGCAAAAATTGCTTCGAAGAAGATGATGCCTAAATTTGAGTCGAAAAAACATTTCATCTAATAATCAGTAAAATTTAAAATCCAAATAAATGTGAAACTAATAATGTAATGGAATATTCTATTTATTCTTCAATATTTGTTTTGTTTCAATAACACTGGTTATTAATTATGTCATGATATTTGTTTTATTTTCTTCAATTATAATGAGTGACTTGTTATTGTTTATGTTGCATGTTTAAACCCTTTGAAAAAGTCTTAAAAAGAAAAAGACCCAAAGAACTGGTAAGTTTATTTTTATTAATAATTAGCTATTTTAAAAAGTTTCACATATTATTATAAAAAACTGTGTTTGAACAACTATTTCTAAGCAAAAAAGTATTTACAACAGTTAAATTCAAGCTGTTTTTACAAATTGATTTTTTAAAAAAAAAAAAAAAGCTCATTTTCCGATTTTTGCAGAAAATTAATGCATAAATTCACCTCAATTGAACTTAAGAAGCTATTATTGTTATAGTAAAGAAGCATCTATATATTGCTATTAAAAACAATATTTCATTTTTTAAATGCAAAAATAAAACAGTGAAAAAATTATAATTTTATGTTAAATTTGGATTTTTTTTAAAGAAATCCCTATTTTTAAGGCTCTTGCGGCACCTCAAGATAGAAATTTAGAACGAAAAAACTTCGTAGTTTTATTATTAACATACAAACACAACTTTTAATTGCTATTACAAAATTATTTGCAGAAAAAAATATTTTCCCCTATACTTTCGTTCCACCCTAATGTCCAATCTTGTCTTTAATGAAACTTGGTGCTCTTTTTAAGAATCGTGGACGGCGGAGATTTAAGACAATGCATTTGTCATAAGAAAATAGCATGACTTTATTTTTTGCCCATTCACTAATAATACGTAGCATATCATTACCCATCTGTTCTAATTCTCGTCGTGTTTGAACATAGATTATTAAAAGGAGATTGTCCGCATAGGCAATTACTTTCTATCCCAGATCCTTCAAGAGTCTTAGTAGCTTGTTTAGAAAAATCCTCCATAGAAAGAGGCCAAGACAAGAGCCTTGGGGACAACCTCTGTGAAACCAATGTATTTTTCTTGACAACTAATGCGGCAAGGAATGTGATCTCTAGTGTGAAAACCCCTAATTAGCGTTAGAATGGCAACTGTAGCATACAAATCATCAAAACTAGGCAAGGGAAAAGAAAAGGGGATTTGCCGTGCACCAGGACATTAATGTTCGTTTCATTTAAGTCACACGTCACACCGTTTCTTCGGCTGATATATTTGTTTTCCACAAAACGAGAAGAAGAAGCCAATAAACGCAAATTTCGGGTTTGCGTAAGACACAGTCATGATTGACGTCGTTACGCTAAGTGAAAGAAAAGGCTCTGCGAAATGCGAGCCGCGTATGTTGCCTTCTGCCATTCCAAACAAGATGCCGCTTTCAGGGAAAGAACGGGGGAAATCGTAAAGATTTATTACCTGAGTGGACAAAATGCCGCAGAGAAATTGCGTGTTTACCGCCGCAACCAAGGATTATGGCGAGGCCCGTGCACTGTAATAGCTGTACGAGACTTCATTCATAAATTTGAAGAAACTGGTTGCACATGCGATCGACCTCGGTCTGGACAACCTTCCGTTCCTGTGGAAGCTGTTGCAGAAGCTCATCCAACGATAAGCACAGTTCGTCCCGCAACTGCACGTGGTATTTTGCGTGTTCTGAATATGTCGAATTCAACTGTATGCAAGATTCTGCGCTCTGTTTTAAACATGTTTCCGTATCGATTCCAGCGGGTCCAGATATTGGAAGCAGAAGGCTATCAATTACGGCTGGATTTTGCAAATCAATTCCTTATCCGGTACGATGAAGATAGCAGCTGGCCTTTGCGCATTCTGTGGGCAGATGAGGTGCATTTTTCATTAATTGGTAACGTGGATTAAAAAAATTCTATGCACTAGGAAGAGAATAATACACATGATGTGCTTGCCTGTTCATTACACGATGGAAAGGTGACCGCGTGGTGTGGTATGACAAGTACGTTCATCCTCGATCCTTACTTTTTTGAAGAGGTTATTGCCGGTAATCTTCAAACGTGTACAGTAACGAATAATCGCTATCTGGACATGTTAACTCATTACGCGATTCCCGCATTGCAACGGCAAAATGCTATATCTGAAGTTGTGTTGATGCAAGATGGTGCTCCTTCACATGTCGAATCTTCTGTCAAACGTGTCTTAAGTCAACAGTTTGGGGAAAAGACTCCCGTCATTTCCCGTTTTTATGGCCGTGAAGGTCTCCTGATCTGACACCAATGGATTTCTGGCTGTGGGGATACCTGAAATTCAAAGTGTATCAGTTTCGTCCTCAAACTGCATCTGATTTGAAAGATGCCATCAGAACTGAGATTAAAGAGATTCCTATTATCATGCTACGTACTGCAGTGCTATCCATCATCTGCCACATGCAAAGTCCTGTCGTGTGTGAAGGTGGTCATGTGGAAAATTTAGTACATTACTATTAGTATTGAAGTAATAAAGTTCTTATATATCGTTATTAGTATTGATATAAATATTAGTTTAAGGGAATATGAGGAAAGAGGGGAACTTTTTTATAATTAAAAACATGATAAGTTATAAAAATATTTTTAAATACATAACATAGATATTATTTGTACACGTTCTATATAATGTTTGAGTCATGAAATATAGATTTACTTTTGCGTAGAAAAAAATGCATATATAAAGGACAAATAATAACATAGGATTCCATTTTGGGTTTAAAATGGAATTAAATATTGATTCATTCAGTGTAGAAAATATATTTAATACTTACTGTGATTGTAATTGGATACTTTATTTAAATGAAATATATCATAATAAAATCAAAGTTCACATTGACATGATTTGTCCAGTTTATTTAATATACATTTTATTCATTGTAATCCGAGAACCACTGTAATAGTATATAGTAAAATTTAATAGAGATTGAAATATTTAATTTTGAATTTAATAGCTGCTGAATGGATGAGAATTATTAGTCACTGTCTGCCAATGCTGCAATTCGAAACAGTCTCTCTATGTTCCAATTTGAATCAAACAATGACAGGCAAATGCCATTCGATATTCCATGTTTCAAAATGTAATGACTGAATACGGATATTAATAATAAATTAATATTCACTTAAATGAATGAATAAGAGTTTTTATTCGTTCATCTGTATGTTTATCGTTATTCATGCATCGTAATCCGATGCTGAATGAATAGACATGTACAGAATGATGTCAGGTGAGATTTCAATTAATTGTAGCAAAATAATTTAAAAATATTTATATATGAATATTTTTTAACAATATATTTAGCTATAATGCATATCTGTAACTGTTTTTCAAAACTAGAGTTAACTATTAAAAATATTTATCTCTACTTATATACTATTCTTAACCGTAATCTTCTATGATTAATTCCATGCATATACTGGGTGATTAGAGATACTAGAGACTAGAGATAACTCTTGAAAATAAATTCATATCTATTCTTAATCGTACTCTGCTATGATTAGTTTCTTGCATACATTTATATATAGTCTCAAATGAAAACTTCATTGAAATAGTAAAGAATAAAACAATTACGATATATTAAAATTTGAAAAGAAACTAAACATCTCTCAGTATTACTAATAATATTGAGATACTAAAATTCTTATACATCATTTAGTCCAGTCATTTAAGCTTAAATTAGGCAAGAATCTCGGAATTCGAGATACCCAGCTGTAAGTCTGTAAATACCTGTATATTGACACCCTAAAAGTTGTCTCAAAACCTACATATGGTAGGGTGTACGCAACTATTAAATTCCAAGGTCAAAGGTCACAAAAATATCGCTTTTTGCGCTTTTTTTTGTAAATATCTCATTTCCTATAGGTTTTTTGCTATTTGTATTTATTATCAATATTGTAGAATACAAAATTCTCTACAAATTTTGTTTGAAAACATTTTTCATACGTCGAACCGTTTTCGAGATAGAGGGCGGAGAGCTCGCGGTCACAGCATCACTTCAGGTCAAACGGTGCCTCCGGTCGAAAACGCGCCATATATAGTTGATGAACTATCGATAAATCAATGATTATAAATATTTATCAATTTTTATTAACTATTATATTATATTTTATATTTTTCTTTATGCATTGTATAATTGCATTATGCATGAAATAAAATTGAAACGTTCCGAAAAAGTAATGCCGCTTTCCTGTGTTAACAAATCTGTAAAAATAAATGATTGTAAAGTTGCAGTGGCTCCATTATTACTCTTCCAAAGAATTACTGTCAGCAAACAATTTGAAAGTAATCTTGAGGAATATCTTCAATATGAATTGAGTCCGTATCCAACAGCTCTATTTGATAATGATGGCATGAGAAAAACAACAAAATCGTCATTGTATTACAACATGAGCCCAATTGATTTTTTTCTCTATGAAAATAATGTGACGTTCATTATTGATGGCGGATTCCTTCTTCATCATGTTGTATGGAGCAGAGAAGTTACTTTATCTATTATTTTTGATAAATACATTAATTATTTAAAAAGGCATTACAGTTCCAAAATAATTGTTGCATTTGACGGATATTCAGACTACAGTAAGAACGTAAAAGCTATGGAGCAGCAGAGAAGAACTGCTGCGCTTTCAAAAACGTATAAAGTCTGTTTAGATGAAACAATGGTTGTACCAGTTACTCAAGAAAAATTCTTATCAAATCGAAATAACAAAGATATGCTCATTAATACCTTAACTGAAAAATTACAAGCTGCAAATATTACTACTAAACCAGCCAGAAATGATGCGGATGTTCTTATTGTTGAAACTGCAATTGAAGAATCAAAGCCTGAAAAAACTGCAGTTATAATAGGACAAGATATTGATTTACTTGTCATTTTAATTGGGCGTACTCTGTCTTACGAACAAGAAATTTTCTTTAAAAAAGTTGGGAAAGGAAATGTAAAAACGGAGATATACTCGACTAAAAGTTTTGATATTATCCTCATTCCAAAACACACATTTTATTTCTGCATGCATTAAGTGGCTGTGACACAACTTCTGCGCTTTTTAAAAAGGGAAAAAAATCATTTTTAAAAGTTTTTGAGAAACTGATGAATTTGGATGAACTAGCTGCAGCATTTGAGGAAGAAAATAGTTCGGCCCAGAAATTATTAGAGAGTGGAACTCAAATCTTATTGGCAGTCTATAATGCTTTGAAATCTGTGAAAAGTCTCGATCATCTTCATTATATGCATGACGTCAAGTCTAAAAAACTTAATAAATCTGTGCAGCTTTCAATTCTTTCACCAACAAGTGCAGCTTCTCATCAACATTTCAAACGTGTATATTATCAAGTTCAAACTTGGTTAGGGCATGATTTGGAACCCCAGGTATGGGGTTGGGCAATGCAAAACGATTTTCTGTAGCCTATCATGACAATTTTACCACCTGCTCCAGAAGATTTGCTAAATACAATTTTCTGCAACTGCAAGAGTGGTTGTGGTTCGCGATGCGGATGCAGGAAAGTGGGCTTGCAATGCTCTTTAGCTTGTGGCCAATGTAATGGGCAAGCTTGTCTCAATGCAGAACCATATCAGAGCGACATTAACGAAGATGAAACCTTTGACCCCGAAATCATGGAACAACTTGAGACAAATGTCGTTGAAGACGATAATGAAGACCAGTTTGAAATTTACCAGCAGCCGAAAGACGACTATGAAGAGGAAGAAGATGATTAAACACATAAATTATAGTTTTTGTACCCTTTATTCCATTTTTTTACTTTTAATAAAAATAAATGTATTTAATAGTATTTTTTAATAAAACGATTAATTCATAATTTGTTTTTTTTTTCATCATGTAAGAAGTTATTAATATTATATTAATTAGGTTAAAATTCAAATATAATTCCTATATTTTCATTAACAATTCTGCAATTACATGGATAGGTAAGTGTTGTTAAATAAATTAATACTGAATAAAAAGTGGATAGGAAAAAAATGATATATGGCGCGTTTTGACCGGAGGCACCGTTTGACCTGAAGTGATGCTGTGACCGCGCGCTCTCCGCCCTGTATCTCGAAAACGGTTCGACGTATGAAAAATGTTTTCAAACAAAATTTGTAGAGAATTTTGTATTCTACAATATTGATAATAAATACAACTAGCAAAAAATCTATAGGAAATGAGATATTTACAAAAAAAAGCGCAAAAAACCGATTTTTGTGACCTTTGACCTTGGAATTTAATAGTTGCGTACACCCTACCATATGTAGGTTTTGAGACAACTTTTAGGCTGTCAATATACAAGTATTTACAAACTTACAGCTTGGTATCTCGAATTCCGAGGTGAACTTACTATAATGACTGGACTAATTACTATTATTAATTTAAATGCGTTTTTAAGGGAATAAGAAGAAAGAGGAAAACATTTTTCTTTAATTAAACACATGATGAGTTATGAAAATATTTCTGAATACATAACATATAGATTATTTGTACACATTCTATGTAATATTTGAGCCATAAAATATACATTTAATATTGCATACAGAAAAAAAAAAAGATTTTATAAATGTATTTATAGAGGACAAGTAGTAACTAGAAATTTCATTTTGAGTGAAAAGTAAACTTAAATTTTGATTTATTCTGTGTAAAATATTTTTTTTACTAAATATACGATTATGTAATGTCATAGTTTATTTGATTGAAATATATCTTTTAAAAACAAAGTTCACATTGACATTATTTGTCAAGTTTATTTAATATGCATTTCATTCATTGTATTTCAAAAGCCGCTGTATCAGTCTATTGTAAAATTTAATAGAGATTGAAATACTTAATTTTGAATAAAATAGCTGTCGAATGGATGAGATTTATTTGTCACAGTGTGCCATTGCTGTAATTCAAAACAATTTATCTGTGTTCCAATTTGAATCAAACAATCAGGCAATACGATATACCATGTTTCAGAATGTAATTGCAAAGCATGAATATTAATAATAAATTCATATTCAATTAATGAATAAATAAGAATAGATATTTGTTCATATCTACGTTTTTAGCTATTTATGCATCGTAACATGGTGCTAAATGAATACAAATGTTCAGGAGATTTATCTTTTAATTATAGCAAAATGATTTAGAAATATTTGTTATATATTTTATTAACAATATATTTAGCTACTATATAAGTCTGTAACTGCTTTTTGATACCAAAGTAAACTTGAAAATAAAATCATATATCTATTCTTAGTCGTAATCTACAATATATTATTTCTTTATATATATATTTATATGTAGGTATAAATGAAAATTGGATTGAAATAATAAAACTTAACCAAGGACCGTAACTCGCAATTTGAAAAGAAATTAAATAATGCGCTATATTACTAATAGCATTGAGATAATAAAATTTTTAATTATCATTATTATTACTAATATAAATATTATTTTAAGAGAATAGAGGGAGATGTAAGATTTGAAAGAATTTTTTTAAGTTAAAAGAAATTATCATGAATTTGTAAAATGTTTTGATACATTCTAGAATGCAAAATATTCAGAAACCCAGTGTAATCGGAAATTTTTTGTTATAAATATGTTATAAATATTTTGAAATTAATTTTTATTATGTAATTTAATTTTTCGTAAAAAAAAAAATCACTTATTTTAACTATCTACAATAAATTTTAAGAAATAAAAAAAAATCACTCGTTTTTCGCACAACATGAAAAGCATTCAATCAGGACACATTCAGAATATTGTAACAAAACATTACAGCTTATTAAAGTAAAAAGTTACGAGTAAATAAACAACTGGAAATCGCAAATTCCATTTGAAAACGAAATTACGCTGTTAATATGTTAGTCGAGAAAATATAGGAATTTTTACAGCTCTATCTCAAGGATAATACACGCAATGCTATCAATCTTTAGATTTGGTCATTGCGTGACATAAATTGATGCTGTTTACATATTGGTGTAAATGGTCAAATGTTGGCTTGGGTTTTCTGCATTTTTCACAAGTTCCAAAATAGTTTTGTCTCAAAAATAAATGCACGATTTTTCATAAAATTTCAGATTTAGTTAATCTTTGGTATGAACTGGTTCTTTTTACATGTTGGTGTCAATCGCCCAACAGGTCTTTCTACTATGCTGATTTTTTTTTTTTCTCGATTCTCACAATAGCTCTTTCTCAAGCACTAATGCACAAATTTTCATCAAACTTCAGATTCAGATATACCTAGATACATATTTTTGCTGATTATGTTATTGTGTAAATTCTCTCAGTGGGTGTTCCTTTTATGCTGCCTACTTCCTGATATTCGCAATAATCCAATTTTAAGAACTCATACACGGTATTTCATGATCTTTCGAAAATTTTGATACATTCACAGAAAATTCATATATATGTACATATTTGTTATGTAATCCATGGTTTTAATAATAATAATAATAGCAACAAAATAAGCATCATATTGTATTCAAATACAGAAAAGAATTCGTGAATAAGATATATATGTCTCTGTACATATCTAAAACACAATGAAGGCATGAAATATAAAATTTAAAAACCTGGTTCTGAAAGCTATTCTCATGAAGTCAGAGATTTTTAATATTGAAGGTAAAGAAAAAATATTTCCATACCATAGATCTGCAAGTCAGCAACATAGCGACATTTTTATTTCAACCATTTTATACGTCTGGTTGTTAAATGTTTATTGATCTTATTTACAAATCTTTTAAATAGTGAGCTGTCCCTTCAGCTATGGAAAGGCCATGGACCAAAAAATATATATTTCAAACGGAAAAGCATTTTAACCCAATGACAGAATAGCTGTCATTAATGTAATAATATAGTACAATCTTCCATAACCTAGTAGTATACTTTTTAACATTGTTATATTTTTAGAGGCTGAGAAGCCCGAACGGTCATAACTAGCATAAAGCTGATCATCTTAGGATTTAGTTACGATATTTCCGCTACATATTTTATTCAATATATGCAAATCTGCACAAAAAATTCTTTTTTTTTTTTTTTTTTTTTTTTTTTTTTTTTCAAGCAGACGTAATGAGCAACGCCGTGCCTTTAAAACTTTAAAACAATGCATCTTTGTTCAAAAATAATTGTCAGTCAAGTGATCACTGACCAGGTCTCTGTTATATACAGAGGGTGCTTTGAAAGGTTAATAACCTGAAAATGCTTCCGAACGGAAAGAAATACAACTATGCAAGTGAGGTAAAAGTCTAGTAAAGCAAATACGTCCAACTTAATGCAAATGCTAACATCATCCCTAGGGGCGAAATTTGGAAGATAGCCATTACAAATCAAAAATGAAAGGTACAAAGCAAAATGTTCAATTAGAAAGATTTACGACACCTATGAATTAGTATGAAACAATATTTGATTCATATCAGGCGAGAGAAATATTCGTTTGCATAAGACAATTTGTCCAAAATCGATGTGTATTGATGCCGAAATTTATCGTATAAAAGATGCTTGCAATAATATGACAAATTCCATTCTGAAAAATATACATGGAGAATTACTCTCACGAATACAAATGTGTATAGTGAGCAATGGTAAACTTTTCGAACATATTGAATGTTAAAATATTTTAGACTGTTTTTCCTTTCTTATATGATATTATTCAAAATGTATTGAAGTATACTGGTGTTTATTCAAATAATTTTTCGCATTTCTTCCTGCTTCTGGGTATTCCTTTTAAAGGTTTACATAAAATGTTAAATATAGGTGCTGTGGTATTCTGCAATGTTGTAGGTAAAATATCCGTATATTTCTTAAATCATGGCATAAAAATTTAAAAAATAAATAAATTCAAAGGTTCACATAAAATTGGAATCATAGGAGTAATGATGTAGTGCAATGGAGTAGGTACAATAACAAGATACTTCTTAAGTGATGCAGTGGCGCAGCGAGGGGGGGGTTTTGGGGGTTAAACCCCCCCCCCAGAGCCATGACAAAAATACAAAAATTTCCACTTTTATGAACCGAATCATAAAAAAAAACTAAAGTTAGATTTTTTTTTGTTTTGTTTTCGAAATCTGCCGCTTTATTGAATCAAATTTTATTTAAAAATTTGACTCGTTTAAGCGGCAGCAATGTATTTTCTTTGAAAAATAGGGAAAGCACATAGCAACAGTATCAGTATCGAAAACTGGTCACTCAATTTCGGAAAAGGCCGGCATTCATTTAATACTATTGGAAATCAGCCGAAGGCTAAAAGGAATGGTCTTTTCCTGTCGGTGCCAATGCCGTCTCGGGTTTTTCAATACTGCACCATTGGGGGGGGGGGGGGTCTTAATTAGTTGCATCTGTTTCTTGCTCTTTTTTTGGAAACGGGACTGGATCTCGAATTCCAGGAAAAACACAAAAACACATGCTCGCATGCTTTGAAGGATAGACTTAATTCCACAAACAGTGTGTTGTTAGTTGCTGTAGTGCTAAGGTTTTTTTTTTATTGTGCGTTTCGCTATGGAGGATATTAAATCCTCTTCAGAGAAGAAAATTATGAAAAAGATGGATATAAGAGATCATTTTTTTTAATCTTTTGAATTCCTTCAAGCATTCTTGAAATTTAGGTATGTTTGGAAAGTATATAATTCGTTTATATTTATGTTTCTGGAAAGATATTAACAGCGCCGTGCGAAAGGAGGAGGGGAGGGCGGTTGCCCAGGGCGCAGAGATTTAGGGGGCGCCAAATTTCTAACTACTTTCTACTTACTACTACTTTAAAGGGGCTACTTTCAGACATTTTTTTTAATTAATATTAATTCTTATTTAAAAAACGCCCTAAATAGGCAAGTGGGTAAACGGAAAAAAAGTTACCTGAAAAACAGTTATTGGAAAAAAGGTGACATGACTACAAAAGCGAAAAAAATGTTACCGGAAAAAAAGGGACATAGAATTGATTTTGGAAAATTATTATTGATTTTGGGAATTCATTAATGATTTTCAGGATTCATTGGTTAAGTATTTAGAAGGGATCAGGGGGAAGCTCTTAATTTAGGTTAAATGGTTTTTTCGTGCTGAATTAACTGTTTTGGTTCAGTTTTTGGACATATGATAACCCCCCCCCCCCATCCGTAACCTCTCAAATTAAATCAATAGTTTTTTACGCAGATTTATCCGATTCACTTGGAATTTCGGACATGGGTTCATTATGATAAGGCGTATCTCTGATTAGTTATAGGGTTCTTTTGCTTATTATAAAGGAAGGATGGTCAATTAACCCCCTCCCCCCCCACAAATTAGATAGATCGGTTTTTATGCAAAATTATCCGATGTATTTCAAATTTTAGATAGAGATTCTTTTTGATAAGGTGAATCCCTGAATAGTTTTAAGAGTTTAATGAGTTAGTATAAAGGGGAGAGTGTACGGGGGATAATCCCTCTTAAATTAAATGAATGGCTTTTCACGCAGAATTATCCGATTTGCTTCGAATTTTGGACATGGGTTCATTATGATAAAACGTATCTCTGATTAGTTACGGGGTTATTTTCCTTATTATAAAGGGGGGGGGGGCAAGCAATTATTTCCCCCTCAAATTAGATAAATCAGTTTTATGCAAATCGTTGTTTTAACCGACGTATTTCAAATTTTAAATATAGGTTCTTTCTGATAAGGTGAATCCCTGAATAGTTTTAAGGGTTTAATGGCTAAGTATAAAGGCAAAAACGAGGATAACTTCCCTTAAATTAAATAAATAGCTTTTATGCAGAATTATCCGATTTGCTTCAAATTTTGGATGTAGCTTCTTTATGATCAAGCGTATTCCGGATTAGTTATGAGGTTCTTTTGCTTATTTATAAATAGGAAAACGGACGATTATCCCCCCTTAAATTAGATAAATTGTTTTGTATGCATAATTATCCGATGTATTTCAAATTTTTGATATAGATTTTTTCTCATAAAGTGGATCCCTAAATAGTTTTAAGGGCTTAATGGCCAATTATAGAGGGGGGAACTGGGGTTAACCCCACTTAAGTTACATAAATGGCTTTTTACGCAGAATTATCCGATTTGCTTCAAATTTTGGATGTAGTTTCCTTATGGTAAGGCGTATAAGCTAATGAATGTAGTTAAAATAGGGAGGGATGCAGCAGTCCCTTCAGGAAACTCTTTCGGGGAAAGAAGCTTGCTTTCCCCATTCGACAGAGGGGGATGTTCGGTAGATATCGCGGGCGGCTAGTCTCTTAGGAAATTTGTTGATCAGGGGATTTCCCGGTAAAGGTTTGACGCAAAAATATTCAAGTAACATAAAAAAGCGAGTTGAATGCAATTGAACGCAAATAACAAATAAAGACAATTTTTCTTTATTTTGTAATTTAATGATTGAAAACTATTATGTCAGAAAACATTATAACACATTTTACCTTTTTTCTTATAATGATTAATTTCCATTCATTTTGCATTTAAAACTGGTTTATTTATTTATTTTTTTTAATTTGTGAAAAAAGTAATATACTAAATCATTTGTTGTAATTGTCATTTTAATTTACGCCAAATATTTATCATTTAAAACTGGATTTTTACTAATTATGTCCCATATTACGCATCACAAAATATAATATAAAACATAAAAAAATATATGTTAGAAAACTTTAATGTACAAACTATATTGTATGTCACGAACGAATGACCTAGTGAATTCATTAATTTGTAGTAATAAAAATAGTTTTTTTTTATTACTAACTTATGTTAGTAATTAGAAAGTTAATTGTTTAAAAACCTGTAGATCTTGATAGATCTTCGGGTTTGAACGCTTAAAAAAATAAAAACAGATTTAAATTAAAGGAAAAAAAAAACGATTTTAAGAAAAACAGGATATTTTTTTTCCTTGTTACGATATTTATAGAATACTGAAAAATGCTATGCAGCAACATAAATCACAATTTTAAATACAAACAGCTATTGAGGATATATAAACAAACACTTAAAACTATTCAGGGATTCATTTTATGAGAAAGAACCTATAGCCAAAATTTGAAATGCATCGGATAATTGTGCATAAAACATAATTTATCGATTTTAAAGGGGGGGAAATAATCGTGGCCCTCCCTTTTTAATTAGCAAAAGAACCCCATAACTAATCATGGATACCCTTTATCTTAATGAATTAACATTCAAAATTGAAGCAAATCGGATGATTCTGCGTAAAAAGCTATTTATTTAATTTAAGAGAGGTTATCCCCCATGCACCCTCTATACTTAACCATTAAACTCCCAAAATTCTTCAGGCATTATATACTGTGACGACGTACTGACAACTTTAATTGTGGCAGAAGATAGATAGCGAAGTCTTATTCTGAAAAAGTATTCATAGTTGAAAGTATCTTCATTCAAAAGCTGTTAAGAACAGGTTCTATTGACCTCAAGGGATATGCCTAGAAAATAATTGCACTGGTCTAGTGGCAATGAGCTGAGGGGGACACTGGGATTATTGCGCATCGAGAGGGAAGGAAAGTAGTTGGAAGAGAGACATGTGCTGGTAATGTACAAGAAAGTACATTGATGTAAGATGGCTTAGACGTGCTAAGCGAAATGTAATATTGGAGTGAGGCTCCTATGTAGTTGTAATGTCGTTTTATTTTTTTTTTAATAATTGGTCTATGGTTCTAATAAAGAACTTGAGGAATTAAAAATAAGCTATTGATGAACTTAACAAATAAACCAACTTAGTAAAGAGAAAATCAGGGCGCGACACCACAATACTATATATAAGCCTCGTCAGAAAGAACCTATATCCAAAATTGCTTGAAATAACACGTTGGATAATTCTACTTAAAAAACATTTATCTTATTTAGGGCGGAGGGGAGGGGATAATCGTCCATTCCCAAAACTAATCAGGCAAGCATCTTTTCAGTATGAACGTATATCCGAAAATTGAATCAAAGCAGTAAATTCAGCATGAAAAAAACACTCACTTAAACTAAAAGTCGACCCCCGACCTCCCCCCCTCCCCCCCCTTCATACTTAGTCAATAAATCCCCAAAATCAATTTCTTGTCACTTTTTTTCGGGTAACATTTTTAGCTTGTCCCTTTTTTCCGGTAACTTTTTTTCCGTGTCATTTTTTTCCCGCTTTTGTAGTTTGTCACTTTTTCCCGATAACTCTTTTTCCTAGATTCAGGCAAGTAGATATCATCATTAAAAAGCTATGTAACTGAGAAATGTTCTTCATTCTTTGATAAGATCTTTCAGAAGACGATTCTCACAGTTGCCAACTTGTACGGTTTTACGCGCGGATAAAACAATCGCGGAAAAATGCAAATTTCATGAAAGGATCGCCAAAAAAGCACACATTTCGTTAATATTTTGTGAAAAAACGACAATTTCTTCAATGTTTTTGTCAACGAACTTTGTCAAAAGATCGCCGAAAAACGCGAAGAAATTTTTCCTGTGCGGATCGCGGAGAAAACGGCAATTTCACCAAATATCGCAGATAAAACGCTGATTTCGTCTGAAGACTGCAGGGAAAACGTCGATTTCGTCTAAAAATTTCTGATATAATGACGATTTCGTTAAAAAATCGGGGGAAAACCGCAGTTTTCGATAAGATTGCTTTAAAATATTTTGTCAAAAGATCATTGAAAAAAAAGGCCGCTTTCATCAAAAGATCACGGAAAAAATGCCGATTTCGTCGAAAGACCGAGGGGATAAAACGCCGTTTTCAAGAAAAGATCGCGTAAAACTGCAAATTTTGTCTAAAGATAGTCGAAAAAAAACGCCGAATTCATAAAAAAAAACACACTGAAAAACACCGATTTCGTCAAAAGATCGCGGAAAAACTGCCGATTTCGACAAAAGATTGCAATAAATCGACGATTTTGCTAAAATATCGCAGATAAATCGCTGATTTCGTCTAGAGGTCTCGGAAAAAGCCGATTTCGTTAAAAAAAAAGGCAGAAAACCGCCGATTTTGACGAAAGATCGCAATAAATCGCCGATTTTGATAAAATATCGCAAATAAATCGCTGATTTCGTCTGAAGGTCGCGGGAAAACGCCCATTTTGTCTGAAGATCGCGGATAAACCCTCTTAAAGGGGGGGGGTAACTCTCGGAATCCTTCCCCCCCCCCCGCCAATTTCCAAAAAAAATTTCTACCAGAATCACCCCTGAAGCAACTCTATCCCCCCCCAGAGCCGAATTCTGGCTGCGCCACTGAAGTGATGGTATAAATAGAAAATAATTAAATTAAAGAAGAAAACCAAATCATATATCCAGATAAGATTTGTCCAACAATAAAATGGAATATTCAGACTCTATTTTATTTTAGTTTTAACTTTAGAAGTAAGAGTTTTGATGCATGTGTTTATTTTGGAAATCGTTTAAGTCATTCATTCGAGATTTTACATTCTGTAGTACTGATCAAAAGTGAATGTTTGTCACAAACGTCCACTTTATGAGTTTTATTAGTATTTTATATACTTTTAATGTTAAGATGTAATTTAAATGTAGTCATCATTTAATATTGATACAAATTTCATACTATCTTAAATTTAAGTGTAGTTTTACTTTTATTTTTAGAAATATTTTAGAACAAATAGACAACAATGGAAAACATAAGTACTACATATTTTGCGAAATTGGGATTCATTCGGTTAAAAAGGATAAGGATTTTCATCTTATTACAATCAATTTATAAAGAAATTACATAATCACACAACATACATTAAGGAGTTACTTGGGAGGTCATTAAATTCTGTAAATGTTCGAAGCATATTTTAGATAAACATTCGACCAAATACTCTCTCATTAAATATCACTTAGGGTAATTATTTCTAGGTTGAATAAGATGAATTGCTGATAGATACTTACTTCACACATTTTCAATTCCCCTAATTTATCATTTTCATATTTTATTTAATCTATTACATGGTTATATTTACAAAGAAATTTTTTTTTAAAGAAATACTTTTTTAGATTAAAATCAAATTGTGTACCTATTTATTGTACATGGTTTCATTTATAATCTTACAAGAAAACCATAGGAGAATTACCTTCTTTAAATTCACAACTGTAAAAGAGACTTTTTTAATAATTTTTCATTAAGGTTGAGAATTATTATATCGGTTAATTATCAATAAATGAATAAAATCTCAGTTTTAGGTGTAACAGAATCTATTTTGGACTATTGTCCTCAAAATTTTCAGATTTTTGGGTTTTCCAAGCCATTGCTGATAAATAGATAATCACAAAAACACACATTTTTTTTTTATCGATGAGTATAGATATGAGGACATGAATTTCAAATCTCATATTATCCAGAAAATACTAAATTAAAGAGTACATAATAAAATAAAATGCATGTATATGAAAATAATATATCAGAAAATAAATATAAAAAAATAATCCTTATTTTGGAAATTGTAAACATCTCTGACTACGTCCATTCATTTTCTCTGTAAACTAGTATTTTTAATCCCAGAAAAAAACAGGACAGAATTAGTTTTTTCTTTCTCCTTTTGTAGGTTTTTTTTTCAATGCAGGTTTATCAGTAGAATATTCATCGACATTGATAAAGAAAACTCGAATTTTTAAATTTTGCATAAGACGAATTTTCAAACTCACGTTCTCATATATACTTCTTCACAATTTTCATTTAAAAGATTTAAGGTGGTAAACATTTCACTTGTGAAAGAAATCTGACACATATTTTTTTTCAAATGATAAACAATGGAAATGCAAATAAACAATGTCAAATAATTAATATCTAACCAGGTATTCGACTTATTCTAGCCACTGCTGTCCCTTATCCAAATATATGACATTTGAGGTATCGTAAATAATCACGAAGACAAACGGAATTAAACAAAAATTAACTGACGAAAGATTTGAATGAAAACAACTTTTGTCAATTATACGCTAAAAATCTAAAAAAAAAAAATCGACTAATTTAAAATACACATAATAATTAACAAATTCATTATCTTAACTTTTATAAACATTCGGTACACTAGTATCTCTTTTCAAGTAAATTCAACCAAAATAAATTTAGTTTAACATTCTTTTTCCTAAAAAAATTTCAAAAATCAGCAGTTTTGCAAATTTTCAATATATTTTAGACAGATATAGGATTATCCAAAAAACCCTTAAATATTTTGTATAAAGTTGGTGCCATCAAAGCAACATTTCCGCACTAGCCATCATCAAAAAAAAAATCGCCCACTCTGTAGATTAAAATGCTTTAAAAACGACATATACATAATTCCGAAAATTAATATTTATAAAAATGCTTCTTTAAATATCAGAATAATGTCAGTATCTAAAATTGGTATACACAAAGTGTGATTTCAGTATCTTGAACATTTAGACAGTGTCCATATTATATTTCAGTTTCCAAAGATAGTATTTTTACTTACCTACATAGAGAAAAATCTGTATTTTTTGCATGAAACAATTGTCCCGTCTTCATTCCGTCTGCATTGCACTTCCTCAGAACTGTCCAGGACACTTTTTTTTAAACAACTTTTCATTTATGTTTTTTCAAGCATTTCATTTTTCTTCAATGCTTTTTATTATAAAATTATTCATTTATACATGAAAAGGAGTTTTTTTAAATGCTATTTAACTTACTTCAAAATGAAATTAAAATTTTTTAAATAGAATCATATATTGGGTTGGGAAAAAGTAATTTCGTATTTTATCGTATTTTTTCGAATTTTTCAAAATGATTTTATTTATATAAATTAAAAAACTAATACATAATATATGTGCTGTTTTGCTCGATGACCTTTTGTCATTTTCTGGTAAAACCAAAATACCGTCACAGTAGAACTTCTGAGAGTTCTGGGCAAAAAACTGAACAAAATGAATTTCACAAGTTTCTCTTGAAGTCAGTTTAACACCATTAAGAGAATTCCTGAGAGATCGGAACAAATGGTAATCGGTCGGATCCAGGTTCGGACTATACGGTGGCTGTATCAAAACTTTCCACGAAATCTCTCTCAATTTTTGCGGAGTGACTGAATATGTGTGTGGTTTAGCGTTGTCGTGATGGAAGACAATAATTTTTCTAATGATCCGTTTTGGCCGGATTTTTTTAATTGCCTGCTTCAGTCGTATTACTTGTTCTCAGTAGATAGTCGAATTAATGGTTTGGCCAGGTACGAACAGCCCATGATGGACAGTGCCTTTCAAATCCCACCAAACACTCAGCATCACCTTCCTTGGAGTCAATCCAGGCTTTACTACCGTTAGTGAAGCTTCAACCACGATCTTTTTCGCACATTGTTGTCGTACGTGATTCACTTTTCATCACTCGTAATCATTTGTTTCAGAAATGGCTCGATTTCATTCCGTTTCAGGCGCAATTTTCAAATGGTAACTCTGTCCATTAAATTTTTCACTGTAATTTCATGGGGAACACAAGTATCGAGGGTTGTTTTTTTTGGTACCCATTTTGGTTCAAACGTATTTTATGGTCGATGTTTAGTTTCGTAGCAATGTCGAGGGAAGAAATATATCAGTCTACCTCATTTTTTTTATAATTTCATCGACTTTTTCAAGGATTGGCCGGCCATGGAAAGGTTCATCTTTAACATCGAAATTTCCGGAATGATAATGTGGAGACCAATTCTTACTCTGGCGCACTGATCACCATAAACACCAAAACAATTTTTGTTAAGCCTTTTCGTATTTGGAAATAAAAACCAAAATGTGACAAAAAGAATCTTTTGGAATCACTTTTTTTAAAACGCAATACCTTTTGACTGATTAAACAGATGAAGCTATATTTATATCTAGAATTTTTTAGAGAATGTTATCTTTCAAACGCTATATAATATGGCTTAATTGAGTAAGTATTACTTGAGATATGGGACTTTAAAGCTATATATTGGCAAAAAACGAAATTACTTTTCCCCAACCAATTATATATATATATAGGTAGATAGATAGCTATATTATTCTTTACTTTTTTCTGAGATATTATGTATCTAAAGGTTAAAGTTTTAAGTGACCTTCCTCGCATTCCATATTGTAGTGAATGTTCTTCTTATTATTATTATTGATAAATAAATGTCTGTCTTTACTCAAATTAAAAAAAAAAATAATTGAAAATAATTTTGTTTCTGTATAGGCCATTTTTATTTATAAGGAAAACAAAACTCCGAAATATAAAGTAATAGTTAAAGAGGCTTTTTTTTCGTTCGTTGGAAGGAGAATTCTTAAATGAATAACAAAATTTTAAGTACTCATAAAATATTCGCAGTACATATATATAAATGGATAGATATTTCTTTCAAACGCATTTCTTTGTATGTAAATGAAAGAAATCAACTCGAAAAAAAAGGCATTCTTATTGTTTATGTTATATTCTTCAAGATATGCTAAATTATTTCGCCGATAGTGAAACTTAGATGACGTTTGCATCAAAAGAAATTAGAAAAAAAAGAAATTAAATAAAGAATAAATAAACACGTGGATTGTTTTCTTCAAAAAGAATAAATAAATAAAAAAATAAATCTAACTTTTTTTTCAGCATCGAATGGAGATCGAAATTAAAATACGAGTAATATTGAAAAGTACGGCTTCATCATAAAAAAAAAAGATTAAAATCATGAACTTGTAATATACATTTTTTATGAAATGATTTTTTTATGAAGTTTTTAAAAAAATTGAAAGCCATATGATGAAAGTTGAAAATTTAATTTCCGCAGTGTCTAATTTCCATAGATAATTTAATAACCAAAAAGCAACTTTCTAAACACTTTTCTTTTAAAATGTATATCATAATAGAATGTTATCTGCGACAGATGTTGCAGATTCACTTGATTGATTTTTCTGATTAATTTTAAAGTTACACGATAAAATATAAGTATCCGAAAAAAAAAATATGTTGAAATTAATGTCAAAAGAAGGAAAGAGGCTTTTTATTTCCAAATAATTAACTTGACATCAAAATTTTGCAATTAAGATAATTATAACAAGGAATTAATTGTATTAAATCAGAGGCATGCCATATTCAACAATTTATCTGCAATGACCAAGTATCAAAAAATTTGGGGTCTGAGGTTATAAATACAAAATGAAATACTAAAAAACTTTCGTATACAAAAACCTATGTTTCTAAAATGTATTTTCTCATTTACAATAATTTATTAATAAATATTTAAGATCCCTTGACCTGTAATCTTAAACATAATGATAAAGTGAAATATACTTTTTTGATAGAATTATCATTATTCTTTTTCCCATGAAATTTTCATTGCTCAACACTTACGATTTCTTAAGTTTAAGAAATATAATTCGAGCGAGACATTTTACATAGTAAATGACATTAAGTAAGCGTCACCAAAAACAAAACAATAAGTACATATTCTGAATTAAATTTAATTATAAATCTTTAATATCCTGCAAAAGTAGCGATTGTGCATTTTGTTGCAAAATAAAGTGCATCTTTATTTCTGCTGCTTATTCAGAAAGTAAAATAATAAACTAATCATATTTAAAACTTTTTAGTTATTAAATAGAGTAAAATATACTTCGGACATATTTATATGCAAGAAAACTACACATAAGGTGACACAACCAGTAGCTGATGCCCTTACAGTAGTTGACTCTCAACATAAATCAACAAAGATTGAAATGTAAGACAATATATGATTATATGTATCGTATTTCTGTTCAATATATAAATTAATTCGTTTTTTGAATAAGTAATGTAAAAAAAAAACAGTGTAAATATCCTTCTTCTTCTTTGATATTTTCAAAACATATGTCGACAAACACTTTTAGTTTTCACGGCTATGTCTCATCTCTGTAATTTTTTAAAGCTATAATATATTAGTTCTGTTTCTTACACTCTTTCAGTCTACTTATAAAAAATGAATAATACTAACATGAAAATCTTTTACATTTATCTCTATATTATTCTGCTTAATATGTGATTCAAATAAGGATTAGTTGAAAGCTTAATCTTATTTTTGTTTCAATCTTCATATTACAATGACTTTGATTTACTAAAACTGCATAATCAAAATTAGCAATTAATAGTTCCAGAAGCCCCTTTCTTTGAGGATTCATTCAATGATGGATCAATTAAGTAATAATAACAATTAGTAAAATTGAACTGGCATATTCATGTGTTTATAAAATATTGAAATATACCAAACATATATTTTTAGTTTACTTTTGCTCTGTAGTTAATATTTAGTAAACTATAGCGTTGATTCAATGCATGTGTAAATGTCCGTCCATGATATCCACTAATGAAAATCAGTTTAAATACATAAGTCATTATATCTGATAATCTGTGTGACTTCCCCCACTTCTGAAAATGACAGTAAAAGAAAATACTGTCTAAAATATTCATTGCAAAATCTGGCTAAGCAGTCTAACAAAATTTAATGTAATGTGAAGTTTATAATTTTAATTATTTTATTTTTTATTAATTTATATATATTTTTTTAATAAGGAAGGTCAAACAAAATGAAAATACGCTTACTTAATTGTTAAAATAAACAATCATACAATCATGCAATTAAAACTGAAATCCTTCAATAACCAGTTCAATCCTAATGGCAACTACTTTTACATGCACATTTTTTCGAGAATTTTTATCTTAGTCTTTACATAGAATTATTTGAGGGGATGGGAGACATTCTGTTGCATTCTTAATTCTACGCCGATATTCCACATTGGATATGATTGTCTATAATATACATGACCTATAGGTAATACATTCTACAATATTATGCCAATTGTTTGTTGACTTGTGATATTTGCAATAATGTACGTATATCACACTGATAGAAAAGGAATAAACAACAATCGAATTTATTTGATAAAGAAATGGCTTTAAAACAGCTTCCATTGATGATTATCTGTCTATTTCTTAGAGCTGTTGCAAACCACACATATTCGTTTCTAAGAAACGGGTATTCTCTGCGTACGAAATACTGAATCGTTACTTAGAAATACGACTGGTTAATCGTTTGCGCCAATACGCAAAATCGAACAAAGTGAAACTAACTTCAAACTCTACTTACATTAGTATTGTTGCGTATATAGGCCAAGAGCATTTGAGAAGGGGAATAACCAGCGGAAATGAGCAGCACTCCTGTAGGCAAGCAGGAACAGAGGCAATTTCTTGTCCCAGTCCTGTTGATCTTTAGACACCAGGACAGAAAGGCTATTAAGGATGGTACGATTTAACCGCTCCACCATGCCGTCCGATTGAGGATGTAGAGGTGTAGTTCGAGTTTTGTCCATGTCGAGTAGTCCACACATTTCGTTAAACACAGCTGAATCAAAGTTTCTTCCTTGATCGGAATGGATTTGAAGAGGAACTCCGTATCTGGAAACCCAGTGTTGAATCAGTATCTCTGCTACGGTTACCGCCTCTTGATTAGGTATGGCGTAGGCTTCAAGCCACTTGTTGAAGTAGTCCATGACAACGAGAATGTACTTATTGCCATCAGATGTTCTAGGAAGAGGACCCAGGATGTCAAGAGCAATTCGTTCAAAAGGAGCTCTTACATTATAACGCTGCAATCGTCCACGGGTGAACATTATTCCAGTAAAAACGCTCTCGAACTTTTTGCAGGGTCTTCATTACACCAAAATGACCTCCTGTAGGACTACCATGAAGTTCTCGAAAGAACATAGAAATTCTCGACTTAGGAAGTAGTAGTTGCCGTCTCCATGTCTTTCCATCGTCAGACTCCCAATTTCGGTACAAGATACCGTTCTTCAAGTGTAGGGAATCCCAGAGAGCCCAATAACGTTTAGTCGTAAAATGGTAAAGGGCCATGTCTTGCCAGCTAGGCTTCCTGTTGGACACCTCTTTCAGCTCTAGAATTGGCTTAATTTCAGGATCAGCAAGTTGATCTTCAGGCAGGTTCTCATCACTCCACTGATCTTGCGATGATGCAGACCCAGTTGTAACTTGTCTCATTATAGGACCTTTGACATTAAATTTCTTCTCAACCCGGTCGCAGAATCTACAATTCTCTGAGCAGAGCATCTGCATTTCCATGTGATGAGCCTTTTCGATGGCGTATCTCCATATCGTACTCTTGAAGCTTTTGTATCCACCTGGCTATCTGGCCTTCAGGGTTCTTAAAATTCAATAGCCAAGTTAGAGAAGCATGATCAGTTCGGATCAGGAACTTTCGACCATAAAGATAGTGATGGAAATGGTCTACGGCTTTCACTACAGCAAGAAGCTCATTTCTTGTTACGCAGTATTTTCTCTCTGCCTTTGACAAGCACTTGCTGAAATAGGCGATAACACGATCCTGGCCGTGGATTTTCTGGGACAGTACAGCGCCAATGCTTTCGTTACTTGCATCCGTATCAAGTATAAACTGTTTATCGATTTGAGGATATGGCAGAATTGGAGTGGATGTTAATGCCTCCTTAAGCTTTTCGAAAGCACCGTCACATTCCTGTGTCCACATAAATTTTGATTGGCTTCTGTTAATTTATGTAGTGGCCTTGCAATCATCGAGAAGACTTTGACGAATTTTCTGTAATAGGTGCATAATCCCAGAAAACTTTGAAGCTGGTGAACATCTGCTGGACGATTCCAATTTTTCACGGCCAATATCTTCTCCGGATCAGTTCTAACTCCTTCCGCTGAAATGATGTGTCCAAGGTAGGCGACGTCATAGCGAAACAAACTGCACTTCGAAGGGCTTAACTTCAAATTAGCTTCCTTTAACTTTTGTAGCACCTGTCTAAGGTTGTTAAGATGTTCATCAAAAGACTGTCCTATGATTATGATATCATCTAAATAAACAAGGCATGCTTCAATTGACAGCCCCCGGAGAGCCGTTTCCATAAGGCGTTCAAAAGTTGCAGGTGCATTACATAGACCGAAAGACATTACCTTGAATTGCCATAACCCGTGTCCCGTTGTAAAGGCAGTCGGCGGTATTTCGTTTCTCCAAAGATGATGGTTAAATTGACCTTTAAATATATGCCTATCTTGTCTCCCGTCACAGTTTGCAGGGTAATTAAGGGCGGAATCCCGATGAGTTTGCATTTCAATTTCTGAGCCAGATCTTCTCTTATTATTGCGACATTGGCCCCAGTATCCACAATTATACGGCATTGAATCTTGTTAATAAATCCTATCGCATATAATTTATTATCGCCTCCACTCATTTTCGATATTTGAAGGATCTTCAGGTGCGGCTTTTTTTTCTCTGGTCTTAAATTCATCTCACGTTCGTGGACTTTGGGGCAGTTTCTTCAGAGGTGCCCTTTATCACCGCATCCCCAGCACGTGAGATTCTGTCGTCTTGAGCTTGTTCTAACATATTTTAAAGCTTCAAGTCCTTGCTTTAATTCTTTAATTTCCTTCAAGATGTCTATCTCTGTGTCTGGGCTTTTATTAATCGTTACCCCTCGGCCTGAATGACAATCTCTTCGGCTAGCTTGTGTAGCTGCTTCCAACTTTAAGGCATATAGTAATGCAGACTTTAAATCCTGCACATCTGCCATTCGTACCGCTCTCTGCACTTATGAATCTTTTATTCCGTCTACAAAGTACTGCAGTGAGAGCATTTCCCGTACATTTTTGGGCAGTCGATGAATGCTAAATTCGCAAGCCGTTATATTTCTGAGGCAAACTCTTGTAGGGTTTCACTGGATTTTTGATGGCGGCACTTCATTTGTATCCTCGTATAATCTTTAAAGAATTTTTCTCCGAATCTTATTTCAAGTGCAAAACTCGGAGTCTCAAAATTGGGTTGCGTCATATCGGGCAATGTTTGCAGCACATCGACAGCTTCTCCTCTCAAAGCCGCTGCCAGTTGACAAGCTTTCACGTCGTCACTCCACTTGTTCGCTTCGGCTACAATGAAGAACTGGGTCTTGTAAACTTGCCAGGAACTCTTTCCGTAGTATGTGGACAGCTTAACGTGCTCAGGAGAAGCAGGCGGATTTCTAAATTCTTCATATATACCACTGGACGCTGAAAGCTTCTTCTCAAGATCTTCTACTCTTTTATTTATCTTTTCATCTACTTGAACTATTTTCCTTTCCATTTTCTCTTTAATATTACTAACGTCATTCTCTATTTTCTCTTCTACCGAATCTATTCTTCTCTCTACCGACGAAAACTTTTCTTCTAAAATTTTCTTCATTTCTTCTTAGCTTTTATTAACTTCTTCCTTCAGTTATTCTTTTCTCTCTTGGCTACTCTTCATGTCTTCAGACACCTCTTCTTGGACTTTGTCCATTTTATCTGCCAACACTTCTTGGCTTTTATTCATCTTCTCTGCCAACTCGTCTTGGCCTTTAATGATCTTTTCCGCCAACTCCTCTTGGCCTTTATTCATTTTATCCGCCACTCTTCTTGGCCTTTATCAATTTTATTTGATAATCGATTAATAGCTTTCAACAACTCACTCAATTGCTCTTCCGTTGCTCTCGTTTTCGCCATAAGATTCCAAATTCTGACACCAAAAATTGTTGCGTATATAGGATTCTTTTGATCTTATGGTTAGACAACTTCAAACTCTTGTCTCTTATAAAAGTAGAAAACAATTTATTTACAGTTCTTCAGAACAACAGTCTTCGAAACTCACAAATATTAATATATATTCAAAAATAACTGTTCAAATCTATCGTACAAGTACAGATATAGGTCCCAGAGACTCTTTATACAATCTCTCAACACTAAATCACATTCAAAACAACGTAGATAAAACTCAAGCAAATTTGCTTAAACAATCGCCTAGTAGTTCACTCAATGACTGACTGATAAATAATAACAACAACAGCTCGTATCGCTCTCCTTGTATAGTCTCGCCGCATGCAATGGAAATTTCCACAAGCTTCTCGAAAAATTCAGAAAACCACGGAATAACATTCAATGTATCAGTATGTCTAAAGAGGGGTTACCATAGAGAGGGAAGGGTTACCATCGCCAACAATCGCCAAGTTTGTCTCGAACTTGGCGATATATCGCCAAATTTGGCGACCAAAATTAGTCGTTAAAAGTGACTCCAACTTGGCGATATCTTTAATGTTTCGCCAATCTGCCGTAGACATACACTGAAAAATATTAGACAAGCTTGCTTGATAACAGAGACAATGTAACAAAAATTAATATTAGTAAAGGAATGGAGGTTAATAAGATTATTTACATTATTTTATAGTACAAACACTAACTATTTACAAAATCCGTAACAATACATATGAATGCAATTTTTTCATTAAAATTGTAAAAGAATTTTCTGAAAAAGAGTTTTTAAAATCCATTTTTTAATGAAAAATTTTAAATAAATTTGCAATACTGAAATTAACTAACCAAATTGCAGTTGTCAGTAATATTATTTTTTTTTCTTTCATGTAGATTTTGTGCTTATATTCTGTAATTCTCAGACTATGAAAATTGACTGACTGGATTATATTATATTAACTCATAAATTTTGTATTAAGTGATATTTAATATTTCCTGTTAGTTAATGGAAAATAATTATAAATACTAAAGTTAATAATATATTAAATATATCAGTAGTAGTTCATTATATCAGTAGTTAAATTTTATATCTAATTTACCTGACTATTTTAAAAGTTATGTCATTAGCCTTATTATTTCCAAGTGATAATATTATTGAAATAATATTTCTAGCAACACGATGATTAAAAATTAATTTGATTAAAAGTACATCTAATGCATAATTGTAATTATAGTCTTAAATTATATTGTTTTTTTAAAGTAGAGTACCGTATTCTCCAGGGATTGCTTTTTAATGATACCACAAGCTTCAGAGCTGTTTCTTGGATTAAATACTCGTTGTAATTAATGAGAAGTAATCTCCATAATTATACACTTAAGCCTCTTTTCCAGAAAACTAATTAATACTCCTCGGCGAATGATTTAAAACTAATTTACATGTCATAAATTATTTTGGTAATCTATTTGTGGAAGTAGTAATTAAAGCATGTTTGACAGTATTTGTATAATTTATATATTTATTTCAATAAAATATACATTTTATAAATCTAAATTGTTTAAATATTAAACTACACATTTTGACATTTCATGTAATATTTCACGTAGATTTCTTTTATCAATTATTTTTGATTTAAATACACATTTTTGAAATTAATGAAGATATTGCATTTAGTCGTCAATTTAAAGCCATTTATTTGTACTTAAGATCAGAAAAAACTCACATTTCTTTTAAATATGTAAGGTTTTGAGCGAAAAATTGGTTATAACTTAAAATCGCGTTGTTACTCAAATATGTATTTTTATTGCAAATTATTATTATTTTTTAGATAATAAATGTTTTTTATGTAGTTATTAGCTCATGAATGAATAATTATAGATACAGTTTTACAATTATATTCTTGATTTTTATGATGATTTTAATGATTTATTTTTGCGTAAATGTTGTATAAATTATTTCAAGCAATTTTCTATCCAACACTGATACTGCAAAACCAATTAGTAAATCAATAAATCAAAGTTTATTTGAAATACCATTTTACAAAAACTACGTAAAGTTTATCCTAAACATACACTTCTCTGATTTGGTGCTAGAAAATAAAAGTTACATAAAATAAGCTTTTTTACTATATTTTACACGGAATAGGATCTGAAATATTGTCACAAGAGTAAATGTTTAATTTGCGACATTAACAATACACTGTAGAAGGAAAATATCCTTTTAATTTACGGAAAAAAACTGCTGGTAGTAACATTGTCAGCAGATTTTGCCGTAAAAATTGCAGTAAAATTAGATGTGAATTTAGTTATTAAATTTAATTTTACTGCGGATTTTATTTACATTGCAAAGAATGTTTTGAAACTGATGTCTATTGTACAGAACATCTTATATGTGTCTGTCAGTAGCAAAATATTTGAAAATGTTTTAGAAAAGTAACGATCGAAGAGAACACTGTTGAACATTTTAAAATTTTTGAAAGCGACTAAACCCATTTCTGTGGCACACTCTCATTTTAATTTATTCACATAATTATTTTGATAATGCCAAAAACAACAATAGTAATTACTAGTTCTGAACTTGATTTCATGCGTGAATATTTTCTTGAAAACTATATTATTTTATATAAAGAAGACTTTTTCTTCGAAATTATTCATTGAATTTTAAGTATACAATCCACTGTATTTTGAATTCTTTTTTAATATGATAACATAAAGCAAAAGCTTCCCCTATTATCTACTATTTTTAGCTCAATTATACTGATTGTTAAAGTTATAACACGAATTCAATTTTCCCAACTGAGTTGTGTTTGAAGAGTGGTTTGTGAAGGTGTTTAAGAAAGATTTTTTCACATTATTAGATACAAATTGGGAAATGATAGAAATGATAAGTACACGGACTGGAGCAACAGAAAAGTGCATCGAGGAAATATGAGAAGACAATATAATATTCGTAATGCCGAAAGAATCTCTCATAATAATAAAGACTACATTTAATACAATATATCAACCACATTTTTTAACCCCTTTTATGCTGTTTTTATTGTATAGCAATTTTAGTGTCATTTTTAAACAAAAAATAACTTTTCCGTTATGTAAGCCAACTATAAAACAAAGCAGATGTCTCATTGAACGTTAAAATCATTACTGCAACTGCTAAATTTGAAAGCGTTGCACATTTTAAATTTTGCTGCAGTCATATGGGTAAGAAAAAAGTACTTTAAAATGCAGTTTATTTGAAAACTGCATCTCAATTTAATTTTGAAATATCATTTTTTATAGATTTTAATACATCTTTTTTTTAAGTTGGTAACTAAAGTATTCCATTTATTTAGAAAGTAAATACAAAATATTTGGACAGGTATAGATTATTATATTTTTTGTTACCTTTTAACATAACAAATGAAAAAATAATTTAAGTATGTGCTGTTTTTAAAAATATAAATAACTGATTTCTGATAAAGCATGGAGCGATTATAAACTCTCTTTAATTTTAAATATCTCTTTAATATTCAATATTAGCATTACAAACAACTGCAGGCATATGATTCAATACGCAGACGATTTTAATTGCAGAGTGCCTTGAAGAACGAAATTGCATATTGCCGTATTTATGCAGTATTTTGCGATTGTGACGTCATATGGATACATTTTTGTAACAGTTATTAAAGAGTGAATGAAAAATAGGGAATTTTTCAGTGATAAGTGTGGTGTTTTGGTGGGAAGAGAAGAAGGAGATGAGAAGCACTTATTCTTTGTTTCATCTCAGAAGTAGGCTAAGTGATCGTATTAATGGATGAAATACATTGCGCTGGATGAAGGCCAGCAAACGACCCAAAAAAAAAAGGCTACCAATATGGTTTTTCTTAAAATAGTGAAAAATCTTTAATCTTGATGATAATAATTCAAAGCAAAATTGTAAAAAAAATAAAATGATAAGAAGAAAAAGGTTACCTGTAATTTCTTGGCTGATGAAGATGAAATTCAGGTAGATAAATGCACAGGTATTGAGACACAAATGAAGAGAATATTTTGAAGGGGACAAATATTTTTTATTTATAATCATATGAGAATTTCTTCAAGCATTGAATATTCTATATATATATGTATTTGTTTCATACACTTTCTTATATAAATAGAACTATTATTATTTCGTTGCAAAAATTTCCACAAAGGTGATGTATATGAGTCGACATATTCTAGAACAACTCTTCTTCAACATATATTTTTATATGCATTTTCATAACATGAATAAACATTTTTCTTAATCGATACAGAGATAACATTCTTCTCAGAATATCAATTAGATATTACTTCAAAAATATGCCTGGACAAATCACAAAGAGATGTTTCAATATTTCCCCTTGGGGACGCCGTTCCATATTCAAATAATTATATATATTTATGGCCGAAATTAAACATGAGATGAAGAGGGATTGAATTGTAAGATAATTTATGTATGAGACACTTTCATTTTCTTTTAAGTGGGAATCACCTTTTCAGCATTTTTCTCAGACGGAAAATAAATACACTAAAAAAATGAAGAAATAAAAAATCAGTTGGAGAAGCTTGATAATAGATTGATGATAATTCTTTGAGGATAACTATGACAACACTTAAACCAACTTGAGTAACCAGAAAAAAAGGAAACCAAAGGATTTAGGATGTGGCGGACGGGGAGCCTAACTCCTCGCAGCATTAAAAAAAAACAACATCCTTGAAAACAAACTTTGAGTAGCTGGTATGGAGCAACGGTCACGTACAACTGCCTTGGGGCGGGCACACTTGCCCCGGCTTCCGCTAAATTTCTCGGCATCTGAGAAACTTCTCGGCACATGTCAACTCAACTGCCTCCAACACCACTGGGCTCCGACTGCCCAACAGCTCTCGTGGCTCAGAGCCAGGAGGGAGAAAAGAACAAGGGTTACTGTAAACCCGGGATACGCCAAGTTGGCAACGTTCGAATGCGGAGAGCGAGGAAAAAAATAAGCCAAGTTACGATTCAATGTATAGTGAAATATGAATTTAATAAGGAAAAAAAATTGATAAACACTTAAAGAATGAAGGCCAAAGAAGGTGGCCAGGCACTTAGCTGGTTAAATCACGTCACCTGTGGATTTGAGTTTGATAGGCCAAGGGGAGTGCCAGATTAACCGGAAATACCACCCATAGAACGATCCAGATTTTTCTAGAAGCTTTTCCAAACCGGAAGGAATGAATTCAAAACAAGATTTTACCGGTTTAGAACATTCGATAGCTAGGTAAGGAAGAAAAACTTACAGGCGACGGCATCAAAAGAAACGAAATCGAAATAATATTTAAATTGAGAACATTAATAAAAAGAGATGATAGGAAATAAAATAGTTAATAAAATTGAATTAAAATAAAAAAATATGTGGGGGGGGGGTTAACGAGCAACCACCACATATCTACCCAGGCCTCCCCAAAAGAAAATATTGGAGAAATGACAAAAATTCAATATTTTTTCATCGAAACAATATTTTCTAAAACATGTACAAAGATATAAAATAATTACACAAAATAAATGTACCAGAAATAGTTATATGAATATAAATAATTGTTTTACATGATATTTAAATAATAAAAATAATTACTATTATGGTAGTAATCCTTATGTTAATACATCAAATATAGCAAATATTTAAAATGGAAGGTATACAAAATTTCTTCCAGAGGTACTTATCATGTATCAAAAAAAATCAAAGTTCATATATATATGCAGAAACAACAGTCTTTAACTATGAACAGTCTCTTGTTAAGCTGTGCAAAATGCAATATGATAACTAAATGCTTTAGCATATGTAAAATATTTGATTATACAATAAGAACATGTAGATGTATATTTTCCAGTTGACAATAAAATAAATCAAACTATAACTGTATATAAAAATGGATGGTTTCACATGATATATAGAATGAATTTGTAAGTTGAAAATTTGAAAAGGAAAATACATGCAAATGGTGCAGAGAGATTATTTAGGCTCTCATAAAAGAAATGTACATATATCAATATGTAATAGCTTTTTAAGCTTTTAACTAATCTTAAATGAAAAACCTTAGCATTATTCAATAACAACATTTTCAAAGAAAAATATAATAAATTTCAAATAAAAGGCATATGTAAATTGGTAGGAAAAAAAAAGTAGAATGTTATTTTCAATAAAAACGTCTTCAAAATATATGTAACAATTTTCAAAGAGCTTTAGTTTATACTCTCATAAAAGAATATTCCTGAACACTTTCAACATAAATTGACAAGAATTGCATAAATACTTTTAATACTATACTTCCTTCAAAATAAACATAAAATACAGGATATTTATATTCTGATAAAAAGGAACTTATATAAATATGTCAATCTTGTATATGGCTTCGATAATGTCAACAAACAAAAAAAAAATCAATTATGTCAAAAATTTATATAAGATATCTTGAATATTTGCAACTTTCCACCATTTTTTAAATGACAAGTGATCATTTTGTATTTGTCATATATCAAGTATTTGCTTTATATACATATATAATGACTCAACCAACATCTTTGGATCCAAAGTATAATTATAGAATAACAAAAACCTTTTTTTTTTTTAATAACCTTCAAATACTCAGAAGTATACAAAAAAAATAATACTTATTGTGAGTCATTCATTTTTTCTATATTTCAATAATAAGAGTAAAATTATTAGTATGCATAAGTTTATCATGCATTGTCATTTTTCTGTTAAAAGAGGTTAATTGTTAGAGCATGCATGCATTGTAAAGAGAAATTATTATGTAAGTCACAATAGGGAAAATGATTTCATGAGTACTCATATTTATGTTTACTTTACATGAATTACAATCCACTTTTCTTAATAGGATAAACATTTGTCAAAAAAATAACTTTACATAATGACATAATATTTTAATAAGAATATAAAAAGGACAAATTCTTTCTCAATTTTTTTAGCACCAACTATTGCAATTAAAGACTTTGTAAGGTTAAAAAAAAAAAAAAAAAAAAAAAAAAAACATAGTAGTGTATGGCATATTTGAGACCATATTTACTTATTAATATAATTATGGTTTAGAAATGAATGCAGTGAATAATAAAGATATATTAAAACCATACATACATCTGGAGGATGACCATTGGATTGCCTCAAGGAGAAGAAGACTTAAAAGAAAAAAAAATAACAGCTGCCTGCAGCTTGGAGGAAGAAAACAAAAAATTACACATTCATTCTTCTTACTCGAATATCAGTCTAACTAGTACTAACTGACTATGTAACAAACCAAGAGTCATCCTGAAAAAAGAAAAGAAGATTAGTTCATTTTTTATACATTTTATGAGTGCGAGGGCGAAGACCATAATTTTTATATTGAGTAGACTTGTTTTTAACACCAGTTTGAGTGCTATTAGGAGGAACTTGTGACTGTACAGATTTACTGGAACATGAAGATGTTTGTTGGCACTTAGAAGAAGAAAGAATTCGAGGAGATGTGTTACAAGCAGCATCATGATTAGACACTTGAGTAGGAGAGTGTTGTCTCACAGGAGTAGAGGATGCATTATCAACAGATGTTTGATCACGTGATGTATTTGTAGAAGAAATTGAAGGAAATTGTAATGCTTCATTTCTCTTTTGAAGCTTCAAGATTCGATAAGTGTGGATCAACATTGGTGAAGCGTGACTATTATTGGAATCTTGAATTTGAACGAGTACAGGAGAAATTATTTTCTTCACCACGTATGGGCCTTGTACCTTTTTGTTAAACACAGTGGGAAATTTTACGTACACAATGTCATTAACATTGATGTTGGCAAATTTTAATTTTTCTCTCGATTTTTGGTACACTTTTTGCCTAGAAGATTCGTTATTCTTGTAAGCTTGATAGTATATTTTCTCAATAACATCCATTAATTTATGAATTTCATAGGCAGTATTGAGAATTGTCCAGGACACTTGAGTTTTGTAATTAGAATAAATGTCATTTATCTCTCTTCCAAAATGAAGAAGATTTGGAGTGAATTTTGTAGCTGGATGCGGTGTAGCCTTATATATGGATTGGTGAATTTTTAGAGCAGTTGGTATATCACATCCTTGGGAAGCCATTGTATTCACAGACGATTTTATTTGAGAATTAACTCGTTCACTTAATCCGTTAGCCTGGGGATGGGCTACAGAACTGTGTTCCAATTTAATGCCAAGCTTTTTATTAAAGAAAGAAAACATATCACTAGTGAACTGAGAGCCATGATCAGTGAGAGTTAATTCGGGTTTTCCATGAGTGGAAATGTAATGTAATAAAGCTTTTGTAACAGACTCAGCACTGATATTATTCAAGGCATATAATTCTAAATGACGAGAAAAGTGATCTATGATGGTCATCACATATTGACGATTTCTTAATGGGCCGAGTAAATCCATAGAGACTTTTTGATTAGGAGCTGTTGGAAGTGGTGCTGGTAAGTATGGAGCAGTATTTTTTTTATGATTTTTGTTTACTAAACAAATTTCACAGGAGTTGACATAATTAATGGTATCAGAAACAAGGGTTTTCCAGGTAAATCTTTTCTTTAAATTAACAATAGTTTTATGAATTCCAGTATGAGTAATATGAGCAATTCTTAAGGCTTTTGCTCTAAGTGACAAAGGTAAAACAGCTTTATGTAGCTCAATGTCTTCAGAAGAAAAATGACCATTGTAGCAAAGTAGCTCATTATTTGGATTAATATAGTAGCCATTTAAACTTTTAGATTTTTTGTTATTTTTTAGATCTTCATAAATTTGTTTGATTTTTGGGTCTTTTTGTTGTTCAGAGAAGATGGTGTGATCAAGAATTTCTAATAATGGATCTTGATTATTATCATTATTTGGAGGTGAAGAGTCACTTTGAAGATGACATGTGTGGTGAACTTTGTCAACTAAACCACATGGAAAGTGAGGAATTTCATTATGTAAATCTTTTTGATTATCTACAATTGGTAGTGGTTCTTGTGTAGAAATAAGATCTGGATTATTATGGAGATCTTCAGTAGGAATGTGAGGTGTTCTACTCAGAAAATCTGCTAACACATTTTCTTTGCCTGGAACATGTTGGAATGTGTACGAGTATTCTGACAGTTCTAACATCCATCGAGTAGTAATATCAGCTGGTGATGTAGCCTTTTTATAATTATTAAGAGGTTTGGCATCGGATAATAGAATAAAGGGTCGACCAAATATATAGTATTTAAAAGCTGTTATGCCTTTGTAAATGGCATAAAGTTCCAATTTGATGGCAGGGTATTGTCTTTCAGACTGAGACAAAGTTTTTGAATAATAGGAGATGGGTCTAAGTTCACCATCAAATTTCTGCATAAGAACAGCTGATATTGCTGTCTTTGATGCATCTGTATTAACATAGAAGGTTTCATTCCACTTAGGGAGATTAAGCATAGGTTTTTGAAAGAAAATGTCTTGTAATTTTTTAAATGCATTTTCTTGTTCAGATTTCCAAGAAAATTTATTTTTTGGTTTGGTGACTTCAATGAGAGGAGTAATCAATTTAGCAAAATTAGGAATAATTGACCTATAAAATGAACACAAACCTATAAAACTTTTCGTTTGCCTCTTGGTTTTAGGCGTTGGAAAAGAAGTGATTTTTAAAATGTTACTTGTAATAGGAAGAATTTTATGATCTGTGAGTTGGAATCCTAAAAAGTTAATACTAGTTTGCATGAAGCACATTTTTCAGGAGACAGAGTAATGTTGTTAGCAATAAGAGTGTCTAAAAGTTTTGTGAGTTTCATGGACATTTCTTCAAATGAATTAGCGCTAACAACAATATCGTCTTGATATGCATAACATGAATCAGTTTGAGATAATTGAATAACTGAGTCAATTAATTGTTGAAAGGTAC
This sequence comes from Maratus speculifer, assembly GCA_964019185.1. NCBI lineage: Eukaryota > Metazoa > Arthropoda > Arachnida > Araneae > Salticidae > Maratus > Maratus speculifer. The sequence continues at coordinate 254,411,032 of OZ025297.1, forward strand.
TTGCAGCTGTCTTCAAGCCAAACACGAGACGCAAGTAGGTAAAAATTCCCCATGGAGTAGTAAAACTGAGCTTATCTTGCATATCTTTAGGTACAGCGATCTGCCAGTATGCAGAGGGCAAGTCAAGAGTAGTATAATACTTAAATTTTGATAATTGCACCAATAGATTTTGAATTCTAGGAAGAGGATATGAAGATGGAATTATAATGGAATTTAGCAATCTTAAATCTAGAGCCAAACGATACTTTTGAGGCTTGGACATATCAGTTCTCTTCTTTTTAACAAGAAGCATGGGACAGGCCCAAGATGAATTTGATCTCTCAATAATGCCAGCATTTAACATTTGATTAATCTGGTCAAGAGCTTCTTGCTCAAGTGCCTGTGGCACAGGAAAAGATAGGGTTTTGACTGGATGAGAATTTAGCATTGTGAATTGAGGGTTAACCAGGTCGGTATGACCTAAAGTGTCAAGAAATTTTGAAAAAGCAAGAGCTTTACTGCACAATAATTTTGTTAAAGATTCTTTTTCATGAGGAGGTAAGTGTTTTAGATCAAAGTCATTTGGAGACAGTTCTTAAATTCGTTTTCTCTTAATCTCTTCAGATGGTAAAATTAAATTACAATATTGGTCTTCAAAGTCTAAATCAAAAGTGTATTCCTCAATGTCTTTCTCATCTACATTGATACATTCGCCAATAATTGAATTTTTATTTAAATGAATGTACAGCTTTGATATATTCTGACATACAACCAAAAATAAATCATTTTGAATTGAAGATTTGGAATGCAAAGATTCATGTAACACAAGACCTTTATTTTTTAAATTGGGTTTGAAAATAAAATATTCAGATGGAGGATTCAAGTACTTAACATGTAAATAAACAAAAGAATTAGAAGGGATTAATTCCCTATTGAGTAACTGTACCATATTGGAATTCACCAAAATTTTATTACCAATATTTAAATGAGTTGGCTTTTCACCAACACAACTAAGATCATTAGTATTTTCAGATGTAAAATTCTTGCCAGGCATATTATCATTAGTAGATACATAGTTCACAACATTACCATAATCAGTTGGAAAACAGTTAGAAAAATAAGTAAAATTACCATCAATATAAGGATTATGAAAATTCATAGCAGTATTAGTAACATTATTTGTAAACAAACCATTATTTTGAAAATTATAATTATAAGGATAGGTTGTGAAATTGTTGAACAATTGTAAATTTGTATCACCATAATTTGCATATATATCATCAGTATAAGTACCACTATTTGGATTATTTGATATAGAATCTTCATAACAAGGCATTTTGTGTACATCTAAAGAATATGGCACATTTGAATTCTCATAATTATATTCAGAATTCATGAAGTAGCAAGTAGGAGATTCGTTATAACTGTGAAAAGGAATATGTTTATCCTTAATCAAGACAGACTTAAAGCTTGGCGAAATAGTTATGGAATGTTTATTGATAAACTCAAATCCAAGTATGGCTTGAAAATGAACATTTTGTATCTTTGTAAGATAAAAGACATGATGAAAGAAGAATTTATCAATTTTAAATGCAATCTCTATGCATCCTTTGAAAAAAACTTTAGAATTTATAGTAGATACAGATACATTTCTGGATAAGAATTTGTAATGAAGCCTGGATTTAATGCTATTAAAGCATTCTTGATCCAAGAGTGACAAACTTGATCCAGTATCAATTAACGTTGAGATTTCATTATGTTGAATGTTTATGAGTATGCATGGAAGAACATACGAGTTATTAAAAGAACAGCAAATGACATGTCTTTCTTGTACATCATCATCAATTTCTAAAGTTTGTTTGGATGTCAACGAATTATAAGAACATGAAGATTTGTTAAATTTAGGTGTCACAGGGGAAGTTTGGACAGCTCTGGACGATACTAAAGTGACTGAAGAGCTTTTGTCAAGTTGTTGTTTGTGTTTGTTACTAAAGTGTACTGACCCTGAATGAGAATTACGGTAGAGAAGGCGGTCAGTAGAACCAGTCTCCCTTATTTGTTTAAATGATATATATTGTTTTTATTTTGAGAAGAGGTATAGTTTTTTCTTCTGTGAGAATTAGACGAAAATTTAGATGAAGAGTTTCGATTGGAAGCACTAATAATATTTTTAAATTTGTAGCATGAGTCCATACGGTGATTGAATTTTCCACAAAACGCACATTGCACAACATCTCGTTTGTAATAAAAGGATGCAGAATTTTTTTTTTGAGAAAATTTGTCGAAGGTGGGTTGATGATAAGGACGTTTCCGATAAAAATTATGTTGACGAAAATTATTTTTACGTTTATCTGTAGCCTCTTGTCTATTTGGAGAAGGTGAAAATGTTCTAGGTTTTCTTTTAAAATTACGAGAAGCATGAGAACTGTCATTTGGAGTCTGCGAAGGTGAGAAGGTAGTTTGAGAATTGACATAAATTTTATCCTTCGTATGTTTTATAGGAGTCTTATGGAGCACATTACTAGAAGGAATGGAATTATCATGGACTTTTTCATTATCCAAACAATAGGCTTGATTATAATTCTCGTAAGATTTTTTTGGAGGGAGTCGTAAATATTTTGAAGAAAATTTGCTCGTTCAAGAGCTAAATCGAAAGATGAAATATTTTCTTCAAGAATTTTTTGCTTAATTTGTTTAGGCAAAGCCTCAAGAAAATGAGTGAATTTTAATGAATTGAGAGCAGAAGAATCCAATTTAGGGTATGCAAGCCGAAGTTGTTTATCCAGCCGAAACGCAAAATTTTTGACTGATTCATTTGAATCTAAGCTTAAATTCTGCAAGGATTTGAGAGAAACAGTCTTTTTTGAAGGTAGGAAATAGTCTATAAAAGTTTTCCGAATGTCATGGAAATTATAGTTCTTGAACTGAGACTGTGTTTCAAGAAAGAAGAATAAGGCGGTGCCCTCAAGTTTCGATTTGAAGAGAACAAAAAGTTCTTTATCGGAAAAATTATTTAACTCTTGTATATCAGATAATTGATCAAAGAAGAATTCCACAGTCTGAGGGTTGCCGTCGAATGGCTGAATTGCAATATTTAATTTAGACTTGGGAGGCATTATGAGATAATTAAAGTGAGAGCTCAATAAATGACAGGTTAGATTTGGACATAGACTGGTCTTATAATAAATAATATATAAATCGACCCATTATTTAAAATATTGACGAATTTCATTTATGTTATACATCATTTTATATATATTAAGAAGAAGAATAATTATGTGATGAAGAGAAGAAAAATACCAACATATCTTTGTTAGCATCCGATCAAAATAACATGGCCCAAAAATTTTTATGTAAATATATATATCATATGGCTCAAAACAAATATTCTTATATTTATGACAAGAGGAATAATTTATATTAGTATAATCAATTTTATTTACCAGCACCTCCGTTAAATAATATATATATTAGTCATAAATTATGTCATGGCAAGAAAAATATATGTCAATAAATTATGTTATATATATACTGTACTGCTCCAAAAAAAATATTATCTCAGCATAAAATCAAAATATATTATGCATTCATTTATTACACCACACTCAATAAAATATAAATATAAAATATTGATCACTGCATGAAGATATAATTTGAAAATAATGAAGATATAATTGAAGATAATGAAGATATTATTATTATTTTTTTTTTTTGAAAATATGTATAGATAACGAAAATACAATGGCAGCAAAGGAAATAGATGGTCAAGCGTTGGTCACTGCACCAAAGGAAATTATAACTGTGGTGTTTTGGTGGGAAGAGAAGAAGGAGATGAGAAGCACTTATTCTTTGTTTCATCTCAGAAGTAGGCTAAGTGATCGTATTAATGGATGAAATACATTGCGCTGGATGAAGGCCAGCAAACGACCCAAAAAAAAGGCTACCATTATGGTTTTTCTTAAAATAGTGAAAAATCTTTAATCTTGATGATAATAATTCAAAGCAAAATTGTAAAAAAAATAAAATGATAAGAAGAAAAAGGTTACCTGTAATTTCTTGGCTGATGAAGATGAAATTCAGGTAGATAAATGCACAGGTATTGAGACACAAATGAAGAGAATATTTTGAAGGGGACAAATATTTTTTATTTATAATCATATGAGAATTTCTTCAAGCATTGAATATTCTATATATATATGTATTTGTTTCATACACTTTCTTATATAAATAGAACTATTATTATTTCGTTGCAAAAATTTCCACAAAGGTGATGTATATGAGTCGACATATTCTAGAACAACTCTTCTTCAACATATATTTTTATATGCATTTTCATAACATGAATAAACATTTTTCTTAATCGATACAGAGATAACATTCTTCTCAGAATATCAATTAGATATTACTTCAAAAATATGCCTGGACAAATCACAAAGAGATGTTTCAATATTTCCCCTTGGGGACGCCGTTCCATATTCAAATAATTATATATATTTATGGCCGAAATTAAACATGAGATGAAGAGGGATTGAATTGTAAGATAATTTATGTATGAGACACTTTCATTTTCTTTTAAGTGGGAATCACCTTTTCAGCATTTTTCTCAGACGGAAAATAAATACACTAAAAAAATGAAGAAATAAAAAATCAGTTGGAGAAGCTTGATAATAGATTGATGATAATTCTTTGAGGATAACTATGACAACACTTAAACCAACTTGAGTAGCCAGAAAAAAAGGAAACCAAAGGATTTAGGATGTGGCGGACGGGGAGCCTAACTCCTCGCAGCATTAAAAAAAAACAACATCCTTGAAAACAAACTTTGAGTAGCTGGTATGGAGCAACGGTCACGTACAACTGCCTTGGGGCGGGCACACTTGCCCCGGCTTCCGCTAAATTTCTCGGCATCTGAGAAACTTCTCGGCACATGTCAACTCAACTGCCTCCAACACCACTGGGCTCCGACTGCCCAACAGCTCTCGTGGCTCAGAGCCAGGAGGGAGAAAAGAACAAGGGTTACTGTAAACCCGGGATACGCCAAGTTGGCAACGTTCGAATGCGGAGAGCGAGGAAAAAAATAAGCCAAGTTACGATTCAATGTATAGTGAAATATGAATTTAATAAGGAAAAAAATTGATAAACACTTAAAGAATGAAGGCCAAAGAAGGTGGCCAGGCACTTAGCTGGTTAAATCACGTCACCTGTGGATTTGAGTTTGATAGGCCAAGGAGAGTGCCAGATTAACCGGAAATACCACCCATAGAACGATCCAGATTTTTCTAGAAGCTTTTCCAAACCGGAAGGAATGAATTCAAAACAAGATTTTACCGGTTTAGAACATTCGATAGCTAGGTAAGGAAGAAAAACTTACAGGCGACGGCATCAAAAGAAACGAAATCGAAATAATATTTAAATTGAGAACATTAATAAAAAGAGATGATAGGAAATAAAATAGTTAATAAAATTGAATTAAAATAAAAAAAATATGGGGGGGTTAACGAGCAACCACCACAGATAAGAATAAAGTCATTTTATAAAAAAAGAGTGTTTTTAATTTAAAAAAAGAAACATGTTTTTACTATCTATTATATATATTTTTTTTTTTTTTTTTTTTTTTTTTTTGTAAATCGGGGCGAAACTAAATTCTGAAAAAGCAGAATTTCTGTTTCCTAGTTCTCTATATTTTATTGAAAATTGTATTGTTTGTTACCTTTAACTATATATTAATAAAATATCAAAATGCATTTTCGTTTTAATCTTTAAATATTATGAAAAGCTCTCTCTCTATCTATATATCTATACCTATACACATATATATATTTGTATTCATATTCTTATTTATATATACGTCAAACAATGTTCAACAAAAAACAATATCATAATATTTCTATCGACATCATAATTTTAATAGTAGAAACGATTTAAACTCACATTTTAATTTAAATTTTTTTGCGGATCAAAAGGTTAAATGTCATCCGAATTTCCATTAATACTTTATAATGAATTTTAGATATGTAAATCGAGTTTTCCTTTCTGCCGGCCCTTAATTTAAAAATGCCCGTATGCGGACAATATTCTTTCATTTCTATTTCTAATTAACTAAGATTTAAAAGAAGATATTGAATTAATTGGATTCTAAATTTAAAGCTAGTTTATATATTAAACGTTTTCTGTAGCAAAATTCTTTTAATAATGACATAAAGTATTTACCGAACTATTTTTTTTAATTGCAAAAGTATTGCATTTTATGTAACAAAAATTTACTCACGTAATTCATCTGACTATGTGTCACATTAGTTCCAAGTGTGATTTCGAAAAACCAAAATCAGTTTTAAATGAAAATTCTATATCTATCTATCTATCTATCTATCTATCTATCTATTTATCTATCTATCTAACTAACTATCTATATATGTATATAGAACCATTAGATAATACTACAAATCAACATGAGTATGTGGAATAACTCGATAATGACAAATTATATCAAACAAAGGAGTTGTCAAAAGTTGGAATAATATTGGAAATATCGTATTTACTCGTTATCAAGGGCAATGCTGAATAGACATAAAAATCGCGATTAATTTCTGAATAGAAATCAGGATATACCTAAAAATGATTTCCATATTGCCCGATCAATCGCAATAGAGAACATAATTCAAGGAGCAATATTAGAAAAATAACAAGACAATAATTGAATTATCAATATATTAATTGCATTGGAAAAACTATTTCAAAGAAAAATATTAGAAAAATAATTAGACTATAATTGAATTATCAAAAAGATAAACTTACTAATATCAATCACTACCAGATTAATCACCATTGAGAACTTCTTTCAAAGAAAAATATCAAAGAAAATATCAAAGAAAATAATTAGACTATAATTGAATCATCAAAAAGCTAAACTTACAAAAATCAATTGCTACCATGTGATAGCAATCACACTTTGCATTTAGTTAAAGAAGACAGTTAACAAAGAAGTATATCATAAACCAAATAGATATCATTTATATTATATAATTAAATTAACTATTATTAAAAATAATTAATTACAAAACATAAGTAGACAAAGATTTTATGAACTTAATAAAAATAGTTAAACTATTTTATGCTAATAACAAGTTTTAATTTATAACTATAGAATTACTTTAAATCGATTAAATATCGATGAAATATTTACTTCATGCAAAAAAAATACGAATTTACTACACAAAGCGCCTGTGGCGCCATCTTTAGTTTCTAAACACAATAAATTAATGCTAAAATTGATTAACTCTATAAAAACAAAATTTTACAAATTACAGTACTTATTGGTTTAATGCACGGTTGAAAAAGTACAGGTCTTTTTAAATAACATAAAAAGTTTTTTTTTTCTTTTTTGGTTTAAACCAGGTATCTATTTTTAAACATCCTACATACAGTGGATTATGTAGACAAAATTAAAAAATCATATTTCAATTTAAACAGTTATTCCTGTACATAAAAAAATTGACCAAGACCCACTGTATGAAATATGTATTGCGGAAAAAGTGTTAAAAGTAGAAAAAATATTTACAATAAATTATAAGTCCTAAATTATAAAGAAAAATAAGAAAAAAACTTTATACTTTTATGAAAAAAGGAAAAAAAAGGGTTCCATAGGAAAAAAAAAACATTTGGTTTAAACCATGGTAAAAACCAACCGACTTAAACCATGCCAGCCCTTGTTTAAGGCAAAAATCGGGGAATTAATAATTTATTATATCTTTGAAAAAGACACCAGCAAAGGATAGCTTATTATGATAACTAACATATGAATTTATAATATTCTAAAAGTAATATAATATTATATTAAATTATCAACCATTGATCAGCCTCAAACTACATGACATATTAAAGCCAGAGGAATAAACAAGGAATGCTATAACAATACATTACCATAAATAATAAATTAACAATATATTATTGTTACACTGTACCTTTTCCTACCACCAACACCCTCCCCTTTTTTTAAATAAATTAACCCATTAACGCCCAGCGTCCTCTTTTGAGGACGGTTACAAAAAAAAGCAAGAAAGCGGCATTCCCACCAGTAAAAAGGAAGATAAATATATACCCTCTTTTATGAGACAGAATTCTCGATAAATTTAGATAAAAGTTAATTTGATTTTAAAGGTGGTGGAAAATACAAAATTTAAATTTTAACGAAGAAAATAATTTGGGCGTTAATGGGTTAACATATGCGCATACATTTTCCAGCAGCTCCGCCCTAATTCCTTAATCTAAGATCTACACCCCCCCCCCCCATCCGACCTATTGATTAATTTTTTTAAACATTTTATAGTTTTTTTTTGTGTAATTTTTATTTTTTATATAGTTTTTGATATATTTCTTTATGCGCAAAATATTAAAAATAACTGACAATAAACAACCTACTTCAAATTATAAATAATAAATGAATTAATTGTATAACAAAGAGTAAATAATTTTTTTAGGAAAACTGTGATTTATCGCATCATAGATTAATTGTTTAATGTTTTTGTTTATAAGTTGAGGGGAACATAAACTTTTGATTCTGAACAAGTGATTGAGAAGTATATTTCGATATATATATATATATATATATATATATATATATATATATATATATATATATATATATATATATATATATATATATATATATATATATATATCGAACATATCGAATAAATAAATATATATATATATATATATATATATATATATTTATTTATTTATTTATTTCTTTATTTATCTATATCTATCTATATATATAATACTTTAAATTGTTCTATAATCCTTATATCACTTCTTTTGGGGTATTTTACGTGACGCTGAATAATTAAGAACTGGTTATATTATTTTTTTTTGGGGGGGGGGAGTTCTAATCGAGAGAAAGATGATTATAATTGTAGAATATTAAAATCTTCTTTCTTTTTTTTTAATTACTAAATTTAATATACCATTTATCTAAAATATGTCTAACATTTAGCAACAAATACTGCCTCTATTTTTTACAACTGAGTTCTAAAACTGTGGCTACTGGTGTCGCAGTATCTATACTAATAAATGAACAAAACGCTCTGTCTATCTGCGTGTGTGTGTGTCTGGGATGGCCAGCAAAACCTACAGCACGTACGAGGCTCAAAAATTTTTTGAGAGTAGCCCCAAATCTCTCCTGATGCAACTGAGCTTCAGAATTTCGAAATTCCAAATATAAACTGAGTCATTAATTAAAATCGAGAGGTCACTCTCATAAAAAAAATCATCTTTCTCCCAATTTTTTTCTCTTTAGTTTGTTTACGGTTGGTTGGTTGTATAAAATTTTTGCAGAAGTATTTAAGAAAGCTCAGACAGAATTACAGAAATCATTTTGAGATTTTGACATTTCAAAAGTGACTGTTTTTTCAAAAAACCTTCAAAATTCATAGACTGGCAAAATGAAAGATTAACTTAAGATTTTTAAACACAGTTGTTGTACGCCAGATCGTTGGTAATTCGTACATTAGAATGTATGTGTGGTTAGCTATGTTGCAGTAAATATATATATACACACACACACACACACACACATATATATATATATATATATATATATATATATATATATATATATATATATATATATATATATATATATATATATATATATATATATATATATATATATATATATATATGTATATATATATATATATTTATGTATATACGAGGCTCTTTTGACAGTTTTTTTAATCATCGATTAAATTTGAATGCATTTTATTTAATTTAAAATTTTATTCTGACTTTAATTTGTTTTTAAAACAAAAATGAAATAGCTGTTTCACGTACAATTGTTCGAATCGGCAGACAATTCATACACAATAATAAATTATCAAATAGCAAAGTAAATTATGTATCAAAAATAGTAACAAAAGAATTCTAGCAAATTATAATGCTTAGGCGTATTAACACATATCCCAATCCCAATCTAAAATAAAACAGACCATTCTCCGATCCAAGCAAAACAAAAATTCCATGAGCATAAACCCGACCCGAACCTAAAATTCCATTCGGAAAAAACTATGGATTTGATATCTGAACCGAACCAAATCTGAATCCCACAAAAATATTCATATGAAACATAACCCAATCCGAACAAGTAAAACTAATGTTCGTTTATTTGCAACCCGATCCGAACCTAAAAATTTTCTTTTAAAAAACCCGAAAAATAGCCAGAACGAAATCTAAAATCGATAAAAATATTCCAAGGAACTATAATCCGATAAGAGCAAGACAAATTAATTTCCGTGAACATAAACCCGACTCGAACTTTAAAAATTCCATTTGAAAAAAAACTGAAATTTTATGCAAACTACATCTGAATCCGATCAAAATATTCGAAAGAACCATAGCCGGATTCGAATAAAAGAAAATAATTTCCGAGGTCAGGAACCTGATCCGAACCTAAAAATTCCATTTGAAAAAAGTACCTGAAACTTGCATAGAACCAAATATGAATCTGACAAAAATATTCCAGAGAACCGTACCCGGATTCAAAGACGACAAAAAATTTCCATGAACATGTATTCAATCCGAGCCTAAAAAATTTCTTTGAAAAAATCTTGAAATCTGAACTGAACTAAATCAGAACCTTACAAAAATATACCAGAGAAGTATATCCTTATTCGAATAATACAGAATAATTTCCGTGGAATCGCAACCCAACCTGAACCTAAAAATTACATTAAAAACCCGAAATCTGAATTTAACGAAATCTGAATCTGACAAAAATATTCCAAAGATCCAAGACAGGATCTGAGCAAGACAAAATAATTACCCTGCATATGAATCCCACCCGAACCTCAAAAATCAATTTGAAAAAATACCTGAAATCTGAATCCGACGAAAATATTCCAAAGAACTATAACCAGATCCGAACAAGACAATATAATTTCCATGGACATAAACCCAATCTGAACCAAAAAATCCCGAAATTTGAACCAAACCTTATCTGACTCTGATAAAAATATTCCAGTGAAGTATAACCTCATTCGAACTAGGTAAAATAATGTCCATGGAAGTACAACCCGACCGGAAACTAAAAATCCCATTACAGAAAAAATAAAATAAAAAATAAATAAAAAACGAAATTTGATTGGAACCGAATCTAAACTCAACAAAAATATTTCAAACAACCATAACCGGATCCTAAGAAGACAAAATAATTTCCATGGGCATGAATCCAATTCGAACCTAAAATTCGGATGTTCTATGCGCATAATAAACATAATGCGCCCCGTGGCGGTGGAAAGGGAAACTAAGTACTTTGTAGAGCATGATGGTTAAGATATTTTGTTTATAGTTTGTGTTAAGTTAGAACTTGGTTACGGTTAGGTAACAATTAGGTTGCAATTACGTTCCGGTGAGTCGTAGGTTATATTTAATTTCCAGTTAGGTTACAATTAGGTCACGGTTAAGTTACAGTTAGGGTAAAGTTACCTTGCGGTTAGGTTTTGGTTAGATTATGGGTAGGTCATTATACGTGGACGGCCAGGTTACATTTATGGTATATTTAAGTTACAGTTAGGTTACTGTTAAGATACAGCTATAGGTTACAGACAATATATGATTACGATACAATTAGGTTACGGTTAGGATTTTGTTCACAGAATGAACATTATGCATGATTGATTAAAAATATAAACTTATTTTTGTAAAATGGCTCTGAAATTATAATACTATATATTAACCTTTTAGCTAATCATCGAGTATCGATTTCATTCTCAGTATAGTCGGATTTAAGAGTGATATAATTACTTTGAAATTCAAAATATTTTACTTGGGATATCTATGTGAAAAAAAAAGTTTTTAGTTAACCCTTTCCGGCACGGGCAAAATCTGTAATAAAATGAGAAATTTTCGACTGGCACCGGAATTCACAAACGAATTTCTTAGATACTTTGAAATCCTTAATTTAAACTTTTATTGTAAATGCAAAATTTTAGTCAAATATTACTGGTGCCGTTTGCAAGTTTGGAATTAAAATTAGGTATCCCAGACCGGGCACAGTGTGCCGGAAAGGGTTAAGTGACTTAACAGTAATTTTTAACGATAAATACGATAAACACTCAATCGTTGGACACATATTCCCTCCCGCATTTCCCATTGCAGTCATTTTGTGTATTTCTGCAGCTAAATATTAGGTTTTTTTTAAACCAATTTTTAACACAGTCAAGGGCCACGTATTTAATATTATGTATTTACACATATTTTGAGTTAAAGATAAAATCATAGAAATTTCAAGTTAATTTAACATTATTAGTACGGACCCGGGCAACGCCGGACGGGTCAGCTAGTGCTGAATAGTTTAACTTAAAATGAATAATATAGCTTTACGTTTACAAACGTGAAACATAAAATAAGTATTCACATAACGTTAAAAAATGGCACCATAATAACTTTACAATCTTGATTCTCCTTTGATCGAAGGTTTAAATTTCTACAATAAAACTTATGATATTTCAATCAAAAATCTTCTTTCTTTATTTCGTTTTAATTAATAAATTTAACATACCATTTATCTAAAATTTGTCTAACGTTTAGCAACAAATACCGCCTAGATTTTTTACAAGTGTATTCTAAAACTGTGACTACTTGTGTTGCAGTATGCTAAATAATTTAACTTAAAATGAATAATATAGCTTTACATTTACAAACGTGAAACATAAAATAAGTATTCACATAACGTTAAATAATGGCACTCTAATAACTTTACAATCTTTATTCTCCTTTGATCGAGGGTTTAAATTTCTACTATTAAACTTATTGTGATATTTCAATCAAAGTTTTGCAATAAAATCAGTAATACCAGTAGAAAAATTAACTTGCTAACCGATGACAGTTTTTCTTCATATTTTAGATTTTTTTGTACTGTACTACCGATTGGTAAGAAAATTTGCCTGTCTGAAAGTCAAAAAATAACTTTTAAAATATTCTTTAAGTTGCCTCTGTACTCGAATAGATGTAAATTTCAAGCAACTGAAATTTTCTTTTTTTAGTTTTTTTAAAGCTCTTTATGTGTGAATTAAAATCGTTACATCGATTTTTATTTGTAAGTATTAAAATTTTCAATTGATTAACGAAAGTTAGCAAAACACTAAATTAGTAAATAACAATGAAATTCTTTCGTGGAATTATTTACAGTCAAAGGTCTATAATCCGCACATCCATAATCCACTGTTTTCTCTTTTTTTTTTTTTTTTTTTTTTTTTTTTTTTTTACATTTTATTTTGAAATCGTTTTTATATCACTAATTTGTAAAATTTTTAACTGTTTATTTCATTATTTACAATCGTAAAATAACATGAAAGAAAACAGTGGATTATGGGTGTGCGGATTATAGATCTGTGACTGAATCTAAAGTGAATACGGAAAAAAATTAAAAAAAAAAAATCAATAAGTATGAATATCTCAGTGACTACAGTATTGACATTATAGTAGTTTAAATAATGTAAAATGATATTCACTAATCCTTCTAAATATCAAAAGAAAAAATTTAAATTAGTAATTTTAAGTAAAAATACCGAAATATGTAAAAAAAAGAAACTATTTCAGATGTTCTTTAATTTTATGAAAAACGATAAAATAAATAATTTCTTGTTCACACTAAAAAAATTAGCCTTGATCGCTAAAATGTCATATTAATGTGATCATCACAGTTTTTTTCAATAAAGTAAAAAACCAGTCAAATTCAGACATGCATACAAAGGTAAACTGGTACGGATAAGGAAATTTTTAAAACTGCACTTACATCTATTTGTTGCCATTATTTTAAAATATTGCAATTTATTTAAATGAAAAATTATGATCTAAAAAATTTTATTTAATAGAACTTTAACAAAAGAGTAGCAGCAAAAGGTGTGGATTTGTAATATGATTTATAGAAATCATTTTTAAGAAGCATTTCATGTAATCTCCATCGCATTGATTCAATCAGACTCTTAGCAGTATCAGGATCTCTTTTCAATATTTGCATAACACATGAACGTAGAAAGGATTCAAGTCAATAAAATATCTCGAAGTACTCAAATTGGTTTTAACACTAGAACGCCGGACGGTGTCATTTCGACACCAAAGCATGTAAATTTCTATGTAAAATCAGTAAATTATAAAAGGAAATTTTTTATGTCTCTCGACTTTTATTAAATATGTGGGTAGAACTTGCATCGAAATTTTTTTGGAAATCTATTTATTCAAACTTGGTGTACGGGCAAAGTTACCTAGAACTCCGGAATGGTGTCAATTGGACACCACAATAATTTCATTTCCCCTAATTTTAATTTCGTTCTTCTGTGCGATAATTCCACACACTATCGTAGTTCAGGGGGATCTCATAATGTTTTTTCAACATCTGGTCATCACACGATTTGTTTCAGCTGCCACAACACCTGCCACTGAGGTTTTATTTCTCAAAGATAGTACTTATACGGTTGCTTCCTAGTTATGACTAGTAAAATTTCGTGAGATTTATTTTCGTTTTTTTTTTTTTTTTTTTTTTTTTTTTTTTTTTTTTTTTTTTTTTTACATTTTATGAACAAATTTAAAATTTCTCGTAAAAGGGGGCTTACTGCGTATGAAATTACCACGCTTCTGAGAGCATTGTCAGATAATGAATCTCAGTCAAAGCAGTTTCAAGAAGATGGCCAATTCTCGCATTCTACAATATTTTAGACTTTGCTGCCATAAACGCTTGGATTGTTTTCAAACGTGTAACGAGATAAAACATAACAAGGCGTGTATTTTTACAAACACTAGCTGAAGAAATGCGAGCAGAATACATTGAAAAATCCACTAAAAGAAGTAGGAGAAATGAAGAACTGCGGACTGAAAATTCTTCTAAGTGTAGGAAATGCGAAGTTAAAAAATGTCATAGAAATATGACAAATAAAGTATGTTCTTGTAATAGAATGACATGCGGCAAATGCATAAAAATGCTACCTATAAATGTATTGACTGTTAGTAATGTAAGTAGTTATTTCACTTCTTTATAGTTTCATGTTATCTTGCAAAAATATTCGTAAGTTATAGACATAATAATTATTTGTGTGTGCCATTTTGTATGCTCTTATCATCTAGCAAAATTGTTCTTATATTATAGATAAAATATAATTTGTGTGTGAAATGTATTTCTCTATATCTCAAAAAATTAAGAGTATTTTACAAATATAATAATATTTTTGTGTACTTTAAGTATTTTAATTTAATCTTGTAAATTTTTTCTTTCTTTCTTTTTTTTAGATTTAACATTATTTGTGTGTTCTACATGTATTTGTAAAAAGGATATTAAACTGTAAATTTTTTCGAATTTTTTTGCATAATATCAACCAGTGTCAAAATGACACCTGCCGGCGTTTTAGGGGGTAGCAATATTTCAGGCGTTCTAGTGTTAAGCTTATTGTATCCAATTTAAGACAGACTAACGCTCTAAGCTATTTTTAAGCCACTTATTGCAATGCTAACCCCAAATGCTTCAATAACATTTTTTTTAATCGTAATTTTTTGCATATCATAATCCAGTATTTTAAAATCATTTAATCATAATTCGAAAGCTTCTTGCGAGAAAAGTTTTAAATTTTGGATTTGCATAAAGCAGGACAAATGAATATAAATCCATAAAAAGTTTCAGGTTGCAATTAATATTTTTTATATTAATTTCATATTTTATAATTCATATTATAATTTTTTTTAATTTAAAATACAATATATTTATGTCTCATATTTTTAGTATAACAACATAAAAAAATTCCCATTACGATTAAAATTTCAGACGATTATATTTATTTATTTTATTTGCTTTTTTTTTAAATTTATTTTAGTCATCATTTAAATGAGATATTCAAGAATTTTTTTTTATTTCCGTATAAAAAAATGCATACACCATTCCAATATTACTCCGTAAAGTATGTATTACGGAGTAATATTAGAATGCAGTATGCAAAAATCAGATACCATGTTTAAGAGAAGTACACTTTTTAGTGTTTAGAGAAGATTTACTGTAACTTATTTTTAATAGACATAAACTCGTTAGCAATATTCCCAACATATTCGCAGGTTTCTTTCGACTATAATACATTCATTATTTATCTGGGAATCGTTAGTTTTGTAAATCTCAGACACTCTTGATTTATTGATAAATTTATTGACCTTATTCGCGTTTCGTTAAGGATATTTTTCAATTAATATAATAAAACATAATTAATAATATAAAATCTAATGCAGAAAGATAACAAGTAAATATCTAAACCTGACTTTCATGTTAGAAATTTTAAGGAAGTGAGAAAGGTTTTGTGGATGTAAATCCAGTAGATAATCATGTTTAAAGACTTGTGGAATGTAATTTCCTATGCTGTAATTTTTCACGTTATTGTGATCAATACGAATTTTGCCTTTTTGTGATGATAATCAAATGATAAAGCTTTCTGTCTTCATAGTGTTACGAATTTTGTAAATAGTTAGTGTTTGTACTGTAAAATAATGTAAATAATCTTATTAAGCTCCATTTCTTTACTAATATTAGTTTTTGTTACATTGTCTCTGTTATCAAGCAAACTTGTCTATTATTTTCAGTGAATGTCTATGGCAGCTTTGCGAAATATTTGAGATATCGCCAAGTTGGCGTCACTTTTGGCGACTAATTTTGGTCGCCAAATTTGGCGATTGTTGGCGATGGTAACCCTTCCCTATTTATGGTAACCCCCTTAGGTCTACTGATACATTGTTTGTTGTTCCGTGGTTTTCCAGGTTTTTCTAGAAATTTCTAGCACATGCTACGAGACTATATATAAGGAGAGCGATACGAGCTGTTGTTGTTATTATATACCAGTCAGTCATTGAGTGAGCTACTAGAGATTGTCCAAGGAAGTTTGCTTGATGTATTGAGTTTTATCTACGTTGTTTTGAATGTGATATAGTGTTGAGACATTGTATAAAGAGTCTCTGCGACCTACATTTGTACTTGTTCGATAGATTTAAACAGTTATTTTGGAATATCTTGTAATATTTGTGAGTTTCGAAGACTCTGTTGTTCTGAAGATCTGTAAATAAATTATTTTCTACTTTTCTAAGAGAAAAGAGTTTGAAGTTGTCTAACCATAAGATCGAAAGAACCCTATATACGCTGCAACATTTGGTGTCAGGAGTCGGGATCTTATGGCGAAAACAAGAACAATGGATGGTCAACTGAAAGAACTGTTAGAAGCTATTAATGGAATAAAGGCAGAATTGACGAAAGGCCAAGAAGAGTTGGCGGAAAAAATGAATAAAGGCCAAGAAGAGTTGGCGGAAAAAATGAATAAAGGCCAAGAAGAGTTGGCGGAAAAGATGAACAAATGCCAAGAAGATGTGACTGAAAAGATTAATAAAGGCCAAGAAGAAATGAAGAAAACTTTAGAAGAAAAGTTCTCGTCGGTAGAGAGAAGAATAGGCTCGGTAGAAGAGAAAATAGAGGAAGTAGAAGAGAAAATTCAGAATGAAGTTAGTAATGTTGAACAGAAAATGGAACGGAAAATGGCGGAAGTAGAAGAGAAAATTCAGAATGAAGTTTGTAACGTTGAAGAGAAAATCAGTAACGTTGAAGAGAAAATCAGTAACGTTGAAGAGAAAATACTAGGTGAAGTAGATGAAAAGCTAAATAAAAAAGTACAAGATCTTGAGAAGAAACTTTCAGCGTCTAGTGGTAATTATGAAGAATTTAGGAATCCGCCTGCTTCTCCTGTGCACATTAAGCTGTCGACATACGATGGAAAGAGTTCCTGGCAAGTTTACAAGACCCAATTCACCATTGTAGCTGAAGCGAACAAATGGAGTGACGAGGTGAAAGCTTGTCAACTGGCAGCATCTTTAAGAGGAGAAGCCGCCGACGTGCTGCAGACATTGCCCGATATGACGCAACTCAATTTTGAGACTCTAAGTTGTGCACTTGAAATGAGATTCGGCGAAAAATTCTTCAAGGATTATACGAGAATACAAATGAAGAGCCGCCATCAAAAATCGAGTGAAACCCTTCAAGAGTTTGCCTCGGAAATTGAACGGCTTGCAAATTTAGCCTTCATCGACTGTCCAACAAATGTACGGGAAATGCTCTCACTGCAATATTTCGTAGACGGAATAAAATATCCAGAAGTGCAGAGAGCGGTACGAATGGCAGATGTACAGGATTTAAAAGCTGCATTACTATATGCCTTAAAGTTGGAAGCAGCTACACAAGCCAGCCGAAGAGATCGTCATTCAGTCCGAGGGTCAACGGTGAACAAAAGCTCAGACACTGAGAGCGACGTCTTGAAAGAAATTAGGAAAATAAATCAAGAGCTGGACGCTTTAAAACATGGAAGAACAAGCTCAAGAAGACAGAATCTCAGGTGCTGGGGATGCGGTGATACAGGACATCTCCGAAGAAACTGCCCCAAAGTCCACGAACGTGAGATGAATTCAAGACCAGAGAATAAAAAGCCCCACCTGAAGATCCTTCAAATATCGAAAATGAGTGGCGGCGATAATGAATTATATGTGATAGGCTTTATTAACGGAATTCAGTGCCGTATGATTGTCGATACAGGAGCCAATGTTACAATAATAAGAGAAGATTTGGCTCGAAAATTGAAATGTAAACTCATCTGGAATCCTCCATGCGTTACCCTGCAAACTGTGACCGGCGACAAAATAGGCATATATGGAAAGGCAAATTTAACTATCAACTTTGGAGGATAACGAAATATTACCATACGGCATATGTGGCTGACATAACAGATCCTTGCTTAATCGGACTAGATTTTCTGAAGAAATTTGGCTTCAAACTTGATTTCAAAAATAATAAAATGCTCTCTAAATTTGAAGAAATAAGTCTTTTTGGATTAAATAACGAAATTGAATGTAAACAAATAGTAATAGCCAAAGAAGACATCAATCTAGATCCAAGAACAGAATTTTTAGTTCCAGCTGAAATTAAAAATGAAACTAATTACCGATTTGGCCATATAGATTATCCAGTAGACAATAGTACACAAGCAGGAGTATTGGTGGCTTCTTCTGTAGTAGACCTCTCGAAAAAGACCATTCCAGTCAGAATTGTTAACATCAGTGATAAGACGAAAACTATCAAGAAAGGAGAGGTGATAGCATCGTGTGCTCCTGTGACGTGCATAAGTCAAAATTCCAGTCACTCTCAGAAATCTTCAGATAATTTAGTCAAGGATTTGTTACAAAATACTGACTTAGATCCAAAACAAAGGCATGCTGCGGAAAGTTTAATTAGAGAATTCCAAAGTTTATTTTCCCAAACATCTGAAGACTTTGGACGAACTAAAATGGCACAACACCGAATTGACACGGGAGATCACTCTCCTATTAAACAGCACCCTAGACGATTACCTTTTGCCAAGCAAGAAGAGGTGCAGAATTTAATTAAAGATATGGAAGAAAATGACGTCATCGAACCATCAACAAGTCCATGGGCGTCTCCCATTGCATTAGTAAGAAAGAAGGATGGTTCAACAAGATTTTGTGTAGACTACCGCCGACTGAATGACGTCACTAAAAAGGATAGTTACCCTCTACCAAGGATCGACGACACTCTCGACACACTTGCGGGCAACACTTGGTTCTCGACTCTGGATCTGAAGAGTGGTTACTGGCAGGTAGAGATCCATCCCGACGACCGCGAGAAGACTGCCTTCACAACGGGACAAGGATTATGGCAATTCAAGGTAATGCCTTTTGGTCTATGTAACGCACCTGCAACTTTCGAACGGCTTATGGAAACTGTTCTCCGGGGGCTGTCGTATGAAGCATGTCTTGTTTATTTAGATGACATCATAATCATAGGAAAATCTTTTGATGAACATCTGAACAAGCTCAGGCGGGTGCTACAAAAATTAAAGGAAGCTAATTTGAAGTTAAGCCCTTCGAAGTGCAGTTTGTTTCGTAATGAAGTCGCCTACCTTGGACACATCATTTCGGCGGAAGGAGTTAGGACTGATCCGGAGAAGATATCGGCCGTGAAAAATTGGAATCGTCCAGCAGATGTTCACCAGCTTCGAAGTTTTCTAGGATTATGCACCTATTACAGAAAATTCGTCAAAGGCTTCTCGATGATTGGAAGACCACTTCATAAATTAACAGAAGCCAATCAAAAATTTATGTGGACACAGGAATGTGACGCTGCTTTCGAAAAGCTTAAGGAGGCCTTGACATCCACTCCAATTCTTTCGTATCCTCAAATCGATAAACAGTTTATACTTGATACGGATGCAAGCAACGAAAGCATTGGCGCTGTACTGTCCCAGGAAATCGACGGCCAGGAGTGTGTTATCGCCTATTTCAGCAAGTGCTTGTCAAAGGCCGAGCGAAACTACTGCGTAACAAGAAAAGAGCTTCTTGCTGTAGTGAAAGCCATAGACCACTTTCATCACTATCTTTACGGTCGAAAGTTCCTGATCCGAACTGATCATGCTTCTCTAACTTGGCTATTGAATTTTAAGAACCCTGAAGGCCAGATAGCCAGGTGGATACAAAAGCTTCAAGAGTACGATATGGAGATACGCCATCGAAAAGGCTCATCACATGGAAATGCAGATGCTCTCTCAAGAAGACCCTGCTCAGAGAATTGTAGATACTGCGACCGGGCTGAGAAGAAATTTAATGTCAAAGGTCCTATAGTAAGACAAGTTACAACTGGGTCTACATCATCGCAAGATCCGTGGAGTGACGAGAGCCTGCGTAAAGATCAACTTGCTGATCCTGAAATTAAGCCAATTCTAGAGCTGAAAGATGAGTCCAACAGGAAGCCCAGCTGACAAGACATGGCCCATTACCATCCTACGACTAAACGTTATTGGGCTCTCTGGGATTCCTTACATTTGAAGAACGGCATCTTGTACCGAAAATGGGAGTCTGACGATGGAAAGACATGTAGATGGCAACTACTACTCCCTAAGTCGAGAATTTCTATGGTCCTTCAAGAACTGCATGGTAGTCCCACAGGAGGTCATTTTGGTGTAATGAAGACCCTGCAAAAGGTTCGAGAGCGTTTCTACTGGAATAATGTTCGCAGTGACGTGGAGAAGTGGTGTCGAGCTTGTGACACCTGTGTAGCACGTAAAGGTCCTAAGAGGCGCACCCGTGGACGATTGCAACGTTATAATGTAGGAGCTCCTTTCGAAAGAATTGCCCTAGACATCCTGGGTCCACTTCCTAGAACATCTGATGGCAATAAGTACATCCTCGTTGTCATGGACTACTTCACTAAGTGGCCTGAAGCCTATGCCATTCCTAATCAAGAGGCGGTAACCGTAGCAGACATACTGATTCAACACTGGGTTTCCAGATACGGAGTTCCTCTTCAAATCCATTCCGATCAAGGAAGAAATTTTGATTCGGCTGTGTTCAAGGAAATGTGTGAACTACTCGGCATGGACAAAACCCGAACAACACCTCTACACCCTCAATCGGACGGCATGGTAGAGCGGTTCAATCGTACCATCCTAAATAGCCTCTCTCTCCTGGTGTCTAGAGACCAACAGGACTGGGACAAGAAATTGCCTCTTTTCCTGCTTGCTTACAGGAGTGCCACTCATGAGGCCACTGGTTACTCCCCTTCTCAAATGCTCTTTGGTCGTGATCTTCGTCTACCTGCGGATCTTTTGTTTGGCCGTCCTCCTGATGCTTCTTCATCGCCTGAGGAATATGTCGATGAACTCCAGGCGCGGATTGAGGAGATTCATTGTCTAGCGAGGAACCGAATTGGACTGGCATCAGAAAAGATGAAGACACGGTACGACACAAAGGCAACAGGACATGAGTTCAACGAAGGTGACAAAGTTTGGTTGTGGAATCCGATACGTCGTAAGGGACTGTCGCCAAAATTACAAAGAAACTGGGCCGGTCCTTAGACAGTCGTCAACAGGCTGAATGACGTCGTTGTACGCATACAAAAATCGCCACACGCCAAACCGAAGGTCGTACACTATAACCGGCTAGCCCCTTATTTTGGCCAAAGTGATTAGAAATTCGAAACTTGAATTTCAGACCATGGTCATGAAAGTCACTTTTTGTAAATATGTAAATAGTAATTAGTTCTTATTTATGTAAATTTTATTATTATTGTTATTATTTATTTATTTATTTATTTATTTGTTTATTTATTTTAAGTGTTTTCCTCTAACTCAAGGATTGCACTGCCCGGGACGTGCAGTCTTTGAGGAGGGGGTAGTGTTACGAATTTTGTAAATAGTTAGTGTTTGTACTGTAAAATAATGTAAATAATCTTATTAAGCTCCATTTCTTTACTAATATTAGTTTTTGTTACATTGTCTCTGTTATCAAGCAAACTTGTCTATTATTTTCAGTGAATGTCTATGGCAGCTTTGCGAAATATTTGAGATATCGCCAAGTTGGCGTCACTTTTGGCGACTAATTTTTGTCGCCAAATTTGGCGATATATCGCCAAGTTGGCGACAAACTTGGCGATTGTTGGCGATGGTAACCCTTCCCTATTTATGGTAACCCCCCTTAGGTCTACTGATACATTGTTTGTTGTTCCGTGGTTTTCCAGGTTTTTCTAGAAATTTCTAGCACATGCTACGAGACTATATATAAGGAGAGCGATACGAGCTGTTGTTGTTATTATTTACCAGTCAGTCATTGAGTGAGCTACTAGAGATTGTCCAAGCAAGTTTGCTTGATGTATTGAGTTTTATCTACGTTGTTTTGAATGTGATATAGTGTTGAGACATTGTATAAAGAGTCTCTGCGACCTATATTTGTACTTGTTCGATAGATTTAAACAGTTATTTTGGAATATCTTGTAATATTTGTGAGTTTCGAAGACTCTGTTGTTCTGAAGATCTGTAAATAAATTATTTTCTACTTTTCTAAGAGAAAAGAGTTTGAAGTTGTCTAACCATAAGATCGAAAGAACCCTATATACGCTGCAACAATATATTTTATATAAAACTTTCCTCCATAAATGGGTTATATATTTAACTTTTCATGTTTTTGAAGTTAATTGCTACATAAAAAGAAAGAAAACAATTATCAACTTGTGGCAATATGCAATATTCATGCATTTGTCATATGCCATAGAAATGATATAAAAATAGTTGTATAATAGTTAACTAATAATTATTGTCTATAAATTTTAGTGTTTTTTTATTCAATAAAATGACTCGGCAAATTATGTATATATAGCGTAAATCACATAATGTAGTTGCTGTTGTAATTTTTATACATATAATTTTAATCAGATTATGAAAAATATTTTTAATCCACAGTCCACTTTGTGCTGAAATAAAAGTTCATTACATGAAGACTGTTCAATGTAGAATGCTTGCAAATTTTCATGTATTCATTCATTCAAGAAAAACAAATCCACTACAATGGCATTATAACGGGTAGTATTTGCACATTATTTTTTTTATTTTTATTTCTTTAAGATTTTGCATCAATGCCAGTCACGAAAATTACGAATTCTTCATAATTTTCCACAGAAATGAAGAAAATAAATACTTCAGGAAGTTTGAGTTTATATGATACATAGTCATTAAACAAAAAATCTAATTTTAGTCACAAAACACAAGTGCATAATGCAATGTTTTTCGAATTGATTAATTAGATATTATTTTCAGCAAAATATAAAATTCAGACATTTGTTTCAACGTAGAACTCGTAAACAATATGAATAAAATTATTTTATCCCTCATATTTTTACTTTAAATCTGTATTTTTACATGATTATCAAATACTGTAAATAATAATACTGTAAGAAATTATGTTCATATATTAACTTCGTTAATTAATGTATATATAATAGGATATGAGTTTTAAATTTTGACCAAAAACATAAATTTTGATTTCTATGATTTAAATTTGACTTATTAAAAATATATTTTTTTCTGCATTTTTCTATCATTTTGGTGAATGTGCATCGAAAAAAAAACACTTTAACCGTCAAAGTTAATTTTATTGTACATTTATGACATTCAAGGACTGTGAAATCATAGTGTTATAATAAAAATCAATAAACTCAGTCCAAGGATTTCCGTGATTTCTTTTTATTTATTTATTTTGGATTAGTCGAGTTTTTAAACTCACTTTCTCTTGAAACAATGGAATTAAAAATGCCTGAATTTTTGTATTTGAAGATTCAGAATGAACACATTTTTCTATCACTGAGAAAAGCATCTATACTAGATTTCCATCCAGACACATTGGCAATACAAACCAAAGCCCCATCATTGATCTACCCTCGTCACACCGAAACAGCTCTAAGTTAGTCACATATTCGTATGTGAAGTAATTATAAATAAATATGCTCGTACCCTTCATTGCATACAATTTTAGCCATATTCCTGCACATCGTTTATATTACTACACAATTCGTGATGTTTTATATTCTATAAAACATAAAATAAAAAAGAATATTGCCCAGTTAAACTGATGGCATTGAGCTCACAGGCTACGCATACTAATTGTACATTACAGCCTTGTATTTTCGTTAATTCCGTTCGAAAAAAAATTAAGAAGGGGAAACAGCTCTCCATTTTCTCATTTTTTATACTTAATCATTGAACCTCCTAAACTATCAAGTACATGCTTTATCATATTAAAAATCCTATATCCAAAATTCAGAGCAAATCGGATAATTCTTAATAAAAACTCATTTAGCATTTATATAATTTAAGAGGAGTTATTCTCCTCTTTTATACTTAACCATTAAACTTCCAAATCTATTCAGAGATTTGAACGAAATCTGACAATTCTGATTGAAAAATCCATTTATACAAGTTAAGGGGAGGGGCATTAGAACCCCCATTCCCCCTGTTTATTCTTATTCAATGAACACCTAATAATAGCCACTGACTCGCCTCATCAGAATGATCCTATATCTAAATTTTGAACGAAAACTGTTAATTCTGCATGAAAATCTCGTTTATATCAATTAAGGGGGGGGGGCATGGGCCCCCCCCGTTCCCCTGTTTATACTTATTCAATGAACACCTAATGGCAGTCACGGAATCGCCTCATCAGAATGATCCTATATCTAAATTTTGAACGAAAACTGTTAATTCTGCATGAAAATCTCGTTTATATCAATTAAGGGGGGGCATGAGCCCCCCCGTTCCCCCTGTTTATACTTATTCAATGAACACCTAATGACAGTCACGGAATCGCCTCATCAGAATGATCCTATATCTAAATATTGAACGAAAACTGTTAATTCTGCATGGAAATCTCGTTTATATCAATTAAGGGGAGGGGCATGAGCCCTCCGTTCCTCCTCTTATACATATCGAATGAACTCCAAAAACTAATCAGGGAAGCGACTTATCAGGATATACCAATATACAAAATTTCAAGTGGATCCGATATTTTTATCATGAGTTATCGCGTTACGCACGAACGAACATACGAACGTACATGCAGAACGGACGGGCACATAAGCTCTCAGGCTATGATAGTCTGTGAGCTAAAAATGTATAATTAGAGTAATACATTTGTTTATGAAAATCCAGAGTGATTTTAGTATATTTTAAACATAGTTGCATTACATTTTGCCACATTGGATTGTTAATAATCCTTCTAAAAAAAAAAAAAAAAAAAAAAAAAAAAAAAAAAAAAAAAAAAAAACTAGTTTTAAACAAATATCTAGGAATGACTCCTGTAATGATGCTGATGTGTAAGGTTTCTGGAAATAACGCTTCCGGGTGGACCACACTTTCCATGAGTCGAATAGACCAATCAGGAAAGGGCTCCGTCTATGCTTCGACCAGTGAGGAGAGGGATCGGTCCTTTCAGTACTATCGTGCATAGAAACGATCCATGTGGATTGATACGAATTATATATATCTTCTAAAGATAATTCTATTCTATAATTCTAAAAATATATTGTGCTGTATGTAAATATATATTTTAATGTTATGTTTATTAAAAAAAGGCAGTTCTTAATGCCACGTATTATGTATTTTTGTCGGATTGAAATGAAATAGTATCCTAGGTAAGTAAAAAATTTTCTTTGTTTTTGATGACAAATGTTCCATTCAGATTTTGTTTTACTTCTTGGTAATAGTAAACTAACTTGGTAACCCAGCATCTTAATCTTAATAATAATAATAAAAAAACTATTTAATCAATTCTTTCAAACTGATATTACTGACATACTTTATGTATTGCATGACATTTGTTTCATGTTCCATTCACATTTTGATTTACGTTTTGGTGGCCCGGCATTTCTTAATGCCAGATATTATGTCATTTTGTCGGATTGAAATTAAAGAATTTTCTTTGTTTTTGGTGACAAATGTTCCACTCAGATTTTGTTTTAATAAACCATTTTTAAATATAAAGAAAAAAAAAAGTTTTTAAAATCCCCCCCTTCCCATCTTCCCAAAAAATATGAAAAAAGTGAGTTTTAAGACAAACAAGCTTCATTCTTCATTAAAATTTTAATGATAAAATCGTTATATATAAAAAATGAGAAAAATAAGGCTGAAAATTAAAAATACTCATTTTTTTGTACAAAAAAAAATGCAAAAAAGGAGGGATGATTTTTATGATGCAAACACTGAGAAACACCAGGTTTACTATCTTTATGTATGTAAGAAGCTCTCTCTAATTACAGTGGGTTGATAATAATTCTATCTTCAATTTATCGAACGGAATCGCGAAGCGATTACGCGGAGGGTTGGCGAGCGTAGCGAGCAGGGGGCGGAGCCCCCCTAGTGACATAAAATGAAGTTATGTAATGAGTTTCTATGATACATTCACAGATTTATTTATGTATTTCTCCACAATGTAAGTCTGATTAGTGTACTTTGACAGGATATTCTAAAAATATGAATTATATTGATATAATAAGCTTAGTCTAGAATATTGAAATATGTATGTTCTAATTCTCTTTGTTATCTTTTGTTGTAAATTTGTGTGAGAATTACACGTCTGTATAATTAATAATTTAATATGTTAGAGAAAACAAACGAATTTTGTATAATAAATTGGAATTTCATGTATTTTAAAGAATATATAAATTCTTGTTTGTTATGCTAAATAAATTAATAGAGTAAGAAATTAGAAAATATTGAAAATGCATGATTTTCATAAATGTTAGAATAATAGCATACAGAATTTCAAACAATCTATAAAAAACGCATAAGATATAGATGCATATAGAAAAAGCATAGTAGAAATAAGAGTAAAATATACTTTTCTCAATAATATATAATCCCAGAATATTTTATACTCGAAAAGTTAAAAGAGATATGTGAAATATAATATGAGAGCAGAACTTCCAACAGAAATATTATACTTTTTTTTATTTAGGAGTGTTTGCGCAAGTAACTTTCAAAGAAATGATTTTCAAGTCTTATAATTTATGCTTTTGACATTTCTCTGATATAATATCTTGAGTAGTTTTAAAGTTCTTTTATTTTTTATTCTACAATGACAGTTATTTTATTTTCTAGGATATAATGTCCTTCTGGGTTTAATATGTAAACATTATTTTTTCTTGTTATGAAAATCAGATTTTTTTTAAATAAAAACATTGATTTTTTTTTGTATTATGTATAAAAATTAGTACTATTTTTTAAATTTTTGAGAAACAATTTTTTTCTATGTGAATAAAGTTATAAAAATATATTATTGATAAAAAATTTTAATATTTCTGTTAATTGAAATCAGTGATTATATGGAATCAGTTACCCAGAATGGTACTTCTAATTAATTTATTTAAAAAAAATGAACCATAAAGTCCCAGAATGATATGTATTGTATATTGCTAAAACCCTTTCGGAACTGGTGAACTGTTAATGGTACTTTTTTAAAAAATTAGTATTATTTTGTTTAAAGAAACACCTTTGCTACTATTTACATATAGTAATACTATTATATGAAAATTGAATTTTGATTGCTTATAAAGAATTCTATCATTTACTAAATGACTTCATTTATATATTTTTTAATTTAATAAATAATAATATTTTATTTTTACTGTTATTTATTTATTTATTTACTTATTTTGCTTATTTCCCTTTCATGATTTGCGATTCTTTCATTTTAAACATATGTTCCACTCTTAAAATTTAAAATAAATGTTATTTTCCTTAAAAGATTCGTGTGCAATAAAGCGCAAAAAGAATTAGAAAATTGGAATATAAGTTGAATCTTAAAGTGATACAATATAGCATTTTTAGAGATGCTTAGCATCTCTAAAAATTATTCCTTAGCCTACTGTTATATGACTATTAATTGAATACTACATAAAACAACAGCATTCGTTCTGTT
Source organism: Maratus speculifer (assembly GCA_964019185.1). NCBI lineage: Eukaryota > Metazoa > Arthropoda > Arachnida > Araneae > Salticidae > Maratus > Maratus speculifer. The sequence continues at coordinate 254,439,328 of OZ025297.1, forward strand.
TCAGAATATAAAATATTCTTTAAACATTAATTAATCTCCCTCGATAGCTAGTGCTAATATTTTAAGCGTAAAAGTATTAAATTTCAAAAAAATGAAAAATAATTTGGAACCAAGTTATATAATACACAATGTATTGTATAATTTGACTCCAACAATTGAGATTTGAAACACAACATGTTTAGTTATATATTGGGCATTGTTATTTTTATGCATACGAAACAAGAGTTTTTCACTCCAAAGTATTTTAATAAATTGTCCTCTTTTAAATTTTGGAAAATATCTGATCTTATTTAGACTTGATTCTTTTTGAATAGCTTAAAAATAAAATATTTCAGATCATAGCCACATATATCTACAAATGTGATCAAAGATATGTTGGTTTAATGCCCAACCAGTTATCCAGAAATACCAATTATCCGATATGAATCTGATCCTGATTATTTTAAGGAAAAGGTTCCTTAACTGTAATATATTCCATGTGGTCTTTAAAGAAAAATATATATTAGCTAAATGCACGACCATAGGATAATGCAAACAAATTAATCGAATAATATGGGATTGATATCTATTTTATGTGAGAATAAACTATGAACGTGTCATAATTTCTCGAAGTTATCAGAGTATATCTAGTCGGTATACGAGCGCAGAATTTTTTGCCTCTATTACCGCTGTTTTTATTATTGAATTATGTGGGCGATATCACAACAATCATAAGTCGTAAATAAAACTTATTGTAAAAACATTTGTTAAATTACTTGATTCAGCGCGACTGAATAAACCGCAGATAAAGGAATTGCAGTGGAATATAATTTCTTAACTACTAATTTATTAAAAGTTTAATAAAGCTATAAAAAGTAATGTAAAAATATTGTTTTCTATGTTTCAAATATTAAACATGACATACACATAATATACAGCTGAAAAAACAAAGTGAACGTAGTTTCTCTTGCTAAATTTATTCTGTATTTATTATCTTACAAAATTTGTCTTTTTTAATACTGCTATTGATTTCTCCATTAGTGCTGCATTTCTCGTTCCTTTGTTGATTCAAAATGCGTCTATTATAACACTTCATTCAAAGTTCATTTACTATCTCAAAATTGTGATTTGTTATTTTTTTATATGCTATCCTCATTTAGAAATATGGTTAGTTTTGTTATACGTACTTGGCAGATAAATTTCCATTCAATTTTTCTGAAACATCTGAATTAGCACCTAATAAGGTAATTTATAAAACGTTATATCTTTAAAATATAAATGGTTTGAATTAGTTATAAATGTATTGTAAATACAGCTGCGTTTGCCTATTTCATTACGCATTATATATATATATATATATACAGTGCGTGTAAAATCTATAAGGACAGCAAAAATATTATTTTTTGGATAAATACTAAAATAAAAGAAATTTTTTCCACATAATATATATCATCAAGCTGAAAATTTGATAAAATTGTAAACAAAATTCAACAGTGACTATTTTAGTATGAAAATAAAGTAATTGCATATAAAACACTAACTTTATGGACACCAAAATAAATTCAATATAGTAAAAAATTATTATAGTAGAAATAAATATTTAATGTATTATGCACTGACCTATGAGTTTAATGATTGCAAATATTCATTAATTATTTTTGACGCAGTTTGGTATTGATTTTGTACTATTCATCTTCAATTGCAAATCTGAGTCCCGATTCTGAAGAACAATTTTTTCCATTTTTATAAAATAATCTTATTAGATATCCTCGAAAGTTATCGTTAAGATTAAAATCAGGGTTGCAAAGCTTCAATATTTTTCTTATAGCGCTAAAGCTGTTTCTAATAACGTGTGCGGATAGTCGCATTACCTCGCTGTTATATCTGGGTTTTTTCTTGTCAAAAGTGTTGCAATAAATGAAAGATAGTCAGAAAGAGTTTGTGTATGTGTCTTTCAATAACATTTTCCTGATTGATATACAGCTGACACCAGGTCATTAAATAAAAAGCAGCCACATTTTCAACAAATGAGCCACCTAACTGATGCCTTAATGGAATCTCTTTTCCTTTTCTTAAATTATCATGATTAATTTTCAATCATCAGGACAATTTAAGTTTCATTTCTTTTTACCAGAAAAAATTAATTAAATATATTTAATAAAAGTAAAAGAGATTTTATTAAAAAAGCTGTTAGGTGGCAGATTCGTTTCAACATGGGGCTAATTTTCGTTCAACGACGTGGTGTCACTTGTATATCTTTCAAAAAAAATTAATTTAAAGACACACATACAAACTCTTTTCGACCATCTTTCATTTTTTGCAACACTTCTGACAGGAAAAACGGATATAATAGCGATATAGTGCACTTATCCACACAAGTCGTGAGATAAAACTTTAGTTCGATAAGAAAAATATTGAAGTTGTGCAATGGTCGGTAATAAATTCTGATGTTGATTTTATACATAATTTAAGGGAAAATCCAGAAAACGTGTTTATATGAATGAAAAGTATTTTCTTCAGCATCAGGACTCAGAATTACAATTGAAGATGAATTGCACAAAAACGAACACGAACTGTGCTAAAAATTAATGATGCCGAGGATAAATGGGATATTTGCAATTATTAATCTCACAGGAGGGTGCATAATGCATTAGATATATGTTTCTTTGGTTACAATATTCAATGTATAAGTTTTTTAAAGGCAAAAATCGTGGGGTTTTTTTGTACAATTACTTTATTTTAGGTAGATTTCGTATGAAATACTACCTATTGCATTGTCTCCCATGTTGGAATTTCTGAAAAATTTTTGGGGATCTACACGAATCATGACTCCTAGACCCCAAAACTACCATCAGTAAAAAAGTTTATATATCTATCTATCTATCTATCTATCTATCTATCTATCTATCTATCTATCTATCTATCTATCTATCTATCGGTGTATATCACTTTCTTCTAGACACGATAACTTCCATAATTATGCTCAGATCTTCATCAAACTTTTACATAAAATCAAGGGGCATAAAATCTCGGTTAAGTTCGTTAATGGGCAAAATCGGACCAAGGGGGTCAAAGTTAGGAGGGTTTTTGTGAAAACAGAAAAAATGCGATAACTTTTTAATTAAAATAGATATCGAATCGGTTTAAAGTTTATATTACTTCTAAAAGATGAGGAAAAAGTTTATGCGTGACAGATTTTTGATAAAGTTAAAAATGGGCTCAAGGGGCGAAAAAAACATGGTTTTTGGGAGAAAAAAATCATAACTTCGTCAATTCTCAAGATATCAAATCCAACTAAATTTTATATAAATGTACTCAATATTATCTAAAACTTTTGTATTTACAAGTTTTTGATAGGACCAATTTTTACCGATGAAAAAAATTAAAAAAGAAAAGAAAAAGGGGGGAGGAAAAAGAAAAAAACCCATAACTTACTCAATTCTTAAGCAATTAAATCTAATTAAATTTATTTTACATCTTCAGAATAATATCTACAACTTTTATATTGACAAGTTTTTCATAGAACCAATTCTTATAGCAAAAATAAATTAAACAAAAATAGGAGTTGGAGAAAAAACCTTAAATCCAAACTGCTTATATTCTGACTCATTTTAAAATTCATTTTTGATTTTAAACGCATCCAAATGACAGATCCTCTTATTTAGCAACTATATAATGCGACTTATTGGCCAATTTTTTGATAAAGGCAGAATATATTTTTAAAAAGGCTGCCAAAAGAGGTATTTTGAACAGATTTCCCGAAGTTTTCATCATTAAAAAATTCATTAAGTATAACAAATTGCGTTTTTCATGAGTCATTTTTAAATTAATTTTTGTTCTCAAACCCATCCAATTTACAGGTCCTATTATTTAGGAACCATATAACTTGACGTATTGGCCAGTTTTTTGATAAAGGCAGAATATATTTTTTAAAAGGCTGCCAAAAAGGGTATTTTGAACAGAATTTCACGAAGTTATCGTGATTAAAATTTGAGGAAATTTAAGAAATTGCGTTTTTACCGAGTCATTTTTAAATCTTTTTTTGTTCTCAAACGCATCCAATTTACAGGTTCTCTTATTTAGGAACTATATAATGTGACGGAGTGGCCAGTTTTTTGATAAAGGCAGAATATATTTCAAAAAAGGCTGCCAAAATGGGCACTTCGCAAAAAATTTCCCAAAGCGAGATGATTAATGAACTGTGGGTATTCAAATAACAAATTGGTTATTTTATGACTCATTTTTAAAACCAATTTTGCTCTGACGCTTATTCAATTGACAGTTTTTTGTTACTTAGGAACTATATAATGTGCGTATTCTTCGATTTTTTGATAAAGGGTGAATATATATATTTTAAAAGCTGTCAAAGTAAGCACTTCGCAAAAAAATTTCCCAAAGCGATCATGATAAAAGAATTGAGGTTGTATTCAAATAACAAATTGTTTATTTTATGACTCATTTTTAAATTCAATTTTGCTCTCAAACGCATTCAATTGACAGTTATTTGTTATTTAGGAACTGTGTAATGTGCCGTATTGGTCAGATTTTTGATAAAGGCTAAATATATATTTAAAAAAATCTGTCAAAGTGGGCACGTTGCACAAAATTTCTCAAAGCGATCTTGATTAAAGAATTGTGGATGTATTAAAATAATAAATTGGTTATTTTATGACTCATTTTTAAATTCAATTTTGCTGTCAAACGAATTTAATTAACAGTTTTTTGTTATTTAGGAACCATATAATGAGCATATTGGTCAATTTTTTAAATAAAGTAAGAATATAATTCAAAATATATTGCCAAAATGGGCATTTAAGTAGAGATAGGCATTTTTTTTTTTTTTTTTTTTTGAGATGAAAACTTTTCGAAATCTACCTCCGCCTATAGGCCATGCCGAAAGGGATTTTTTATAATAAAATATTCACGGTAGAATTCGTTGATTTTTTATTAGCTTTTTAGCTTAATGATTCCTATTATAACAAAAAAGTTTCATTTGTTTTGAAATTTATAAAAAGATATAGATAGTATATATTTTGTTGCCCTTATAACTTTTACACGCGCATTATATCTCTCTCTGTGTGTGTACTATTATTATTTTCTGCATCAGTAACTCATTCTTATTGTTTTCTATGTAAATTCAAAATTCGTCTAATGTTTTGCGATTTCAAGTTTGTTCAATAATTTAGATTGTAATTCTTATTTTTTTTATATGCCAACTCATTTACAAATTTATTTTTTATTGTTAAATGAACTTAATTTATTATTGCTATTTAAATGTATCCCACATATAAATATATATTATATATAAATACATTGACATTTTCCAAAAAGTATCTTCAGATAAAATGTTTGCAAATAAAAATGTAAATATTATTTCACAATTCTTGTAAAACTTCAATTGGTGAACTAAATATCTTTCATTTGGAAATTTTCTAAAATTATGTTTACTTATAATATTTTTTTTTTTTTTTTTTGCTTTAGGTGAAGAAATTTATAATTAATATACTCCCTGTATTTCTGTTTTCATAAAAAAGTCCTTCTTTATATTAGTATTTATTCCTGAATTATATCAGATATGTTTTCTCTGAAAAACGTTACTATGCAAAGAAATTGATACTATCGACTGACGCTAACATCAATGTTTGGGAATATAATTGTTAATGACCATCAGCGTTTCTATCAAATGTTGACCTTAGTAATTTATGTCAGTCAATCCTCGTTAATCAAAGAAGAGTGGAATAAGTTCGGTTAGAAGCTTGAGGTATAATACAATAAATAAATACTAGACAATTCTAAATAAAAATTCAAAAAATACAGTAGAATATTATTTCTGTGAAAAGTTTTATTCTATTTAACAAAACACATTTATGTAGAAAAATTTACTATAAGAACACTTTTTATGTAATCATAAAATTACTATTATTTAATAACACATTTTTTTTAGATTCATATCCAAGTCTGCAATACAGATTTTTTTTAAACATAATACCTCTCGAATAATCTACTGCTATGGTCTTATTCCGAGAATTATAAAAAAAATATCTATGATTAAAAATAACTTTTTTTTAAATTACTATAGCTTGACCATCTAATTAATCTATTTAGTTTTCGTACATTAAAAAAAAATGTTTCTTATACAAATTTTATCCGCCAAAGGAATTATTTTTTTCTGATAAATTATTTATAAAAATATATTTCTCTAAAAAATGTAAGTGATTATACACCTGAAATTACATGACCCAATTAAAACTTTTCTTATCTGTATTTTTTCCATATAAACAACTGAAAAATTGCTATAATTCGTTATTCTTCTTTTTTGCACATTTAATGAACAATCTATTTTATTAGAAATTTTGACAGAGAGCTTATCATATGCAAATGCAATACGCTAAATGAAATTTATGAAATTCGTCTGCGTTTCACTTACATATATGAAATAATAATTTTTCCTTAATTTAAGAACTAAACATAATTCTCTCAAATAATAAGGTAAATAAATTACTCTATAAAATATAATGCATAAAGAATAATAGAAAAATCTGAATAATTCAACAATGCCGTAAATGATAAATATAACAATACAGAATGTACTATAAGAAGTACTAAATTCGACTAAGAACTTCTATAAATTGTAAATATCTTTAAAATGTCATATTGCAAATTTAATCTATAATTTTATTGGAAATTTTCAGAACATTTAATTTCGAAAATTGTAGTTCTAATATCAAAACTATTTTAACTCTAGAATAAATAATCAAAATAAGAACGAAGGTATTTTTTTATATATAGATGAAATAATAGTAATAAAATCGACAATTTCAATAAAGAAATAATTATTAAAATTTCATAAACAATAACAAAATAAAATAAGTAATTGAACTTACAAGATGTCTTCTTAAGTTGAGATGAAAAAACTAAATTTTATTAAAAAAGAAAAAGATTTCGCTGAAGTTATCCAAGAGTTGGAATTTTTAGCATCGTGAACACATCAGTGGTATTAATTCGTTTTAGGTAAGCTTTTAATCCTTGATTTAAAGAGAATTACGGAAAAAAATAACTTTGAACGTAGATGAATATAAGCACCAGTAGAAAAAAAAAGTTTAACATCTTATGTTTGTGGCTATTATTAATTCGAACGTAATTTCAGAAGCATTGGGTAGTTCCGAATCTCCATCTCAAACTGTTGACGTAATACACTTTATAAGCGAAACTTTAGCGCACGTTCTGTTAAATGCGAAGGGATTTCTCAATATTTCTTCTAAAAGGTTTTTCATACTGCTAGGCTTTGCGATGATAAGCAGATTATCGTAGAATAACGCCTGATTATCTGACGAAAAGAAACTGATGTCGATTAATGCGATGAAGGGCATTGGTCACAGGGGAATTTCATCTTGATTTAGCAGCCGGAGTCAAAGGCAGTGGAGAAGACGTGTCTGGGAATTTCTCCAGAAATAATGCAAGAGATCAGTTGTAATCCTTTATTATTTTGCCAGTTAAATAATATATTCCGCATTTAAAATAAACTAAAGCCTACGCCACTTAAATAAGATTGAATAAATCCAACTCACACCTTACAAAAATTTTGTTTGTCAGACTACTTCCGTCGTTAGTCCATTATAACAGCTAAAAAATCAAATTACTTCTCTATATCAAATGACTTCTTTTTAAGGGGGGAAGAATAGCTACAAAACTTAGCATTCTGGGGTAACATAGCGAATCACAAACATTCGAAGTTCGGCACTTGGTGTGAATTTTTGGCAGTCAAAAGGGCAGCTGAATTATATCTCTAACTGCACGTCTGTGCGTTTTCATCAAGGAATAGTACAGTCCTTCCCGAGCTAAGGTTGATCATAAAAGTTTAACACCCAATAAACGGCATCCACGGGAGGAGAAGATGCGTATCCAATTACGTTATTGTCTAGTAAGTGGAACGTCATGTTTGAACTCTTTCCAAACTAGCGAAAGCTTGCAAAATTAAACAGAAATAAAAGGCTCGTAAGATTACAAAGTATTATGGGTAAGCAGATGAAATTTAATAACACGTCAAAAATAAACTTCCGATAGAATATTTTTTTATTCTAAAAAGGAGAAATGAAATAGATTAATAGGTCTAAACAAAAGAGTGACAGTTTAATAATACGTTTAAAATAATATAATTTAATTTAATAATAATACTTTAAAGAACCTCATGCGTCAAAGCACAAGTATTTATGTATCAGGGTATTTGTTATGCCGGATTCAAAAAGTGATTAAAGTGCACTGCTATGTATAAGTATATTGATTTTAGATTTACAATTAGATAAATGTAAATGACGAAAATTTAGATAAGCTTATCACTAAAGTTAAGCTAGTTTACTTCTTGCATTCAGAAAACAAACTCGTTCAGGTGACGATCGCAAGTTCTGGAATAGAAATTTTCTGCAGTTTGAAAAAACTGCTTCTATCCAAGAACAATCTAATCTTTGAAAGTTGCCACTTTTATGTAGAGCTTAGGTTATGAGTTTCGGATTCCTTGTCGAATCGTCCCCTCTCATTTCCGATTCCATTAGTGCCTTTATAGGTGTTAGACTGTCGCTGTTTATATATTGAAGCAAGGGCGATTTTCTCTAAAATCTTTCTTTTTTTTTTCCTGACTGAAGATGGATTACATTTGAGTGACTACACTAGAAGGGCATTTTATTATACATGATATCCGATGTGCGGTTATTGGATAACGATTTGTAATTAGAGAATTTTGAAGAATTATTTAATTATTTTTAGCTCGTTTCTTGAAGCCGGTTACATATTTTTGAAAAAATTAATTTTTAAACGAATGTACTTCATTAGATTTTTTTATTATTATTCTTTATTTAAGTTTTCAAAGTCTAGTACTTTTTCATACAATTTTGTCTTAATAGTTTTTTAAATATGACGAAATGAAAGAAAAAATTACTGAAATAATCGATCAAGAATAATATCTTATTAAATAAATTTACTATTCGATCTACATTCTTCATTCTTATAACAAAGATTACTTTTTTAATCTCAGTAAATTAAAATGATAAATTTAAAAAAAAAAACGCTTTGTCTGAATGAGGTGATTCTCAGTTTAAAAGCGAACAAAATAAATAAATACAAAAAACAAGGATTAGCATTACCTTAAATTCACTACAAAATTATAATGGAAATCCTAAAAGGATTTTAATTGAATTTATTCAGCATTTTCTTTCCTGAAAAGAATATTTAATTGAATTTTGGTTTAAAAACTTATCAAGAAGAAGTGCGAATTTGCTTTATAAATTCATGTCTGCAGCTCTTAGATTTTTATTTGTTTGTATTTCAAATTTTTATTTGATAATTAGTTTTCCTCTTAGTTAATGTCCTCTTATTCTAAATTAAATATTCAGAACTTTGCGGAATGCAAGTGTAATTGAATTTTTTGTATTTGATTTTTTCAATAATTTGCTGTACAACAGTAATAAAAAGTATTTTACACCAAATTGTTCTCTGATAAATACGCAAAACCTGATAAATGATGCTCCCTAGTCTGTTACAGCTATAAATTTCACCTTTACCGGTACTGAATTTTTAGTATAAGGCATGCTATATTTGTAGGTCATTGCTTTGTCAAGCAACGTTCAGTTTCGAATGTTCAATTTTGAATTGTTATCTCAGTATAAATATTTTTCATTTCATATGCAATGCAAAAATATATGATCCAATACCAAGGTGAGAAGCTATGGTGGATCCAATATCAAAAAACAATTATTTTTGAAATATGGATTATATATGGATGGATTATATATGTATAAAAAGCAAGTTTTATTTAAAACCTACTGGGGCTACACAGATAAGCCGAACATAGACTAAAATATAGGTTACACTGGATGAGGTATTACATACACTCAGGAGTAAAATCATTTAGATCCCCCAATACACACATACTCATTTTGCAACGAACTCGCGTATATGATGTGGAAAGCACATATTTCGGTAGGAAGGGTTCCTAAACATTGATAGGGAGTCTCAGGATTCCTTTTTTTTTTTTTTTTTGATCTTACATCTTCCTCGGTGAGTAGAGGCTGCTGATGTAATCATCTTTGATAGAGGGCAGAATTTAGTCGCCAGACGACTTAGTATGTGTAACTTTGAAACTGCACGCCAGATGGATTGTTTTGATTTTATGGTCGTTACCACTAGTACAAAGAGATTGAATGGCTGTGAAACTATCAGCAGAAGCCGTCGTGTTAAATGCTCAGGTGTTGTAAGATTAAAAGAACGTCGGAGACACGCCCTTTGTTAAAAACAATTGTCACATGAGATTTGGCTAATTTACATCCGAAGACATTACAGATCCGAGTGGAACTTTTTCAGCGCATACAGTTCAGTTCAACAGGCATTGTTGAATGTTACACTACGGGGCTAACGTCCCAGTCATGAGCCCCTCTTGATCAATTATCACCGCAAAATACCCCTACATTAGGCTCAGGTACATTTTAATTAGACAATGGAACATTGAACGAGAGTGGCCTCGTCGACGAAACACGATAAATCCCCACGATACAACAGATCACGATGAAACACGATACAACAGATCATACATTGGTTAGTTGTAGCAATATAAAGCTTTGAATAATGTTGTGTTGGGCATCCCTGGGACCAGTGGCTATTGTAGGACAGCACATAAGCGCCACGGAATAACTGAACATCGTTACGGATTATATACATCATTACATCTACCGAAATTTAAATGGGGTCTTCCTGCAACACAACGCAATATGTGACATGACTCAAATTGTTCTCGATTGGTTCAAAAAACATAATACTGAATTCCAGTCATTCTCCTCGTCTCCTAATTTGACGAGTCTTAATCTGCTAGACCACATTTCGGATGCCATTCAACGGCAGATCAGACCTCAGAAATAACTATTTTGGAATCACCTTAATATGAATGAAGGCTGTGTGAACAATTTATCTCTGGTCATCTACCATAAACTTGTTGCACCCATGCCAAGGTGGTTGGGGGCTATTTTGCGTGTTGAAGGAAGCAAAGCACGTCATTAGGGAATTAATATGGTTACAATGTTTTGATTCATAAGTATATTTAGATACCATTGGCAGCCATACAACTAGCTATGTTTTGCACAGATTGTATTTTTTGTTTATCCATGTAGAATATAGTTAATTCGGTCCCTTCTGATTTTCTCAACGAAAGTTAAATACATTTCTTTATGTACGCGTAGGATTAAAAACTATGATAGACATTGTTGCCTTGTGCATGTTGCTAGTTTCACTAATCCAGCAATTATTTCTTGTAAATCTGTTACTAAAATAAAAGAAATAAATATTAAAATAAGAAATTAAATATTAAATTAAATAATTAAATGTTAAATTAAATAATTAAAAAAAAATAAATAATAAAATAATTGATATTATAATTCAGCTCCTAAAATGAAATAATTAATACCTTATTATTGTATTATACTTGCTTCAAATGATAATATTTTCCGATATTTGTTTATTTTAATCATTCACCAGAAAAAGATATTGGCTTGTTCTGAGCAGATTTTGTTATATTTTACAAATTTGAATATTTTCATCATTTATTATCCATTTTGATTATTTTTACTTACACACCATACGTAGTATATGTAAGTCAATCGATTTGAAAATTGAAAAAAAAAAAAAATACGGATTTCAATGTTTCAGTTACTGAAGGTTTCGAAAAGCATATTTTAAAAAGAAAAAAATGCCGTCCGTCTGTCTGTCACTCAGTCTGTAAAAGCTCAATTTCCCGAACAAATTGAGATAGAATTTTGAAATTTTGTATGTGCTTAGTATATAAAAACGGAACGAAGCCTATTTAATATCAGTAACTTCGATTATCCGGAACTATATTTTTCGGACTGTCGAAAAATTCGTTCTGATGAAAGGTTTATTAAAAAAATCCAAATTATTTATTTAAGAAGTGGGTGTGAAAAAATAAAATAAAATAACGCAAATTTTGCATAAAAACGAAGTCAATCGCATAACAGGTTTCTGAGATATTTGTAATCCTAGCTTCCACACTGTTTGATTTTTCGTTATGCTGCATTTCGTCCAAATTTCAATTCAAAGAAATATTTTAATTGGAAATGAGACGCTTAATACGACGCTGTAAACTGTTAGTTAATATGATTCTTATTTTTGGAGTTATAAGGATGTTTCTTTTACACAATTTGGTACTACTTGATTAGTTTGGTATTTTATATAATTTCTCAAAATTTGTTCAACAGCAATTCATAATTAGAACATTGCTATGTATAATAAAATATTTAAATATAAGTTTAAATTTTGTTTTTGAATAGCAATGCATTTTATAAACTGTTTTCATGTGTTTTATTTCGTATGTTATCGTATGTATATCCATGATTGGTAAGTATTACGGTGGCCCCCAACGACTAGTTTTTTTTTAATTTATAGTGGAAACACTATATTGTGATTACCCGTTTGTAGTAAATTTTAACAAAGTATTATTTTAATTATTAAATTAAATGTATTTCAAACATATATTATGACTTTAAATAAATGAAAATAAAAATATGTTAACACATGAAGTTTCATATTATCCTGTATATTGTTTATTTTTCAATTTTGTGGTTAAATTAAAGGATAATCAAGTTTTTCTCTTTTTACATAAAAGGAACATGGAAATATATTTACACATTTATTTTACCAAATTTAAATATGTGTTATATTGTTCTAATGTTTATGTTTTTTTTACTGTTCGTACCAATGTTAAAAACATAACACATATGAATATTTAATTAAATATTATGTATAATTAAATGTATCAAACACCTTTTTCAAATAAATTATTTTACTGAATTATCCTAATATACTTAACATTTAATTATAGTTTCAATTATTTGAATATTCAAATGAACAGCAGCTTGGATTATATTTTTAAGCAACTGTTATAATTATCAAGTTAAACGCTTCTTATTCTGAAAAGATCTTTATTTAAATAAAACATGAATAACTAATTATATATAATAATTTTTATTTTTTATTTTTATTCAAAATTTGTGTTATTTGGCTTAGATAGAAAAGCCGTTATATTTAGAAGTGTATTTAAATTTAAGAGCTAATTGTATAAAAGGTTAAGTTTTATAATTGTTAGTTGAACTTTATGTATACCTTTAATTCAAATTTCATTCTTATTAATTCTTAATAAAAATGGATTAATGGATTAACATAATGTATCAGAGTGTAAATGAGTAGATAGAAATGATAACTTGGCGGATTTTAACCTTTAGAGTTTGAATGTTGATATGAAAGTTGAAAAGCAGGTACACGTTTGATACAAGGTGAATCTGTCGTTTCATGCACTGATTTTTCAATAACAAAAAATATAAACAACTAATCACATTGGAAACAATTAAAAATAGTTTATAAGGTAAACTTTTATTTAAATATCTTACATATTTCAAATATATTAAAACTATGCAAAGTAGTATAAAAATCGTAAAATTGTAAACGAGTGAATTTATTCTAAGAGAGATTGTTGCTGACTTATTGGTGCGTGTTTAGTTAGCCTTTCTTTCTTCCTCGATTGAACGTGTATAATTAGCATCAAAATTCAGTGATGAAATTTTAATCCTTTTTGCTCCTTGTGTCGAAAAATTATGGACATTTACTTAATAATAATAATAATAATGAAATTATAATACCTATTCTAGAATTTTAAATGTGTTCACATGTAAATTATTAGATTACAATGTCCATTATTTCTAAGTAAATTTTAAGGTTAATTTATATGAAAAGAAAATTTTTATTTATATAAAAGGAACATGAAGAATATATTTGCACCATTTATTTCGCGAAAATTAAATATGTATGAAATCATTGGATCATTTATGTTTCTTTGTTCTGTTCGTTTTAACTATAAAGCTAACCGATTATAAACTATATTATTAACTATAAAATTATACCGATTATTAACTATAAAATTCTACCTATTAATTCACTATTAAACATAATCAAATATATTAAGCACATTTTTTCAAATAAATTATTTTAATGATTTAACGTAATAAATTACAAATTTATTTACATTTCTATTGTTTCAGTATTCAAATTAACAATAGCTTGGATTATATTTTTTAAGAACTGTTATAATTATCAAATTAATTCTGATTGTATTCTGAAAAGATGTTTACGTAAATAAAAACATGAATAACTAAACATATGTCGTAATAACCCTTTTAAATTTTTATGCATTATCTATGCTGTTTGAGTTAGATATAGAAGCTATCATATTTGAAAAATGTATTTAAATTTAAGAGCTAATTGTGTAAAATGTTTAATTTTTTTTGTATGTGAAACATGTCATGTATACCAATTAACTTTGATAAAAAATGATTAATGGATAAAGATATTGTATCAGAGTGTAAAGAATGAATTGTAATATGTGGAGTAGATAGAAATGGTGACTAGAAGAAGATTGCTTTTTAAAGTATTAATGTTTATATGAAAGTTGAAAAGCAGGTACATGTATGATACAAGTTAAAACCATCGTTTCATGCACTAATGTATCAACTCTTTAACAATAAACTATTAATCCCATTTAAAACTGTTAAATTAATATACATGCATGTTTATAGTATCATCATTTATTTAAATATATTACACATTGGAAAAATAATAAAATTATGCAAAGTACAATAAAAATTTCAATATTATAACTGAGCAAATTTATTCTCAATAATTTATAGCTGAGTTATGGGGTGCTTAGCTTACTCCCCCCCCCCACAATTAAACATTAGCAACCGCATTCAGTGCTGAATCGTTAACCCTATTCCGCGTGGTTTCCTACATTTGGGACATTTGCTTAAAAAATATATTAATAAAACTATAATATCCTTACAAAAATTTTAAATGTGATTACATAGAAAGTATTAGATTATCTTGTCCATTGTTGCTAGATAAATTTTATGGCTAATTTAAATGAAAACCAGTTTTTATTTACGTAAAGGGAACATGTGAATACATTTACGCCACATATTTTGCGAAATTTAACTATGTATTATCTCAGTTGATCATTTGACTCATTTGATCATTATGTTTCTTTGTTCTGTTATTTTATCGAATTAACCTAATATATTGGAAATTTAATTATATTCCCATTGTTTGACTATTTAAATAAACAATAGGTTGGATTTCATTCTTAAAGAACTGTTACAATTATCATGTAGCTTCGTCTTCTGAAAAGATCTTCGCTGAAATAAAACATGGATAACCAATTATATAGACTAATACTCCTTTTAAATTTTTATGCATTATCTGCCTTATTTAAATTAGATAGAAAAGCTAATATATTTTGAAATGTATTTAAATTTAAGAGAAAATCGTGTAAAAGGCTAAATCAAACAATTTTTCTATTTGTTATTTGAACATTTTGTGTATTCAATTAATTCATTTGTTTATTGTTATTTATTATTAATTAAAATTGATTAATGGATTAATATAATGTATAAGTGTGTAAAAGAGTACATAGAAATAATTGTTTATTTTTCAATTTTGTGGTTAAATTAAATGATAATCAAGTTTTTCTCTTTTTACATAAAAGGAACATGGAAATATATTTACACTTTTATTTTACCAAATTTAAATATGTGTTATATCGTTCTAACGTTTATTATTATTTTTTTTTTTTTACTGTTCGTACCAACGTTAAAAGCATAACACCTAAGAATATTTAATTAACTATTATGCATAATTAAATGTATCAAACACCTTTTTTCAAATAAATTATTTTACTGTATTATCCTAATATATTTAAAATTTAATTATAGTTTCAACTGTTTGAATATTCAAATGAACAGCAGCTTGGATTATATTTTTAAACAACTGTTATAATTATCTAGTTAAACGTTCCTTATTCAGAAAAGATCTTTATTTAAATAAAACATGAATAACTAATTGTATATAATATTTTTTATTTTTTATTTTTATCCATTGTTTGTGTTATTTGGATTAGATAGAAAAGCCATTATATTTAGAAGTGTATTTAAATTTAAGAGCTAATTGTATAAAAGGTTAAGTTAACTAATTTTTCTAATTGTTAGTTGAACTTAATGTATACATTTAATTCTAATTTCAATCTTATTAATTCTTAATAAAAATGAATTAATGGATTAACATAATGTATCAGAGTGTTAATGAGTAGATAGAAATGATAACTTGGCGGATTTTGACCTTTACAGTTTGAATGTTGATATGAAAGTTGAAAAGCAGGTACACGTATGATACAAGTTGAATCTGTCGTTTCATGCACTAATTTTTCAATAGCAGAAAATATAAACTACTAATCACATTTTAAGCAATTAAAAATAGTTTATAATGTAAACTTTTATTTAAATATCTTACATATTTGAAACATATTAAAATTATGCAAAGTAGTATAAAAATCGTAAAATTGTAAACAAGTAAATTTATTCTAAGAGTGTTTGTTGCTGAGTTATTGGTGCGTGTTTAATTAGCCTTTTTTTCTTCGTCGATTGAACATGTATAATTAGCATCAAAATTCAGTCATGAAATTTTAATTATTTTTGCTCCTTGTGTCCAAAAATTATGGACATTTACTTAAAAATAATAATAATAACGAAATTATAATACTCTTTCTAGAATTTTAAACGTGTTCACATGTAAATTATTAGATTACCCTGTCCATTATTTCTAAGTAAATTTTAAGGTTAACTTATATGAAAAGTAAATTTTTATTTATATAAAAGGAACATGAAGAATATATTTACACCATTTATTTCGCGAAAATTAAATATGTATGAAATCATTGAATTATTTATGTTTCTTTGCTCTGTTCGTTTTAACTATAAAATCAAAATATCGATTAATTAACTATTAAACATAATCAAATATATTAAGCACATTTTTTCAAATAAATTATTTTACTGATTTAACCTAATAAATTAGAAATTTATTTACATTTCTATTGTTTGACTATTCAAATTAACAATAGCTTGGATTATATTTTTAATGAACTGTTTTAATTATCAAGTTAAATGTGTCGTATTCTGAAAAGATGTTTACTTAAATAAAAACATGAATAACAAATCATATGTTGTAATATCCCTTTTAAATTTTTATGCATTATCTATGCTGTTTGAATAGATATAGAAGCTATCATATTTGAAAAGTGTATTTAAATTTAAGAGCTAATTGTGTAAAATGCTTAATTTTTTTGTTTGTATGTAAAACATGTCATGTATACCAATTAAGTTTGATAAAAAATGATTAATGGATTAATATATTGTATCAGAGTGTAAAGAATGTATAGTAGTATGTAGAGTAGATAGAAAGGGTGACTTGACGAAGATTGCTCTTTAAAGTATTAATGTTTATATGAAAGTTGAAAAGCAGGTACAAGTATGATACAAATTAAAACCGTCTTTTCATGCACTAATGTATCAACTCTTTAACAATAAACTACTAATCCCATTTGAAACTGTTAAATTAATACACATGCATGTTTATAGTATCATCATTTATTTAAATATATTATACATTGGAAAAATATTAAAATTATGCAAACTACAATAAAAATTTCAATATTGTAAATGAGCAAATTTATTCTCAATAATTTATAGCTGAGTTAAGGTGTGCTTAGCTTACCCCCCCCCCCCCCCCACAATTAAACATTAGCAACCGCATTCAGTGCTAAATCGTTAACCCTATTCCACGTGGTTTCCTACATTTGCGACATTTGCTTTAAAAAAATATTAATAAAATTATAATATCCTTACAAAAATTTTAAATGTGATTACATAGAAAGTATTAGATTATCTTGTCCATTGTTTCTAGATAAATTTTATGGCTAATTTAAATGAAAACCAGTTTTTATTTACGTAAAGGGAACATGTGAATACATTTACGCCACATATTTTGCGAAATTTAACTATGTATTTTCTCATTTGATCATTTGACTCATTTGATCATTATGTTTTCTTGTTCTGTTATTTTAACGAATTAACCTAATATATTGGAAATTTAATTATATTTCCATTGTTTGACTATTTAAATAAACAATAGGTTGGATTTCATTCTTAAAGAACTGTTACAATTATCATGTAGCTTCGTCTTCTGAAAAGATCTTAGCTGAAAAAAAAACATGGATAACCAATTATATAGACTAATACTCCTTTTAAATTTTTATGCATTATCTTCGTTAATTAAATTAGATAGAAAAGCTAATATATTTTGAAATGTATTTAAATTTAAGAGAAATTCGTGTAAAAGGCTAAATCAAATAATTTTTCTATTTGTTATTTGAACATTTTGTGTATTCAATTAATTCATATGTTTATTATTATTTATTATTAATTAAAATTGATTAATGGATTAATATAATGTATAAGTGTGTAAAAGAGTATACAGAAATGATAAATTCACGAAGATCGATTTTTACGGAAAGAATGCTGAAATGGAAGTTTGAAAGCTCGTACAAGTATGATACAAACTGAAACCATTATTTCATGTACCGATTTTAAAACATCTAAAAAATAAATTACCAATCGTCTTTCAAACTGCTAAATTGATATATATGTCAATTTATAGTATAATCTTTTATTTTAATATCTTATACAGGGTGTCCATAAACTCATGGTACATATGCTAGGGGGTGATAGAACACATAAAGACGAGCAATAGTAAATAGGAAACCAAGGGTCTTAACCGTTTTCCAAAGGAGATAGCAGCTATTAAAGTTCGGAGCCCAAAATTTCAAATAAACAGGAAAAACGTAAAAATAGGTCAATTGATTTTCGGTTTTCACTAAAATTATTCTTTATTACGGTATTTTCTTGAAAGTAAATTATAAAGATAAATTTCGAAAAATTTCCATAGAGGGTGCTTTAGAGTTTCAAGTAATGAAAAACTATTTTTTGCCGTTATTTTTTGCATCTCATTAGATGGTTTGGTAAGCTTAGACTTAAACTTAAATTTTGAGCTCAAAATATGAATAGTTGGGAGTGGTTAAGTAGCACAAACTGAACTCTGTTCAGAGGATTCAAACGATTTCAAACGATTATAAAAAACGTAAAGATTGGTCGATTCGTTTAAATCAGTGTTTTCTTGAAAAAAAAATTAAAGATGAATTTCACAAAATGCCGATAGACGACGCCTTAGACATTGGAGTAGCATACAACTATTTTTAACCGTTATTTTTTTAAATCTCATTAAATGCTTTCAAATGCTTAGATTTCTATTTTTAGATCAAATTCTGAATCGTTGCGAGTGTTTAAGTAGCGACAAATTGAACTGCATTCGAGGGGGAGGGGGGGTTACATTTCAACACCTGAACACACTTCAGTTTCCGCTTCTTGATCCCTACCAGTGACTAAGAATTTGAGTTCAAATTCTAAGTTTAAATGAAAGATTTCGAAAACAGTTAATAAGTTTTGGAAAGCATTTAAATAGATATAAAAAATAACGGTTAAAATTAGTTGTTGGTTACTCAAAATTTTAAGACGTCCTCTAACGGAATTTTTTGAAATTTATCTTTAATATTTATTTTCAAGAAGATACTGACTTAAAGAATAGTTTATTTTAAACCGCAAACAAATCGACCAATTTTTTCGTTTTTTATAATAATTTGAAATTTGAACTCTCTGAACACAGTTCAGTTTGTGATACTTAACCACTCCCAACTATTCAGATTTTGAGCTCAAATTTTAAGTTTAAGTGTAAGTTTACGAAAATATTTAATCAGATGCAAAAAATAACGTAAAAAATAGTTTTTCGTTACTCCAAAGTCTAAAGCGCGCTCTATCGGCATTTCTTTTAAATTTATCTTTATAATTCATTTTCAATAAGATACCGACATAAAGAATAGTTTTAGTGAAAACCGCAAATCAAAAAACCAGTTTTTCCGTTTTTTTTTTTTTTTTTTTTTTTTTTTTTTTTTTTTTTTTTTTTTTTGTATTCATTTGAAATTTAAACCCTCTGAACAAAGTTAAGTTTGTGCTACTTAACCACTCCCAACTATTCAGATTTTGAGCTCAAAATTTAAGTTTAAGCCTAAGCTTACGAAACCATTTAATGAGATGCAAATAATCACGGCAAAAAATAGTTTTTCATTACTTCAAACTCTAAAGCGCCCTTTATCGGCATTTTTCGAAATTTGTCTTTATAATTTATTTTCAAGAAAATACCGACATAAAGATTAGTTTTATTGAAAACCGCAAATCAATCGACCAATTTTTCCGTTTTTTATGTGTATTTGAAATTTTGGAACCTAAACTTTAATGGCGGCTATCTCCTTCGGAAAACTTTTGGGACCCTTGTTTTCCTATTTACTATTACTCGTCTTGATGTGTTCTATCACCCCTTAGCGTACATACCATGAGTTTAGAGACACCCTGTATATTTAAAATATATTACAGCTTTTCAAAGTAGAAGTAATCCGATAAATTTGTAAATAAGTAAATTTAATCTGAGATGCTTGTTGCTAATATAGTTTAGTTTACTTTTAGCCACGACTGAATATGTGTAATCAGCATCCGAGAATTTCACTTAAGCTTCAATCACTTAGCCTGGTGTCTTAAATTTGGGACGTTTAATTTAAAAATCTGGTATTGTTGAAATTATGATATACTTTCAAATTTTGTAAAATAATTCCTTAATATTTATTTTCAATATTTATTCAAAAATGACAGTGTATTTTTAAGAAAAATACATGAAATATTTATTCGTTGTATCACAAATGTTTTTTCTTTTTCTTTTTTTTTTTAAATAAAATTGTGCGTAAGAAAAGGTAAGATATGCATTTTTTTTATAAATTACATTAAAATGCTATTATTTAGAATAAAAACATTATTATTATTATTTTTAATTTATACATTTTTAATTCGAGCTTTTACATAGAGGTCTATTTTGGGGGCACAAATTACCAGAAGGTAAGAGTTTTCTCCGTTAGTGTCTGAGCATTAAATCCATAACTTATGCCATTAACTTTCTTAAAAAATGATAATGTATCATTCGGTTTAATATTTGACTATATGAATTTCATGTTATAATCTCTAATCCCACACTTAGCTATTGGCGTAAAAATGTATACATAAAATGTCAATAGCTAAGGTTGGATAATTGATGTTGTTCATCAGCTGAGATCCTCCTCCCCCGATCTCTCACAGACACAAACACTGGCGCTCTGTTATAAAAATAGCAAATGCATTTTTATAATAAAAAAAGCTCGAACTGTATACATTCATTTTAATATTATAAAAAGAAATGACATAAAACAAAGATTTAATGCACTGACATTAGCGGATCATAAGTTTACCGCTCCGTGCCTAGTGTTCCAAAAGTAAGACGTTTTGATTATTATAAATGAAATACTCATTTCAAAGAGATTTTCTTTACGTTGATTTTGCGCTATGTACTATAATTCAACAGAATACTGGGTTGAAAAAAAATCAGGAACAAATGGGTCAAGTATAAAATTATACTTTCTTACCTGTATCCATGACGGTTATTCGTTTACGATACAACTTATCAAAATAAATAGGATTTTTTGTGACATTTTTCAATGTGTAAATTCTCCTACTTTCGTTAATTTTAATATAAGTATAGTAATATTTTTACACTTTTACATAAGCCTTCAGATAAATCCTTAACGTTTAATATATGAAGTTTCCATACAAATACAAAAAAACTACCTTTAAATGAACAAAAGTAGGCAAATGTACACAATGATCTTTGAAAATTAAATAATTTTTAATATATTTTTTTAAAATGTACGTCACATCTAGGTGCTGATGAGCGAAAAATTGCCCTTATTTTACCCACCTCTTTTACACTGAAAAAAAATGTTTGATAGTTGCTTATTATTATTTTTTGTTTTATAATTTTGCCATTGTGCGTAACCTGAATGTACTCGACAAAGCTATAAACACTGACAAATGCAAAGTGTTTCCAATGCTAAATTTCTAATTTTTTCTTCAACATATCTATCAAATTATCGTTTTCTTGTTGAACTATGCATTTTTCAAATCTGACTCTCAGAATAAGACAGTAAATAATTAAATATATGTAAATTTTAAGCCAAATATTTCTATAAGATGGAATTCCTACAATTCTATTGAAATAGTTGAGTAAATGAACTATGTCTGAGTTTATATAATTTGACCTTCACTTAGTGTTTAATTGGGACTAGACATAAGTGACTGAAAATATAATAAAATGTAATTTTAATATAGCTGGAAATATAATTGTAATATTTATTTTAAATTTTAAAATGACTACACAAAATATTAGATAGTTTATTTATTTTTTTCTTTTTTTTTGGGGGGGGGGGGTCATGCTAGCTTTTTCACATTATTTTTAATGAAAGGGGAAAACATAAAGGTATTTCGTTAAATCATACGATTCCTCGGAGGAATAAAATTTAATTAAAATAATAGTTTATAAAACAAATTGGTTTAAAAAATTAAATTCGGTATTTTTAATTTCTTGTCAACAATGACGCTATTTTACTTACCCATCATACGTAGTATAGGATAAGTCTTGCAATCGTTTTGAAAATAGAAAAAAAAAATTTGACGGATTTACACGTTCTAGATAGTGGAGATTCCGAAAAACATATTTTTAGAAAAAAAATTTTGCCATCCGTCTGTCTGTCTGTCTGTAAACGCTCTATCTCCCGAACAAATTGAGATAGAGACTTGAAATTGTGTATGTAGTTAGTATGTAAGAATGGGACGAAGCCTATTTAATATTAGCAACCTCGATTATCCGGAACTATTTTTTTCGGACTCTCGAAAATTTCGTTCTGATGAAAGGTACATAAAAATTTTCGAATGTTTTTGTTCTAAGGAATGGACGTAAAAGGCAATAAAATAACACGCATTTTGCATATAGAACGAAGTCGATCGGATTATTAGTTGCCGAGATATTTGTAATCCTGTTTTCCACATTCTTCGATTTTTAAAGACCCTGTATTTCATTCAAATTTCAATTCAAAGATATATTTTGATGGGTTTATATTTTCATTTTATTTTCATCCATGATGGGTAAGTATTACGGTGGCCCCCAACGACTGGTTTAATTATAATCTGGGTTAACAGAGAAAATTTGTAGTATGTGTAGAAACTATTCGTCCTAACATATTATGTTTTTATGAAAAAAATTTAGGACAAGATCTGCGAAATTATTCAACTATATTTTAAATCTCCACTGTACAGTAATTAAATTTATGTCATTTCGTGGTCTTATTTAAAAAAAAGTACCTTTTTTTTAAAAATGATTTTATAAGGTGTTAGCGAACTATCTTTAAATGATGGAGTACATAATTTTACATCTCTTCAATCATAATTTGAAGGATTTTTACAAAAAAGTTTTACAGATTCATTTTACAGGTAAACAAGTACTCCGATTTATTTATTTTATTCCCCTTTAATGCTTGAAACTAAAAATATACTAATAAACAGATAAGAGAGACATTACTTTTATGTTCGGAAAATACGGAAATGACGTTGTCTGTAACATTAGCGTAATATAATTTCATTTTGTTTTAAAAGCATGCGTAGCATCATTTTAAATATTATATTGTAAAGCTGGATTTGTATTTTTGTGATCTGAATTGCCCATTTAAAGTTTTATAGTAATATGTATTCATTCTTTTCCCATTAAAGTATATTCCTGTTCTCATAAAATAAGATATATTTTTGTATTTGAAAATAAAGTACCGATTTATTTTATGTGATGTCTTAATATTATTACTTTAAACTTGAGATTGGAATCAATGAAAAAAAAAACGAGCATATAATGCATGCCCGTTGTAATATTTTAGTCTGAATGTGTTTTATAACGTAATATGATATTTTTTGCGCTGCAAAATATTATTTCAATTCAATAAATATGACCTTAAAAATGCAATTGTATTTATTTTTATTTTTTTTTTTTGGATTATTTTCGTTTTTGAAATAAAAAATTGGGTATAGTTTCTTTTAAGATAAAATGTTATGCAGTCTTATTGCTCAGAGATTTAAAATACGGTTTTTTGTTTCCTTACTTCAAATAATAATCTTAAAAATATTTGAATCTAATAGTAGAACTATAAAATAATAATAAAAAGGGATATGAAACACTCCTTAACCCTTTGTGTCTGTTTTTTTCCCCAATTTCAGTTTTTTTTTTCATTTTGTATTTGTGTTTGAGATTTATTTTTGTCAAAAAAGTAAAATAAAATAAAATTATACAATAATATTAATTTGAACAATATATGTGATTAAAAATGCTGGGTTTGTATGTATCTCATGTTACGCCGCAGAGTTGCGTGCTCCTGAAGACTATTCCTATTTGTGCTGTAGTTTCAGCCTTACAAACATATGTGAGTAAAAGATTCTAAGACCGGCATCATCTTCGTAGTTTAAATGATGAAGCATTTGAAGGGCTATTTCAAAGTTTCCGGGTTCGATTCCCACTTGAACATTTTTTACTCTGTTGGTCTACGTTTAGTTAGCAATGTGATAATTCACGTAATAAATATTCAAGATTTAACTGTTATTACAACTTTTTGATGCATTTTCGCTTTATTACACATGATTGTTTTAGAAAAATAACCGCTATTTTAAACTTAAAGGGAAAAAAAATATGTTTAAAATAATTACAAACGGTTCTAAGAGAATTAAGCTAACAATTATTATTATTATTACTACTAAATGTCTAAGCATTAAGTAATTTATATAGTAAATGCTTAGACACATTCTAAAGAAAGCAGCAACACTTTTTAAAAAAAACAAAATTATTCTCAATCAAAAGACATGTACTTTTAATAATAGTTCAGACCCGAAAACGTTAAACTAGTAACTTTGCATTTAAGTGCCAAAACAATATTCAATCTTCCAATCACAAAATTATTCGGAAATAAAAAATGAAGCTGAAATTTAAGAAATATATATATATATATGTATGTATGATAGGCGTTTATGCAACGTTGGTTTATGCAATTTATGACCATCAATATTCTCGACATTTTTGGTTATGTTTCAAACAATTTATAGTTACAAAATTTCATAAAATAAAAGTCATAACCAAAGTGCGGTATAATGAATGTAGATAACGCAGTTATAAACGCTTAGTTGTCCACATCAATCTAAAAGAAGGAAAAAACTAATGTAGGAAATTCAATTTATTGAACAAATGCAATGTAGCTTAAAAATTTTAAATTAAGATAAGCATTTGCTTGAAAAATGTATTTAAAATATCTGAGCGTTGAATCTTTATCAAACAATAACGTTAGTTGTACTAATATAAACTTTTTGCTATACAACATATGACAATCATAAATGTTCATTTTGCAGTTATAAACATAATTTATCTATAAATTAACAAAAATGGTTTAATGAAAAAATATATAAAAAAGAATGTTCTCTACAAAAATATTAAAGGGTTTACAGCTCTTAAAGAAATCAAATAATAGCATTCATTTAAAATCATAAAAAATAAATCTGGAAAAGGTTGATCTTTTTTTTTTCAAGAATTTAAAGCAGTTCTGAGATGAAATATGATTTTGAAATACAAATTGTATCGAAAATATCAACTAATAGAAAACTGGTATAAATCGATTAAAAATAAGTTATAATTTTTAAATAATAGTACAACTAAATTTTGCTCAGATGTAGTATACATACAAACATTGTAACTAGCTATAAAATTTACAATACTAATATCTAAATTTTTCATAACTTTTGATTTTGCATTTTACTTTCATTTAACAAATGTTGCGTGGCTTAACCCAGTAGTTCAGGACGTATACCTTTTTTGATTTCCATACACTTATTGCTAAATTCTTTCGTAATTGTAGCATGATATATTGAAATGCTCGTAGAGTTTTAGATGTGGTTATTTAAAAACTAATTCCAAAATGAAATTAAAAGTATAGTTCACTTATTTGAAATTTCAACAAAAAGTTTTCTGTTAAAAATTTGTATACACATTCGTATATTTTTCGAAGTGTTGTTATGATATACATCTGTTTTCAATTTTTTTTAAAAAGCATATGAGTGGTAACCTGTAACGTTTTTAACAATAAATATTCTCTAAAAAAATAAGTATTAAAAATATTTGAAGTTATTTTTTAGTTGTAATTAAACAATTATCAGTATTCCATTCTCTTTTCGTAAGATTAACAATGAATTCAATATTAATAGTACAAAACATTCAACTTGATCAATTTACAAAATCATTATTTAATGACGTGTTTTGCATCTAAGGTTAAATATTTAGTCAGATATTGGTGTTAATCTTCGACATTTTAAAGTTTGCTCTAATCTAGGGTTGCCAGTAATTTTAGTAATGCTTTTTTCTATTTTTTAAGATATGGATCTGGAGATGATTTCAAATGCTTAACTAATTTCTATATGAAATAATATTAATAAATTTGTCGAAATTTAAACTTCCCTAAAGAACTCCAAATCGTCAGCATTCCAATTTATATGCATTACAATACGGCTGAAATCCAATATATATATATATACATATATATATATATATATATATACATATATATATATATATATATATATATATATATATATATATATATATATATATATATATATATATATATATATATATATATATATATATATATATATATATATATATTCTTTTTTTTTTTGCATTCATATCATATGAACTATTTCGACGCATTAAATTTCCATAAACATCTGTAGATGATTGTGAATTACAAAAAGTAACTGTTTTGTGGCTTTATGTGAGTCTCTGTTCAGTAATATTTTTTTCCTCCTTTCCTTTCATACAACAACTTATGGACTCATTTTACAAGTGCAATACATTCGTTTAATTAACATTCGACATCATTGAAAGCGATTGTGTCCATATAGCAAAATTAGCTCATTTTTTCTATTGAAATTTCAAAATAAAATTTTAATTTTGTGACTACACTATTCAGTTCATTTTTTCAAATTCAAAAATAACTAGAGATACCAAGGCTTTGTATGATGATATTTTTAGAATTGATATATTTATTTGTATTGATGATATTTTAGGTTCAACGTCTTTACTTTGGGGTCTTAAAATACATTTACAGTTGAAACGAAATTTAAAAAGTTATGTCATAATTATTAAACTTGCAACAAGATGCAGATAATTGAAATTTAACACATATGCTTAGAAATATCAATTACCATCTTTTTAATTTACATTCATCTGCGTTTAACCTCCATGTATTTATATTTTTGCGATACATAAATTCTTGATGAATTTACCTTTCAGTTATTCTTTATAATATTCTTTCAATATTTATGTTTATTTCCTTAATTATTTATTAGGTTTTTCATTATGCTTATAATTAGTAATTAGAAGAATACTTCGCTATATTTATAGCAAAATAGCTATAATGTTTTTTTTTTTTTATTTACCATATGGAAGAGGCAGTAAAAATTGTCCAGTGTACGGGGTATTTCAGAGATTGATTTCTGATGTTCAAATTATATATGTTTTTTGTATTAAGGAAAAAATTATGTGTCACAACAACAACAAACAATTGTACTATATATATTATTTTTGTATGTTTTGGTATTTTACTCGTTCGACAGAAAAGTTACAGAACACTAAAGTCGCGCCTTTCGGAGAAGAAAAATTTTACAATTTTGTTATTTCTGTAGCGTATGACTTAACTCTTAATGCAGACTTCCCTGACCCCTTTGCGACGAGAACCGTTTACAAAATTTTAAAGGTTTTGTCACCGGTTTTTAAAAACAGAAATTTGTGCATGATTAAATTGAGAAAATGCATCGATTAAATAAGGTAAATTTTACAGCAAAGTTTTACTGGTGAGGATATACAAGGATTATTGAGCTGGTTCGCGGCACGTATACGTGTCGCTCGTTTCCAAGGAGTTAAAAGAGTGTACTAACAAATTTCATAAATAAGAGAAAAATAAGACACAGAAAAGGTAGAGATGACTGCGCTTATGCATTACACCAAAATCAATTGCTCCCCATCTTGCAATGATGAAATTCATGAAATTATAAATTTAGTGCTCTTAAGGATAATAAAATTCTGAACACTTTTTCTGTACCCCCCCACCCAATAAAAAATAAATTAAAATAAAAAAGATATCATGTGTTAATTAAAATTATATGTTGGATAAGAAAGGTAAGACATTTTTAAAAATTTATGTCATTTTCTCATGATGCGCGATATATTTTATCATAAAAAATTACACAACTTAATAAACTCTTAGAGTGTTTTCTTTTTTTATTATTATTTTTAAACATTTTATTGTAGTACATTTTTAAATATTCTCGATAAAAAACTTTTTCCATACTAAGATCTCATTTGCTTAGTTGTCCTGTTTGTTCATATTATAATTTATGAATCATATGCAAATTAAAGTTCATTATTATAATGCAACAAATTCATATTAGATATGCGGTGCTATTACATTTACTTACACTTTTATTTAAAATGAAATTTTTCAATATTTATTCCCAAATAACTACTTAAGATTTTTTAAAAAAGGAAATAAACAGTATTTAAAATATTTCATTAAATATTAATATATGGTGTATGTATATTATTAAGCATTTGCTACATGCAGCTGTTAAAAATTAAACCATCCGTCGTCTAATTAAAGATCACAAAACATTTTTAAATTTATAAATAACTTCAATTCAATACGAGAATATATTATACATTTGATCTGTGAAGTGATAAGCATTTTAATGATAAAAGAATAATTATTGATTGAAATGCAAATATCTTTACATCGAAGTGCTTTTAAGTTTGAATATGTTTATAATTTATTGTTACTCACATATGCAACTTTTAAATGCTACTTTAAATTATGCCGAAATTCTAATCTGCATTTTATACTGAAGATACTTCATGTAACGCACTTGTGTATCAGATATTTCCATCTCTCACAGCGATTCGATTATACATTTTGTGAAATGTGTTTTAAAATGAAATACTCGAATTTCTGTGACTTTATTGTAGAATTTATGAGTGTACATTTGAATCAATATAAGTTTGAAACAAAATTTTATTCAAAATAAAATTCATTAATGACGATATAATTTCATTTGATAGTAAAGTACTACAAAATATTTTTATTTTTAATTTTTAACATTTATGTACAGATAAAGAAAAATTTGTGATACCTTCACACTTTCTTTGTGTGGATGACCTTGAACTTATCATTTATGAAGTATTTACAGTGAAATCGCATTGTCTGATTGACTTGAATCTTCAAGATAAATGTGCAGGCGCACAAACACTAGACACAATTAACCTTTCAGCCAATTTATCCAAATTGGCCAAATACATCTCAATAGCAATGATTCTTTTGCATTATATGTTGCTAAAAATCCGCTTCAAAAATTAGTAGGCAGTACAAATTAAAGAATATGAAGATACTTGTAATCCATTGATTTTCTAGAATTAAAAAAATTACTTTCATGCCATTGAAATTATTTGCGCAATAACGATATATATTCACTTGTCTCTGAAATAATGCATACAAAGGCAAATTTTAAACTTCGGAAATATCAAAAATATTTTTTTATTTATTACCTGACACATTTAAACTTTACTTTTTGAACTTTATAAATGAACATTATCTCGCTTGATTACTGATTCTTGTGAGATATTTTGTTGAAGAATTGCTCAAAACACTATGAAATACCCTTGTTCACAAAAAATGCACTGTCAGTGGCGGTGACTGCGTAAGTTATATTTTTTTACAATAGAAAGATTATTATTATTTAAATTTTTGTTTTAGGTTTAATACTTACAATTTTTAATACAAGACAATTTGTTTCCTTACATTGGAAACACAACACCTTTTCTAAAAAAAAAAAAAACTAAAAATCTTTTTTAAAAGAAACTCAAATTTTGAATATTTTGCTTTACTATGTGTATGTATACTAAATTCATATATTTAAATTTAAGAATAAAAAATAAAAACTCATACTCCAAAAAAATATATATATATTTAATTTTTTATATTATCCTCAAAGAGTGAGACATAGGTTAGTCAATTTTCTCACCAAGAGCAAATTTAGAGTAAATATTAACAGCTAAAATAATACTTAACTCTAAAAAAATCTGGCCACTAAATAGCATGGTTTTTACTGTGTTCTTGAAAACAATATGGAATTACTATTAAATAAAAATGTGCGAGTACAAAAGAGATATGATTTGTTATACAATTCTACTTAATTTTTACCCATGGTAAGTGTGGGTTCTTCATATTTGGCAGTCTTTTAGTAGCTACTAGCCTCTTAGTTATAGCCTATTTGCCTCAACTAAATGCCTCATCGATCTTAATGAGAAGTGTGATGCCAATAACTTTATTTCACTTTCTAAATCACAGAGAGAGGTTTGCAGTATTTAAACACTTGCTGAACGGTATTGAATTCCGGTAGAACAATTTAACTTTAACACAATAATATATTAGAAAGACATATTCAATTGACAACTTAAATAAGGCATAACCTCTACATTAATGGTGAGCACGCTTATCGAAAATTGAGAAGCTTTTCCAAATAATTCTGTACAAAATTGTATAGGCTAGGCAACAGTACCAGGTTTTCCTTGTTTATTTCCTATGACAAATTTCTCCATAAATGCTCCCTGAATTCCTGTTGTAAGAATAATCATAAAACTTATCCAGATTTAGTTAAGTCCATCCAATATCTAATGAACCATATATAGTGAAACTATAAATTACATTTTTGCATATTTATAGAATAAATGTAGCCGACTTTTTTTAAAAAAATGATTTTGCATTAAATTTCAAAAAATAGTCTGAAAATGTGTGTTTAAATCAAAAATTTTATTTTTTACGTATAAAGATTTATACTATACTGTAATACTCAATTAAAAATGTATAGTTAATATGTTCAAAAATTTTATAGTATAAAAAATATTATTTATATATTTAAAAAAAATAATATCACTTTTCCTAAACTGTTGTTAAATGCATAAAAATTTTATTAAAATAACTTATATAATTCAAACAAATATCACAAGTTATTTCATAAATTTAAACAAAAAATAGTGTAGATTATTTTCGATAAGTTTTTTTTCGCATTCGTTACAATAAAAAGAACTGTTTATTTATCTTTTTACCATTGTATGAGTTTACACATTTTATAAAATATTACACAATTTTAGTTCATATATTTAAAGGAAATATAAAGAATTATTTGATTCATTCAAATAAAGAAAATAAAAGAAAGCATTGATGTTTATTTTTATTCTGTCAAACAAATCGAACAACTCACTTCATTCCTAATATCAATTTTCTCACAGTAGCTCAATAGAAATCGTATGTCAAAGAAATCCGAACAAAGAGGTAATTCAAGTTCTTGAAAGCAATCTGAAAATTCTTTGAATACTTTTTCTGTTTAGTATCTGCCATGTAGTACAGTACTATTCAGCATTCTATTTTACTTAAGCGAAAGTATTTCACAGTATTTATTTCTGCTTTTAAATTGTTTTTCTACACTTTTAAAATACAACAGAAGCCTAATTACAAGGAGGGGTTTTTATGATGATAGAAATTGATCTATTAACTGAAAAAATATGTGATTCTTTTTTTTAATGTAAACCGTAAAATATTAATGTTTTTTTCTTGTTGAAGGTTCATAATTTTTTAAAGCATTTTTTATTAAACTGGAACAGCAATAATACATAGCAGAAATAAATACAATTACAATTTAATAATAAATATTTAACTAAATCTTTATAAAATGAAATAGATGTTTGGGAGGCATGAATTGCAAGCAATGCACGTACCTTGTTATGAAGGTATGAAAAATTAGAATTCTTGTGCACAATTGCATAGCGCATATTCGGTAAGGGACTTCTTATTAGCTTAAAATTATTAAATTCATTTTTTATTAATATTATTAAATAATTATGTCTCTCAGTAACGAAAAAAATGTTATAAGGAATTCATACATGCTGCTCTCAGTAAAATATCATCTTCTTCCTTCACAATAAAATTACTAAAACAAGCAACAAAAGCAGATTTCACTACGTAGACTCGTTCATATATGAATATCTGTAAATATATGGACAGCAATTTGTAGGAACAAGAGACTATTCAAAGTCATCGAAAAAAAGGTCTCATATCGACTATTAATGAAATAAAGGTATCGATTATATATATGTTTAATTGTTTCCAACTTCCTTTGTACAGAAAATTTTCATAAGTCTAATATTTTATTAATGTATTTACTCAATCCGTCCTAAATTAGTTGCTACATTTGGACTAAAATTTTTCTCCCAAATCAGTTGCTACATTTCAAGTAAGTAGAGTCATAAATAACTTCCGATACAATTTAGCAGATCGACACCAGTAAAATTATACTAGAATAAATATAACGCTGTAATGCATATTAGTCGTTTGAAGTAATGTTAACTCGAATGGGAAGTAATTTGAATAAGATATTATCTGACTCGGCTTAATAAAAAATAACAATAAATAATAAAACACCTTGAAGAAGTAAATGAAACCTATAGGTAAATTAAACCATCATGTCATAAATGTTGCAGCGATTAAATTTAATGTTCATTGTAGTACAATATCCATTTTGCAAAAGCGGGCAAAGACGCCAAAAATAAACGACAAGGAAATTTACAATTAAAAAAATGTGAATGTGGACGAAAAAGAAAAAAAGATTTTTTTCAGCGTTTAAGCAAAATCAAAGATGTCCCATAAAACGAAGACAATCTCTAAGAAGATTATCATATGGTGTTATGTTTTATAAATCAAAATTACACAGGATTCTTACGTAGGAAAAATTTTTGGAGCCTATTTCATCAACGATTAATCCAAGTAAAAACAGAAAAAATAAACTCAATATTATTCGATTTTGTTTGGAGAATATTTAAATTAATGAGTACTTTTCAGAAATGTTGGAATGAAAAGTTCGAATGGGAATTCACGATTGATTAGCTTGAAGATAGTTTTATGCGATTACAGTAAAAAATAATCTTTACAAAATGGGGCGTGTATTAAGAGCTTGAAAACCCAGATTTTTTTAACTAATTTAATACTGATTTAAAAAATAACGGAAGGAAATCTAGGTAAGTAAATTTTGTTGATTGATAGCGTAGCTCTCTGCAACATGTTCAAATAAAATTATAAAGTCATAAATATCAATAATCAGGAAAAAAGTATTCAAATGTAGCAGCTAATTTCGGACAGAGGGACTTTTATATAATTATTTTTTTTTTTACTTCCTTGCAGCATATAATACGTATGTTTGAAATTTCGTAAATGTCCCATTTTTTTTTTTATTATATCTTTTTTTCTTGAATCTTTATATTTTCTTTCATCGCTGTATAAAACAGAAACTCACCATTAGTTTTACAGATTTATTTAAATAAATGTGTATTTATTACATTTAAAGTTGAAATTTAATGAATGTGCTGCTTCGTTACGTAACGATGTACGTTCTTAAATGCTGCTCAGTCACCGAAGTCAAGAATGTTTTACTGTTTTGATTATCATTTTCAGTGTTTCGAATTGATAACGATACCACAGCATGCAATTTTAAATTCATTCAAATATTCAATATATTACTCAAATAATTATAGACCGAAATAAATCTCTAAATTCGATTAATGTTAATGAAGCTTGTTTCTATAATATTTGCTCATCGATTTGATATAAAGTGCTATACGGAAAAGCATCATTAATAACGTTATTTATGATTGATATCATATAGTGTTCCAAGATTACTCTAAAGATAAATTGTGTAAATTTATTATTGCTTCAAAATTAAAATTACTTCATTCAAAAGAAACATGAAATAAATTATTCAATACTTTAAATGCTAATAAAATGAGTTTTATATGGGATAAACAAATGAATTTACACAATGATTAGTACTACATTAAAGTTTACCCGATAGATTTTGCAAAATCGTAAAGATTATGCTAGGGAAGAAATTAATTGTTTGGAAATTAAAACATAAATCAACAATACATTTTTTTTCTATTCTCCCATTATTATGCAGAAACAATTACAATTTGTAACTATTTTTTGTTTTGTAGATATTATAAAACATGTAAATGCATTTAGGATGTCCTAGAGGCAAAGGTCATGTAAGAATTTTATGCATTACAGGCATTGTATCCAATAATAATAATAAAATGCCATGCATCAGAAATAGAAAATTTCCAATATTAAATTTTATTCTAATAGACAACATTTTGACAAGATTATCATATTGTCAATACTTAAAACTAAATGTAAGTTATTTTAATGCATAATAAGAGATGCAGGGTCTGTTTTTCAGAAAGTAAAAATATTTAAATTTTAATGTTTAAATTAAATTAATTTAAATTTTAATGTTTAAAAATATTTAAATTTTAATGTTCAACATGTCTACGTGGTAATCAATAACGGCCAGGCAATCATATACTGCAATTAAATATAATTAATCAGTTAAAAACTTTATTTATTATGCATTTTTTTGTTGTATTGACATTAAGGTGAATATATTTTCATTTGAATTTGGAGTGCAAATTTGAAGGACCACTTTGTTTGGAATCAGTGCACTTTATTCGAGTTTTAAAACCCAGACATCCTGTAAACTTCTCTGCATAAATGAGAGTAATACATGCTATTTTATCACTATCAATATTTTATTGCTATCAATCCTCTTGCAGTTTCTTTTTAATTTCGCAGAATTTTTGTTCAATAATTTATTTTGAGATTACGATGACTATGTGAATTAAGCTTTTGAATGTTTACTCCGGTACATCAATATCTATATCAATATTTTTGTTACGAGGTGTAAAAATGAAGCTGCGTTTTTAAATTTCCATTTGGTAGAAATACAAAGACCATTCATAGTGGATAATTGTAGTGGATATGAATCAAATCATTTCACAAACTAAAATTCAGATTGAATCACATTTTAAAGATATTTGATCGATCTATGAATAGCAATTTTCTCCAAACTAAATACGTTATGTTCATTTATATCTGAAAATTTTATTGAAAGAATGAAATGCACTCTAAAAAGAATTTATGTAAAATAGACGTAAGTTTAGAAAATTGGCCTTATCGGAAATTTAAGAAAAATTCTGGTTTACTTTTTCAATGTATTATATTATTGGACTGTATTAAAAAAGCACTACAAATTGAAAAAAAAAATAGTTTTGTTATATGCTTCTGGCATTATATAAACTTGGTTTACAATCATAACCTATGGACGCAGTCAGAGGTTTCGGTTTTTCGTGATTAAGCAATATTTCATTTTATGTATAAGACACGTTTTTAAATTTTCATCCTCACTTTTTTATTCAGGTTAATGGACGATTTTATTACGAACGCATCATTGCCGAACAACCGATCTCGTTAAGATAAAATCAAGTACCGTTGGTTTAAGACCGATGTGATTTTAATAAGTGATATTCAGTTAACAAAAAATCGAAAAATGTTAAAACATTTACAATACCAATTTATACTTGGCAAAGCCAGATCTTGTCACTTTAGACCATTTTGATTCACTTGTGTCATTTCGAGGGATGTTGCAGGCAGCAACACATACAAATCCTATCTCATTCCTTCAGAAAAATATTGGGAATAAGACACTTATATTGAAGTTCACACCGAGGATGAACCGCGTAGCTTCACGTTTCCTTTGGTTAAAAAGGTGTATTTATATTTAAACTACAAACACTGTAGTTTTAACAACTTGCTATTCAACACTGCATGACAGATTATGTTGTTATTAGTTTACGCAAAAAACTCTGAATTTAGATTCAGGATGAAATGTGAGATAAAAACATTTATTGTTTAATGTTGAACACTCAAGTTCATATAATTGCAATGCAAATAAAAAAAAATAAAGCAGGCGGTTCAGTCAACCCATTGTTACAATATTCTAGAGTAAATATTTTTGTTGTGTACAGGATTATTTTCTACATTTACTTTAGTATACGATTTAAATGTAATTGTAATTTTTTTCTAAAGTAAATGCAGCCAGATCGAAATATTTGTGTATCTCCAGAGCTGTTTTTTACAAGAATTATGAAAAAAATAATGCATATTATATCTAAAAAGTAGTATATTGAATGAAATCACACTTTTTAAAAAGTTTTTTATTCTTATCTTGCATGCAATTATTTTAAATTTTTCCATTATATATAATACTGTTTCCTCGGAAATGCACTGTTAGTTTTGTTCACTGATAGTATTTATACAAAATATTATCTTAAATAAAAATCAAACAAAAAGTTTACATAAAAAAAAATAACAGAAACATATATATTATTTCAACTACTTATTTGTATTCAAACAACGTAAGAACTTCTTTGATGCATTTAAAAGACTTAATTCCTTTACAATTTTCCTACAATCGTACACATAACAAAATTAAAATCTCTAATGAAAATGGGATTCAAGAAATATTGATGAAGATTACTTTATTTTAATTACAATGAAAGCTGAAATTTTGCCGACATATAATATTTGTATCCAAGGAATCATCATCATGGAACCATGGTAAATCGATATGTATTTAATTCTGGTGCTTATGGATAATTAATATTTGATTAAATCTGAAAAAAGAAAATTTATTCCAAGCTA
This sequence comes from Maratus speculifer, assembly GCA_964019185.1. NCBI lineage: Eukaryota > Metazoa > Arthropoda > Arachnida > Araneae > Salticidae > Maratus > Maratus speculifer. The sequence continues at coordinate 254,475,929 of OZ025297.1, forward strand.
GTCATAAGTCTTTTGATTTTAGAAACATCTGCATTCTACACAAATGAATGTTTTAAGATGAAATCTGAGAAATCATTAATTATGTTACAGTATTTAATTACATTGCTAAGTTTTTAAAATGTGAATATTTCAGATCAAAATTACATAGACTTTTATAATTGCTCTCTCTCTGATTATACAATTTAGGCAATCGTATCAACATTATATTTTTTATGTAAAAATATAAATTCACATACACTGCTGACCACACAAAATGGAACACCAAGAAGGATCAGAGATATCGCAGCGAACTAAATTTTGCAGATAACATGTTGTACAAAGATCAAACGATTAAAATTATAGACACTTGTGAAGTGTGGACGATGACAAAATCAGTAGTTATTGTAGCCGACATTGTCGGTTATAAATGCCACCACACGCCTTTGCATAGAGTCAAAGAGGCTTTGAATGTCTCTTTAGGGCATAGCTTTTCATGCGGCTTCCACATATTGCCAAAGTTGATCTCGTGTTGCAGCGGATGGTGTATCACGGGGCATTTATTGTGCAAGGGAGGACCACATGTTTTCGATTGATGGTAGATCGGGAGAAAAAGTAGGCCAATGAAATAATTGAATCTGATGGGTGATGAAGAACTCGTGTAAATTGCGTTCCATGTGTGTTTGTGCATTGTCCTGTTGAAATATATCTTTAAAATTCAGAGCGAACAGTATCCGATAAACAATATCTTATAGTAAATAAAAGAAAACTTGCTCCATTTAAAAAATAATGATTTATCGGGAATATAATAAGGAGTTTTAATAAAATCAATTTTACTAGTAAAAGAATTTTGTGTAAATAGTTACAGAAGAATTTTATTTTAATTATTTTTTCTCTGAGGGTATCATGTTAGTTGATTTTTTGTCACATTTAAGAAGGATTTAAACTATTATGTACGGAGGTGTACTAAATTAAAAAGAAAAACTAAAAAGAAAAAGCAAGTAGACTGTAAATTTAATGGAATGTTTATTTTTCTAAGAGTCGCTGCTTGATGCAGCATTAGAGCTTGTTGCTAAGAGACTGTTTCTCTCAATCCACTGCGTCACACAACACGTGAGCAGGGTTACAGTAAATTGCCGATTGGCGTATAATTGGCGTGGGCTGTGTTTGTCGCCAAGGCGATGTTACAAGAGCACAATAGAGAAGCGGAACATCCCGCCCGGCGTTGAAATATTTTTATATTTCAAGATACATATGCAATACAAGTAATAATACAATATGATACAGATTATAAGCAAAAATAAATAAATAAAATAAATAAACACAAATAATACATGAAAAATTAATACATAATAAAGCACATTTAAAGTTTAGGATCTATGATGTTGTCCTCAATGGGTAATATACTTATTTTTGAAATAGGTCGTTTAAAATTACCCTTAGCGGTACGAACTTCAACTACCCTGACTATCCCGTCCGCGCCTGGGAAAACCTTATTAATGCGGCCTAGTGACCATATGCAAATGGGTAATTGTGAGTCCTTAAGCAAAACTAGCATTCCTGGCAGAATATTAGGCCTTTTAAATAGCCACTTGTTTCTTTCTTGTAACTGGCTCAGATAATTATTCTGCCAACGTTTCCATATTAACTGCGTTAATTTTTGAGTCCTTTGCCATTTATTTAGCAAATTATCTTTGACCTCACTTAAATTGGGTTCTGGAATTAAATTAAGAGGCTTTCCTATGAGAAAGTGACCAGGAGTCAACACCTGAAGATCGTCAGGATCTGTTGACAAAGGACAAAGCGGTCGCGAATTTAAAATAGCCTCTATCTGTGTGATAACTGTCAGGAATTCCTCGATCGTGAGATGAGCTGAACCCACAGCTCTTTTTAAGTGGTATTTGAAAGATTTGACTCCTGCCTCCCAAAGGCCACCAAAATTTGGCGCCCTAGGAGGGGAGAACTTCCAGTTAATACCTTCAGAAGCTAAAAAGTTCGAAACTTCATCACTCGTAACAAGTCTACGTAAATGTTTTAGTTCTGCTGAAGCCCCAACGAAATTTGTAGCATTGTCGCTAAAGATTACAGAGCTTTTCCCACGACGAGCGAAGAATCTTTTTAGAGTCGCTATTATAGCCTCGGATGTCAAATCTGAGACAAAATCCAAGTGCACAGCTTTAGTGACCATACATACAAATATGGCAACATAGATTTTCTGAAAAGTACCCTTTCTTTGACCTTTATATTTTATTTCAAAAGGCCCACTTAAATCTAATCCCACATTTGAAAATGGGGAACTGGGCACTATTCTTTCAGGAGGGAGATCCCCCATCATTTGACTAGCCGTTATAGGTTTAATTTTAAAGCATTGTAAACACTCATGTACAATTTTACGCGCAATATTTCTGCCACCGAGAGGCCAATATTTTTGACGCACAGTGTTCAAAAGAGCTTGGGGTCCTACATGAAAATCTCGTTTATGATAATATTGAAAAATTAGTTTCGTCAAGCGACAGCTCGCCGGAAGTATAATGGGGTGTTTATGATCAAAATTCAAATTTGATTTTGCTAGTCTTCCTCCCACCCTCAATAAGCTATCTCCATTTAAAAAGGGATTTAAGAATTTTAACTTACTTGCGCGATGAACCGAAGATCCCGCTTGGAGGGCCGAAATTTCATTTTTGAAATACTTTACCTGTTCATTTTTTATTAAATAAACCTCTGCCTTTCTTAATTCCTCCAGCAACAGAGGGCCGGTTGCAGATGTTGCTTTTTTACATTTATGTATGAATCTGAAAATATAAGCTAAAATTCTAATTAATTTTTGGAAATTATTGCTAAGATTAATTAAATTATCACAGAAATTAGAGTCATTATGAATAGCGAATGTCAAGTTGCTGGGAGCTTTAAGCTCACTAGAATAATGTTCATCTTTAATGTCACTTATATTAGAGTCAGTTTTTGCTATTGTTTCTTCAAAAATTGAAAGAGGCGGGCCATGCCACCACAACTGGTTAGAAGACAGGTTTTCCACACTTGCACCTCTTGATATCAAGTCAGCTGGATTGTGTTCGGACGGAATATGAAATCATGGAAAGTTCTTAGTTTGTTCCTTAATTTGCACAACGCGGTTTCCCACAAATGTTTTCAGGAGATGAGGAGCAGTGTCTATCCAAGCTAAAGCAATAGTTGAATCAGAAAACAAATTGACTGAAGCTACTTGTTTGTCTAATGAATTTAAGACCTTGTTAGTGAGTTTAGCCAGAAGAAGACATGCTGACAGTTCGAGACGTGGCACTGTTATTACTTTGGTTGGACACACGCGGGATTTACTACATAATAAGTAGCTGATGGTTTCACCAGAATTAGATGTTTGCATGTATATCACTGCGCCATAAGCCTTGGAAGACGCATCTGCGAAACCATTTAGCACCACTGATTGGTTCACAGCTAGGAAGCATCTTGGCACTTCAATGGATTCCAGTTCTTTAAGACTTTCGAGGAAGGTTCCCCATTGTTTGGCAACATGAGAGGGCAGCTTCTCATTCCACTCTATTTTAAGAAGCCATAGCTCCTGCATGAATATTTTTGCTTTAGCAATCACTGGCCCTAAGAGACCGAGAGGATAAAAAATGCGGGCAATTTGTGAAAGTACATCTCTTTTTGTGAAATCACCTTTACATAATAAATCGTTCAAAGATTTTCCGTTGGTTGACTTGGCACTAGCGTCAAAAACGACGCGTAGTTTTGTGGTTTTACTAGAGGGTCATAAAACGCCGTGATATAGTAAGTAATAGCCATCATTAAAGTTCGTGTTTTCTTTTATTTCATGCATGTGATTTAAATCTCTATATTCTTTAATAAATTCTGTGTATAAATTTTTCATAACAGGATCTCGATCTAAACGTTGCCACAGAGAGTTTAATCTTTTCAAAGCAAGATTTTTGGAATTTCCCAAATCGGGTTCTAAAACCTGTGGTTTAAACGGCATCGTGACCACAAACCTACCATCCGGTTTTCTGAAGTGCGTTTTATCGAAGTGATCATTACAATATTCTAATTCCTCACTGTTACAGGGTTTTAAATTTTGCACTTCTTCAATTTCCCAAAAAGACTTCAAAGTGTCATTAAGTAAATCAAGATTTTTTGTTAAGAAACAATAATTAGTATTATTATTATTTACTGTTTTGTCATAAATACAACCAGATACTAAATATCCAAAAATACTTGATTGCAAATATAAATTATTGCCTAACTTTATTTTTTCTTCATTTAAAAGAGAAAAATACAGTTCAGCACCGATAATTATCTCCACACTGCTTGGAATGTTAAATTTTTTATCCGCTAAACAAATATTTGCTGGAATTTTTAAATCTGATATGTTTATCTTTTTCGAGGGCGTGAAGTCACAAATGTTTGGAACGATTAATAACTCAATATCATAACTGGCACTATTCATTTTATTTGACAACTTTGATTTGATTCTAGATTTAATGTAAATAGGCAATTTATTTATTCCACTTACAGGAATATTTATTTTCTCCTTTTTCAAGCCTAATATTTGTGCTGCTTTAAATGTACAAAAACAATTCTGAGATGCGGAATCTAATATTGCCCTGAAAGGAATTTTGATGCCATTTACATCTGTCAAATAAATTATTGCAGTGCTAATTAAAACAGATTTATTATTATCATTTTCATATGAAAAAAATGAATGAGCAGTAGTTTCGTTTTGTGATAAATCTTCCGAAACAAAATTGCTATTTATTGTTTCATTTATTGGGAGATTGTTTATAGGATTGTTTACTGATGTTGTATAATTATGTAATGATGAATGATGGCTTGCGCTCTTGCAAACATGACAAGTGCTTTTTGAATTACAATAATTAATGAGGTGGGCTGAACTTAAACAATTGAAGCAAAGTTTATTTTTCTTAACAAGGTTAATTCGCTCACTTAACTTCATATTTTTATATTTAACACAATGATATAAGGGGTGGTTTTCGGTTTTACAAATTACGCAACATTTACTTTGAGGTTTGTTTGTTTTTATGAATAAGGATTTTGCAGTATATTTAGAGGATACATTAGAACTTATACTATTTAAGATTTGACATCTTCGCTCAAGAAATTCTAAAAATTCATCAAAATTAGGCACTTCATTATCCTTTAATGTTAGTTCATATTGTTTACGAGTTTCGTTATCTAGTTTATTTAGAATAATATTCAGCAAAATTGCGTTCGAGAAATTATCTCTATCATACTTTAAGATCTTTAAAGCCCTTAAATTTTTCTTCACGTTATCCAATAAAATGCGGAGATCCTTAGCGGATTCCTGTTTAATTACACAAAGATTTAAAATATTCTTTATATGACAATCTACCATAACTCTTTTATTCTCGTATCTTTGTTCTAACGCATTGAAAAGTGAAACATAATTTTCATCTGGTGTAAGCAAACTCCTCGCTTCACCAGTCAAAGCAGAACGCAAATAAAATAATTTTTCATTATCTTTTAAATTTGAATTATCATTAATAAGCTCGTTAAATGTACTTTTAAATACGGACCATTCTTCAATTCTGCCACTAAAAACCGGCAATATGACCCTAGGTAGCTTAATGCTAGACGTTTTAGCTTGGTCCTGTTCAATAGATTTTTTATTAGAATCAGTATTTTCATAATAAGCATTAATAGAGGATTTTAAGCTTACCTCTAGTTTTAGAATATCCTCGTCCAGTTGACTCAGTATTTTTTCAGTTTCTTCCAACTTTTCTTCCTCTATTATTCTATAATATTCCAGTTTAAGAGCTTCAAACTTTTCTTCAGTTTTCGACAGTAAATCCAGGTGGGCTTTCCATTCGGATAAATTAAATGTTTTTCCATCCGTTGCGTTAAATATCCTGGTGACTTGGGCCTTGATATTCCCTCGCCTTCTGTTCAATGCTTTTATCTCAGTTTCCGACATTATTCATCTTGTTCACGAAATTCGATAAATTCAATATTTAATTCAATAGAAAAGACACTGATTCGTTCATACCTCCGGGTCGCTAGGACCAAATGTACGGAGGTGTACTAAATTAAAAAGAAAAACTAAAAAGAAAAAGCAAGTAGACTGTAAATTTAATGGAATGTTTATTTTTCTAAGAGTCGCTGCTTGATGCAGCATTAGAGCTTGTTGCTAAGAGACTGTTTCTCTCAATCCACTGCGTCACACAACACGTGAGCAGGGTTACAGTAAATTGCCGATTGGCGTATAATTGGCGTGGGCTGTGTTTGTCGCCAAGGCGATGTTACAAGAGCACAATAGAGAAGCGGAACATATTAAATCAGCTTTATTTTCGCAATAGAAAAAAATAACAACAAAAAAAGCGCGTATAAAATTGTAGAATAAATTATGTATTTCATTTCGTTTAATTAACTTTTTTTTACATTTCCGTGAGAAAAAAAATCTCTTGATAAAACTAAAAAATAATATTATTTTAGAGAAAAAATAAAAAAAATCAAAATATAATAATATATAATGAATATTATAGTAATGTATCGAAATTTCAATTTTTATTATAAATCTATGAAGAAATATAATTTCTTTTCTACATAAAATATTTTTCTATATGAACGTCTCATATTTCGTAACAATATAAATTAAATAAAGAAATTAATTAAAAAAATAATAATGTATACATTAAAATATGTAGATAAATTTATAAGTCAATATGCATGTAACAAAATACGTTAATATGGATAATTATTCATCAATAATATAAAATATTTTTATGAAACAATATTTTTTGTATCAACATTTTAATTAAATTCTTTTAAAATACTTCAAAAATTTTAATAAAAATTTTAATAAAACAAAATTTACCTTAGCAATGCTTTAAAATGAAAGACTAACAATGCACGTAAAATTTTAAAAAAGAAGAAAAAAAAAAGGATTTTTAATGTTATAAAGTTAAAGGAACTCTGTGTTTGACAGTTTCCTGACTCATTTTTTTTTTTTAAAGTGCTTATGTTCCCTTTAAATATCATGCCACTTGCTTAACTCACTGAGACTGATTTGGAAAAATCAGCTTAATGAAATTTAAACTAAAATAATTTATAAGTATTTTGTATTTGTTTACATCGAATAAAATACCATGTAGGTCTCCATATCTGTATTTATTTTTTTCCATGGAATTTGCATGAGTTTGAAGTAATATTGTCATAATTTGTTTAATAATGCTGCCTATATAATGAAATGCTGTTTTTCATATTCTGTTCTAAGTTTGAAGGGTTTTTTTTCTAAATGAATTTTAAATGTAATATAAGAACAGAATAAATACATACAGCAATAAATACAGCTACTTATATGAACAGTTTCATTTAATTAGTGACATGACGTTAGTTGCATGAGTTTAAATTTAATAAAACCTATCCATCCTTAATGAAGCATATTTTCGTAAGATGAATTCTGATCAATCACTAAAGCAACCCTTAAGCAAAGAGTATTTTGCTGTATACATAATTATTTTGAGAAAATTCAAATGGGACACATAATCAGTGCGTACAATTTTGGAGTTATTCAAATATATTGTGCATCTGTGAAATCATATGGCGAAATAAATTTGATTCTGAGTAAATATTAATAATGCTTATTCCAAGAATACTCATTACGCAATTCGATATCATGTTCTATGTTGAAATATAACCTTAAATAAATATTTATCATTGTGATTAATATCTTGTAAAATTTCAAAATTATTCTAATGATTAATATGAATTGTTTAATGCTAAAAAATTAAATTGTTCTTGTTCAAAAAATAATTCACAAATATTTTTTACTAACGTGTAAAATTGTAGTATTTTAATATTAGAAATATTCCTTAACAGCGATTTTATATGAGAGACTAACGTTGCAAATTAAAACTAAAAAAGAAGGGAAAAAATGGTTTTAATTTTCTAATTTTATGAAGTTTCTATTCTTGACAGTTGCTCACTCAATATACATTTCTCCAGTGCTTGTTACAAAGGCGTGTTCCATTGAAAAAATTTTGTAACTTGCTTGACTTACAGAAATTTATTTGGAAAAAATAACTTTACTAAATTTAAATTAAAATAATTTATAAATATTTTGTATTTTTTTTATATGGAATAAAATATAATGTAGGTCTTAATATCTGTATTTATTTTTTTCTATGGAAGTTGCGTGAGTTTAAAATAATAATGCCATAATTTGTTTAATAAAGCTGTCGTTGTAATAAAATGCTGTTTTTGATATTCTATAATAAGTGTGAAACATTTTTAATATAAATTTTAAATATAATATAGAAGTAAAATTAATACTTAATAACCAAAAATCCTATCTATTTACAAGCATAAATTTATTTAATTATTAATATAACACTTTTTAGTATAAATTAAAAATTTAATAAAAATTATACATCTGTAATAAACTATATTTTCGTAAGATAAATTCTGCTAATCACTAAACTAACTCTTCAATGAATCGTATAATACTCTATACATAATTATATGAAAAATTTCGAATTGAACACATAAACAGTGCGCACAATTTTGAATTTATTGAAACATATTGTGCATATGTGAAATAATCATAAAGGGAAATATTTTTTATTTTGAGTAGATATTAATAACGCTTGTTTCAAGAATACTTATTTCACAATTCGATGTCATGAGCTGTAAGGAAACGTACCATTAAATAAATATTTGTCAACGTGATTAATATCATATAAAGTTTCAAGATTATTTAATGTTTAAAATGAATTATTAAATACTGTTAAATAAAGTTATGGTTTAAAAAAGTAAAACATAAAATAAATCATTTAGCGGTTTATCTGCCGTTAAAAAGGATTTGCATTTTAAGTTACATTTGAGAAGGAACACCACACAAGATCAAAAAGCAGAACACGTGAATTATAGGAAATTGTGTGAGAGACTAAAAAAACTACTCATGTAGCAACTTATCTATTACACATTCCCACCACAATGTAACATATGAAACCTTTATATTTACTTTAAATATTCCGTTAAGGATAATATTCCGTTTTAATTTTTTTCTAGGTGTTAAAGAAATTAAAAGTGCACATAAGTTATTGAGTGGAAAACTCATGGTCTTATTAGCAACATTAAGGGTATTTAATTCATGTTTCTTATAGCTAGAAGTCTTCAATTACGCTTTTCTTCCATAGAATAATATAAATTAAAATTCTATTTCCAAAGAAATGTAGCATGTAGTCAATAGTTTTAGCCAAATTAAAATTATTAAAATAGAAAGGGATGAAATTGTTTCATTTATATTTATTTATTTATTTATTTAACTCATAAACGATATTTCTTAATTAATATACAATAAAATATATTGATCTTGTCCAATTATAATATTTGAAAAATATTTTCATTTTTGTTGATAAAAAGGAATATATAAATATGTTTTGTATCTTGTGTAGGAAGTTTTTTCTTTCCTTTTGCTGCATTCACAAGAGGGCATATAAGTCTCACAAATATATATATATATATATACAGGGTGAGTCATAAATATCGAAACAATAGGCTATCTCCTTAAATATTGCTCTTAGACCCATACTTCCAATTGCAAAAATTCATAAAAAAAGATGAAGTTTCAGATAAGGTAAGTTGCAACTCCATGGGGGGTCTATTTGAAAAAATACTAAAATTAAATTTTTATACGGCCCCCGTAGGACAAAATTCCCAATTAGGAAATTATTCCTTATTCATTCCTAAAATGAACAAAAAAAAATTCATCTAAAATATCTAAAAATCTGATAGAGATATTAAAATCTGAATTTCTCCAAAATTCGTGACTTACACCACTTTATCATGCCTAGAAACAAAGAATTTCTCGGTAATTTTCAAAGCAAGTAAGGGATTATCCATATATTGTCCATTTTTTAATATCGATTTAAGACAGTGCCTCTCATTTGGACATAACAAAGCAGTGTATTGAATTAAATCTAAACTTTTTTCAAAATATATTGGTAGTCTGCACTTGAGGTCTGCATGGATCGAAATATCTTGATCCGGTCTCAAACCGACCCATAGGGGTAAAAAGTTCGGTCCGGCCTGAAAAAATGTTAAAATCATAACCCGGACCGGTCAGGAAAATACTTTAAATCACAGGCCTGTTCAGCCGCAAATTTCTACATAGTCTTTTATTTCGGTGTGGGAAAAAATAGTTTTGTATGGAAGATTTCTGATTAAAAATTTCTTTTATAGCTTTTAGTTTTTTATATTTATACTTTTTATTATTAAAGAAGTGCAAAAGGCTATAATATTTATATTTTAACAATGAATCTCTATTTATGTATAAATGTATCACTTATATCTTAACATCGTTAATCTCCAACACATCCCATGCGTTGGAGATTAACGATCTTATTCCATGCGTTGGAGACTTTGAAAAATGTTATACAGTAAAACCTTTTAAGACGGAATCACACAGAAAAGAAAAAATACGGTATAGACGGATGCCCTCCCTAGAAGGTGTAATTAGAGTTTAATCTTTTCCTCGGGTATCATTGTATTTATTTTGCATGGATCAACATATTTTCCGTTTAAGACAGAATTCCGTCACAGGCAGACTTTTTTTCACTGGTTTTATTGTATTTAATTTTCCAGCCTTTAAATATACTATTCTTTAAAAAAAAATTATTTATTTATTTATTTATTTGGTAAAAAAAAAGAAAGATTTTAAAATCTATGTGTTTTTTGAAAAAATTTCGATTGAGCCGAATTGTATTTATTTTAAGCACGTATTAAGTTTAATACGGGTTTTGTCGAGACTGGGATTGAAAATTTCGTCCAATGTACACTTAGACAGAAGATAGCAGTCTCTTCCTTTATGAAAAGTACGTTAGGCCTGGCCTGGCATGTCTTCAGAAAAAAGGAGCCTCTCGGTCCTGGCCCGGCCTGGGCCCAGAATACAGATTTTTTAACTGCCTCTCCAGGACGATAAAAAGCCTGAAGTTGTCAGAGCTAAATTTATAAAAAAGACTTAATCTGCATCTTAGAAAAACCATTCTTTTAAATAAATGACAGACATTTAAATAGTACGCTTCGTTTTTCTGCATAATGAATTTCCCCCCCATTAATTCTTGTCAGTTCAGTTTTGATTTTTTTACATTAGTTTTTACAAATTTGAAAAAATATTTACTTTTGAAAATATGATTTTTTAAAAAGTTATATTACTTTTTCAATAAATATTTTTAATATTTTTAAAATTAATATTAAAAAAAAACTCTGGAACAAAACAAAATCAGATTTTCATCTTTAATTAAATGGAAAGAAACTGAAATCCGATAAATAATGTTACGAGTTATTACGATATTTAATTATCCCACTTTTAATTAAACCAGTACTAACTGCATGACATTTTTATAAATTATATGCAAAATGTTATAATGTGATTTTCTTACCAAACTATAAGACTAACCATCACAAAAAAAAAAAAAAAAAAAAAAAAAAAAAAAAAAAAAAAAAAAAAATCAAAATTCGAACTCAAAAAATAGATTTTTGCGCGTTTCCTAGAACTGTTAATGTAACTTTGTTTTTTGAATTGCGCACATTTCAATTTGTGTCTAATCCCTTAAAACCTGATGAATTTTTTAAACGGCTATAACTTAGCGAGTTTTAAAGATAAGAAGATGCAACTTTTTGTGTCTTATTCAGGACTGAATAAGGAAAATTTTTCTAATTGGAAATTTTATCCTACGGGGGCCGTATAAAAATTTAATTTTTGTATTTTTTCTACTAGACCCCCCATGAAGTCGCAATTTATCTTATCAAAAATTTCACCTTTTTTTATGAATTTTTGCAATTGGAAGTATGGGTCTATGGGCAATATTTCAGGAGATAGCCTATTGTTTCGATATTTATATGACTCACCCTGTATACATGCCTTTTTTAAGTTGCTAGCACCTGCAGTGTTACAAAAATTGCAATTTAGAATGTTTTTTCTGGCTAATGCAACCCGGAGATTGTAGTGACACCAACATGAAATAGAGCCTTTGTTAGAGCAAAGTTTGTGTATATCAATTTATAATCATTATTTTTGAAATCTATTTGACATTTCCTGAGATTGCTCAGAAATTTCAAATTTCAAGTTAGAAAGTTTTAAGAACGCTTTTCGCGTATTTTCATCGATTTTAATTTTCAAATTTCTTATAATTTGTTTAGAGAACTTTATACCTAGTAAATATTTATCAAGCCAAATTTCACATTTCTGGACCATTCAGGAACACAAACATTAACTTTTTAAACGTTTTCGGCTTCTTCACGCCGTTTGAGATACTGGCAACCAAAAAATCTATAGCTTATTACAGAGCAAGAGCTGCCACTATCATTTACACACCATTATTTATTTAATCAATTCGGTACTTCCTGAGACTGCGCAGGAATTCCTAATTACTTCCTAGTTATTATTTTCAATGCATATTACCATTTTCTCCGCTTTTAAATTTCGATTTATTTCTGAAATGTTCTTAGAGATATCTAAAATTTAATTATCATGCCAAATTTCATGAATCTAGCCTCTTCAATAGAATAAACATTGCATTTTTAGAAGGACTTTAGCTACGGCAAACCTTTTGGAATCTGGCAACCGACATAAATGTAGCTTATCTTGGAGCAAGGGCTGTCATCATCATTTGCACATTTTTAAAATAGATACGATACTTCCTGAGACTGAGCAGAAAGTGCAATTTAGAACGTTTTTCGCCATTTTCCTTCTTTTGAAAGAAATATTGTAAGAGATCATTTATACCATATAAGTAGGTATCATGCCAAATTTCATGTTTCTACGTCCTTCGGTAACACAAAAGTCACATTTTTAGATTTTTTTTTTTTTTTTTTTTTTTTTTTTTTTTTTTTTTTGCTGCTACACTAATTCTACTTTTGCATTTGGATTAGCAGCATCGACATAAGATATAATCTATATTTGACACGATCATTTTGGTGTCATTATTCTTTAAACTGTTTCGGTAGTTACAGAGTTTAGCCTCTACAAATAAACAAACTTTACTTCTTTATATAAGTTATGTAATACATAGGAAGCATTATTGTTCAATCTGTATATTTTACTATATTTCACAGTTAATATCAATTTCATTATGTTCAAAATAGTATAACATCAGTAGAATGCATTTAAAACTATTATTTCTCATTGACGGTAATGTAACAGAAGGCATTTAATTTTTCCTGTAATTGAAAATATACATCCAATTTCCATAAAATTTGAAATGGCTTCACATAAATGTGCAACAATTATATACTGTATTTTTTCGTGTATAACTCGCTCTTATTTTTCAAAAAAGTAGGGCAAAACTCGTAGGTGCGCGTTATACACGGAATATTTTTTATTGCTGTATGTAATTACAAGATATATATATATATGAATCAAGAAAGGTATTCAAAGAAGACACAATTACTCGGAGAGTCTTATTTAGTTGAAGTATTACTGCATCTTTATTTCACTCCTTGCATTTTTTTATGTATTAACATTATATAACCGCTGATTAGCAATTTTCACTACCGTCACTCATTCCTACTCCTGGTCATTCACTCCCTACCCGAAGTCTAAAAATGTATTTTTCTTCGTTTTATCCTGATGTAACATTTACTTCGAATTTCTTTACTGAAATGCATTTAGTCATTCATTCATTTGCATATCAAGTTTATGGGGCGCGTTATATACGAGATTGTAAAAATTCGCCATTTTTTCATGTGAAGTAGGGGGTGCGCGTTATACACGGTTGCGCGTTATACACGGTTGCGCGGTATACACGAGTAAATACGGTATTTCATATTTCTAATCTTTCGGTAGGTTAGTTTTTGCACTGTTATAAGCGGACGGATCGATGGACCGGATGATGATTATAGGTGTAACGTATTTAATTTATTGCAAGCGTACATAATTGAAATATGACAATTCGAATCATGTACAATATATGAATTTATTTGCGTGCAAAGTAATTTCATGGTGAAATGGAAGTTTTCTGAAAAACTCACAAAATATTCAAGCGTATATTTTATTATTATTATTATTCATATCTTGCTGTATTTTATTTGAAATTTAATGCCAGATCTAGGAATCTCTATAAACTTCTATATCAGTAATAAAAATACAATGTAAAATACAACATATAGTTGATCAGATATGACTGTTTGGAACAAATATATATTTAAACTTCTAACGCACGAACATTATGTATAAACATAATTGTTATAAATTAATCGCCAAATTTATTTAGAAAATAAAGAAACTCTTATAAAAACGCTCAAAAATCATGTCAATTGAGAAAGATAACCCATTCTAATAAGATAAATTTATATTGCTTTACAAAACTAGCTAAAAGTTAAAGATAATAAACAATTTTTCATCTTTATACACCACAATTTCTTTTTTTATTTTTTCCTTAATATCTGTGTTTTCTTCAGACAAAAACTTAAGCACCAAGAAAAAAAAGTGAAAAAAATTGTAATTTGTATAAAAAATGTAATAATCAGCTATTTTATATCGGTACCACTTGGGCAATTAAAAGTAAATTTATACAAATGATTATCGTTTATAAAATATATTGCATATTTTATTTTTTAAATCTATGTGGCATAAGAAATGAGATTTTTCTTTCACATGAACGTCGAAATACTTTTAAAAATACAATCTTTCAAAAGTATGTCTATTATTTTTACACATAAGATCGAACTATTTAAGTATTTAAGTGAAAAATTATTATGAATGCAAAGTAATTTGAACTTTGTAGTTTACTGTGCTGTGCATACTGAGCAATGTTGTAACAAATAGTTAAATGCTTTTAACTGTTCCGTTTTCTTCTGGTTAATCAATATCCGCGATTATTAAGCATATGTCCGGTATCTCTTTAACATTACTACTGCAGCTTAGCATTTAATGGTTAATGTGTATTCAGATGCATTACCTAAACTTTAACCAACTACAGCTGCAATCTAAATCATTCATAATTTAATAAACAAGCTATAGATTCTGCATTTCATATTAATTCGCGTGTATTGAATTATTTTCTCATTAATCTATTTCAAGATTACATTACAAATTATGTAATTTATTAAATTCTGAAAATACATTTATTTAGTTCATTTGAAGAAAAAATGCAGGTAGAAAGGCGTATTCTATTTTTATTATTTAAGAATAAAATTGTTAACTATTTCGCGCATTTAACTATTACATCTAATTAATAAATATTTTGTGAGAATTTAGGTTATAAAAAAAGAACAATAGGTTTGTGTTATTGATTTTATAAGATTTGAATTAAAACTCTCATTAGATAATTATATATCGAGTAACAAGTGATATTTCGACAACGAAAATTTCAAAATTTCAATTGTTATTAAAAAAGATTCCATATGAAAATTTTTGTTCAAAAAGCCACAATTAATTCCTTATTATTGAAAAGTCAGAGGGAAAATTTATATTTCATTTTAAAAGAATACCTAAAATGGATATTTTTCTGAAAAAAAATTTGGAAAGTGTGCACCAAAATATTTATTTTATTCTAGACTAGAAATATACTAGGTTAAAACTTAAGTGAATAATACTAGGGATGACGCCACGTTGTTTACAAGTACATAAAAAATGTAGATGATTCAAAAATTTCTCACGCTTTAATCTCAGTTTATGAAAACGATTGAGATGCGACATTATAAAATAAGTTAGAAAAAAAACAAATAGGTCCGTTGAAACCAAAGATAATAGCTAAAACCTTGTGTGGAAATTACAATAATTACAATCAACGTTTAACACACAATACACAAACACACACCACATACGTATACGTTTCGCGAGCACCAGGGCTCGCTTCCTCAGTGTATAAAATTTAAAATGTTAAAAACAGAAAACCCCCAAACTGACAGCAAGTCAGAGACCCAAATGATCGCAAACACAATACAAAAATACCCACAAGCTTCAGCAACCAATAAGATTAAACCGGAAATGTGGTGTCATTACAAAATAAATCTAACCAGAAAGTTGAGATGTACGGTAATTTAGAGGTAACCCTAATATTAAATCCGAGGTGGCATCAATTTATAGTGTATTGAAGAAATATAGATACACCCACAACAAATCGAAATTTTTTGCGGCATTTTCACTCCCATTTATAAAAGTATAAAAGTTTTGTTTTAACCTTTGCAAGACACCGAAAGGAGTTCATGAGGGGTATTTCAAACTGAACATCCACCATACTCAAGACCATACCCAGTACCACCATACCCAGATTTCAATGATCCAAATTTCTTCCTATTTCCACGACTCAAACTCTTTTTGAAAGAGATTTGACCATATTGCTGACATCCATCGAAACGTGACGAAGCTTTTGAACTCCATGCTAAAAGAAAGCTTCCTGCGAATTTCTCATGACATGTATAATAGATCTCAGCGGTGCATAGTTATGGGAGATGACTATTTCGAAGGGTGGTATTGTAACTTTGGTTAATATTTCATCTGTATTAAAGCTACAGGACTATTCACCGAACTTTATTGTCAGAGGTAGTATATATATATATATATACATATATATATATACATATATATATATATATATATATATATATATATATATATATATATATACAAATATATAAATATATATATATACAAATATACAGGGTGATTCTAAATTGTTTTTACAATAAAAAGAAAAAAGAAACGAAGGTTGATAGTACACATCAAGATAAATAATAATAAATATGAAACCAAGGGTCCCAAACGTTTTCCAAAGGAGATAACCGCTATTAAAGTTTAGGGTCTAAAATTTCAAATAATCATAAAAAAATAGAAAAATCGGTCGATTGATTTGCGGTTTTCTCTAAAATTATTATTTATGTCAGTATTGTCTTGAAAATAAATTAAAAATATAAATTTCAAAAAATGTCGATAGAGGGCGTTTAGACTTTGGAGTAACGAACAACTATTTTTTGCCGTTATTTTTTGCATCTCATTAAATGTTTTCGGATGCTTAGACTTAGAGTTAAAGTTAAATGTTAATTTCAAAATCTGAATAGTTAGGAGTGTTTAAGAAGCACAAACTAAACTGTGTTACGAGGGTTCAAATTTCACATAATTAGAAAAAAAAAAAAACGGGAAAAATGGTCGGTTGATTTGCGGTTTTCACTAAAACTATTCTTTATGTCGGTATTTTCTTGAAAATAAATTAAAAAGAAAAATTTCGAAAAATGCCGATAGATGGCACTTTAGACTTTGGAGTAAAGAACAACTATTTTTTGCATCTCATTAAATGTTTTCGGAAGATAGAATTATACTTAAAATTTGAGCGAAAAACAGCTTTCACTTCAATAACTTTTATCATAAAATCATAAAATGAGTTTCTATTTTTTCCCTATTTTCATGATTCGGTTCCGTTAAAAATCAGAAAGTTGCATATTAATTGATTGCAAGTTCATAAAATGCCTATCCAAAATTATTATTTACAAGGCAGAACCCGTCGAATTTCAACGAAAGAAAAAATTTGAGGAAACTGCTTCATTGATTTATAATTAGCCTACAAATTTAGTTACAATAAAAAATTTACCTTATATTTATTACTCTAACTCTTAAACAAAAGATATTTAAACTAAAGTTAACAAAACACTATTTCCCTAAAACTCTCTTTTAGTAATTATTAAAATTAAACTTTAATCGTAATGTAAGCAGTTAAATATAAAGATCTGTTTCAAAGAATTTTTCACCAAAAAATCTAAACCCATTATAATCTCCATCTCAAAATTTACGTATGCACCTCTCATTATCGTATTCACCTTAAAAAACCTCTAAAATTTTGTATTGCAAAAATGATGCAAAACATTGCATATTATCAGTGTGTGATTTCGATTACATTATTTTCACAGATGAAGTATTTTCCCTTGTGAAGTATTTCAAAGCAGCTGGGGTGAAAGTGCAACATTTTTACAAATTTTAAGTTTTAAGAATTAAAATACACGCTTTTCCTTAATAAAATGACGTCATTTGCATCCACTAAAACATTCCTCTATTATGGTCCATTCTTAAACTCACATTTATAAAAAAGTGCACATATGACGTCATTATCAAGAAAGCCCAGCAAAAAACAAAGTCGTTATTCCAAAAGCAAATTGGGTATCTAATGATTTATATGCCTTCATTTGTTTGTTTATAATAATAGCTATATGTTTTACTCGAAATCATTCATTTATATTTCTTCAAAATTCGGAAAATGATTTTATATGCGGATTATTAAATTTGCTTTCTTATTTGAGCTACTTAATACGAATTAAGTAAAACCGGAAAAATAAGTCATACAAATATTCTATAATATATATTTTTGTAAAGAGAACGTGTTGTATCGTGAGTAAAATAAGTTTGTAATAAACTAAAAATCATTTAATTGATAAATAAAAACGGAATAATATAAATTTCACCTCGTTTTATAATAGATATTTTTAATATCGCATTTAAATGAATTGCAATTTTTTTTACTTTTTATGAGAAAATGGCAACAAAAAGATACAGTAAACTCCGGCTTTTTCCCCTTTACCTTTTAATAGAAATGGTGTACCTTTGTTGCCACGTTTAAAAAAAAGTATTTAACGCCACAAAAAAATTAATATATTAAAAATAAACTAAGATACGGTTTTCAGACAAATTGCATTTAAAAGAGAATTTTTTTTTTATACGACGGTGTAAAAATTAAAAATTTACGATATTTAGAAGTTTATAAATCTCTATTAGCAAAAAATGCAAATCCGAAATTTCGTTTCAAATTTTATAGTGTTGCCATTCGCAAAATGACGTATGCGTTACGCACAGATACGTTTGGCCTTTATAATATAGATACTACTGAGTATAGAAAATTATTACAAATTATTGGAAATCGATGAAATAATTAAGATATAGGTATTTCGTCATACTAATTAAGGGAAATAAGACCATATATATATATATATGCACATGCATATGCATATACCGGGTGTCCCAAAAATGACTGATGGATTTTACAATTCAATAACTTCCAAATGGTGCAGCTATTTAAAAATTTTTGCAGGAGGGTTATGTATGATGTTAGAAGGCTTTTTTTTAATTGTGATTTTTTATTTTAGTTTAAATTTCAATAAATAGATGGCACTGACGGCGATTGGTGCTCAGTCAACGCCGAGACTGACGTCACTCAGCATTGATGCAAAGAAAGGAGAATAAGGATATGGAGCGTGTCGCCTTCGCAAGTACAATCTTGCTCTCAGGCCCCTATTCTGAACTCATTCGATATGATTTCAATGAAATGCTTGTTGCCATGGAAATAAAAGATTCTTCGATAGTGGAATTAACGTTGAGAAGTGAGCATAAATTTCACAAGTAGTATTCGAGTTTCAGGAGATTTTACATTCATGAAGTTTTATTTTCCCGGATTAAATTACTTTTTATGCCATGATTTAAAGAATATTTTATGCATCGTATTTTAAAACTACACTACTAAAAATTTTAAATCTTAGCTGCATCTTCACACCTCCGCTTTTATAGAAAACGAAAACTTCACTGTATTATGGATCATTCTCACTGGTCAAAATAGAGATATTCTATAATAGCAATGGAGTGACGATGAGCAAAGATTTCAATTTTTTAACAGTGGAGGGGAAAATATCTTGCTACAATCTTGCTCTTAGGGCCCGATTCTGATCTCATTCCATATGATTACAATAGAATGTGTTGTTGCCTTGGAAATAACAAATTATTCCATAGAAAATACAGTGTTTGCATTTGGGCATGAATATAACAAGCTAAATTCAATTCTGAAGGCAATTTTACATTTATGAGTATTTATGGGAGTTTTATCGAACCAATTTAGATATTTAGTTAAAAATTTTCAAATTTTAGTTTAAAGTAAAATTCTAAATTTAGATATAAAATTCCTATCTTTCTTATTTGAATTTTAAAAAATTTAGTTAACAGATCTATAATTTCTTTGAATATAAAAAAAATTATAAAATTTTCAACAGCAACAATAAAAAAATTCTTCACCTAGTTTAAAAATACGATGCAGAAAATATTCTTTATATCATGCCATAAAAAGTAATTTAATCCGGGAAGCATTTTCAGAAAGAATCACGTTTTGAGCACCAGCCTTGGCGAGTTGGCGAAAGCGAGAACGTTCAGCTATCTGCATCGCCAAGCACAAATTAAATTCAGTTCAAATGTGTCATAAAACATATGATTAATAGAATAATATTTATTTCAAGCGAATCTTTACTACTGTTTTTAATTAACTTCTGAATTTCTTAAAACATAGCAAGTTAAGAAAATATTATCTTTAAATTAAAAAAAAAAAAAAAAAAAATGTGAGTTGTGTTTTGATGTTTTGTGAAATTTAAAATATTTTAATTTTAAAAAACTGTTTGTTTTAAATTATGTTTTAATCGTAACGAACGGTGAATATCATTTCTTCATATTATAGTCTTTCTTTGATAACATTTACGGAAAAACAAATGAACAATAAGTGCGATCTCTTTGGAGAAGGAAGGCTGCTATTCGCTAGGCGTCTGACATCACAAACAAGAAAGGGTGCGTAGCATTGACATCATCTCCAAACCAACCGTTGTTCTGGCGATAAGGTGCTCAAAACGTGATTCTTTCTGAAAATCCATCCGGGAAAATAAAACTTCATAAATGAAAAATTTCCTGCAAACTCGAACACTGCTTGCGAAATTTATGCCAACTTCTAAACGCTGTATTCCGCTATTAAAGTATCTGTTATTTCCATGGCAACAGCGCATTCCATTGAAATCATATCGAATGAATTAAGAATTAGGGCCTGAGAGTAAGATTGTACTAGCGAATGAGACGCACTCCATAGCCTTAATCACCTTCCTTTGCATCAATACTGGGTGACGTCAGTTTTGGCATAGAATGAGCGCCATCTATTGTTTGTATTTGAACTAAAATCAGGAATAACGGGAAAAAAAAACTCCTGACATTATACATAATATTCCTGCCAAAAATGTTTATATATATATATATATATATATATATATATATATATATATATATATATATATATATATATATATATATATATATATTACATTCATTCTGAATTTTTTATTCTTCATTTCTGTATATTTCATTCTGTAATGCAAAAAAGAAGGGAAGAAAATGATCCAGTGTTAATTTTCACAGCAACTTTATATATTGTAACTATATTAGGACGATATGACCTCGCTATCACTGTTTTATTATTATTAATAATTGGTACGTATATAAAGAGTGGAGTTGTAATTTCATGGTTCTTATGGTCTAGAAGTGCGTTGTTTCTCCAGAGCTGCCAAAATGTATAACGGTGAAAAATGTCTCAATTCGACTCCAATTTTAAGTATATTTAATTTTAATATCCGAAACACTGGTAACACTGATTGATAAGATATAAATGAAAAATAAAAATAAAAACATACATAAATATCTTATTTGTGTATATCCAAACAACTACCAACATTTATATATACTTGCATTTTTTTTTTTTTTTTTTTTTTTTTTTTTACAGATATTGCCTCTTTAATTTAGTATTCGAAACATTTATAACGTCATTCTAACAGATGGCAAATAAAAAGTAAAAATTAAAGAACAATTAAATGTTTACATTACATTTATATGGAGCACGATCAATATATATATCTATTCGCCAAGTTTCTTTAAATATTGTTTTTTAATTTTTTTGAAGTGAAAACTTCTTTAGCGGCGCTGAGCACTTTTTGTAAGGGTAAAAACTTCCAAACTCGCGTGAGGGTCACGTGATGCTGATCGAAAAAGCGTAAGATCGAGGGGAAGGGAGAGGAACTAGTATCTCCCACTTTTTCTACCGTGCCTGAGTGTGCTGCTCCGTTTAGGCGGCACAGGGCGCTTGCGCGAATGTCCGTGTGTGTTTTTTTAAGTTATAATTGTATTTAAGTTTAACAACTTATACTGTTAATAGATGGAATAAAACGTTATGAAAGAAAAAGTATGATATTGTGCATTGATTATGCTGCAGTTTCCAACTACTTTTTTTCATTTTTTTTATTGTATTTAAATAATAACAACATAAATTGATACCAAATGGAATATAAAGTTAAGAAAGAAAAAATATGACATTGCACATCAATTATGCTGCACTTTCCAACCATTCTTTTCAATTCCTTAAATTTTCAATTGTATTTAAAGTTTAACAACTTACATTGTTATCAAATTGAATAAAAAGTTAAGAAAGAAAAGACATGACATTGCTCATCGATTATACTACACTTTTCAACCAATTTTAAAAATTATAATTGTATTTAAAGTTTAACAACATATACTGTTACCAGAAGGAATAAAATATTAAGAAAGAAAAAATATGACATTGTGCATCAATTATGCTGCACTTTCCAACCACTTTTTTCAGTTTTTTAAATTTTTGATTGTATTTAAATAGTAACAACATGAATTGATACCAAATGGTATAAAAAGTTAAGAAAGAAAAACATGACATTGCACATCGATTATGCTGCACTTTTAAACCTTTATATATATATATATATATATATTTTCAATTGTTTTTAAAGTTTAACAACTTATATTGTTATCAAATGGAATAAAATGATAAGAAAGAAAAGACATGATATTGTACATTGATTATGCAGTACTTTCCAAACAATTTTAAAAATTGTAATTGTATTTGAACCTTAACAACTTATACTGTTACCAGAGGGAATAAAATGTTAAGAAAGAAAAAGTATGACATCGCGCATTGATTACATTGCACTTTCCATCCATTTTTCTCTCTTTTTTTTTAAATTTTTGATTGTATTTAAATAGTAACAACATAAATTGATACCAAATGGAATAAAAAGTTAAGAAAGAAAAAACATACATTGCACATCAATTATGCTACATTTCAAAATCATTTTTAAAAATTTTAATTGTATTTAAAGTTTAACAAAATATACTGTTACCAGATGGAATAAAAAGTTAAGAAAGAAAAATCATGATATTGTGCATCGATTATGCTGCACTTTCCAACCATTTTTAAAAAAAATTGTATTTAAAGTTTAACAACTTATATTGTTTGATTACTATTCAATTTGTTGAAAGTTTCAGAAGATACGGTCGTCCAGCAGCAGGAGTAGCTATTTATAAAAGGTTGTTTGATGTAATGGGCATATATTTCCACAATTCATATGAATGTGCATGTGAGGTGCACCAGTATGTTTAGTAGTAATGTTTTTGATATCAGTGATATATGCGTTTGTTGTTGCCACTCTGAAAATGAAAAACTAATTGTATTGGTTGCCATTTATATTTCACCGGATAAGTCTTTAAGTGCAAATGAGAATTTTTGTATGAAAATTTATTTATTTGTTCTAAAGAGGCTTCTGCATTACTTCAAGATAGAATTGGAAAGAGATTTGATGATTTGCCGATGATTTTGAGTAGGGATTTCAACATCAACTTTGTGGATGATGAAAATCTACAATTAATTGAATTTTTAAATAGAAAATTTGATTTAACAATGACCAACCATCGCAATCTTAGCACAGAAAGATAAAAAATTACAATTGATGCAGTCATTACAAGATATTTAAATAGAATTGAATCAAAATTGTTTGCTATATATTTTAGTTACCATAAACCTTTAATATCAAATCTAGAATATAATGATAATAATGATGATGATGATGGAAGAATTGTTGAAATGGGGATGAAAATTCATAAGTTTTATGGGTATTTATTTCAATGAATACCAACTGACGATATTTCATATTTCATGCATTTGTAAATTTATGTTTTAAGCAATAGATTGCAATTTTTGTATGTAAAATAATATGCATTATTTTTCATGTACAATAGTGCATTAAATGAAAATTGTAATATAATTTTTGTAGCAGTAGTTTATAATAATGAATAAAAAAACACTTCATTTAAAAGTATTTTCTGCACAACAAAATATGTCCAGACGACTAAAAAATACACACATAATTGTTCAAGTTTTCACTTCTGTCGGCACGCCCGGAGTGCCACTATATATATATATTTTTAATTTAAAGTTGTGATATTTATTTTCTTCGGTCTTCAGAAAAAGAAATTTTCGATTTCATAAAAATCTTTAAATTCATATTTTATAAAGATTTGCATGTCTTTAGGGTCAGAGATTCGTAAAACAATTTTATACAAAATGTATCCCCGTGAGCCTATCTGTTTGTCTTTCAGTATGTGACACACTATTTGTGGGAACATATCTCAAGAACTATTGAACAGAATTGAATAAAATCGTTGCTTCTCCACAGCTGTCAAAATTTGTAACGGTGAAAAATGTCTGAATTCAACCAGCATTTTAAGTTTATTTTATGACTGAAAACACTGATAACGCAAATTGATAAGATACTAAATAAAAATATAAATAAAAACTTACGAAAAATTTTCTAAGTTGCATATATCTAAAAAACAACCAATATATATATATGTATGTATATTCATCTTTTATAGATATTTCTAAGTATTATATAGTATCCAAAACCTTTACAAAGTCAGCCGATCAGCTAGTAAATAAAAAAAAAATTAATAAAAGAATAATTACATGCTTATATTGCATTTATCTGAAGTAAAATTAATAATTATATCTATTCGCCATTTTTCTTTAAGTATTGTTTTAAAATTTATTCACTGGGGTTACACAATTAAGAAGAACAATAACAAAAACACTGCTAAATAAGGTATCATAATTCTTTCAAGTAAATAATGGTGTTCTTTCTCATATAAAAATGTTAAAATAATTGCGTTCTTTAAATATTGCATACATTTATAATATTTAATATTTTTTCAAGCACTGA
The DNA here is from genome assembly GCA_964019185.1 of Maratus speculifer. Lineage (NCBI taxonomy): Eukaryota > Metazoa > Arthropoda > Arachnida > Araneae > Salticidae > Maratus > Maratus speculifer. The sequence continues at coordinate 254,500,760 of OZ025297.1, forward strand.
TGGGAAACTGAATTAAAAATTATAATCATTTCCCAAATCTTCTCTATGTTTCGATTTAAATAATCCATATTCAAATTTATTCCATTTTTTTCAATAAGAGTTTATTTTTTTCCCAATTGAATACGTTTTCTTCGATTTATTTAATGGTCGTACTTTTGAAATTTGGCTGAAATTTGAGACTTTAAAGAAAAAAATAAGGCTGAAATCTTTCTTGTGTAGTGCAACATAAATATTAAATATTTTGATATACATTTGCTAAAATATCTTATCTTTATTCACATCAATTTTAAAACGATTTATTTGATTTTTCTTTCATGGATGTATTTTACTTCATTTCATTTTTATTGTTTGAGTATCCATTTATTATTAATTTTATCAAATTTTACTACATTAAAACAAAAGTAAGAGATGTGGTATTTATTTTCTTCGATCTTACGAAAAAAGAACTTTAAGATTTTGTCAAAAGCTTTAAATTCATGTTTTAGAAAGATTTGAATGTCTTAAGGGACAGAAATTCGAAAAATAATTTCATATAAAATGCATCAACGGGAACATGTTTGTTTGTCTGTCTATATGTGTCACAATTTTCAAACACTATCCCAAGAACTAATGAACAGAGTTTAATAAAATGGTTGCTTCTTCAGAGCTGCCGAATTCTGTAACGGTGAAAAATGTCTGAATACAACAAGAATTTGAGATGTGTTTAATTTTATTTTTTGAAACTCTGGTAACGCAGATCGGTAAGATACTAAATAAAAAAATAAATGAAAACTTACAGAAATATCTAAGTTGTATATATATAAAAAAAACAATCAATATATATATATATATATATATATATATATATATATATATATATATATATATATATATATATATATTACAAATTAAAAATTTTTTCGCCAAAACTAACCTTTATACTATCTTAATTTTCTTATAATAATATTCCGTACTTACTTCAAATTATTAATCTTGTTTCTAAATCTAATCTGCTAATCCTTATGCAGACGATATAAATTCTTAATTTGCCTTAAAAAACATTATTCCAGTATGCGTAAATTTACAAAGATGGCTCTAAATTAAAAATATTCTTAATTAAAACTTTATTTCTTAATATTCCAAATAAAACTGATTTCTTTTATGTTTTTATCAACTCTTTTTAAGACAGTCTTATTAAATTTATTCCAAACCCATACCTTTAAAAAAATATCATTATTTTATTTTATCTTTTTATTTATTTTTCCTACGTCAACCTTTTATGTGTGCATATTAATAAATTCATTTCTTTTCTTTTTCTCTTAAAATTAATCATTTATAAAAATCGTCTGCCTAAGATATTTAAAATTCTGAGTCAATTATAAATTGGTTAAATAATATTTTTTTAAAATAAATTTATCGTTTGTGGAAAATAATCTCGTAGCTGGACAAGAATTCTGTTTACATAAAAGAATGATGGTTTGAGGTTACAGAATGTTCCAGTATTTTCTTTTTAGTTTAAAAAGGTGGAAGTCTCGAGATGAAAAAGAAGATTTCTTGGGTTGCTTCTTCGATGAGGACAGCTCGCTGAAATAATGATGGAATTTTTGCAAAAGGAGGTTTTCCTTCCTCATTATTACGAATTTAATAAATGAATTTACAGCAGCCCATGACTAATTAATGGATCTTCTACATTTATTTATTTATTTTGTTTTTTCCCTCGCTTGCCATGACTGTGCGTTTCTTTTTAACCAGTGGAAATAATTCGAGTTCTCCTTAAATCGTCACATATATATATATATATATATATATATATATATGTGTGTGTGTGTGTGTGAGTGTGTGTGATCATTTTTATGGATATTTTTTAAGTATTGTTTAGTATCCAAAACCTGTACAACATCAGCTCATCAGCTAGTAAATTAAAACAATAAATAAAAGAATAATTAAATGCGCATATTGCATTTATCTGCAGCAAAATTAATATTTATATCTATTCACCATTTTTCTTTATGTATTGTTTTAAAATTTATTGACTGGAATTACACAATTTATAAGAACAACTAGAAAAATGCAGCTAAATAAGTAGCATTATTTATTCAATCAAACAGCTGTGTACTTTCTGTTTAAATTGTCAATAAAAATGTTAAAATATTTGCGTTATTTAAATGCATACTGTATATAATTATAATAATTTATATAATTTATATTATATTTATAACATTTTATGTTTCTTCATGCACTGATGAGGATTTCAAGTTATCCTTTTCATCCCAAATCATTTCTATATATGCATTTAAATCATCCATATTCAAATTTATTCCAATAATTTTTTTATTATTTCAATGAGAGTTTATCTTTTCTCAATACATATTTGCTACAATTTACTTAATGATATATTTCTGAAATTTGAGTCTTTATGGTAAATTGAAGACGGGTATCTTTCTTATGTAGTAAATCATAACTATTGAGTATTTTGATATGCATTTTCTAAAATATCTTATTTTTATTCATTTCAATTTTTAAAAGATCTGCTTGAAATTTTTTATGTCTGAATTTATTTTATTTCATTTTTATCGTTTGACTTATCATTCATTAATGATTTCGCCAAATTTTACTTTGATAAAAGAAAAGTGAACGATGTTATGTTTCTTTTCTTCGAGCTCGAAAAAAACTTTCGATTTCGTGAAAATCTTCAAATTTCTCTTTTAGTAAGTGCTGCATGTTTTTATTCCCGAGATTTGAAAAACAATTTTATACAATATGTATCCCCGTGAGTCTACTTTTTGTCTGTCTGACTGTGGCACAATTTTTGTGGGTACACTATCCCAAGAACTAATAAAGGGACTTTAATAAAACATGAGATTCAATTATTCCCTGATATAAATTGGCGCTGATAAATTATTAGTATAAATAACTGAGAAAATAAAGATCCTATGAGGTTTTTTTTTTCGATTTTCGAAATTGCTATATCGCAAGAACTACTGCACAAATTTTCGTACAATTTCGGTTTCAGTTACTCCTTGATATAGTTTTGTGGTGATATGCTTTTGGTGCAAGTAGCCCGATAGGTTGCGTTCCTATGAAGCATTTTGTTCGATATTTGTAAAATAATTATTTCCAACAAAACAAATGCACGAGTTTTCATCAAACTTGAGTTTCATTTAGTCCCTTATATATTTCAGTGCAATTTAATTTTTGGTGGCGTAAATTGTTCAACGGGTTGTGCTGCTATGCTACGCAAAACAGGCTAAAAATTAAGCGTGCTATCTTAAATGGAGAGGTAACCCTAATATTAAATACGAGGTTGCATCAATTTATAGTATATTGAAGAAATATAGATACACCCACAACAAATCGAAATTTTTTGCGGCATTTTCATTCTCATTTATAAATGTAAAAACACGAAAAATTGCTGAGATGATTCCTAAGGATATGTATACAAAATCTAGTGACTTCATTTTTCGTTGAATTAATTAGTATTTGTTTTACAAGCAATTATTTTCTTAGTTCGTCCTTTTTTTTCATTCCGAAATCTTCTTTTTCAGATTTTTTTTTTTCTTTAAATGCCAATTTTAACATCTTTCACATTTATGAAAAAATTGACAAGGACAGCATACTATGCATTTATCAATTACAGAATTGTACATTTTATGCGTTTAAGAGCAAAAATAAATTTAAAAGTAAATAAGAAAATAAACAATTTTGATTAGGATACATCTTTAAATTCACAAACATCGCGGCAAACTAGCTTAGAATTACAGCAATATACCTAAATGTATTTTTTTCTTTATGGATATTTTTTTTAGTTTTACATAGAAAAATTACCATGACCATAAACGAAACTTCTTTGAAGTATTTATAATCTGACAGTAAAGGCTATTCTATTAAATTATATTCGTGATTATTTATTTGGTTAATCGTAGTTAATTGTTTTAAAAAAAACGTTTTAGAAAAATAATATTGTTTGTTCAAATATCAAAATGTTAATCATCGATTTACAGCTGTTTTCGAAATAATAATAATATATACATTTTTTATTATTTTTTTAATTTATTTATTTATTTATTTTTGATAGAAAAATGTTTCTCTAACAGAACTATTTAAAACGTGATTCACTATATAAATAACAAAAAATTAATAGTAATTAATTGCAAGTTATTTAGCAACATGTTCATTAATATCACAATGATCACACTATGAGGCTACAAAAATAATTTTGGAAAAAAAAATTAAAATTACTATAATAAAAATTACTAAATTTAATTACTATATTAAATAGTAACATGTTAATACCACTATATATATATATATATATGTATATAAAGAAATAAAATTATATAGCCAGTCAACAAATGCAAACGTGCATTAGTATAATTCATGTTCCCGAGATGTAACTTTTTTTTAACCATTTGGTAAATGGTAACTGCATTCCGACGAGAATAGAGATGTCTGAGGGATATCTGCATCTTTGTGATGTCCGCATTTTATTATTTTCCTAGCTGGGCCAGGAATGTTAATGCTTAATCCATAGCTTACGTAATAAATGACTCTGTTATTACGTAAGACACTTTTTGATTTTTATTTGCTCAATGAAAAATATTCAAACAATTTGCTTTGGGCAGTAGATTTCCTCATGTTATTTATTTTATTTTATTTCATTTCATTTTTACAGATTTTTTTAGACTGAATGTAAAGTAAAATTTAAATTATTTAATTTAATGACGCATGAATTACATGTGATTAAAAATTGATATATTTTTCTATATAAAAATTTGAACGCAGTTAAAAATATGAAAAATTCGCTCTAATTTTAAAAATATCAATTTTCTGACAAATGTGTGTGCCACAAACATGGCTATGAAACGATTGGTCAGGAAATAAATAGACTTTAAACCCAATGGTAATTTTTCACGATGTTTTTTTTTTCTTCTTTGAAATTTAGATTATTTTCGTAGACAAAAGTTTAATCTTTTAATTACTCTTACTATTAGTTATAAAGAATCCATTTTCAGATGACCATTACAAATTGTTAAATCGCATTTTTATTCTTTTCTTTTTTGACTTATGTTAAATATTTAAGTTATCTAAACGGAATGTAAGTTTCCTTTATTAAATAGTATAAATTTTATTCATATTTTCTGAAATAAATGTATTTGAAAATTAACTTTTGTTAAAATTTGCTTTTTTTTAAAAAATGAATTTATTTTTTAGGCTTTCAGGAAGTGTATAACAGGTGGTGCAAATCATAACCAAATTTTCAACATGAATAATTTTGCGCTACACTGTTAAAAAATGAAAAACAGTAATAATAATAATAATGTTTAAAATTTAAAAGAATTTACGGATAATCTATTATATTCAGTTTTGTGTTAAATTACGGATATTGATAAAACGTAGATTCTGTTATATAACCGAGAAATGAAAAAGGATAGTTAACTCACAAGACTGTGTAAGAGTTAACTATGTTAATAATTTAATTTAGTTTTCAAAATGATCACTCAAACTTTAGTAAGCTTCAAACAAATTTTCGAGTATATTTCAATTGCTGTATCATGTAATTTTCAGACAATTTGTTTTTTTCCGTCCCTTGGTTTAAATCCGACACTTAAATTTGGACATAGGAAGAACGCCGTACTGAGATGTTAGAGCTGTCGATTTTGAGTAAAGATATGCATTTTATGGTTTAGAAGAGAAAAATACATTGTGCTTGTCAAATATGTCGCTTCAAATATAATCATTAAAACATTAATAAAATGTTTATTTTGATTTATACCAGACCTATACATAATAGTTATTGTTTTTCTAAATCAATTTTGATTCTATAAATATTTTTAATGATAAATTTAGAAAGAAAAACTATGGATTTTTTTTTTTTTTTTTATTGACAATAAAATTTTAAGGGTAATTCTTTTCTCAGAAAAATAATCATTTTATTTTTATATAATATTTATTTTTAATGCGTTCATTTTTTTAAAAAGTTCTTTAAAAGTAATGAGAGAAAAGAAACAATTTATTACTTTATTAATTAGAAGTGATTTTTTACGCCTTCTTTATTTAATTAAAACTGCGCAATATGTTTTTAGGATATATATATATATATATATATATATATAATTAAAAAGTACCTGTCAATGAAATACGTTTAAACATGTAAAAACATATTTTTCAATAATTTTCACACAAATATTTTTACCAGTGAATCTATGTCTTTATATAACTATTCATAAATTTTGGAGAAAGCGACCATATCCTTAACACCAAGTTTGCCGCAGTTCAAATATACGTATATAAATATATAAATAAAAAAGAAATCGCATATATATATATATATATATATATATATATATATATATATATATATATATATGTATATAAATATATATATATATATATATATATATATTTATATATCTAAACATGTTTGTGTTTCTATCAAAAATGAGAGCCAAATTAGACTTCAAAGTCTTTAAATCAGAAAACCAATCTTTAATTTACTTTCGATCAAATGAGATTCAAAGAAAAAAAGTTGTAACTCCTAATATAAGTAGAGCAAGATCAAGATAGTACCTCTTTATTACTGCAATATTGTTGTCCAGCAATAATCTTTTTATCCTCTTTATATTAACCATCGTTTATTACCCAAGAGATTTTTACGAAAAGAATCCAAATTATTAAATAAAAAGTGTTTTTCTTTGGATAAGAGATAAATAAGACCTTCTTTTACAATAATTTAATTGTTATTTTTTGCCGCAAACAATAGGATATTTCTTTGTAAATAAAAGTACATTTTTGCCAGTTTAAGACTAAATTTAATCGATGATTTTCATTCACGGTTAAGAAAATAATAAAAAAATAATTTTCACATAAATAATGTATGAAAATATTTAGTATACTGCATTTACACCAGTATACATTGAAGATTAAATTACTATTAGGTAACAATTTCTTTCGCATAATTCGAAAAAAAAAGATTTTTTTTTATTTATATTATTGAAAACAATTGAACTCTGGAATGCAAAATTCTAAATAAATAATTAGGACTAGATATATAACATTTATTTGATTTCGTGAGGCAGCGCGCGAACTAGCCCGTGATGGGTTCTTTAATTCAATTTATCTCAGAATGATTTTCATCATGATTCATCAACTTTCAAAGTATATACTTAAAATGTCACATCTATTAAATTTTAAGCAGTATTTCTCTATTTTTTGTGAGAATTGTGAAAATATGCTAACTAGAAAAAAGTCACAAAAGTCACGCATGTAAAACTTTATGTGTTCCTTTTAAAATTTACAACGAACTTCGTAATTAATATATTAATATATATACACTATATTGCCATTGATTATTGGACACTTGCGATTTTAGACATTTTACTAAATATCTAGAAAAATACATGAGGAATCATCTCGAAACTCTTAGTGCATAAATATAATAGTATATGTCATACATTTCCGTGAAGATTTTTTACCGAAACTTCATTGGAGACCGTCAACAGATTAAAAACGAATGAATATCTTTTGAATAACCCTGTCAAAACTAATGTAGCAAAAGCGCTCAAACTCTAGATTATGATTGAATGCCTTATCGTAATACACTGTGTTCATTTTTATGCAAATAGCATGCATAGTCGCAGAGTAATGAAGGTTTTTATAAAAATGGTCCCAAATTTTTCCAAGTTTTCCCTTATAATTTTCAGAGTTCTTAATATAAAATAATATTTTTTTCAGAAAATATGACAAACAACATTGCACACAGTACCCTGTAATCAGAATTTAAAAATAATAAAAATTGTATGAAAATTGAGTAGGCTAAATAATTTTTTACTGCGCATGCGTCAAAGATATCAAAATTTCATTTCCATATTATGTTAGCTAAATGTATAGAGCAACTTTTGTAAAAGTCTCAAAATCATAGCTTGAAAATTCTGAAAGTAATCGTCTATAGAAAAAGGACAAAATCCGTTGTTTCCAAAATCAAACAAAAAAAATGAGGGATTTTATCTAAATGTATTAGTACATCCCGTATTGTGTATTCTATATTGACACTAATCAATGAATATAATGATACAACCCCTCTTGTTTTTGCTTCATTTTGAGAATAACGGATTTTCAACTTATTAAATTGACGATTATTTTCAGAATTTTCAAGTTATGATTTTGCGACTTTCACAAAAGTTGCTCTATACATTTAGCTAACATAATATGTAAATGAAATTTTAATATTATTGACGCATGCGCAGTAAAAATTTATTTAGTAAACCAACTCATTTTGTATACACTTTTCATTATTTTTAAATTCTGATTACAGAGTATTGTGTGCAATGTTGTTTGTCATATTTTCTGAAAAAAAATATTATTTTATATTAAGAACTCTGAAAATTATAAGGAAAAAACTTGGAAAAATTTGGGACCATTTTTACAAAAACCTTTATTACTCTGCGAGTATGCATGCTATTTGCATAAAAATAAACACAGTGTATTACAATAAGGCATTCAATCATAATCTAGAGTTTGAGCGCTTCTGCTGCATTAGTTTTGACAGGGTTATTCAAAAGATATTCATTCTTTTTTAATTTGTTGACGGTCCCCTATAGAGTTTCGGGAAAAAATCTTCACGGAGATGTATGACTTATACTATTATATTTATACACTAAGAGTTTCGAGATGATTCCTTTTGCATTTTTATAGATATTTAACAAAATGTCTAAAATCGCAAGTGTCCAATAATCAATGGCAATATAGTGTATCATCACTACATAGTATAAAACAAAGTCGCTTTTTCTGTCCCTATATCCCTATGTACGCTTAAATCTTTAAAACTACGCAACGGATTTTGATGCGGTTTTTTTAATAGATAGAGTAATTCAAGAGGAAGGTTTACATGTATAATAACATCCATTAAATAGTGGAGAAATACTGTTATTTTTGAGGTTTTTAATGTGATGTCGTAAATAATTTCATTTTTTCCGCTTATACATTGCAAACGCAGACTGAACCCTAGAGTAATGGTTTTAGTAGTTGAATTTAATAGGATGTAGTGGTAGTAACAATTTGCGGTGTCAGTAGTGACACGGGACTACCCGAAGCAAAGCGAGGGCGGGCCGCTAGTATATATATATAAATTTTGGTACGAAATGTATCCCCATGAGTCTGTCTGATTGTGATACAATATTTGTGTGCACGCTATCCCAACAATTAATGAAGGGAATTTAATAAAACATGAGATTCGATCAGTCCCTGATATAAAATTGACTCTGATTACATTTTGCTATAAATAGCCGTAAAAATGGCGTTACTAATGTGCATATTTCGCGATTTCCGAAATAGCTATATCTCAAGAACTGGTGCACAATTTTTTTTAAATTACTTCAGATACAATTAGTTTTTCGTATGATATGCTTTTGGTGAATGAACAGTACGTGGCAAAGCTACTACTCAAAGCTTTTTTTTTACGATTGTAAAAAAATATCTGTCCTAAAAACAAATACACATTTCAATAAGCTTCACAGTCAGTTAGTCTCTTATATACATTAGTGCTGTTTAATTTCTTGTGGTGTAAACTGTTTCCTATGTTGCACTGGTATGTTGCACAAAACCGGATACAAAGTCAGTGTACTGTCTTTAATGAGAGAGGTAACCCCATGATTAAATTCGAGATCACATCAATTAAGAGTTTATTCGAAGAAATATTTTTGCACCCACAAAAGCTTGTAAATTTCTGAGACATTTTCATATTTTCTTTTTTAAAGTAAAAACATGGAACTTGCGTAAGTGATTTTACAAGATATGTATAAAACGAAGTTTGACTTCATTTTTCGCTCAATTAATAAGAATTTGATTTATAAACAATTATTTTCTGAACATTTTTTACATTCTCAGATATTGCGCTTTTGGAAATTAGTTTCAAAACTTCAACTTTGTAATATACTAAATACTTTTCATTGCGCATGCATGAAGACTATCAAAACTTATTTGCATATTATGTTAGCTAAATGTATAAAGGAACTTTTGTAAAAGTCTCAAAAACATATCTTGAAAATGTTTAAAATAATCATCGAGAGAATACGTTAAAAATCCGCTATTCCCAAAATAAAGCAAAAAGATGAAGTTTTGTATCCATTTATTTATTGATAAATGCAAATCTAGCATACACAATATGGTACGTACTACTATATTTGGATACAACCCCTCATCTTTTTGCCTTATTTTAGGAATAATGTATTTTGAACTTATTTGACGTATATTATAGATAATATAGATAAAATGGGTCACGCATAGATTGGTCACGCATAGATTTAGCACATGGTCACACATAAATGATGTTTCTGAAAATGTGATTTAACACTAGAACAGCCGGATTTTGGACATACCTAAAACCGCCGTTTGGTGTTAATTTGACCCCAGTGAGAAATTTAAGCCATGTTAAAATAAATATATTTTTTAAATGATAAATGAGGTTTAAATTGAAAAATATAAATGTTTTTAAAGGTTTTATAACTTTTTCTTTTTTATTTATTTAGTTTTTAGAGATCGTTTATCCCAATTTTTACATTCTTTTGAAATGACAGTATATAAATGATAATGTATAATTCAAAATATTTTACTACACAATAGTACACAAATACAATAGATTTTATTATATATATATATATATGTATGTATAATATTACTCAATAAAATTGATAAGAAAATAAACAAAAAATACAAGTACAAATAATAGATATTAGCGCACAACATGTTTCAAAGAGAGAAAATAAAAAAAAACATAATTCCTGAATAAGCATATAAATGTGTTCCAAAGTTATTTAGACATTAGTACAAGTAATACAATATACGTGCTTGATGGTGACATCAACACACTTACCACAAATTGGTTTCTGACATCCCTCACAGCTTGCAGAAGTTTTATTTCGTCCCTTGCAATGTTGAAAAGCACATTTCTTTCGCTTCAGGGTCTGTGGTCGATCAACTGAGGGGCATCTGCTGCGCAACGCGCTATTTCTCAATTCTTCCACAAGGGCAAGAATAAATTCCCGACGTGAAATTGAGGTTTTTGAGCATTCCTTGAAAATTATCCAAGCATTTAGTGCAGCAATATCAAGTACGTTATAAAAGACGTGAAGAGGCCATCTGCGAGTTCCACATCTTGTAGAATATTTTCGTAGCATCTGATCTGCTACATCTACACCACATTCAGTTTTATTGTAGTAAACAACAGTGTTCGGCTTCTTCTTTGCACTACTTTCTGCAAACACATTCGTGTGCAAAGTGCTCAGAATCACGACATTCTTTCTGTTCTTGCACCTATATATCATGAGTACTTTATTTCCATTTTTCAGAGCAGAAAATGAGTATCGTGGGGAAGATATGTCGCGGGCAATAAGAGGTAATTCTTTCTTATTTAGACGCATCGTTCCAACGATTGTGGTTTTCTTTGCCGAAAGTTCATTGGCAAGCTTTACAGACGTGAAAAAATTGTCAGTAGTGACATTGAGACCGGAGTTTAGATATGGTTGTAGTAATTTCAGCACTATACTTTCTCTAAGTTGTAAATCAGTTGGCCGCTCTTCATCCTTACCTAAATAAGGATAGCCATTTACCATAAATTTCGAATTTACATCAGTTGTTAACCAGAACTTGATGCCGAATTTGACCGGTTTATTTGCCATGTATTGCATGAATCTGCACCTTGACTTACAAGGCAACAACTGTTCATCAATGGTTATTTCTTCACTAGGATTATAACATAAATAACAATTTTCAATCAGCTTCTTCCAAGTTTCTGAAGCGAGAGCAAATTTGTCCGTGGCCAGGCGTTCCGATCTGTTACTTCGCAGATCGAATCTGAGATATCGCATGATTTCACGGAAACGATTGCGTGGCATTGTCTCTTTGAACACAGGTGGTCCCCAACTTTTATTCCATAAGTCATCTGCACAAAGCTTTGAATGACCTAGTACCCCACGGGCGTATAAAACGGCGAAAAAAGCATCCAGTTCTACCAGAGTAACATACCAGTTGCTGTCATCTCCTAGCTGACGTCGTGCTTCAGCAACTGTGCATTAGGGCGGAGCGTAAAAAACTCTTTTTTGAAATTCTTTTCTCCCTAGCGAGGAAAAGTTCTCTAGTGCTATCAGTAATATACCCACAAAATTTCAAAACAATCAATAAATATCTTCCGGTTCCACTTTTGGGTCGAAATACGCAATTTTAGCCAAAAATCTTGTAATTTTTCACATTTCAGTAATATTTTTAATTTTCAATTTTTTCTTCACCCTAGTGCGAAAAAACTGAAAGAGCACGTAAGGAACACAAATCCATAATATTAGAGTAATTAAAAAACACCTTTGTGAGGGAGTTTGGTAGTTGCAGATATTTGTTAGGACATTTTAGAAGAACGAAATGATCAGTATAGTAGTCCAGATTCGGATGTACGAAAAACCCCCACAATGATTGCTAAGTTACTCTTTATTTAGACATGTATTACTAGGGGGGCACACATACAGTACTCGGAGAAAATCTCCGAACAGCGATTAGCAACTTCACAAGACGAGAGCAGTGAATCAAGTGGCCTCGTACATAGCAACAAACCGCCACTTTTGGCATGATAGAAAATCGCCAACATACACAAGTTCGCCCATGCACAATGGATAGTATACGCCAAATAACAGTTAAAATGCAGCCAGCAAGATCAGAATTCAATTTGGTTTCCCAGCTGGGATGGAAAGGAAAGGTTGCCAAACGATAAATTGTTACACGTGTTGTTTTGTCTAATAAAGAAGCACACCGAAGGGACATCAGATTTTACCTCGCAGATGTTAAATTCTTTTTAGGGTTTTGTCGAGAAAGGAAAAAAGAAGCGTAAGCATAAATTTTAACTGCGAAACAGAGATGATCTCCTTATAAGGTAATGCAGAATTGCTTCGATCGGAAACAGCAGACATCTGGAAATTGTTTTAAACGGTTGAAAAATATGTGAGTGTATTTCTCACAGAAAAAGTTAAGCAGCTGCCGATTTTCGGTTAGAGAATTAATAAGCAAGAAAAATGGAAAAGGAATGAAGGACAACATAAAACTAATTTTGAATTGAACAGAGACGGGGGGGTGTAAAGGAATCATTTAAGAAAATAACCAATATATAACGAAATAATCGTTATATATATCACCCGGTGCACCACAAAAACTTTTGCTGTCCAATGTGCATAGGCTAGCATAAAATATTATATCATAAAAACATACATAAATGCAAAAGTTTTTTTTTATATGTATATGTAGAAAGTTGACGTCATGATAATGGAGACTTTTGTATTCAAAAACAGTCAGCAGTTCTAAAGTTTCTATATTTTTTTACTATTTCTGTATATGGATCCAAGCTAGTACTGTATTTTTATATGTAGAAGTTGAGTCGACTCAGACAGCACAAAAACATTAATGCAGCTTTGATTGTTATCATGACACAAGTAAAAATTTTGAAACATATACACAAAACATGAAACTAATACTAAATGAATATAAAATAGCAATACACAAAAATAACATAATAGTACTATACTTTTCAAAAATTAAAAAGAGTAATATGATGTATATTAAAAAATAAAAATGTTTTTGTAAAAAATTGTTTCATGCCGAAGCATAGGATGACAAAAAAAAAGAGGTGCTCCAAGCACGCCCATAAAATTTGCGTCACCCTGAATCTTGTGTACAACACAAGTATTATGGCATCGGCTTAGGGCCTAGCCTTAGATGAGGAGGGAATTGTGATGCTCCCCCGAAGGCACTAGCGGTCTTCTGAAGGAGCCCACGTCGAATTACATGAAAAAATTTGAATTGTTGTGAATTGGAATCACAATTCAAAAATTTGAATCGAAACTCCAATTCCAAAACTTTGTCTCTCAACACAATGAAGCTTGAACCCCTAGGGCATTAATTTTGAACGGGAACAAGACTTCAAAGGGAAGAATTCAAAAAGAAAAAAAAGCTAAAAAAATGTATATCATATAATAACTAATATGGGCAGACAATCCTAGAGTGAAGAGAGACGAAAAATGTGTCACAATCGAGTGGGGGGATGAACAAGTCATATATGAAAACAGTGTTCTATTTAATTACATGAATCATTTGTTTACTTTTCTAAACTACAGTACCTGTTTATCTAACTATAATATGTTTGACTTATAGTACAGGGATTGTTAAGTGGGAGGTTAGCTAGTGGAAAATATTGAATTAATGAATATTGTCAAAGAAATTTTAAGTGTACTGCAAAAAGAAACAAAATAAAAAGTAACTAAAATTTAAGTGAGTATGAAGACATATCTAAGTATTAAAGGATAACAATGATACCTAATATTGTTCCTAAAAGATCTTCAGAGCAACAGTGATGGACCAGCCATGATATTGTTAAAGATCAGTCAAAAACAACATACACACAACCATGAGCTCTTTGGTTGGATATGTGGTATCATAAAACATGACATAAAAAATAATAAATAGTGTTTTTACATTAGCTTCTGTTTCTTAGATTGTATGTATGTGGTTGATAAAACGTATTAAAGTTAGTGTTGTTTATATAACTTGATGCATCAAATAAATGTCCATAACGAGGAGGTGCTAGTAAAAGTCTATCAATATGTACCCGAAATGCTGTGTTATCAGGAGTATACAACCTTTTAATTCAAAATGACACTGGGGAATGTTTACAAGTGACAATATATGGACCAGTATACTTTGTTTTAAGCTTGTCATTTGATTTTAGATATACAATATCTTTTAAGAAAATGGATCTTAATTTAGCTTTCTGACCGTAATATTTATATCTTTTATCTTGAGCAGATTTAATGTTGTTATAAGCTTTGTGATATATCTTACTCAAATCATCAAGTAATTTGTGTACTTCAATATGTTTATCAAGAAAGGGTTGGTTGCACGACTGATCAAAAGTGTCAAAAATTAGAGAAAGTTCGCGTCCAAAATGAAGAAAATTAGGAGAGTACAATGTAGTTGCATGTTTGGAGCCGTTATAAAGTGACTTGTGTATAAATACAGCATTTTCGAATGAATGACCTTCTTGTAAAAGAATATTAACTGAATATTTGATTGACTTATTGATTCGCTCTGCAATCGCATTTGATTGTGGTCTCGAGGCAGAACTGTGTAATACCTTAATGCCCAATGTATCATTAAAAATGTTATATACCTGAGACGTGTACTGGGGTCCTAAGTCTGATAAGACAACCGAAGGTCTCCCAAAGGTGGTTATGTAGGAGAATAAGCATTTAACAACCTTACTCGCCGATATGTCATTAAGTGGAAAGAGTTCAATATGTCTCGAAAAATGATCAGTGATAGTTAAAACATATTTTCCATTAGTAATCGGTCCAAGGAGATCAGTACTGATAGTGTGACCAGGGTACCTGGGAGTGTATGTGGGCTGCAAAGGTGCGGGTGGAGATTGGTGATGTTTAGTTTGAAGACATTTGATACATGATGCAACAAAGTTTAAAGTGTCTACATACATACCCTTCCAAAAATATCTACCTGACAAGAATTCATAAGTTTTATTAAAGCCAAAATGAGATAAATGTGAAATTGTTAAGACCTTGCTTTTAAGTGAATTTGGAACAATAATGTGATACGAAAAAGTGTCATTAAAAATATTTTCCTTCTTTAACATTAATACTTTCGAATCAGGATGAATGAAGTAGTTAGGAAATTTTTGAGAAGATCCTTTCTTTAAGATTTCTTTATAAACAACAGACAAAGTAGGGTCATTTTGTTGTTCAGTAGCAAATGTTTCATTCGAAATTTCTAATAAAGGGTCAGGATTTGTTTGTGTACCAGAAATAGGGCAGTTAACATGCATATTAGAATCATTCGAGCTGGAGTGTGGAGTATCACATTCTACAATAGGTAAGGGTTGAGTATCATGAATAAGTTCAGGGTTTGTAGCTAAAGTCTGTTGATTATTTTCAAAGTTACAGCGAGATAAATAGTCAGCGAGTACATTCTTTTTACCTGGAATATGTTGAAATTTGTATGTGTATTCTGAGAGATCCATGAGCCAACGAGAGATAATATCAGCCGGGTTTGTAGTTTTGTTGTACTTTTCCAGGGGTTTACTATCTGAAAGGATTACAAATTCTCTGTTGTATAAATAATATTTGAAAGCAGTAACTGATTTATGAATCGCCATGAGTTCTAATTTAAGTGCAGGATATTTTTTTTTTCTGATGCTTTTAAAGATTTTGAAAAGTACGCAACAGGTAATAGTTGTTTATCATGTTCTTGTAGTAAGACGCCAGAAATAGCAATATTTGACGCATCAGTATTTAAATAGAACTTTTTGTTCCAATCAGGTTATCGAACCATGGGTGGATTAAAGAATATCTTCTGTATGGTGTCCATAATTTTTTGATGTTTACTTGTCCACTTAAATTTGGCTTTTGGAGTAGTTAAGTTTATGAGAGGCTGCACAAGTTCAGAAAAGGATGGAACCAGAGATTTGTAGAATGTAATGACACCTATGAGTGCTTTTAATTGTCGTTTAGTTGTAGGTGTTGGAAAAGATGTTATTTTTACAATGTTCGACTGAACAGGAGAAATAGTTTGATTTTCTATGTGAAATCCAAGATAATCTAAACTGGTTTTGTGAAAAGTGCATTTGTTAGGGGACAGCGTTAAGTTATATTTTACTAATACTGCAAGAATTTTATCCAACTTATCACACATTTCTTGATACGAATTGGCACCAACAATAAGATCATCTTGGTAGGTATAGACACCTTCTAACTGTAATTCATCAAGTAAGGAGTCCATTAAAGCTTGATAAATTGAGGCGCTAGATTTTAATCCGAATACTAATCTCTTATACCGAAAAGAACCAAACATTGTAGTGAATGTGAGCTGATTTTGAAATTTTGCAGGCAAATCAATCTGATGATATGCCTGATGAAAGTCGAGAGAAGAAAAAAAAACGATATTGTGAAAGATTTGAAATAATAGTTTGAATTTTTGGAAGTGGATAGGACGAACCTTGAATTATAGTATTAACCATTCTGAGATCTAATGCGAGTCTATATTTCTGTATACCTGTACCGTCTGGTTTCTTTTTAACAAGGAGCATGGGGCAGGCCATTCGGAACAATGACGTTCAATGATTTTGGCATCAAGCAACTGTTTGATTTGATTTAAAACATCCTTTTGCACAGCTTGGGGAAGAGGGAAATGAAGTGTCTTTATGGGGTAGTCATTAATGAATTTCAAATCAGGTACAATTTTATCAGTATGACCAAGTGTGTCTAATGATTTGGAAAAGGCAGGATAATAATTAAGTAGCAATTTAGTTAGGTTCTTTGCTTCGTCAGATTTTAAGTGAGAAAGTTTAAAATCATTAGCCGATAACTCCTGCTTTCTTTTTTGTAAGATTTCATTAGACGCCTGAATAAAATTTACAAAGTGCTGTTCTGAGTTATTTTGCTTGTCAGACATTTCAGAAGTATAGTCGCGAATTTCCTCAATCTCATACAATTGACCTATTTTTGTGTGTTTAGGGAGATGAATGGTCTTTTCAGAAGTGTTTTTAAGTGTTATTGAGAAGAAATGATGTATTTGTGAAGTTTTCTTTGTTTTAGTTGATAATTTGTTCATTTGAATAATGGCATCATTTCCTATTAATTCTTTTGTTTGTGCCAAATATTCAAATAGATAATTTCTGTCATTGTTAATGTTATTGGAAGTGTAAACAGAGCACCATATTTGTTGTTGAGGTTCCAATATAATTTTTCGAGTTAAGAACACCGCTTGATTCATTACAACATCACTGAACAAATTGCATGATTTTGATTGTTTCTCTCCAGAAGATTCTTTACTGGTTTTTAAAGGAACAGAGAAATTATTGTTGACATGGAGACACTTGTTAAAAGTATCGATGACAACATTGTATCTAGTTATGAAATCAAAACCTAAAATGCCTTCAAAACTGGAAGACTCGGGTATGTCAGCAATATAAAAGTGGTGTGAAAACGCTTTTTGTTTTAGCTTAATGGATGTTCTGATGCAGGCGGAAAATGAGACATCAGAATTGACAGTTTTAATATTGACGTCAGTGGACAGTCTTTTATATTTTAAGACAGGTTTAAGTTGATTAAATAATTTTTGTGAAAGTAAAGATATACTACTACCAGAATCAGCCAACAAAGTAATATCATGGTTTGCTATAGTGGCTTTAACAAGAGGAAGGGATGGTGACATAGTGTTTACACTACAAATTATCTGAACATTATCACTTTCTGTTTGTGTATTGGTGTTATTTGCTATCTTAATGGAGTCAAAAGTTTGGGAACCTACTGAATTAACTAGTCTCGAACTTGAAATTTTAGGTAAAACAGGGTCAAAAAGAAAAGTTGCTGACGTAGAAGTATTAGATTGAGACACAACACCATCAGCATAAAAATTGTATCTCTGTTTCAGTTTTCCTGAAATTGTGGAGTGAAATTTGTGTAATTGTTTTTTCTTTGAGTATTTGCTCTTTTCCATTTAAAACAAGAGAGAGCGTCGTGATTGTTTCGGCCACATAACTGACAAACAACTGGGTTTTTTTGTGAAAACTTGTGTGGGGAATAACGTCTAGTGTAGCTCCGATTTTTGTAATCTTTTTTGAAACGTGAAACACTTGCGGAATGTTTTGGTCTAGTCTGCAGATTTTTTTGCTCAGTTTCGGTTTTAGTATCAGGAGGGACAAAAGATAATGCATTTATTTTCTCAGAGATTTCTTTTAATTGCGATTCAATGAGATTTTCTGATCTGTGTACCGAAGGTAAGGAATGTAAAATTTTTTCATTCCTTAAAATTTCATGAAGGGTTTGCGCTCTTTCAACTGCTGTTTTATAATCATTAATGCCTTCTTCCTGTAATTTTATTCTAATATTTGAAGGAAGGGCTTCTAGAAATTTCATGAGTTTGATAGTGTTGCGTGCATTTTCGTCATTGATATCTGCATAAACAGTCGCCGCAAGAACATTTAGTCTATGAGCTAAATTTTTTATCGTCTCAGAAGGCATAAGTGCTAAACTGGACAACTCAACAGAGGCAACACATTTACTAGGGGGGGCGAAGAATGACGCAAATTCTTTTTCCAGCAAATCGAGGTCTGTTATCTTTTGCAGGTCGGGGTTTTGTGCTATAAATTTTTGTGCAGGCCCAACTAACTTTCCCTTTAAGATTGCAATTGTTGTCTGTGGGTTATATTTATTAATTTCCGCAGCGACTCTAATTTGGTCAAAGAAAAATTTAAGTAAATCTGGATCTCCATCAAATTGAATGATATTTATCGGAATTTGTTTTGCCGCCATGATTTTACAGTTTTTTTTTGTTTTGATTAAGCCCACAGGTATTGAGAAATTGTTACACAGACCGGACTTATACCCTAAAGCACATTGAAAACGAGTAAATTTCCTAGCAAGTAAACTACGTAAACTAGCAAAAATAAATAGATTTTAAAATATACCTCACTTTAAAGATATCTTATTTAAACCTCTTCTAATAGTAAAGCAAAGGGAGCACATACAAAAGTAACTCATTTAGAAAATAAATTAAATAAAAAGCAAAATAATTACACTTTGAAACATATATCTATATATTCCTTCACTTTAACAAAGTACATACTTTAGATAATAAAGCAAAGAAAACTCTATAGAAAACCGCAAAAACTGTTAGCAAGCAAGCAAAAAAAAAAATCCTTTAACTTCTTTACACAAGGAAAAAAATTCCTTTTTTTGTAACTTAAAACCTTCTGATTTATTTATATTTTTTGGATGAAAAAGAGTGTTCTTATTTTAACCTTGTAATTAAAAGTTCAAAATTGGTTAAACTCTCATTTAAGCATACTAGAGAATCTAAATACAAATTAAAAAAACGAAGGGGTATGGGACGTTAAATATGAAATAATAGCACATAAATGCAAATAACTGATAAATGCTGCATAAAATGTCAGCAAAAATAATAACTAGAAATGACAACAGTTACCGTGCTTTCGCAAATTAAAAATCTTTGCAAAAACACAATAACAGGATTATATTAATGCTCTATTCAGAACATAAATGTTGACCGTTGTGTCCTGAATGTGAAAGCAGAACATGAAATAAACAAAGTAGGTGGGTTGACTTACTGATTTAGTTTTAAAAAAAATTAACTGATTACTAATTTAATAACACAAAAACTTAGGGAAATGGGGCAAGATCTGCTCTCACGTTCAAAATGTAGATTATTTCGAAGTTGATTTTCGTTGTTGTGCACTTTTTTCTCTTTTTTTTTATCACAGAAGACTAGCAGAAATTTTATATTGTAAACAGGTAATTGAATATGCACTTATCGAAGGTGGTGACACCTCTTTTAGAGAATTTTTGTAATTCTCTTATTTATTTATTTATTAATTTTGTGCACTGTTAACTGAGACAAACGATGAATTATTTCTGATGGATTTTCACACCTGTATAAAATTTATTTAACTTTGCCACCTACTAGGTGGATATATTTTTCATTTGCACATCATTGGAAGGAAAACTGAGAACCTATCGATTACATGTGCAAATTCTCACTTTCTTTTGCAGAGCGCATTCACTTTGCGATGCATAACAACACTGGAATACATGTTTCCATAAATTTTCTATGAGGCTATATGAACTTTCTGTAGATTACTTTCACTAAAGACACAAAACACACACTGGTATAGAAGCACAAAATGCGCACATGCAGCCCTCGATGATATCTGCCGGCGATGAACACGTCAATCACACAGACGATGCGAGGAGATGAAAAAAGGGGGCGCACAGCGCTCAGGTGACAATCAGCCGCAGATTTCTTTTAGCATATGGAATATCGAGGGGAGACCCTCCGAAGCACTTGAGATGGAGAGGACAGGAGAGGAAAGGGGTGCGTCCAGCAAAGGAACCCCAGGACGGGACACCGCTCCACCTTTCGACGTCGACTGCAGGTCAAGATAGAGAGATCAATTCCACATCGGTTGACACCCAGCAGGCAAGACCAATAGCAATTACAACTACGGACGCAGAGAAGAAAAAGAAGAACCAAAATGCATCACATCCGCTGGAAGGTCGCAGTTGATTGTACCCCCCTCCATATTTTTTTTTTTTTTTTTTTTTTTTTTTTTTTATGTGGGGAAAAACGAAAAAGTCAAACGGCACCAGAGATTTGTGAGGGAGTTTGGTAGTTGCAGATATTTGTTAGGACATTTTAGAAGAACGAAATGATCAGTATAGTAGTCCAGATTCGGATGTACGAAAAGACCCCACAATGATTGCTAAGTTACTCTTTATTTAGACATGTATTACTAGGGGGGCACACATACAGTACTCGGAGAAAATCTCCGAACAGCGATTAGCAACTTCACAAGATGAGAGCAGTGAATCAAGTGGCCTCGTACATAGCAACAAACCGCCACTTTTGGCATGATAGAAAATCGCCAACATACACAAGTTCGCCCATGCACAATGGATAGTATACGCCAAATAACAGTTAAAATGCAGCCAGCAAGATCAGAATTCAATTTGGTTTCCCAGCTGGGATGGAAAGGAAAGGTTGCCAAACGATAAATTGTTACACGTGTTGTTTTGTCTAATAAAGAAGCACACCGAAGGGACATCAGATTTTACTGCGCAGATGTTAAATTCTTTTTAGGGTTTTGTCGAGAAAGGAAAAAAGAAGCGTAAGCATAAATTTTAACTGCGAAACAGAGATGATCTCCTTATAAGGTAATGCAGAATTGCTTCGATCGGAAACAGCAGACATCTGGAAATTGTTTTAAACGGTTGAATAATATGTGAGTGTATTTCTCACAGAAAAAGTTAAGCAGCTGCCGATTTTCGGTTAGAGAATTAATAAGCAAGAAAAATGGAAAAGGAATGAAGGACAACATAAAACTACTTTTGAATTGAACAGAGACGGGGGGGTGTAAAGGAATCATTTAAGAAAATAACCAATATATAACGAAATAATCGTTATAACTTTCTTGTTAAACTTTGGGTTCTAAATATGGGAAATTTGTCGAAAATGATACAAATTTTTACTTTTTCCTCATTTTTTTTATTTTTCGATTTTTTATTCCTGCTGGCATAGAAATGTCCGAAGAAAATGCAAGAAACATAAGTAAAAAATTTTAGAATAATAAATAAATATCTTCCGGTTTCCCTTTAAGCATCTAAAACTGGCAAATTTGCCAAAAAGTATGTAAATTTTCTCTTCTCGGGGATATTTGTCTTATCTATTTTCACTTCTCACTGGCGTGGAAAATTTGGAAATTCATAGGACAAACATGTGTAAAAATTTAAAATAATTAATAAATATCTTCTGATTTGACTTTTATTACTTAAACTGGCAAATTCATGGCATTAATGTGCACAAAAATCACAGAACAATCGAATTGAAAGCGATCTGAGGGAAATTCCTCTAATAAGTTCCGAGGACGAACAGAAAGATTCTGTTCGATTACTGTAGTATTACTATTGGTTTAATACTCTGCTCGTGATAGGTTCGTAATGAGGATATTCAATTTTAGCTTCTATATTTTATTTAAAAGTAATACATCCGAAAGTGCTTAAAAAAATTTAATTTTTAATATTGTGTTGAACTAATAGTGTGCGTGGAAAATATTACACAGAAATATCACAATTAAGGCGCTGTATACAAGGGATTTGTCTCATCCCATTTTTTTGGGATCCTACAGAATTAAGAGCTGGCGTTCTACCAACTTATGAAGATATAATGTACTTTTTTGTTGGTGAGACATGAATCGAAACATAATTAAAAATCGGATCCACTTTTGGGGTGATAGAGGATTATGGGATGAAATGGTTGAAGCTATTTGGCAGGCTCCTCAGTTCCAACAATTTCTACGCAAAGAATAATCCAAATGATTGGTTCATATAATGATAAATACAAGAGTATAAAGATGTTTCACGCTAAAGAACAGACGAAGTCAAAATTGAAAATTTTCTTATTGGAAGGTGAAAAAATGTCTGTTTAAAAAGTTTTCTTACAAGAGTACATATCTAGAACGATGTAAATGTCCACGTGATATAAAAATTACGGAATTGGAAGACAGTTTCTTAAGAACCAAAAAACTTCGAGGAAATTGTCGATAGACCCAATTGATACACTCGGAAACACGGCCTACAATACGAAAACATAGTAAATGAACGAGCAGGCTCAAAAAAGAATAAGAATGTTTCAGAAAATGGTATAAAAGGGAAAAAACAATCACTACTGCTTTGTCGAAAACTTAAAGTTATTTAAATCTTTTAGACTTGTTGATGAACAACTGTGTCACGCTCTTAGAGAAAATTGATAAGAGAAAAAAACTCTGAAATGTGAAAAGTTACTTACTTTTTGGCTACTTTGACAGTTTTAGACCCCGAAAGGGAAGATAGATGATGTTTCTTTATTATTCTAAACTTTTTTACTTATGTTTCTTGCATATTCTTCGATATTTCCATGCCAGCGGGAATAGAAAATCGGAAAATAAAAATATGACTAAAATGTGAAAATTTGTATCATTTTCGACAAATTTCCAATATTTATAACCCTAAGTAGAACCAGAAGATATTTTATAATTACTCTGATATTCTGAACGTGAGTTCTCTATGTACTCTTTCAGTTTTTCCGCACTAGGGTGAAGAAAAAATTGAAAATTAAAAATATTACTGAAATGCGAAATTTTACAACATATTTGGCTAAAATTGCATATTTCGACCCAAAAGTGGAACCGGAAGATAATTATTTATTGTTTTGAAATTTTGTGAGTATATTACTGATAGCAATAGACAACTTTTCCGCACTAGGGAGAAAAGAATTTCGAAAAAAAGTTTTTTACGCTCCGCCCTACTGTGCATGTTTGAATGTGTTTCACCATTGTTTCAGTCACCATCAAACGCCAGGCTGAAGCTGGATTAGCCCCAATGTTGCGACGAGCATAAGGTGTTGGTCCACTAGCATTTTTTATAATATTTCGAGCTGGTGTGCGACCTGTAGTAGAAGTAGGGTGCTAAGGTTCATCAGAGTCCAAAGAATACCGCTGGATGACGTGTACTTTTCGCTACTGCTGACAGCAGAAAGATTAGATATCTTATTACCTTTTTTTAGCGCACGTCCACGTCCACGTGAGGTTCCTGATCCTCGAGAAACAGGGGAAATCACATTGGTAATATATTCTACAGCATCACTGTCACTGCTTACAGAAGACGACGCATTCTGTAAATTCACATTATCTATGCGAAAATCTTCATCATTACTGTCATCACCACTCATATCTGAATCTAACTGCTCCAGGAGCGCAAGGCACTCCTGTGTACTCAATCCTCTCCGCATTTTTTTATAAAGGAAAAAGACTACACTTTCGTCGCAATCGAAATCTTTGAGAAAAACACTGCTGTGGAAAATGGTTTCAAATTTCGTTTTCGGCCGTAGCTCTAGAAGAACGATTTTCCCTCCAAAAAATCTGTAGTACGCCAGCGTTGCTAGGATGCGTGCGAATTTCGGAGAAGAGTCAGTATGCTTAGAAGAACGCCTCCCTCCCCCCCCTAATTGAAGGCGCGCGCGCAATAGAGAGAAGACTACCCCCAACCCTCCCTCTCCGCGTCGCTATGCGTCATCGAAACAAAGTAAAACTGGAGTTTACTTTTCTCTTTTTTGTCATCGCGATAAGAAATGCGTGTTCCCCCATGCGCAGTAATCAAAACCGAGATATAGCGAATTCAAAAACAGACTTTGTCTTGAAAATTTATAATTTTTCTTATGGGGGTCAAAATGACACCTGTTGGCTCTTTTAGGTATATCTTTGATTATTTTTTTTAATAATTAATATAGAAAGATGAAACATTGTCACAGTACGCTTAATATAATTTTAGAAAAAGTAAAAAAAAATATGAACTGCGGTGTTCGCTTACATGTTGAAATAAAGCATTGGAAATTGAAAAAAAAATGCAAAATGACCCCAACGGCGCTTCTAGTGTTAAGTAGTTTTAAGAGTGTTTTTGTTTCAACTAAATTTTTATAACATGCTATCGTGTAATAAAGGTATTAGGTCAATTACAGGGCTGAACAAGTACTCAAGTATTTTCCATCTATTAAAAGAATGTGCTGAAAAAGAGAAATTTCAACTAGTTAGGCATTTTGAAGGATGTGGGCAGTAGGCCCATGGTGAAAAAGTTTCTATTTGTCCATGCTGTGAGAACTGGGTAATAACAGATGTAAATTCGTAGACAGATGCTATAAAGCTAAGTAAAACCAATAATATTATTTCATAATATTAGTAACTAAGGGGCTTTGCATGGGTCTTCGAAGGGTAAAAGCCGAAAATGATCCTCCCCTTTCGAAAATGCATGTTCTAAAGATATTTACTGTCACCCCTCCTCCTCCGAATACTTTAAGATACATTTTTTTTATTCCCTCTCCTCTAAAAACCCTTGGAAAAGTGGCTCTTCCATACACACTGTGTAGAAAGTCAATAAGGAACTACCTGTCCATAATAGGGACAGGTAGTTCCTTATATGGACACTTGTAAACATTTTTTGTTTTTATCATATAAATTAAACCAGAATAATTACAAGGTCGCTAATTTAAATAAAGATATTCAATAGTCCAAGGATAGTGGACACACATTTTTGGAGTCCTCTGACTTGTACATGGGGGTTAAAAAATACATTTTCCTTAAGGTGTCCATATAGGGTACAGGTACTATATTAATAAAAAGATTTCAATGCTCGCATGTTTAAAATGATTCCCAAAATTTCTGCATATTTCAAAAAATATCATTTCTAAATATAATATTCTTTTTTCTTTTAGACTACAACATTCAAAAATTCCTATTGAAATAGAAAAAGAAAATAATAATAGAATTATCCAATATGAAGTACATAAAGTTTCTCTGTTTTTTTTTTTTTTTTTTTTTTTTTTTTTTTTGTACTTTACTGTTTTTATTGGATTTCTAAATAAGTATGACAAGTAAAAACTATGTTGCTGTGCATAAACATTTTTCAAAATATAAAGTAATATGTGATTAATATAATACCAAATCAATACAAACCAGAATTTAAAATAAAAGTTTCCCTAGTTTTTGAAAACAGTAGAAATCGAAAAAAATTGGTACTCAATTTTAAACAAGTGAAAACATAATTTCTTAATGACAACCTTATTTTTTATTACTAATATCAATGAAATTATTTATTTAATAAACTCTTAATAAGTATTGGAGAAAACAACGTCTTTAACATCAAAGTTGTCGCAGTTCAAATATATGTATATATAAATATATTTTTTAATCCAAAAGAAGATATATATATATGTATATATATGTTTCGATGTATTTGATTCATATTTAAACATATTTGTTTTACTATAAAAAAGGAAACTGAATAGTTTAAAATACTTTTTAATTGAGAAAAATAATGTTTAATTTACTTTGGATCAAATGACATTCACAAAAAGAAAGTAATAACTCCTGACATAAGTAGTGCAGAATCAACATAGTACATATTTTTTCTTCAGTATTTCTGTCAATTATCTACAATAATCTTTTTATCCTCTTTATATTAACCATCGTTTATTACCCAACAGATTTTTAGAAGTAGAATCCAACTTAGTATATAAAAATTGTTTTTCTTTGGCTAAAAGTTAAATTAAATCATTCTTCTACAATAATGTAATTGTAATTTTTTACCACATAAAATAATGTATTTCTTTGTAAATAAAAATACGTTTTTTCCAGTTGAGAAATAAGGTTTATCTATAATTTTCTTTCACAAAAAAAAAAAAAAAAAAAAAAAAAAAAAAAAATTAGTAATTTTTACAGAAATGTTTTGTGAAAATTTTCAGTACACTGTATCGAAACGAGTATATATTTAAGACTAAATTACTATTACATAAATATTACTTTCGTAATAAGAATTTCTTTTTGAGTTTAATCCCCCTTGTTTTCTTTCTCCTTTTGGTCCTTCATGTTGTACCTTCATCTCTCATCGTTCTAGATATCATGACTATGTCAGTTCAAATATTTACTTTCTCTTGAAAAAGGCCGAGTTGTTCGGTTGAAACCGTCGGAATAATTTTATCATTGTTTCTGATGTTAAATGTCGTACAAAATGGTATGTAGATTTTAAACTGTTGTATTTCATCCCATTGTACACCGTTTAAAAAAAATATAAGAAAAAATTCTGAGCTTGTCTCAATATTAATATAGTACTTGTATAAAATTTGGAAAAAAATCTATAATTTATTTTATTAAAAATTTATAATTTTGAAACACTGGCTCCGGAATGTTAAGTTTTATTATTTTTATTATGAACTTAAAAAAACAGTGTTTTTAGAGTTAAATACCGCAAATTGCGCGCGTTTATAATCATTAGAACCGGAGACATAAAATTTGTATTCTATTGCTAGGCCGCGCGCGAGTCGCCCCCATCGAATTCTTTAACTTATTTTATCTCAGATTGAATTTCATCGTGACTTATTAACTTTCAAAGAATTACTACGTAGAATTTCTTATACTTTACATGTATGAAATTTTCAAAAGTGTTTCTGCATTTTGATTGTAATAAATTGTCTTCTGGAATTTTGTTTTTTAGTGAGTATTGTGAAACTATACTAACTAAGCAAAAGTTACTTACTTAAAAACTCGTGTACTAATTTTAAAACTTATTATTATGATTTTTGTAATTAATATTTTTATTCCCCTACCACGGAGCAAAAGGGCAAAACTGTAATGTTGTTTACTCTGTAATTATTTTAAAATGTTTAAAAAATATGTTGTTTTTCCAATTTGATATAGTTTGTTTTATATTTACGTGTATATATATATATATAAGCATCCAAAGTATTAGTCATAATTAATCCCTTAAAATTGGATTATATCTGGCGAATTACATTAATTTAAATAATGCGTCTATTACAGTGAAACCTGAAGATTAGGGAACAGATATATCAGTTCGCTGCGGTGACAATGTTTAAAATCTTGAAGACAAGTTAAAATGACGTATTTTAGTACCCAACAGTGCTAAAAAATATGCAAATCTGGTAATTAATTCAGAGTTACTTCAGAAAGGCTTAATATTACATTATTTTTATATTTCAAATGTAAGAATTTTTTCACATCTAATATACTCACAATATGAGTGCATGTTTCACAATAAATTTCCGTTCAAAAATATATATAAATTAAAGAAATGGTATTCTTTGTCGCCCATATCCACATCAATACATTTATTGTATCCATTAAATTATTTGCCAAGAAGTCTGAAATCATATAAATTGGTCCTAATGAACATTTACAAAATCCACAAAGTGTTCAAAAATAATTTGTGTGTTTTTAGGTGCATTCATAATTATTCAAATACGTAGCACCGCTATTCGTCGTTCTGATCCCTCTGTTCGTCAGTCTGTCTGTCTGTAAATAAAATATCAAAAGCAATTCACTTGAAACATTTCAAATTTAAAACATATAATTTTAGCATAATTTTATCGATTCACTTCAAATTTCGTAAGAATTGGATGCACAGATCAATTACAGGGACAATAAAAAGTATATCGTTACACTGCGGCCAATGGGAAAAATAGTTTCAAATGCATTTTAATGATGTAACATTCTTTCGAACATTGATATTCATCTGATTGAATTCCTCTGAAAATTGATTCATCTATAAAGTATATTCTTTAATATACATTCTGTAAATCTGTGATGCAATAAATATTTTTTTTTATTAATTTACAGGGCCACACAGAATTTTTTCATTGCATAATGTTATACGGGAAACATTATTTAAGGTGCATTTTAAATATATTAAACTCTTTCTTATTTTATGAAATATACATATATTTCTGAGGTTTACAACAAGTTACTTACTTTATAATAAAAATAAATAATATTTACTGAGGTACACACCAAATTTCGCGGTATCCAAAGTAATGTATACTTTTACACCTACCTCAAAATGGTTTTTAAAAAGTCTTTATAGTGCGAACACCGTATTTGCTGAATTTGACGTACAATTTCCAAATTATTATTTTTTTCACATTATCTTCGAAAATATCCACTCGTGTAAGACAGTCGATTGAACTATCATTAGCAGTTTTCAATAACATTTAAAAAATTACAAGATCTGATTAGTTTTGAAAATATGTGAAAAAAGATCCATTTAATTTGTAGAATATATGAGCTAAATATTGAGCAGCGAACGAATGAAAAATTATTGGATCTTTGTTATGAAACGGTCCTTTGATTAATTGGCAGTAAAGCCATACCTTTCTTAAAAGGTCCAATCATGGAATGACATTAACACTATACAAATCATTTTAAGTTTCATGGGAAGTGGCTACATGATTTAACAAAACATTTCTAAACAGAAGTTCATAATTCAACTTCAAATACACTCATCTACGTACTTTCTTTCTCCATAAAAAATTTAAAAATCAATAATGCACCTTCACGCACCCTTATTATGGAATGTAACTTTAAAATACACAGAAAATACTTATGGAAAAATAAATTAGTATGAAGTAAAAACAGGCAAAATCGGGATTGATTCAGATGTAAAAAAGTTATTAACATTACAATGAAAACCCATACCATCTAGTAAGAAATACAAGCGTTAACACTAGAACCGCGGAGCGGGTCAATTTGACCCAAATCAATGTTTAATTTCCTGCCGCGCGAAAAGTTTTCATTGAAACAATTTTTACTTTCCTGACTTTTAATATTTTAAGGTAAACAACAACTTTTCGTATTTAATAGCGAATAACATAAATAGTTTTTTAGTTTTAGCTACTTATACATAGAACCGCAAAGCGGGTCAATTTGACCCGTAATATGTTTTTAAGTATAAATGAAAAAATAGAGATGCATTTTTTGGAAGTAATGAGAAAGTATATTTCCTTTACTCCTAATTTCGCTAATAGGCAGAATTGCAAGGAAAAATAGTGAAAATTTTCAATCAAGATCTTATATTCTTTATATGAGTAATAAATTATTGCAGTGGAAAATGATAACATATATTAGAAGTAGAATTGAAGATTTCCGATGTTTTTATATTACTATCAAAGTAGCTTTCGAATGTTAGCAACTATTATATGAAAATGAGTGAGGATGCAAATGGTTGAGGATGAATATCTGCCTGTAAATGAAGAAAAATAAATTCTAATAATGAAAATGAGATTAAGAACGACTCTATCTATACTCTTAACCTTGTTGTACTTTTTCATTAGAATATAGTTGGAAATTTATCAGTAATGAACGAAAGTTTATGATATTTATCAAATAAAAATTTAATATAAAAAAGAAGAACTAAGAATTTGAACAAAAGTATTAAGGTCTTTATATTCATGAAAATCTGAAAAATAAATAAACAATAAATTGTGCTTCAAACCTGGAAATAAAGACGGTGACAAGAAAACTGAAAGACTAACTATGTAAAAGGGCCTAACAGAAGCGTACATGAGTACTTATTTCCTTCAATATCTGTGAGTAGATTTACTCAGTATGTGTTTAATAAAACCAGATAAATTCAATATCGTATTGTATTCTAGTTGCTTGCAGACGTTGATAAAAAACTGACTTTAAAGAAGACTGTAAAATGGTCAAGCCGAGAAATACAAGTGTCCATAAAAATGTCAAAATCGAAATCAGCGTAGCTGTTTACCAAGGAGAAAAGGATAAAAACGCTTTGTTGAAAATGATAAAAATGCTTAATTATGCTTAGCAGTTTACATATAACTGTTGAAACTTTAGAAAATTCTAAAAAATACTAAATACACTTGTTTGCTACAATACAACTAAATTCGGTGTAGCTTTGTTATTTGACAGGAAATCTGCATATATCAAGATGACTTCTTATAGGAAGATGGTAAATGCAATTTATAATAATTTGTATTAGGTGTCAATGCTTGGGTTTTATGCTAATCTGTAGCCGGAAATTTAGTTGGAATACGTCTTTTTGTTTACATTTATTTTCTATTAGTATAGTCAATTTATTCAAGACAATTTGTTATTTCTTGGTCAAAAAAATTTAATTGGGCAAGTATAAATACTAAATACGATGAAGAACACTAATAAAGCATAGACGAGTTTGTTATCACAATTCAAATATGAAAGTAAAACTAAAGATAATTGTTCAAAATGTAATGTAACTATGCGTTTCTGGTAAATGTGCAAAATCCTTAGTCACTGTTTTCAAGCAATGTATTTAATAAATTGGATTAGATAAATCAGTAAAACTAGTAGCTTGCAATTTTTATACATTTATAAATTATTTTTGGATTTTATATCTAAACTTAATTGAATTTGATAATCTATAATTTATTAACGTATATTATGTCCAAGTTCATTTATGTTTAAAATATATGTTCACTATTTCTTCAATATATTTTCATCATACTTAATGAAATGTAATTTTCAATTATAGCAATTTCTGAAATGTAGGTAATTTCTGCTGACTTTATGTGTAAAATATAAAATAAATACTAAGAAATATTGATTATTATTAGAAAATACAATATTTTAACTAACCAAATAAAGTATTTGGGCATATTTGTACACTGCTGGCCATCGTAAATGCAACACCCTGAAGGAAGCATGCAAATAATATGAAATTTACAACATGCATTAGCTGAGGTGAGATATGCAAATGATTAGAATTTCAGCGCAGACGCATATCAAGCGCGCCTGTGGCGCCACCTCAAAGCGCTATTTAAGGCTTGGAGATTTCGTCGGTTTCAAGTACAGCAATTGTGTTTTTCTTGCTTTTTTTTTAAAAAAAACGATAAATTATGCCTCGTATTAAACAACGATCATCTTTTGATCAAGTATCCGAGTTGGACAGAGGAAGGATAGTGGCATACCGAGATTGTGGGTTATCTTTCAGGGAAATCGGTCGTCGTGTTGGACGAAACCAAACAACTGTGATGCGGATATGTGATCGTTGGGTGCTACAGGGTACGACGGACAGACGTGATCGACCGCCTCGACCTCAGTGCACCACGTCACGTGCTGACAGGCAGATTGTACGCATGGCAGTGACGGACCGCTCAGTCACATCACGAACCATATCACAGCAGATTCAGTCTGTAACGCATCATCCAGTGTCTGCGCGTACCATTCGACGTCGTTTACAGCAGAATGGTCTGTCCGCAAGACGTCCGTTGCTTTGTCTACCTCTGACGCAGAACCACAGACGTCTCCGCCGCCAATGGTGCGATGAAAGAAGGATGTGAACGACAGAATGGAATGAAATTCTCTTTACTGACGAGTCACGATTCTGTATGCAACACCACGACGGTCGGATTCGAGTCTGGAGACACCGTGGAGAGAGGATGCTGAACAGCTGCATTATGCACCGTCACACTGGTCCTGCACCGGGTATTATGGTATGGGGCGATATCGGATATCTCTCTCGCACTCCTCTAGAACGCATTGCCGGTACTTTAACCAGCCAGCGCTACATCTCCGAGGTGTTGGAGCCAGTTGTCCTTCCTTACCTTCAGGGCTTGCCAAAAGCCATCTTTCAGCAGGATAATGCACGGCCACACGTGGCACGCATTGTCCAAGGGTTCTTCGTCACTCACCAGATTGAATTGCTTCCCTGGCCGGCGCGCTCTCCGGATCTTTCGCCGATAGAAAACATGTGGTCCATGGTTGCTCAACGACTGACCCAGAGTTCATCCCCAGCTGTAACACCAGATCAACTTTGGCAACGTGTGGAAGCTGCTTGGTCTGCTGTACCCCAAGAACACATTCAAAGTCTCTTTGAATCAATGCCGAGGCGTGTGGCAGCTGTGATCTCCAACAACGGTGGCTACTATGGGTACTGATTTTGGCAGGAACCACGCTTCATAGAATGCTGTAAATTTAATCATTTGTTACTTGGTCAACATGTTATCTACACAATAAATTTTGTTGTGACATCTCTTGTTTTTCTTGGTGTTGCAGTTTGGGTGGCCAGCAGTGTATATCATTTTCCAGCTCGGGTCAAATTGACCCGCTCCGCGGTTCTAGGTATACCGAAAGTTCCGCGGTTCTAGTGTTAACTAATGTCAATCTTGTAAAACTGTGTAAAGGATATTTATTATCAGAAACTGATAATCCAAAATGTAGGAATGAAATGCAAATGCAATTTTTAGTAAATAACACTGGAAAAAAATTAAATCATGTTCATGTAAATTAAAATATTTGCAGAAATATATGTATATTCCATTATGTATAAAGCGATCAGAAATGAATATGCTGTGTACATTTTTACAGTGCATTTCTTTAACGTTTAGAATAATTATTTATATTGAGTTGTTAACTATGTGATTGCGGATTTATATAAAAAGGAAAAATCAAAGATTGTACTTACAAATATAACTTTATGCGATTAGTTATTTTTAGATTTTATCATTGACCTTTTGTCATATTTCAGGCAATGTCATAATTCAATGATCGTAAAAATTGAAGCTTTTTTTGACACGAATTTTTTGCCAGTAAAAAACTGAAACAAATTTGATTTTACATGTTCAACGTATTTAAAGGTTTTACCATTTAAAAATCTTTTTATAAAGGGTCAATCCATTTCAAGTGATCCAACACTGGTCGCTCGACCATTTTTAAAGATCTGAAATCTTTTTTACAATAACTCTAACATGACAGAAGTTCAAAATGACCGTTATTTTAATTTTACTATTTTTTGTTTCTGCATGGCGGCCATCTTTATTTCATTGTCTGCAGCGATTTTCTCAGATACTAGGATACACAAAATTGTAAATATCTCATCTTTTATTTTACCAATTGAAAAGGGATTTGCAGCATTTTGTTCTGAATAAAATAGGCTAAATGTACGGTGGTAGAATAATTTTGAAAAAAAAAATTACAGGTGAAATTTTAGCACAAAATTTAAGATTTGTTCCAAAATCTATCCGCTTGCATGGTTGATAAGGTTTAATGGCACAAAATCCCTTCAGGGACATGCTGCGCCAACTATCCGCTTGCAAAAGGAATTTTTTTCCTGGAAGAAAAACTGTCAACCTTGCACATTTTTTTCTACAAATAGATCAAAAGTGCATGTATTCAAACACCAAGACACAGATCTGAGAGTTGATTTCTTTTTGCGAAAAAAAATTCTGAAATTCTTCAAAAATCGCACTTTTTAGGCTTTGATATCTTTAGTGGGGCACGAGATAAAAATCTGAAATTCTGGCCTTTGATAATATTGTATAGTAGTATTATGCAGAAAAAATTAAAGAAGGGGATTTGACTACAAGCTGAGATATGGCATGGACAATATATGAAAACAATACTACCAAACTATTGTAACCTGCTCTGTAATTGTTCATACCTCCAAAATTTTAAATTAATGATTTATGGTACAAAGTTCAATGTTAATTACAAATATCTTCTTCAAATTCTTCTGTGTTATTTAAACAATTCAGAATGTATGCTAAGCCAATACACTATTTGTCCAGATGAACAAACCTACTAGAAATGCTATTGCAACAATTTTACTCTGAACACATCAGAAAAAGTAAATTACAGACAATGGGTTGCAACTGATCGAGTTGACATGGTTTCAAATATTAAACCTAGAGAATTTCATTCAAGTTAACAAGGGATAACAAGTCTTGGGTGGCTTCAAATAAAATTTTGAGAAATAACAGTCTGATGGACTGACAACAGTATTTGGTCGAACTCATAACATCTCTCATAAATAGTGTTAAGCGCTTTGTTGAGCATATATAGTATCCTTGTAATTTAAACATTTATTATTAAACTGGTTTCAACAAAGGATTTCTGTTTAAATATTGCAATAAAAGAGACTAATCTCATTTCGCCTAATGTACTCGTAATAGCATTTTTAACATATTTAATCACCGTATCTCAGATTATAGTCAAATCTCGTTCTTGAAATGTTTTGTGCATAACACTACTATAAAATACTATGAAAAGTCAGAATTGCAGATTTTTATCTTGCGCCACACAAGAGATATCAAACTTCAATGTGAGTAAATAGCTGCACACGATGAAACAAAGATGGCCACCATGCTCAAACGAAAAATATTAAAACTAAAATAATAGTCATTTTGAGCTTCCCTCATATTAGGGTTGTTGTACGAAAAAATTTCACATTTCTTAAAAACAGTCTATCAACCAAACTATTTTCGGGGCCATTGAAATGTACGAATAGCATTTCTAGTAGGTTTTGTTCGTCTGGACAAATAGTGCATTGGCAGAGTAGAATTCATAGAGTCTGAATTATTTAAATCACGATTTAAACAGAATTTGCAGATGATATTTGTAACTTTGCATCATCAACCATTAGTTTAACATTTTGTAGGTATGAACAAACACATAGTAGGTTACAATAATTTAGAAGTATTGCTTTTACATATTGACCATGCCGTATCTCAGCTTGTAGTCAAATCTCCTTCTTGAAATTTTTTGAGCATAATACTACTGTACAATATTATTTAGAAATAATTTAGACTACTGTACAATATTATTAAAGACCAGAATTTCAGATTTTTATCTCGTGCCCCACTAGAGATATCAAAGCCTACAAAGTGCGATTTTTGGAAAATTTTCAAGAATTTCGGATTTTTTTTGCAAAGAGAAATCAACTCCCAGATCTGGGACTTGGTGTATGAGTACACGCACTTTTGATTTATTTGTAGAAAAAAATCTGCAAAGTTGACAGTTTTCATTACAGGAAAAATTGCCTCTTGCAAACGGATAGATTTTGGAAAAAATCTTAAATTTTGTGCTAAAATTTCACCTGTAAACATTAATTGTTCAAAATTATTCTACCACCGTACATTTAGCCTAATTTATTCCAAACAAAATGTTGCAAACCCCATTTCAATTGGGAAAGTAAAAGACGAGATATTTACAATTTTGTGTATCCTAGTATCTGAGAAAATCAATGCACACGGTGAAACAAAGATGGCCGCCATACACAAACAAAAAATAGTAAAATTAAAAATAACGGTCATTTTGAAATTTCATAATGTTAGGATTGTTGTACAAAAGATTTCGGATTTTTTAAAAATGTTCGAGCGACCAAAAAAATATTTTCTGGACCACTTGAAATTGATTCACCCTAAAACAAATAAATGGTAATATTCTAATGTCCCAAAAATGTGAAATGACGATGTGCAAGAGAAAAAATATTCCCATTTTATTATATATATATATTCTTAATAATGGTTTAAAAATTGCTTATTTAATTTATGATAAAAATAACATAAATAAATATATTTTTACACTTCCGCAAATCATTTATATATATAAGTGTTAATTACCTGATTTCGAGAAATTGCTGTATTACCTGATTAAGAAAATTAAGATTAGAGTTTATTATTATGAAATAATGAATATAATTTCTGAAAAACAATCAATAAATATGATTTTTTCAGTGTGATAAACCTTATATTTTTGAGTGCATGAATAGATAGCGAAGATGTAGCTGTTTCACTCATTAATTCATTACAAATGAAATGCGTATAATAGTGTTTATGAATTCCTTACAATTTGTATGGAATATTTATAATCAATGTATGCACCATTGCACATAAATAATAATGATAATAAAATGACCATATAAAATAGATTCCACGACAAATATTTTTAAAAAGTCATACTGCATCTCTGTCAAAAAATTGTACATTTCAAAAAGAAATTGAATAGAAGTAATTTTTACATTCATAATATAACATTTACGATATAATTTCAGATATAATTTAAATTATAATATATATTTTATTGTCATATATATATATATATATATA
Organism: Maratus speculifer; assembly: GCA_964019185.1. Classification (NCBI taxonomy): domain Eukaryota; kingdom Metazoa; phylum Arthropoda; class Arachnida; order Araneae; family Salticidae; genus Maratus; species Maratus speculifer. The sequence continues at coordinate 254,537,552 of OZ025297.1, forward strand.
TATATATATGTTTTTGATTAAGTGAAAGAAGATTGGTATGCATTAATAAGTAATAATTATTCACTTTGTCTTTCAGAATGAAAAATTTTAATAGCAAAATACTGAAACGGGAAAATTTATAGCTTAGAATCATTTGTTATAAATTTAGGTAAAAAAAAATATTTTCTTAAAGTCAGAAACACTATACATTTAATCTATGAATAGATTGCGATGATAATAATAAAATACAATAATATATACAATCGTAACATATTATTATAAGTTATTTATTTTTAAATGATAATACATAATTTAAAACGCTTTTCAGATATATACATTATAAAATATTGTACTCGATTATTACAAAAAAAATATACCTTTATACAAGCCCCACATTTATACGTCATTTTCCCCTCAAAAATAATTTAAAATTTGGATGTTTTATGCATCTATTTTATATAAATATTCTCCAATACTAAATATGCATTTCAGAAAGCTAAATAACTGCACTAAATACTTTAATCTTTTCTGTATGTTTATTATTCAATGCTGATGAAATTAAGCATTTAGTTACATAAATCTCAAATTTCTAATTAATATTATATGCATTACTTCATTTCAGACAACTAATTAGTTTAATGGACATATTCGTCATAAATATTTACACTAATGAAAGCACTTCATTAATCCTCTAACATTTGAAAATGTGAAACTACATATTCCTAGAACGAATTGCGAAAGTATTCCCTTGTGGAAGTAACTAAATATAAGTTAAAATAGATACATCTACTCGTATTTGATATGAAATTTAATTTACAATGTTGGATTCTTGTTCAGCTTCATATATTTATATATATATAACAAAATGTTGATAGATATTTTTTTAATTAGATGGCCGTTTATTTCAAATGTTTGACGTTTCATTTTTAATGTATCAAAAATCTTAATTTTAAAATTGAGATTTTAAATGAATTTTAAATATCTGACATCATTTGAACAATTTTGAAAGCTTTGATATTAGCTCGCATACTTCATAACCATATAATTTATAATATAAATTTCGTTACTCTGTAATAGAGTTGTTGCAGACCGCACATGTTCGTTACTATTTATCGTTAATAGTTATTTAGATATACGATTCGTTAGTCGTTATTGTGTAATATGTAACTGAACAAAGGGAAATTAACTACAAATTCTGCTTACTATTGTATAATTAATAAATGAAGTTATACAGTCTAATGCATTAAAAGATTAGAAATTGTGATCGGACTAAGGCAATTCTGCATCTGTGGTTTCCGTATCAGTGTGTGCATATCACTCTGTTGGTATCTGTTATTCTCAACTGTCAGACGACTTGGGTTTCGAACGGGTTTGTTGATCCATTTATTTAAATTTTTATTATGTAAAAAGAAGAAGTAAACTGTGAACATATTTTTGAAACATCAAATGATAAATTAAAATGATTAAGATTTCAATTTATGCTAAGCGAAGAATTTAGTTAAAGGGGGTTCAGCAACGAATTAAAAAGAAACAATTATTAGTAAAGCATTGTCCATCATATGATAATTTCCCAGAGCTCTCGGTTTTAGTAAAGATGCTTCGTATTTTAATTTAGTATGCAATTTTTTCATTATTACTTAGATATTTAATTAAATATAAGTTTTATGTACACATGTCAGCACGGGTAGCAGTATCTGGGAAGTATGTTTAATGTTAAAAGAGTAAAAAAAAATCTTCCTAAGACTTCTGTAGGCATATAATAATATTTACTGCAGTTTTGTAGTACATTTGATGATTATTAATACACAGTTCTGATCAGTAACGAAACTAACGAGTAAATATTAATTTTTCGGGTAGGGAGTTCGAAGTATCATACGGTTATTCATTTCGTCCTTAAATTTACAGTACAGCTCTCTAATATGAATCGCTATTATAAAATAAACATTAAAAACGTCAAATTCTCCAAAGTAAATAAATCGTTTAATGAATTATCCTACGTCAAGTAATGTCGCACGGAAAACAAACAATTACTTCATTAATATCTAGAAATGAGAATCTTTGGATCCATAGTAGTATTCAAAGACAGAATCATTTGCAGCAGATAAATAGAAATTGAATATATTTACAACTGTACACATTTAAGTTACGAAAGGAATACTGATTTACCATACTGATTTATATGTATGTATTATTTTGTATATAAATACAAAAACAATCATTTTATAGGTTTTATGTTGCTGTAAAGCAACGTTGAGTAAATTCTGTGCTTTCGTTTATGCTCATTTAAAAGAGCTTTCATAAATTTCAGAAACACTGCAAACCCTTTATTAATGTTAATATTTTTGCATATTTTCAAATGACACCGTTTCTTATACCAACTAGATTCTATTGCTCATAAATCTGAGATTCAATTTAAAAATTAATGTGATTAGCATTAATTTGTTCCCGATAAATATGTGGGCAAAGAAAGCATTAGCGCAAGAAAAATATTTGTGCTTATGATTGCCTAACGTTTGAAAAAAGGAAAATTCTCTAATCATAAAATGAAAATGGTTTCATATTTACGAACACATAAATATAAATTTTTATAAAAAGCTAAAATCATGCGCATTTCATTTCAAAAAGCATTTAATATATTTGTATGATCACTATTATTTATTTTTATTTACTTTTTATTTTATTTTATTTATTTTTGTATGCATGCATACAAAAGGTATAGTTACAAATTTTAAATTTTAACAAATATTTCTAATGAATATTTTCTTTTTCCAAATATAAAGACTCATTGAGTTTATAGTCATTAAGAAGAAACCCATAAATTTAAGAAAACATAGTTTTTAAATTCTCTTCTTTATGTTTTTTTTTTTTCAAACAACATTGTTTTATATATTAATTTCTTCTTAAGTGTAATTTTTTTAATTATAAGGTTTGTGTTTTAAAATGTGATCACAGTATCTTATGTTGATAATTTGAAATACGAAAAAAAATGATGTTTTGATATTCTTGCCGCTACACGAAAGAGAATGCGGCAAAAGCAGTCGCAGTTGCCATTAATAGCATGAGTAAAAAATAAGCTGCCCCAACATTTCGAATACCACTTAGTATTCTTTTTAATAAGTGCTTTGAATGAAATTGCTGAATTATATTTTTAAAAACGGAAGGAAATTTGTAAATAAGAATTTAATGATCCCTTTATAAAAGCAAGAAGTAGGCAAATTGCGTCAAAACCTAATAAAATAAAAGAACATTATTTTCTACATCTTCCTTCAAATGTGGATTCTGGGCCATAGAAAGCTGCATAGATGTATCTTTATTGTTAGAATGAAAATTGAATGTGAAACTAGTGATTTTAAAATTGCTAGAACAATTGCAATGTTAAATGAATTTTTCCACGAATGTGGGAAGCGATGATAGGCATTATTGATTACTGTAATTTGTAAAGGGCATATATAAATAACATGTATAAATAACATATAATACATACCTATGATATAATATAATATTTATACATCATTTGCATGTCGCATTATACAGGTAAAATTGTATTATTCTAACCGGTACCCTTAATCTGTATTGCTGGAACCCTTAATCAATATTCTTACCGGAGTCCTTAATCAGTAATCTACATGAAATTTCTTTTTAAATGTAAATAGAAAGAAACAATTAGGTTATTCTATTCAAACTAGTAATAGGAACAATAAAATTTGTCCTACAAAATGCGACCGATGTAGTTTTAAGATATTAAATTAATATTAAAAAAATATATTTAGAACATTAAATAGTAATAACTAGTTTAATTATGTGCGTATGTTTGATTTTTTTATCTTTACAGGTTTTACATGTAACGGTTAATACGAGGATTTAAAAATTATGTTGTTTCACCTATAAAGTGAGTATTTCTACTACGAATTCATCGTGTACAACATTATTAGTATTATTTTTTTATTATTTAGTAATTATTTAATATTATTATTATTATTATTTAAGTATTGCTAAAATATAATGTCCATCTCATTTTCTTCAGTTGTTTTTATATTCACCAAATCCTATATTATTAAAATATATATATTTATCAGTGTTTATGCATATCTGTGTTGGAACGTTATGGTTAGTGGAACGTTATGCATAGTGGTTTAAGATTTCACCAAAGTCCAATGCAGGTATTAATACATCTCAGATACAGAGTTTAATTATTTAAAACTTTTTAAAGATATTAATAATAACATGCATTTAAAAAGGTATTCTCAAATAATAGTTATACTGAGATTCTCAGATAAATGAGCCGCCCAGGGAAGTGCATTAGAAAAAAAAGAGTCCTAATTATTGTTAAATTATAAAATCAATCGAATCAAATTAAATATATCAATTTAAAATTTAAAATTATGCAAATCATTTTATAAAAGGCCCCACCAGTTTCCGAGAGGTTTTAACCTCTCAACTGGTTTACGGCAGGTGCTGGTTTCGAACCCAATTGTGGCCGTCGGCCTAACCATTCGCAGTCTTTGTGGTTTTCTTCGAACCTTACGTAAATATGGGTTAGGTTCAATTAGAAAGACCCCAACGAAGGGCAATTCTACCACGGTGCCTATATCCCTCGAGTAGATTATCGGCCGACACATAATAATTCTAACCAAACCATTTTTAAAAAGTATATTAAAAACGCTTTAAAAAAAACTGATTTTATGATTTTTGTTTCTATTTTCGTAGTTTCCTTTAGGCTTAATCTTGTAGTAATGGAGAAACAAAGCATAACTATGTTCAGAGATAGTGATTCCTTGCTTTAAATTTAAATAGCGTCGGCAACTTAACTTAAATTTTGTACCTGTTTTTAGTAAAATTTGTTTACATCACCTATTTGAAATATTTGCGAAACATCTGAAATGCTGAAATTTATTTAAAAAAAAAATCTGAAAAACAAATTTTTGTAATGTAATAATATATTTATAATAAAAGAAGTACATGATGATCATGTAATTTCTTCAATACTATGATTTGAGAACACATTTTATGAAAACAATGTACCATTTTTACGAATAGTAATGTAGCATACTTTATTTTCCTTTTCTTAACTCAAAAGAAAAAAAAATCAAAATATCAAAACGCCTTCTTATTAATTTCAGTTTTTCGAAGATAGTATATACTATTTATTTACGTAATTTTACATCCTTTTTTAAGCTAAATATACTTATATTCTCGAGCATGCATATAAATTTATTTATGGTAGAAATTTGTCAGAAAATTATTTAAAAATTTTTGATATGTAACCATATATCTAGAATTAAATTTCGAAGATTCAAAGGTTCAAATATTTCAAAAATTTCAAAAATTTGAAACAAAAGTTCTATATAGCTTTTTATTTTTGTTAATACCAGTGCAATATATGTAAACAAAATCAGATTTTGAAAGATTTGTTCATGTTTATTCATGTTTTTAAGTATTTACATGAAAAAATTGTATTCGATGCTTTGTATCGTTATTATATTATAACAAAGTATTTGTTTACATCTTGATAATTTATTATTTCCAGAAACTATCTCAAGCATTACTTGATTTTTTTTTTCAAACGTTTTATCATAAAAAATGATAATATTTGCCAACTTGCATAGATTTTATAAAAAAATGAAACCAAATTATAGTGTTCTGGTGTAATAACGCCAGGCGGGTTAATAAAGCCAAGTGCTAATATTACGTATAATTATGAAATAATCTGGTAAGTGACACCCATGTGCTCTGCGCAGAAGGGTTTTGAGTCATATAAATCGCAAAAAACAGCTTAAAGTTAATTAGTTCTATTTGTAGATCTTATTTCTTTTGCAAGCAACTAAAATTAACACTTGATCTAAAATTTGCGATGTACGTTTTGTGATGTGAAGACTATTTGTTTTTTATCCGGACATTCTTTGTTTATTACAAAAATTTGTAGCGCACTTCATGTACTTAAAAAATGTTGCAGACGATTTTGGATATCTTCTCGAGATAATTTGTAGTTTAAAATATACTGCGCAATAATTATACCGGGGTAATAACGCCAATCCTTGGCATTAATACTCGGTTGACTCTCAACAGTGGTCGAACTACATCCTAAATACTGATTCAAATAAACACAGTTAAAACCTTACAATGTTTCTAATAATTATATTTAAACGGTCCTTTTTAAGCAAAAAGTAGCTTAGAATCTGATATTCTTTGCTTCTTCCATCCTCCCCACACCACGCCTTTATTTTTCTTACACTTTCACAAAAAATTGAACATTTTCAATAGCTTAGAATGCAATTTGTCAATTTCTTGAGCTGTAGAGTTTGTATTTTTAGAATTGGGCAATCTACATGCCATTATTTCATCTTATTTTATAGTTTTGTTTGCATGGCGTTATCACTCACATAAAGGGGTAATAACGCCAAGTAGCAGTGGTCAAGAAATCACGCCATTACATTTTATGAATGCATATTTGTTAAATAATTTTTTTTATATAGATAGTCAATGAGTTGCTGTATCAAATCCTATATTTGTTTGAAAACTGAAATCTAAAACTAAGCCGTGAACATTGGTAGAATCTTAACGTATCGTTATTACCCCAGAATACCTTATATTTTCAAAACTTAACATTTGCTATTTTTGAATCGTTACGCTCTTTAAATCATTACAGTAATATGTGCTTAAAATAAAAATCAAAGGTACGTTTTTAAACAAGTTGAGTAAGTTATATTTTTAAAATAAAAGAAAAAGAAATGTATTGCATTTGACATTAATTATTTTCTTTTTCAAATTTGATAAACTTAAATGGACTCTGGCTTTGTCATTTGTTTATTCACGTGAAAATCCCCAAGTATTTCTGTCAAAAACACAAAGATAAAAATATCGCGTCTTCTTTCAATATTAAAGGCATTCTCAATTTCAAAAAAGCAAAACGTAATAAACATGCAGTAATAAATTGTTTCATTTGATAATGATTTGAATAAGACTGGATTAAAAATAATGCCATAAATTTTCTCTAATTAATGATGTAAAAAAATCGGTGATAATGCAGTTAAATGTATACTTCTTCTAGAAAAGATTTATGTCAAGTATTTTGATATTTAATTTAATTGTATTTCTTCATAGCTTTCTCAATTTAATTATTTGGTATTTTTTTAAACTTAGAATGTATTCCGAAATTATTATTGGAGATCTGTCAGTTTAGAATTGTATATAAAGAAAAGAAAGTTTCTTCGATTGGTAGTTTTATTTTATAATTATTTAATTTATTTTATGAATTAAGATTTCTAAGTCACGATAATTATTTAACTTCAGTTAGCATGATTTAGATCCATTGAAGATTAGCATTTGATACTCTTGAAGAAATTTGTAAATCTAAAAATAGTAAGAAATCTCTGGAAAGTTTAGTGTCAAATAAAAAAAAATGCATTTGTAACATCTTACAAATGAATATCTGAAAAACATATTTTTTGCAATACTTGAAATTGCATCTCGTTATCAGTATTCTTCTACTAGTTTCAAGTAATTTCTGCATCTGTTTGTTTCAATTGCAACATCTCAAAATTAGTTAATATACAAAATCTATGCAACAAGAAGATTATAAGCAGTATTTTACTTTTGCTTTCTTCTAGACTAGCCTTCATGGACATTTTTTGTATTATTATTATACAGTTTATTTTCTGGAACTATAGCTGCCTATCGAATAGATTTTTATTTCAGAAGAATGGATAACACTTTGTAAATAATAACCGTACAATATCCCATTCTTTTTTAACAAATGAAGGAATTTCTGTTTCCTGGGATAATCAAGTAATTTTAGTCATTTAACGGATATTAGTTTTTAATATTCTATAAACTTCAATTCGCATTTAAAATTATAGTAAGTCGATTTATCTAGTTTAAGCTTAATTACAGTCTCATTTCTTTTACTTTTGTCAATTACACAGTGTCTATTAATTACTATAAAGCAAATAAACTAATAAAACTAAATATTTATTCTAATGTAATATTTAAAGCTGATGGAAGATATCATTTCTTTCATAAAATGAAACATTTAAAATGTAATTTTTACATACTTGGAATTATTACTCGACATAAATTTTATTTATAATAATCAAATTGCACATACAATTTTATGTAACTATTACTTCATCCAGCAAACTATTATTAAATTTTAATTAAAATAGCATAGAATATACTTTGAAATAGTGATTTTTCAAATTTAATAAAAATCTCTGTTTAAAGTTATGTCTTTAATAAATCGAACGTAGATATTTTTAGATCTTTAAAACTAATTTTACTAGTTTTCTTAAAAGTAATTATGTCTCAATTATTTCAGAAAAATGAATATCTAAAATTGTTCACTGAAATACTCCTTCAAAAAGAAAGTAATATTAAATGTCCAAATACATAAAAGAATTTTAATAACTACTTTTTCTGAATCACTAACATAAAAATATATATACTTATAGTAATGTATTAATAAGTCTAGGCTAAAATGTATGTGCGATACTCATAAATAAAGCAAATTAATAAAACACTTTTTTAAAGAATTAGTAAATATCAGAATTCATTTCATAGTAAAATGTCAGACATGCGTTAAACATACGTGAAAACACATGTAAAAACACGTATAAAACAGTGTAAACATATCAATTACTACCGTTTCTGTACAAATGACTAAAAAGAAAAAGTAAACTACAGTTCATAACATATTTCCTATTTGAAAAAAACCGCACATTAAAAATTATTTAACTACATTAATGTTTATTTGGTTTCATTTTATGGACTCGTTCATGTGACTAAAATTAAGGTTCTCTCTCAAACATTAGAGAGTCTCTCTCAAACATGTTTGAGAGAGAACCTTAATTTCAGCGTTTCCGTGTATGTACCATAGCTTGGAGTCAAAGCATCTCACCAATGAAAAGAAGATTCTTAATTCAAGCACTGGTGCTGAAGCTTAAAATTTTCGTATTAAGATGGATTTAATTAACAGAAATTTTGTGTATTATGCCAATTTAAGGTTTTATATCATGAAGGTTTCGTACATCTAGTATTCATAATACTGTTTTGGAATGCAATTTTCTTTCGATTTTAAAGATAATTGTGATATATTAGTGATCCAATTATTTAAATTTCGTTTGAACATTTTCTTTTTTCGTTTCCGGGGATTTAAAATTTTATTTATATATTGGGGGAGTGCAAAATTTCTCGCGGAGTTTGAGAGTAAAAACCACACAGTGATAGACAAACAAAATTCTTTATTTAATCAATGAAATATGCTCCATCGTCTTCTATAATCTCTTTCCAACGTTCTGGCAGAATACATATGCCCGGATCATAAAATTTACGCGGTTTGGATTCGAAGAACGAAGACACGACGATTGTTATGGCATCCAAAGAGTCAAGAATTTTTCCATTTAAATGATTTTGCAAAGATCAGAAAAAATGATAATCAGGTGGTGCAATATCTGAGGAATACGGTGGATGAGTTAGGATATACCATTTCAGACTGTTTTGTTTGCGCAACGTCTGTTTCGAAGAGTGTGGTCTGGCGTCATCATGATGAAAGACTACACCCTTGCTATTTGGCAAAATTGGAAGTTTCTGTTTGATTTCCCGATTCAAACTGGTTAATTGGCGACAGTACTTGGCTGAATCAATCGTTTGGCCCAGCGGGGAAAAACTCAAAATAAATTATGCCCTTGCAATCCCACCAAACACAGAACATCACATTCATCGGAGGCAAACTAGCCTTTGCCACCGCATCATCATGCTCACATTGCTGAACATTTTTGTAAAGGACCAATTTCTCATCGCCCGTCACTAATCGACCCAAAAACGGCTCGTTTTTGAGCCGCCCGAGTAATGTAACTTCAGCAGAAATTCGCTTGATTTTTATCCTCTCGCTCAGTAAATGGGGCACCCATACAGGGTGAGTCATAAATATCGAAACAATAGGCTATCTCCTTAAATATTGCCCCTAGACCCATACTTCCAATTGCAAAAATTCATAAAAAAGGTGAAGTTTCTGATAAGGTAAGTTGTAACTCCATGGGGGGTCTGTTTGAAAAAAATGAAAAAAAATAATTTTTATACAGCCCCCGTAGCTTAAAATTCCCAATTAGGAAATTATTCCTTATGCATTCCTAAATTGAACAAAAAAAATTCCATCTCAATATCAAAAAACCTGACAGAGATA